>JABSTQ010011543.1:805000-1415000 GCA_013358835.2 Ixodes persulcatus
AACTTCTCACAAGTTTCTAATATGGTTCTTATAAAGTTCTTATATGGCTCTTATATTGTTCTTATATATCTTGTATGATTCCTATATGTTTATTGGACACAGAAATTTCTCATACAAATGAGATTTTTCAATAGGGACTATTTCGATTCACGCGATTACCAGCGACCTCCGCGCTTCCCCGTGCCCCGTTGTTCGGCAGCACCATGAGTTACAGAGTGAAATTTGCAACAGTGTAAAATGCCGTACATTTTGAAGATTTTGAAATTTCCCGCGGGACGCGGGACACGAGCCCTCAATGCGGGACAGTCCCGCGAGTCGCGGGACGGGTGGTCACCCTACACACGCGCACGCCTTCCCCGTATAAAAGATTCGAAGTAAATATCCAAAATAAAGCGTCGAATCACGCCCGTGCAAGATGCAATTTGTTTTAGGCATTTACTTTAGAAAAGTTACTACTGCTGAGGCAAGCGCGTGTGGCACGCTTGCCTCAGTCGTTACTACTGTCGTTAAAACAAGAACTGGGATTGTGGACGCATGTGGCAGTTATATCAACGAAAGCAACTTGTCAACAACAAAAAAAATTTTGTCTCCCTTTTTCTTGAAATAGATACTTCAGACTGCCACAGTCCGATTCAGGTTTCGGTTTCGGGTTGATTCGGAGCGTTTGAGCAGGGTTGGTGGGGTTGGTGGCGTTAACACTCCTCATTACTCCTCGCTCCCTTCGCGTGCCTTGCATGGCGCCATGACGCCCGCTCGCTCCTCTCTCTACTTGCTCGCATAGTTCACGACGAGTAATGAAATTTCCCAGAATGCTCCGCGTGCTTGCACGTCAGCCATATTAGTCTTGATGGCTTGTGCATTCGTTGTTTATCGGAGGTTTATTTTTGTTTGTGTCCTGTGTGCAGTAGGATTATGTGACTGGCACTGACTTGTGAAATAATGGATATATCCGCTTCAGGTTTGCACGACAGGTGAGCCAAACATCCCCCTACCCCGCCCCACGCCACTCGGCAAATGTCGCGAGCGTACGGGACCGAGCCTTGTGCTCGAGTTGATACTGAAGGCACTTTTGGAGTCGAGGCGCTCGAAGAAAGCGGGTGACAACTTCTATCGTACGCCAAGCCCGGCTGCAGCTCCCATCTAGAGTACGCAGAACGCGCCTGTTGCCGCGTACCGCTCGCTGTATTCCCCGAAATGGCTAGCAGGAAGTCGCTCGGCGAGACTCCATCCCGTGGGGGAGCTATGCGCTAGGGTGTGTCGCCCGTAAGCTTCGCCTTAGGTCGACATGAGCGCAGCAGCACAGGCAACGATCTAGCAGCCGTGAAATTCACTGACTGCTTACGATCGACACAGTTCGAGCGTTCCTAACGTATGCTAATTTTTTTCGGGCTGTTGCTCGGCGCGTTAGGCTTAGCGCATGCGAGCGAAATTGGGTCCCCCTGCTTGGGACCCTTGACGCGCTGTCCATCATCCTTGCCGCGAGCTTGACATTGAGCGTCCCGATCGAGCGAGCGCCGGTCTCGACCCGCCCTCGAGCCCCACGACCGTACACCTCCCCGAGGCTATCTCTACGGTACCAGCTCGGTCGTAAAGACGCCTGGTCAAGGAGGGTCGCATATGACGCGGGAATGGGAAGGAATGGGCTAGGATCTCCGGTTTGATCGGGGCCGGCTTCCTTTCTGTAGTTTCGTTATTTTCTTAGAACGGGCGTAACAACGCAGTCTGGCGATCTTTTATCGCGATCTTTTATCTCAAGATCATTAGGTGAGTCCCTTAACCCGAGTCGGGCTCGTAGTTTCCCCTCAGGTTGGTACAGATTGGAAACAGCATTTGGAAAAACGTTCGAGAACGTTCAGCAGAAGGATGTTTGTAGAAGACCCTTATAGTCGCGAGTTGGGCGTCGCTACTGCGGCTGCGAATTTCCTCGTTTCGAAATGCAACGCCTACAATGCGCTCCTAAGCTCGCTTGTTGATCGTGAACAAAGATCGGGACAAGTTTTGCCCCGCGCTCGGTTTTATGTCTGCGTGATTCAACCGCGGAATCGGGGTGCCCATATGCTTGTCTGGTCGCTCCGAACCAGCGTTGTGTGTCCCAAGGACTTCGTGGCTGCTGTGAAGCTCGAGTCTTTTAATACGGCCAACATGACTAGAGGCCATGATATGTGAAGACGCCTACACGCAATAATAATACAGTCTGGAAGGTCGTCGCATGATGTTACGGGCATACAATGAATGTTCATCGTCGGATACTTTACTGAGCAATACATAAATCACGATTTTTATATATATATATATTTTTTTTACTATGCTGAATACTTCAGTATTAATAAGCAGTGCTTACAAGTGATCTAGGTGAGTCAGGCTGGGGCTGGTATGTCTCACACGCATATCAATCATATTTTTAAACACCATTATAAAGTTACTGGGATACAACTTTGCAACTCACGCGCGAAAGTATCAAGGTCAGCCAAAGGCAAGGTACTGTTGCTAGGCGACGTCCTACCAAATAAAAAGTAAATTAAGTTTTTTTTCTTGTGTTAATTAAAATTATGTGCAAGCACAGAAGAGCTGTGTAAAGATTGAAAGATGGGCTAGTTGGTGTATCATTGGACGGAAGTGCCAAACAAACAGGGGTGAAGAAGTTGACAAAGGAACTACCTCTTTGTCTACTTCTTTGTCCCTGTTTGTTCGGCCAGAGCCGTAAATGTAGAGAGTTTGGCCATTCGTTGGGAAGTATAGGAGACAAATCAGGAGTCGCCATTGGCCGAAAGCGGGCTGGGCGTGTTCCAGGGCGTCTTCAGAAATTTGAATGTGACCAACCAGAAGCCGGAAATTATTCCCTGGCGGTGGTCGCTTGAAACAAACCTGATAACTGCATTGGAGTAACTCTCGATGACTGAAAATATGCTACACGTGATGTTTCAATCCCGCTCATCCAAAATGATGGTGGAAGAGTGCGACTAGCGGAACGATCGACATAATCCGTACGCCAAGTGCCGAGGGCCGGGAATCTGCCGTCCGAGCGGTCACACTCTGTCCGAGCAAAACAGAGTTGAGCGGCGCATTCGTTTCTTACATCTTTCTGCATGATCATGATCAAAACATCACGTGCACCCTATTTTCAACCACGAAGAGTCACTACACTTCACTCTTACGCGCTTATTAAAACCATATACGAACATAGACCTTTGATCAGAACTGTTTCTCGCTACCACCGCTAGGGGATTCTTTTCGGCTTCTGGTTGGTCAAGAGAGCATGCCAAGCCCTCTTTCCGAGTCTGCCGCACGCCCTGGCTCTGCCCGCGCCTCCCATTGACCAAACTCTCTACATATACGGCTCTGTGTTCGGCGCTTCCGTCCATCAGAAAAGTTACTTCTCATTGTTTTCCTTCCAAAACACGTGCTTTCACATTGTAACCGAAACAAGGGTCATTTTATAAAGGGCAATCTGGTCATATCCCAATTATCATAGACCATATAGAACATTCATGCCCTGGTGATCAATTGATGAATTATTAGGTTATCTGAACCAGGATAAGGGAGTGCGAGTCATTGTTGTTCAGGACCAAAGTTGCGCAATCAAGCAAGAACTTGGTTTACTGGGTGCCGCAATTAAGTAGGACAGGATGTGAAGTGCAGTGGCATAAAATTGGCAACAGGAAATTTTGCACACTTTTTTTTGGTTATCAACCAGAGTTTAGTTGACCACAACACTCGTCTTTCTATTGGGATCATGCATGTCATAACCTCATGAATTTGTTACATGCCACTGGGTTTTACCACGTGCCACGTCACCATTGTTTTTCCAGTATTGCCCCTGCTTCTCTCTTCCCTCAACAACCCCGTCGTTCCTTGCCTGGTTATCAGTGAACAGACACTTTTCATTTGCTTGTTCTAGTGACCTGCTTTCTCAGTTCTAATTATCTAGCTTAGTGCTTGTAGCGAGACACTCACCACAAATATCAGAAATATGTGAACAGTTGTCTTCTACCGTTCACGCAGTTGCTGCACAGAATGAAATATTTTACCCTTGCTTTTCTGAAAATGGCCACCCTTATATAAAAGAACTAACCTGCCCTGTTTTGTAATTATTTGTTGCAGCTCTTCCTAGAGACAAACATAAACACCAAAGGTTTGCGCTCATTGTCTGAGGCAGGTGACTGATTGTCAACTGGAAAGCAAGGTCACCTGATCGAAGTTTCTGCCAAAAGGATTAAATCTTGTAGCTTGCAAATTGTAAGCGGATATCCATACCTGCAGGAGAGTTGCTTTCCTGCCATAAGCATCAAGTTTCAAAGTTTATTCATGCAAAAACATACCAAGAAGTAGTTGTGTACACCATTTTGCCTCTGTTAAGAAGTCTGATTTGTGCCCAGATGCACCACGTTTAGAATTCTCAAAAAGTGCTGAGCACAAGCTTGGGCCTATCGTGGCACGTTGTACTGGAAGAAAAGATTCTGTTGCGGATGCTCGCGCCACACAAAAGCATGCACAACAGAATCCTTCCAGGCTCCTAGCAAACATTCTTGTTTTTCGTAGGCCACTGCATGTGGGAGAGACGCAGACTTGTCATGGGAGTGAAATGAATGGCCAATATCAGAAACTCTGATTTAACAGAAATCTTGAAAAGTTTCTAGTAATTTGTTTTCCTGTTCTTGACCTTTTTTTTTTATTCTCGGAGATTCCGAGTGGTCCTCACATAATGCAGACCCAGTTAGTATGTATTGTGACCTTTGCAAAAATACTGCTGGTTGTTCTTTAGACTGTATCATGGCCAATTTATTAAAAATGAACTACTTACACTACTATGCACCTGATACCATTCCACATGGCACCAATCTGGAAGAAAAAGCTAATGTCAGTCACATACCTTACCCTTTGGGTCCCAGACAGTGACATGAAGAGTAGACATTAGCAAAATGTGTTCAGAAGAAAAGGTTACTGTCACATATCTAACTGCCTGGGTCCAAAACACTGACACCAACAATAGACAAATGCAAAACATGTTTTTACTAGTCTTGGGCTCAGAACATTAGATCTGCACATGCTTGCCAGCATACATACTGTTTGCCTGTGTGCTCGTGTGGTTAAGTGCGGAGAACTATGTGCTGAGTACTATTTATTTTGCACACTTCTCTCATTTTTTGCAATGGTTGGTAGTTACACAGGCATTTATTTGTTTCTGCGTGCTGGTATCACATTAAAGCATACAGCCCGTACAAAAAGGGTCTCTGAAGCCATTCTAGAAAGGTCATATACGAAGCTCTGTGATCGTGGGTACATATGCTAGATGGTCTAAGCTTGCGGAATTTTTACATGCGACTTCATCTGTCACAAATAGGTGGTCAAAGCGATCGACATTACAGATTGCTTCATCTGATTGACACACACTTGCCTTGATTGGTTTAGCTACTTCTTATGAGCTGGCTCAGTGTTTTCTGTGGGCACAGAAATACAGCTCTGCTCTGACCAGGGACAGATCATGCTCTGACCAGGGACAGACACAGGGACAGATATTTCTCAGACAAATTATTGTTGGTCTTTGGATGCAGCAACATGGGTATTTTTGAAAATGTTACTATTTTCTCTCTATTGTGACTTTGACGGACTGTCGTATGACGCAAAATAATAATAGTATTGATTTCATAGTATGGTATGGTTTCATTGAACCATACCAAAGTATGGTTTCATTGAACCTAAGAAAATAAGGTAATCTTTCTACTGGAACATTTGCTTGTCTGATTAAATCTTTAAACCAGCTTAATGTTTTCTCTGGGGATGGTAACATACTTGCAAACTTGCTATAGGAACCAATGTCGACATTGTGTTTTGACTCAGAAAGGATCTAATATATTTTGTCAACCAGAACTTCATAATAAGTGCTATCACAAGTAATAATTGGGTCCAATAAAAATGTGACCCCTGTGCAGTGATTTTTGTTCTTCGTTTTGCTAGCACACGTTTTGACCTATGTTGAGCACACTGGCCATTTGTCTTTTAATACCATGATGCAAAAGAGCAATAAGCTTTTGTTAGTTATTTTATTCATCAATACCACAGGCTCGCTAGAATTTAAGCAGGAGTGCACAGCACATGAACTTAAGAAAACACAAAAAAAGAACATCAGGAATAGCACTAGGAGCTATAAACACATGCTATCACCTATAGTCACTGACAGAGTGAGGCAGGCTGTGCCTTTCGAACGCCTGGCCTCTAGCGCACGCTCTCCATGCCTTCCGCCACGCCTTGGCGTTGCGAGCACCCTTGAGGCGCACCAGATGCCGAAGCGTTTTCAAAGGTAGAAAGCTCACGCTGGAGACAGGACAACTGAAGCTCATTCCTGCCATTGTCACCTTGTCGGGGACTATAGAAGAGATCAAGTGCATTAGTAACAAAATATCACAACGGCGCAACTTTTAAATTAGCAGCGTATGCTCTGGCTCTTGGACTATCATCTGTATTTTTTGGCAACTGATTCCATGCAGTTAATGTCCTAATAAAAAAGTAAAATTTAAATATATCATTTTACGCACGAAACTCCCTGATCATGTTTCCATGGTTAGAGGCGACCATCATTTGCTCGTGACAATGGAGTTATGTAAGGAGAGATTTGAGTCAAACCATATTATATTGTATACAAAAACTTTAACCTCCTGTCTGAGCACTGAGTTTCATAAATTTTCAATACCTAGCAATCTAATCACTTAAATCACGCTATCTCTTACCGGGTGTGCACTAATCTAGCTGCAGTCCTCTGCATTTTTTTTTTTTTTTTTAAGTTTAGACATGTTTCCGACCCTGTAGGGGTCCCATAAGCAGGAAGCATTTTACAGGCTTGGCCTGACCAAGGTTTTGTAGGTTTTTATGAGGGAGACAGCTGCTGTTTTATTACAATGCCAGATGTACTACGATGTGGGCATTGCACAGGCTATCCGTACGCAGTTGCTACTGTGGACAACCTGTTGTAGTTTGGATTTGCACTTGCTTGGTTTAAAGATATACCATATTTTCCGGACTATAGTCCACAGACTATTCATGTTTAAAAAGTTGAAAATTCATCCGATGCGGACTATCTACAACTGCGGACAATACAATGATTTGTTTTTTCTAGATCGTTCACCGTGACAAGTCGTGAAGGATTTTATGAGTAATGGACTATGTTAAGGTTGATTTCAGTACGAGAAATCTTTTTTGTGAGGTAATCCAGTAGGCATTTGTCAAGGTGTGCTGCGTTTGATACTTTTTAAGTTCGGACTAGGCACTAAGTGCGGACTATGCATGGGGTGCGGATTATGTACCGGGTGTGGACTATCTAAGCAAATACTTTTATTTTTGACCTAAAATTTGCCCCTGCAGACTATGCACCGGGTGCAAACTATAGTCCGGAAAATACGGTACTTCGATGAAAATTGAAATTTTCCCGCCGTGTTCAGAAATAGGTTGAATACGATCTACAATATCCGTAAATGACAATTGCACGTTTGAATGAGAGCAGCCAACAAAGAGCACATGACATTCGGCACGATCGTGACGTAGCCTGTCTCGATACGAGCAAAGCTTTGGCGAGGCTGATGTCGACAAGACGATTGCAGGCAGGGCATCTGACCATCGCCATGTCTGTACTCGTGCGGGCAAGTGCGTGCAATTACAAGCTTGCCAAAGCTATTTTCACACTGCACATGCACGCATGGGGCTCCAGTTAGGCGCCATGCTTGCAATTGTCTATAGTTCTAGGGTAAGACAGGCATCGTCACTACCTGTCAATGTTCCTAGAAGGACATTACAAACAAGGCTTTAGTGACATTGACCAGCGGCCATTTGCTAATCATTTAATTTGTTTTAAAACTCCTTTTTGCGTGTTTTTGAATTAAGAGATTGGGGTATACAATGTGATACTGCTCCCTTTAAAACATGTATCGACCAAGAAATAAGCACCGAAGTTTCGTTGTAGTATTCCTTTAAGACTTTTTCTTGTGACGATGGAACAAAATTGACTTCAAAAGAATGCCTTGCTGTGCTGTGATAGTAGTATCTTCTCTCTTTGCTATCAATCAAGTTTCTAAGAAACAAGTGACCAGATGGATACTTGTTTCTTGTGTTCTGTAAACATTGTACTTTGCAAGCACCATGGTCTGCAAACATTGTACACATTAGCAATAAGGGGAAGCAGTATCTGTCAAGCTGCAGTAAAGAACTAACTACAGTGGGCCCAATAGGTCGAATCTATTTTAAATTAATTGCAGAAATTTAGTCTTGCAAGGTGTGACACTGTACTCTACTACAAACGTGGGGCAAGATGTCTTTTTTTGTGATAATTTGAGAGTGACTCTCAGCAGTCAAAAGTTGTGAACAGGAGAAAAAAATGTTTTTGTGTTATATTAGTTCTTTCTTTTGTCACATCAAATTCAAGCTTAACAATGACAATGATTGGTTTTTCTTCCTACCCCATTTTTGTTCCATCAATGCCCCAGTGATCCAAAGCCATGTCTTTTCTG
Organism: Ixodes persulcatus; assembly: GCA_013358835.2. Taxonomy (NCBI): domain Eukaryota; kingdom Metazoa; phylum Arthropoda; class Arachnida; order Ixodida; family Ixodidae; genus Ixodes; species Ixodes persulcatus. The sequence continues at coordinate 813,496 of JABSTQ010011543.1, forward strand.
ATGCGAAATATGTTTTGTACCTTTTGATTAAAGGAAGGTTTTCTGACATTTTTTTTTTTTTTTTTCAAAATAATTGCATTTTACGGTGAATGAAAGGGCCATACATCAGGAGGCCAATTTTGGTGATTAATATAAGGTGTGTTTGCTCCATTTTTATTTTTTTTTTATTTTATGTGCATAATAACAGTCAATGATTAAATAAGGGTTATTTGCTACTGTTGGGTGTGTTTTTAGCCAAAGTAAATAAAAATCATGATTTCTTTTAAAATCAAATAACCACAATTTATTTAATTTAAATCAGATTTCCTTAGTGTAACTAGAAAATATTGGTATTTACCACTAGATGTATTTTTAAACATAGGAGATTGATTGATCTAGTCATCCGATCACTGATGGCAGTCCGGAAGAAAGAATTACTGTCAAATCAAAGTCTAATTAACAACTTTTAATTGATGTAATCCCCGACCTATTAGGACAAGACAAGCCTGATTTTTTTTTAGTTAAAAAGCTTTATTTGCTTTATCTTTCACATTCATATTTGATTGCAAAAGGACACTACTTTTCTAGTATTAATTTTTTGCATTTTGATTTTGTTGCAAAGGATGTTATGCGATGGATGAATGAAGTGTAAGATAGAAATCAAGCTCAACGTTTTGGTTGGCTCAGTAGAACCTTCCTTTTTTGCTCGTGTTCAAGCTTATATAAATATTTCTTGCTTCATGATTCTTTGATTGAAATACAAAACAAATGCGCAAAGAAAGCACTAAATGATAGGCAAATGTCGAGTAAAAAATATGTTTTTAGATTATTTTTGAGGGAAAGGTTTGTTTTAAATCATCCCAGTAAAGCTGGTGTGATTTAAATCATGTTGATTTTTATTCTCCACCCTGGTTTTAGCTGCTTTCTCCCTACGCAAAACGAGACAACTTTCCCTATTTCTGTTTGTCCAGAAGCTTCCTTACCAGGAATCGTTTCTGAGTCATGAAAGTTTGATTTTTTTGGTGGGTTTAATGCTGCATCATTACGGGAATATTTAAAAAAAAAAAAAAAGGTTACGACGAGTTTTATTTTGGTTTACTTTAGCTGAATATGAGAGAAAAACTATTGTTTAAAGTACAGCATTCCTCAATTATATTTTAATACAGGTAAAAGCCCAGAACATAACATGGTGTGTGATATACTTTAGGGCAGTAGCAACAAGTGCAGATATCCAGTTATTGCAAGGGGCCCATAATTAGCTGTTAGCTTTAGACAGCTGATATATTAGTCAAATCAATTAGTCATGTTCTCACAATACATATAACCTTATGTAACATCTTTATCTTGTCTTTGGCAGCTAAGGTCTGTGAGAAACTTTTTGTGCATAGCTCGCAGTAAAATCAGCTAAAAGAAAATGTACTTTGTTTGAATTGTGGCAACTCCGCATTCTCATGTAATTTTAAAACTTGAGGGTACACTTAGCCAAGTAAATCATTTAGCCAAAAAAGTCACGAGTTGCTGTGTTCATATCTACATGCTTCATGCACAAATAGCAGATCAAGACAGATTAGTGTGTCCCTTTGTGGACACTCCCCAGAATAATTTTTGTTTTGTATATTCATGTGTATGCTATCTCATAAGTCACATCACAAGAAATGAAGGGTGCTCAATCCCAGTTATGTTAATGAAAGTGCCTCTTAAACTGGTGTTTGTTGGTCAGAGCAAGTTTTACCTCATGCTTCAGAACAAAATGACATTTTGTTGGCAACAAGAATGTGAAATGCATAACTGGTAATTTCCTTTATTTTGCAACCTAACATCAATCTTTTTTTTTTATTTACATGGGCAAATTTATTTGGCTGATGGTACATGATCTTTGGGGAGAAAACTTTGCATTAGTTTCTCGTAGCAGAATGCAGAGGCCCTTACTGTCTGAATTTTGTCTCTTTTAACCAGCCGTTGGACCCTTTCTCAATGGTACAATTAGGAATGGACAGGCTCAGGTAAATATGACTTGGTTCTTAGGTGTTTGTATGTGCTGTGTAGTATGAAGGCCTCTGATCATGCCGTCTGAGCTACTTTGGGCCTTGCATGGTCGAAGAACATTTAAAAAACCCAGCTTATGCGCAACACAATTGAGGCTACCTTCTCTTGAAGCCAGGAAGTCTGCATTACTCTGGGTTTATGGTTATATCAGGCAACCATGCTCAATTTTTTGTCGGTAGCACCATTATTGCACCAACTGAGGCATACATAAACCCAGAACAAATTTATAATGATGTGGCCTTTGCATAAGAACGAGGATGGGCAGCTGTGTTCTTTCCACTCTGCTGCGGTAAACAGTGGGCACAGGGCCAAGAGGTCTGTTCACAGGTTCCAGACTCACATTTTTCTTTTCATCGAACCAAGCTGTTTCTGCGGGGTTGTTTCTGGCGTCTTCCTATGACAAAGAAAAAAGTAGACCTGCACTTTGTTAGACCTAAAAGTCTGAATGCATCAACCTTATCACCATATTCCTACGTGGGGCATAAATTATCTTTAGAAAACTAAAAAAAACTGCTCATGCCAGCTGTTCTTAGCTCTCATGTTGCATTCGAGATAGGTGGTAGTGGCATGACAACCTTATGATGTGATCGGTAAGCTGTGTCAGCTATAACAATAACAAAATTTTAAGGTAGGCAAGTTACTAGTTACAAATCATTTCAGGTTATTTTGCTCCTCACTCATTTTTGTCTATACTAGTAGTATATCTGTGCCAAATGTAAGGTGTGCTGATTTTTTTTTTTTTTTGACGAGGCAAGATAATGTTTTCTGTCAGCTCATTTCTATTAGTAGTCAGTGAAGGGCTCTCCACTTAACAAGATTTAAGTGACAATACATAGAAAGAAAAGTTGCTGAGAATATGCTAAGGGTGCATGCTTCCAAACTTCTTCCAAGGCTTCATTTCATATTGGTCTATGTGAAAAATTGCATTTTCAGGCTGCTTTTTTTTTTTTTGCATTTTAGAAGGGCATTGTGGTGTCACTCTACACCAATGGTCTCAAACGCATTTGAGTGTGGGGTCCAGATAGCCCACACTGGAAAGATCGAGGGCTAACCTTCGGGGGGGGGGGTATTAATAGATTTTAAGAGACCTTGTGTATTATGCTTTTTGCAAACTCACAGTTTTGCCAGCGACATCTTTAGTTTTGATTTGTTTATATGACTACTTTGGGCCCTGACCTGATGTGATGACAACATTTTTAAATTATAGCGCCTCGCCAACGTGCAAGGAATTTTTATAGAACAAGGGGGCAAGTACACTACCGTTCCTGTTGCTCAATTCACTCAGGAATTAACCAAACTGAACATGTCTCTAAAAAAAGACAATAAGTTAATTTGACAGTTCTTGCTTCCCTGACGATTTTGATTACAACACCCTGAACAAATACTTGTCTTTTAGTAAGGATTTTTTTTTTCTTTTTTTTTTTTTTAAGGCAAGAATTTTGAACTTGTAGCTTTATCTTTGGCAGTTGCTCCTGCTGATCGAGAGTTTGCGCAGCTGAGATGAATCCTCCAACAAAGAGTTCATGCTTGCAGCCTAGTAGCGGAATTATTGTACATCACAAAACCTGGGAAGCAAAAAATAAAGCGAAACAAAGGGCAAATGAACACAGATAAGTAAAAACTGAATATGTTAAAAGACCAGAGCTACATTTCGAGCAAGAGTGAATCGGCGAGATGAGATCACTATGGCACATGCCATTTCTAGCGCTCGAGACACGGGGCTCGTAGCCAGTTGCCTGCGGGCCGCATCGCAGCGAGTGGCGGGCCGCGTGTTTGAGACCCCTGCTCTACACAATGACAGGAAATATTTGCTGTACTCTGGACAGCACCAATAGCCCCTTTACGAAACCCCATCAAGCATCATTGGGGGGTTGCCAAACTTTGGCAGCCCCCCCAATGTTGCTAGAAGATTTCTGTGATGCCCTGGACCTAGTGTCAGTTAATGTACAAGTAAAATGCAACGGGAAAAATAATGTAGGAATGAAACAACTCTCACTCAACAATAGACTGCTGCCTCATGTCTGACAAACTGTATGACAGGCTAGGAAGTATGGAAATAGATGAGAAAAATACAAAAAATTTAGAGAGTGACCACAAAAGAATTAAGATTAAAGTTGACACATCCAAACCAGAGCAACAAGCTCAGGAACGAGCGGGTAAGCCGAAACTAAGTGAAGCTCAAATGCAAAAGGTATCAAAAGTATTGAGAACATAGTATTGAAACAACCAGAAAGAGAATGGACGTTTGAGGTTTTAAGATGAATCTTTAAAAGAGAATTAGAGAAGCATCGAATTGAACGAAGAGGAAATCAAAAACAAAGACCAACCAAAAAGCTGGTAGGATAAGGAGGTTAATGCAGCCATATTGCAGCACCAAGAGGCATCCAGGGAGCATAGGTGGGCAAAGAAAATGGGAACCTTGCCACTGAAGCAGCGTCAAAAGGGGAGAACTTCCAAGAGTGGAAAAGGAAGAAATCAGCTTAAATACAGACCGAAATTGGGAGTGCAGGAGTGCAGTGGATGATGGCAATAAATAAAAAAAAGATAGGAATACGGCAAAAAGGTTTTGGGAGCACATTAAAGCGCAGGGGACAAAGACAGTGTTTCCAACACGTACTGACCACACAGGAGGGGGAAGAGGCATGGGAATATATTAGGTGGACAATCGAAGAGGCTTTTTCCCAGCTTGTGCAGAGGGGGACAGTAGATAGCACTGACAGCCACAGTGTATAGGAGCACAATTGTGTAACAATGGAGACGACCACAAGAGAATGGGATAAGGCAGAAAGTAAGGTTCCAGCAGGTACAGCGACAGGCCCAGACGGCATACCCACGGAACTCATTCAGACGCTAGGAAAACTGAGCAAATTGAAGTTATGGCATGTGATTTATCAAATAATTATGGGAGGAGAGGTACCCAACGATTGGAAAGTAGGTAAAATGAGACTAATATATAAAATCGGAGGAAACAGACAACATTTAATCATATCGCCCAATAACAGTAACTTCAGTTCTATACAGGTTACTAGGCATCAGATAGTAATGCGGAGAATGGAGGAATGGGCAGAAGGTATGCAAATACTGGGTGAGCTCCAAAACGGATTTTGAAGAGATAGAAGACTGGAAGATTTGGTTCTTCATAAGATAACCCTTTATGGATAGCTTATTTGCACATCAAAGGAGCATACAATAATGTGATCCAGGAGAAACTCAGGGGTCAACTGAAGGAGTATAACATAGAAGCAAATTTGGTTAGGTTTCTTCAGCAGATGTGCACAGACAATAAGGTAGTTATAACATGGGAAGAAGAAACTACATAACCTACAGCAATAAAAAGATGTCTCAGGCAGTGCTGTCCACTGTCACCTCTACTCTTCATGACATACCTCAGTGAAATAAAAAAGAAATTGGAGCAGAGCAACTTAGGTTTTGACCTGAGTTATATGCAAGGAGGAAGAAATGTAGTACAGGTAATACCAGGACTGATGTATGTGAACGACATAGTACTTATGGCAGATAACCAGGATACATTACAGGAACTAGCTGGAATATGTGGAGAGGAAGGGGACACCTTGGGCATGAGTTTTAGTAGTGACAAGTCTGAAGTAATGGTGTTTAACGACGAAAAGAGGGAACCCCTGAGTAATAAAGACATTGTAATAGACCATGTAGAAAAATACAAATATCTGGGAGTCTGGCTCAAGGAGGGAAGGAAATATCTAGAGGAACATGAGGAGAGTATAATTAGAAAATGGAAAAGAAATTCATCTATTATGAAGCTCAAGGCACTACGGAACTATAATAGGTATGAAGTGGTCAGAGGTATATGGAAAGGAGTGATGGTACCAGGACTGTCTTTTTGCAATGTGGTACTGTGCATGAAATCAGAGGTTCAATCAGGATTAGAAATTCAACAAAGAAGCGTAGGCAAATTGGCACTGGGAGCACATGGAAAGACACCAAATGAGTGAGTACAGGGGGACATGGGCTGGTCGTCTTTGGAGAGCAGGGAGGCAATTTGTAAGTTGATATATGAACAAAAATTTACCGAAATGGATGATATGCAGTGGGCATGGAAGGTATTCAAGTATTTATACATAAAAAGTTTAAACAAAATGGACAAATCGAACTTGACAGCTTATTTTTAAACACCTACACACTATTGATGGGGCTGAGCAGACTACTTTAGTGGAAAAGGGAGTGAAAGAGACAGAAAGAAAAATGTGGGAGGTAAGAATGCAGGAAAAATCAGCTCTAACAATATACAGGTCACAAAAACAGCAGATAAGAAAGGAACATGCGTTTGACAGTTCCCTGGGAAGTTCTTTGCTGTTTGAGACGAGAACGGGAGTTTTGAGGACAAGGACATATAGGGCTAAATTTCAGGAGACAGACCCATTATATGCTGCCTGCCATAATGAGGGCAAGACACTAGAGCACTCGGTTTTGAAGTGCCCTACCCTTCCTGAAGGGACAACAGATTTGGCCGGGGTCCTGGGTTTCGCTGGCGACGATGGAAGGACGGAAAAGAAAAGGATTACAGTCACAAAGAGGCGATTAGAAGATTGATGGAAATTATCCAGGGAAAACTGAATGATGCACAACTAACTAGCACAGCTGGGGACAGGCGGGACAGGGAAAAATTGGGACTCCCTCCCGCGTGGCTCCGGCCCAAAATCTCAACCCTGTCCCCCAGTGGCTACAGTGCTGGGGTAACGCCGACAAGGTTTGACCAGAGGAAAATTGCCAACTCCCTTGCCGGGGGGAAGAGGCGGGGGGCGATGTTTTTAGTTTTTTGCCCGATCCCCCAAAGGTCGTCCTGGCGATATCCCACACTGCCTGGGGATAGTTAGGGGGAGAAAATTGGCTTAGAAGGGCGGGAGGAATTATATGTTTGTCTTTTTAGACTTAAGCTGGGTGGCACAAGCTACCGCTTGTTACAAAGGGTATAGGGTGTTTTCACTGACGTAATTTCGTCCACCATTTTGTTGTTGTGAGCTGTCTGGCGTGTGCCAAACTCGAGCATTCAAAGGATTTACATGCTCCCTCAAATGCGTAGAGCACCGCTGACATCCTCTCAACCGGTTACGATGTAATCCTTCAATGTAGTAAATTTGTTTGAAAAAACAAACTAACAACAAAATGGCGAATTGACGTCATGTGCAAACAACCTATAGCCATTAAAATCCATCCATCCTTGGACATCACTTTCAGCGTGGAGCATGCGACTGGGCCAGAGTTCTTGCCAACGTTGCATTTGTGCTCAATACATGCTCAGAATGCACGCCCAAAATATGGCGGCTTCGCATAATTGGCTGCAGCAGCTAATTTTCAAATTGATTACTCAACATTTTTTTTTTTTTTTTTTCATTGGACCTTGATGAATCTTTCAAACTTTGACTGAAGAAAATTATAACTGTTCTGCTGAATCCTTTCTTCTTTGAGCCTTATCATTATTTTCTGTTTATCCATATATCTATAGTTTCATAGCATTCAATTTATTTGTATAGTGTTTTGTATGTTAAAGGCTGCTGCCCTTGGAGCTTCAATATGAGCTAGGAGCAGGGTTGTTAAGTACCTAGGTACAGGTAACTGTAAATTGGTACCTAGGTATTTTTGTTGTACCTGAGGTACAATCCTAAATAGTTTCATTTCTCGGTCTTTGTGTCTGTATCTTAGGTACATTTTCCAGTAACTTGTAATATGTGAAGTGACTTTTTACACATACTTTTTTATTCGCTTCGTCAAAATGGTAGAAACTACAAATCTTGAAGTATTAACACACTACCATGTGCCATGATTAACATTGAGTTGGGTACGACCTGGGAGGCACTGAGTTAATCGAACGACGTTTTAGCTAACGAAGCCCTGCCCATGATGTTTTATCGATCGACACTTCAGCGAATGGCGGTGTTCATTTGAGCAAACGGTGGATTAGCGATGCCGTTCTAGTGACACCAATTTATCAAATTGCTTCGGAACTCCGTTTAGGGAAAATAGCGACCTGCTTCCTTTATCTCAAACCGAAAAAGATTATGTGTCCTGGAATGCTCATGTGAATGCGGCTTTCCTTATTTCTCACACTGGACACCAATAAAGCACACTTATTGAACTTGTTTTTGTGTGTATCCTTAGTACAGAAAGCTTTATTTCCAATATACTCTGACGAATTTGGGGAAAATAAATAAAGTATCTTTGAAGTAACTGTACGTGTACCTAGGTACATCTTTAAGCGAGTACCTAGGTACCTTTTCGTATGAGTAATTGTAACTGTATCTTAGGTACATTTTTGAAGTAACTTTTATAACCCTGGCTAGGAGGATGTGTAAATGACTTCTGTCTTGTAAGAGAAATTTCTAAAAAGCCTCCAGGCTCCACTTTAAGGACGTTTGTTTTCATTTACTTTCGACCAACTTCGACTACCTTAGTGGTTTCTCTTTGGAGCTTTGGGTGTCACTTAAAAATCAACTGTGTCCATCTCCTAAAGCTTTTCGGTCTCTTTCTCATTAATATTTGACTTTCAAGTGGGACTTTAATTTTAGGGTTGAGTGGCAACTTGTTTTCCACTCAACCCAAAAACTGTAACTTCATCTAAAACTTGCTCTAAAAAAAATAAGAAAAAAAACTTGTATGAAGTTGTATGATTTTACTTGAGGCCGCAATTTTTCGAAAGGGCGGGTTTCAAGGTGATACTGGGTTCACCCGCTGCTAATAAGATGCATGCACATGTAGCACACGCTGGCAGAATGAAGGTCACAATTATGTAAGGCTTCATTTCACCTGGCATTACTCCAAAGTTGAAACTTTGTAGGGGCACAGAAATTGTGCAACACATTCACCCAGCTGGGTATTTGCTGGTGTATTTTTTGTTGTTTTCTTGTTTCTTAGGTGTGGTGGGTACTGGTAAATGGTGCACGCACACAAGGGGAAAAGGAAGACATAATACCTGCTTGGCATGTTTAAACAGACTTAAGATTCACTAGCACTTCCATCTAGGTCTAATTCAAGACCTGTGCGCAAACGAGCCACCAACTGTGCTCGGGATACACATGATATTAAATGTGGGCCGACCAGTATTGATGACACTGCGAGGTAAGCAACATGCCATCTTTAAATATGCACCGCACCTCAGTGTTCTTTAGCCTGTGGTAAGTTTCAAACTCCAAGTTACATGTCAAAGGCAACAATTGAGCGAATTATTGAAGTATTTCTTTTGAAAAACTGGAAAGTATTGAAATTGAATCGGTTTGTCATGAATTGAACTGAAATGATGGGCTGGCAAAGTGAAAATAAAGTGATTGGCATGTGTCGAAGCGCAGCTTGAGCATGCTCGGAGCACAGCAGTGCTGAAGCCACTGTTGTTAGGATAACTGACTGGGGAACAAACTGCAACTCATGTTGTCTTTTGTAAGCACTCTCTGGTGTTAATATGCCGCAAGTTGTAGATGGAAAGATCTGGAGAGACGAATAAGTAACTAAAACAAATGCATGCAAAAGACGTAACTTTATGTATCCAGTACCTTCCTAGTAATACTTTGTAATTAAAGCAACATATCTCACTTTGTGTTACATTGCTAGCCTCCTCTCACCGAAGCAGTTCTGCCGTGACTCGGACAAGTCACACCTGTAATGTTTTGGTGTTACCGTGAAACCATCTGGGCACACATAAATGCACCCACCAAACTAATACCAGATAAGAAATGTGCGTACCTGCAGGATTATGGTGTCGGTTATTGAAGATTCCTGTCAATTGGGTTGTGACAGGGGAAGAGAGAATGCCTTTGCAGCTTGAGCATACTTGCAGCACAGCTGACACCACAGTTGCTGGCACATCATTTCTTGGGAGAAATCACTTGCAGGCTAGTATTATTTTAGAAGGACACTATAATAATTTGTGGTTATGTGAAATTGAGGCTACAAGAAGTTTTGCTTTAAAAATTAAGCTAGACAATGGCTGGATTAATCTTATTCAGATGCTTTCAAAAGTTTTGCAAAAGTTCAGCAGTGGCATCATTTGTCTTTGGTACCGTATAAAATCCTTGCGTTTTAACAGTGCACACAATGTTAATAAATATTGAGATTGAGAACTCTTGTTTAAGCCTTTAAAAAATATAGGTAAGTAAAACCTACTTGGTCTAGGCAGTTAATGACTCTGCAGTGGCTTTATGCTGTTCAACCATTTGACATTATCGAATAGTACCTTGGTTCTAAGCTTGGCTGTACTTTTTTATAGTAAATAATGTTCTTATAATGTATGAAGCTTGATACAGTTAAAGCACAAACAAGTAATCCTCGATTTTTCTTTTTTTTTTTTCCTTAGAATTTTAAGGTTTATATTTTAACTAATAATGTGGTTTGAAAGTACTGATTTGGGGGCACAATTCTCAGTAATAAAATTTGGGACTCATTAATTGGTTGCAGTAAAATCTGAAAAAACACTGAAGTTCTGTTTGCACTGTGTCATGCAGCATATGTTTGCAAGTATACATTCAAACAGTTTATGGCTAATTCACTTAAATGTCACTGTAGTTAACCAGCTTCTGCAGTTCACCCAATTTCTGCATAGGTATAACAATTGCAAACCTCCAATTGTACAAATAGGTCTAAAAATATTTTTGTTTATTTATTTGAATGATACTGGTGCTGTCGATCAAGAGGCTTACAAGAGTAGAGCAGTTTTTGAACATGCATAAAAAGGACAAACACTCGGAAACTGGTCAAAGAAAAGATATCATGTGTATGGGTGAAACTATCAAGTGAAGAAAGTGTGACCGTGTCATTTTCAAGTAAATTTTCAACCTTGAATTGCCTGAGGAAAGAATGAATATGTGAAAATATTGTTTCTAAATTTGTATTGTTTAATCAGTCTTTTGTGATTGAGCCTTGACGATCCAATGGATGAGAAGATGATATATTTGTGCTAATATTGGTTGCTCAGTGGTAATATTGGGTTTGCCATAGAGAAAATAATAGCAAGATTTTTTAGTCTATTATTCGTTGCTCTAGTTTCTGACATCTTGATATTGGCTTGTATAAGTACTTGTGATGCAGAAGCAGGAATCCCGAATGCATTACGTTTAAACCTAACAGACCATTTTAGACGCCTTCCACTTTGCTCACCCGTCTGCCGTGTGGGGAAACCAAACGGAGTTAACCTACACCACCGTCGATAAAAATACATCACGTTTTCTATGCTCTACTTTTTGTTTCGATATGTAAATATTCTAAAGTTTGCACCTCAGTAAAATGCCTACTTCTAATTTTGTTCACAATGTTATCAACATGCTGATTCCAAGTAAAGTTTTCATTAAAGAATGGATGGTTGGGCGAGTTGGTGGGAATTCATCGTGGAAACAGCGCGAAAAGACGAGGGCATAGAAGAAACACATGGGACAAGCGCCCAAATAGTGAGGCTCCGAGAAGCAGGATCTCCAGACCCAGTGATTACCTCGAACTGTGAAAAAGTTAAAAAAAAAGTATTAAGGTAGATGCCGGGAGAGACTGCAGGGAGAGGGACGTGGAAAAGAGAAAGAAGGTGCCCACCATCCCTTATTTTCACTGCATATCGCACATAGTTGAAGGGGGTCGCCTCAAGGTATGGAGTGAGTGTCGTTTTTTCGGCCAGAAACAAGTTGAGCCAGATTTGCCCTGCCGTAGAAATGCGCGCAAGAAAAAAGAAAAAACCTCATAGTCACAGTTGGGCCGTGAAACATAGTACAAGGTTCGTATTGTGTACCATTTCCGTAGTGTATAAGATACCTTTCACATGCGGGCAGGTATATATCGGTCAAACAGGGCGGTGTTTCAATGTCCATTTAAGAGAGCACCGAAGTTCATTGAAAGGATTTGCTTGCTCTCATCTTGCGATGCATTGTTGGGATTTTAGGTGGGAACCAAGATTAAGTGACACAGAAGTAATTTTTAAGCACAAAAACAAGCTTAGAGAGTTAGTGGAGGCGTACCAAATAAAAAAGATGGGAGCTTCTTGCGTCAGCCAACCGTCATTGGCACTGCTTGACAGTGAATGACAAAGTTGGATTTAAGCTAGCTTTTGTAACTCCTTGTCATTTTGCTTTTATTAATAGTCATGTGGTGCACTTGTGTGGGATTGCACTGCTATAGAAGGAAGGGTTGTGTTCATGTATCTTCCTAATAAAATTTGTCAGTTGATAGTCAGCGCTTGTCCCGCGTGTTTCTGCTACATCCTCGTCTTTTCAAGCTGTGTCCATGATGAATTTTCATTAAAGGTAATTTATAGTGGTCTACAGATTTGGTATCTTTTTTATCTACAAAGTAAGCTTCAGAAAATAAATATTTTAAGCATTTCCAATGTGTCACTCCTTTGGCAAACATTGGGCCCACATAGCCTGCTGTGAAATAAGACTTTGTACAGTTACTACTAAGGTGGTACTTCATGTTAGTACCTTGCTCCCCCCCCCCCCCCCCCTTTTCCTCACTGCGACTCATTCTTACACCTTTCTGTCCTTGGCTGCAGCATTTTTTGTTTGAGTGATTTTGCCACCCACTTCCCGAGGCCCGTAACATGCACTCATAACCTCCTCTATGACTGGGGAGAGGATGCAGACCCACTTGAGTCTTTCAGGCAAGCTGAAGTAGCTATCAGAAAGCACACAGAAGACCCTGCTTCTATGTCTTTCTGTGTTGCATATCCTTCTGTGTTGTGTGGGAGGTGACTCTTATCTAGTCTGTACTTCTGGACCTACCATTATGGATATTTCCACAAAGACAAGTAACAAGGAACTGAGTGATTAGGTTTGGAAAACGGGGGAAGGGGGGGGGGGGGGGGGGGGGGGGGGGGCGGTCGGTCGGTCGGTTGGGTTGGGTCGCTCCTCTCCAATCCAAGTGTTGGTCATCCTTTGAGATGAAGTCTTTTGCTCACATAACATCTTGTCTGTTATCGGCAGAATGCCTGCTAGGATGACAATAATGACACTATTTTAACATTAGTGAAGCAAAGAATGGCTCGCTGGCAGTGCATATTGCTTTTTTTGAAGATGGTATAGTATAAAAGACTATTTTTGCGGGCTCAATATTTTGCGAATTTGGCAAGGGTGGTTCTTGCGAATATTTCGCAGGCACGAAATTTCGTGAATCTGGGTGGTGTGCTATATATTTATTACCATAAAAAATATGTTTGCGTTATCTATTTTTCGCAAAATTAGGTCCTCATGAAAATTAGGTCGTTTACAGTATATAGTTTCTCTAATCTGAATAAAAGTTGCTATGGTGCTTGCCTTGAACTATCCTAAATAGCCTTGTGTCTTCTTGATATGTACACTGCAAATATGGGTCACTTTCATGACAAACTTTATCTTTGTCCAGAGCAGGTGAAATTTTATAAAATTGATTGCAGATTATGGGCAATAACCCTTAGTAAGAAAAAAACTAAGAACAGTTTATAAACATTAAATTATATGCTAGTCGTTTGCAGCATTTGTGAGTCAGTCCAATTGAAATGAACAGAAGAAATTGATTCCAGAGAACCGGCAGTTAGTCCTCTCCCATTTTGCTTTGCAATAGGCAGTTAAGTTTTTTGGTAAATCTCTACACCAACTTTTTTGGGGGACTGATATATCAGCACCTGGTTTTCCATGTACATGTTATGCACTTCTTGGCTATTATGACAGATGACAAATTTTAAGTGGTCCACTTTTTCATGTAAACTCAAAAATAAACATGTGCACACAGAATATGATAGTCTATATGAAGTGAAGCACAACTTTTCCTTGCAATGCACTATGATTTCTTTATGAAAGATAACACTCCAACTTTTTAGACTAACTATAATCAGCTTAGTGACCATACTGGGGTTTTGTCGAAAGGCTGTGGAAGCTCTGGGCGGTGTTCATCCATGTAAAAATCAAGAGTTCAGGGCAAGATCCACTTGTAAATAGAGTGATGCAAAATTGCTCCACTCTCACACATGCATACAGGTGGAGCATGTTCACATATACAGTCAAATCACAGGGAACCTCAAAATCACTTTATATCAGCAGTTAAAATTTCCTAGTAGGTATTCTTCCCACGGTTTGTGTCAGATGACTCTAAGTTCCAAACAAAACAATAAAAAAATGGACAGGATGGTTTCTTTTTCTTTTTTTTTTTGCACAAAAACAAATATTTAAGAAAAATGGTGCCAAAAAAAAAAGGAGAGTCTAGACAAGGCAGTGCCTTGGTCCTTGCCTTGGTCCTCACATTTTCTTTCTGGCACTGTTTTCCTTAGCTATGAACCAACTGATCCAAATTGCCACCTTATTGACAAATATTGCTCCACTCACACATGGTTGGTTTGTCTAAACGGGGCTGATCTAGTCTCGATACTTACCTATTTCACGATTTTTAACTTCATCTATTAATATGAATGACTGACGGGCAGTTTGTTCTGGGCTAACAAGTATCTATCCACAAGAGGTGGCATTGTTTGAGTTCTTCCACTTGGGTGTGTGGCGCTTTGTGGGTGTACAGGATTTGACTCCTGGTCTCAGTGCAAGAACGCTCATGGCACGTCTTGTCTCAATTGCAGGCTTGGGAGCTTCAGCAAGGGCGACCTATTTCCTAAGAGAGAAGAGCCCCTTCCGTTCCACTCTGCTGATGGCTACGACAGCCAGGGTGAGTGGATGCCAACCATTAAGTCTTCTTGGGAAAGTCCTGCATGGCTATACAATGCTCACCGGTGATGTGTACCCTGGTTATAGTATTGTGGACAGAGCTAACTATAATGCTCAAGCAGAAGCTGTTCTGTACTCCCAGCACCACATAGCAGATGCGCCTGGAAACACCCCACATGCGCAGGGCAGCAGTCTTGCTCTTCCAGCTTGCGATCACACCCTCACTTGGTCGTCTGCTGGGTGCGAAGCAGACAATGCCACAACTCTTGTCAATGTTTGTTTCACAGGTTATTGTGTGCGCCTCTCGCGCTACGATTCCCTGACTCAAAGAAACGAGTCAGCAAAACCAAGCAACAAAGTTGATATTCCAGACTAACTATTCTCATCACCAATGATTGTGTATATATAAAAATCTGCGTTTTTAAAGTTTTTTTTTTTAATTTGGGGGTATTTTTTTTTACGAGTTAATTTCTTTCTACAGATTCTGTGTTTTTTGTGCAAATTGGTTACGACTTAAATCAATTTACACAAAAACACTGAATCTGTGGGAAAAATTAAACCCTGAAAAAAAAAGAAAACCAATTTGAGAAAATAAAAAAGAAACACCGAAAACACAAAACCCTATGTATAAATTACACTAGGTTACCTGTCTTTGTGAGACAGATGGTAGTGTCTAGTATTTTCTTGTTATAATGTAGCACAATATGTATACAATTGTCGGTGACTATAATAATACTTAATCTGGATTATTAATTTCGTTGCTTGTTTTGTTGACTTGTTCCTTGCAGAGAATTGTCGCATAAGAGGCGCTGACAAAAGCCTATAAAACAAACATTGGTGACCCTTTGGCATCGCCTGCTTTGCACCTAGCCAAAGGGGGGGGTGATGATGATAGCCATGATAGCCAGTTAGGGTTGTGATCACAAACTGAAAGAGCAAGACAGCTGTTCGCGCATTATACACGAACTCAACTCTCCTACGTCACGCCGCGGTGGTGGCGCGTCGATCGCACTTCCGGTCTGGGGTGGTGGGCAGAAGTCGCCGTGCGAGACATGCATTCCTGTGTTCCCTCGGAAGAAACCAGACAAAAAACCTGCCTTCTCGTCAAAATGCTGCGACGGGGCTGTACCAAGAGAGCCTGGAAAGGTTTGAAGATCAGTTTTCATGTGTTGCTGCCCCCTCCGTTCGTCCGAGAACGTGGATAGTAGCCGTGAAAAGGGCAAAGCAGACGCTGTTGAACTACGATTGCTTGTGCGGGCAACACTTCGTGGTCGCCAGATGTATTTGTTTTGTTCCAACATGAACGAGAGAAAATCGCCAAGTTGTCCGGACCACCCACGTATTCAGTGCGTCTTCAAATTCACACGGCCGCCTGATCGTTCGAACTTTCGTCTGCTCTTTCAAACTTGTCTGCTTTTTGTCGTCTGCTCGTTCAAACAAAAGCGGCCCATAGACCAAACTTTGACCCGGTGATTGCAATAAGAAGTAATTGCAGGCCTCAAAAGACTTAAGTAGGCTCGGTGTAAACAGTAGATACAAGATGTTGATAATTGGTACCAGTGGCCATCACCGACTTGTTACGCTTGGTCTGTTCCCGCTTCTGATTTTCAGTATCGACGTCGATCATCGCCGCTACCTTGTACACTTTTGCAGCACGAGCGACGTCGCCACCGAAAATAGCTAGAAGAATCTCATCATGGTTTTGACGTCCATTCTGCGGCGTTCATGCGAATGAATCGTTGCACGTCAAATTATTTACGGAAAGTTTAGCGGCGTAAGGAGCCTTGATAATTTCGCTCAGGCGATTGAAGTATTAAGACATTGGTATGAGGATGTAGAATCGACAATTCCAACGCGAAAAAGAGTACGCATACTCTCACAGACGCCGACAACGTGACATTCCAATGGTTTGTTGACGCGGGACGCGGTGCTTGCCCGCACTCCATTGCGCATGCGTTCGAACTGTCGTCTGCTCTTTCAAACTTGTCTGCTTTTTGTCGTCAGCTCGTTCAAACGACAGCGGCCCGTAAACCAAACGTTGACCCGGTAATTGCTCTAAGAACTAAGTGCAAGCCTCAAAACACTTTTGAAGGTTGGTTGGGGTAAGTAGGCTAAGTGTAAACAGTAGATACAAGATGTTGATCATTATTACCAGTGGCCATCGTCGACTTGTATTGCCCGATTCTACTTGCGGTTTTCAGTATCGACGTCCACCATCTCAGCTACGGTCCAAGCTTTTGCAGCCCGAGCGACGTCGCGACTGAAAATAGCGAGCAGAATCTCATCGTGGGAGTCAGGCTTTAGCGCCCATTCTGCGGCGTCCACGTCAAATGAATCACCGCACGTCACATTATTCACGCAAAGTTTTGCCTCGTTAATTTTGCTGAAGCCGCTCAAGCAGTCAGACATTGTTAGGAGGACGTAGAATCAAGAATTCCAACGCGAAAAAGAGCACGGGGACTCCCACCGACGCCGACAACAACGCAATTCAATGGTTTGTTTATGGGCGACGGCGGGCTTCTTGCCCACCGTCCACCGCGCATGCGCGGCGCCGGTGGCGTCCGCTAGGGGCGCTCCAGTTTGTTTGTAAACATGAGTTGGTGTATAGACAGCTGTGTCCACGACAGTACATCCCACTTTTAATTGCAGCCAGGTTTAGTGATGTCCACTTTATACCTATAGCTGGATTGGGTGTCCATTGTCAGTTGCTTTTGGGTCTTAATTAGGAATGTTGTAAGATTTCGCTGGACGTGGGTGTTTGACCGGTTCTGCAAGGGACGAAGTTCATACAAGCTCAACTCACTGAGTGGTCAGGGTAGTTCAATCTATTGAGTGGCATCGCAATACTACATACCACATGGTACAAAGTTAAAGAAAAACAAACTAATTTATTAAATTTTAAATTTTATTATTGAAAATTTATGTTCTGGCTATTAAAATAAGATTACTAAAGTATCTAGTCTTTTGATTATTTTATTTGTACTTTAAAGCAACCTATGAGCAAGAAAAAGCAGCAGTGGTGCAAATGTGGCAGCCCTGCTGGTCTTGTTACTATACTTTCTATTATGCGAGACTTTATTTCACCTATTTCTACACAGTGGGTGTGATTGTTTGTGATTGTTTGAAACATGTTTATTTGTAACATTATTTTCCAGCAAAAGCAACCTGGATAGTTTCTAAAAGTAATGAATGCTATAATTGCATTACATGAAAAAAGTAATATTAAATTTATTAAAATATTTTTTGAAGAGTTGTGATTTTTTTTTTTTTTAGTTTGACTGAAATTTAGAGTAATCTCAAAATTACTCACAAGGGCACCTGGTTGCTAGTAAACTGATGACTTTTAACACATACCACACTCTTCTAGATCACCTGCAAAAGGGCACAGTGTTTGGGGACAATTTTGTAAGAGAGGTACTTAAAAATCTTCCAAATGAGCCAAAGCCCCGGCGTTGCTTTCTGTCACATTGACGGGTTGAAGTCGAAGAGGACGTTCACTTGGCAGACCCGGCCGCTCTTCGGCAGACAAGCTCAGAAAGCCTTCCAGTGGTTGGCAGACTTGTGCTTTTTATTTTTAACTATGTGAACCGCTTCGTTTGCAACGTATCACAGCTGTCCTTGTCCTCTCCAGTTGCTATTATCTTGGCTAGATAATACCGAGTTTTGAGGTAGCCACGAGCAAGGTACGACTGAGCAAGCAGGAACGCAATTGAGATCTCAAGTGTCGGCAATCTATTGGGGTGGCCAGTGTTATTCGTGGTGGGTGTCACAGTTTATCTATGGTAGATGTACTCTCGATTTGGGGAGGGGGGGGGGGGGGGAAGGGAAGAGAAGGGGAAGGGGGGGGGGGGCTTCACTGCAATCGTTGGTTTTGTCATGTGTGGCAATGAACTTTGGCACTGGTTCAGACGATAATTCTCTCTGTACAGCATGGTTGTTCTGGCGATGTTCTCTCCCCCAGTCAGGGTGGCTAAAGCAGTAAAGTATTCAGAATCAGAACCGCTTGGAGAGCTTGGAGATTCGTTGCCTTATGGCATTTAGCTGTCGGTAGGAATATGGCCCCTTTTTCTGGTTAGCTTGGAGGTTCGCAAAACGGTAGACAACTGTGAATTTTTTAGGCTATTCAGAATTAAAAAGCTCTCGAATGATCTATAGAATTATATTTTAGGATCTTACTTCATTCTCACAGGAACAAGCAAAATTAATTTTTAATGGAATTTTTTTTGTTGTTCAGCAGTAGGGATGGGCAAATATTCGGTTATTACGAATAGCCCATCGAATTCTGTTCTCTTCGGCATTTGCTTCGAATCGAATTTAAGTATTCGACAATATTGAATTATTCGACAATATCAAATTATTCTACCTTTCCAAATACTCTGGCTTGGATTTCCGGCCAGGTGGCGCAAGCTTCCGACCATTTCGACCATTTCATGCTCCTGAAATCAGGACACTTGAAATTAATTACTGTACTTCTAATACCAAATAAGGGCAAATATAAAACTATAGTTGAAACATATCTTGTGGTATTTGTTGCTTGTACTATTCAAACTATTCGATTCAAAATTATTCAGCCAAAATCACTATTCGCTTCGAATTCGATTCTTACCCAAAATCCTCTATTCGCCCATGCCTATTCAGCAGTTAATAAGTGTTAATAAAAAAATAATTAAAAAAATTTCTAAAGCATTTTTACACAACTTTGCTCTTTTTAGATGCAGAAAGTTGAAATGAACTTGTTTATGTGTCTAGGGACTGAGTGACTTGAAAAAAATTCAACAGAAGATTAATTGGATGCCAGCAGCTGATTTGCAGTCATAAAACATTTACTGGGACAGGGTTGATGCACCAAGTTTTTGGAATGACTATGCCGTTGTTACAGGGATCCGTTTCTCTTCTTTAATTAGCTATCAAAGCCATCTGTCCTTTGCTGCAAACTGGCCAGTCATACAGTTCAGTCTGTCTTCAGAACTTTTAAGGAATGATCTGAAAGCCTTGAGAGTCAGTTGAAACCTTATATGTAATTGTCCTAGAACTGCAGAAACACTACAAGAGCCTTCTGATGACAAATATAAAAACCAGCCAAAAGGTGTTCGAAAATGACTGTATCCTTGAAGTTGGTGTAACTATCGGTAGTCTTCAGCAGCTTTCTTGTATAAGAAAGACATCATCACTAGTGTTCGTGTAGTTGTCTCATAGTTTTTGGGGGTTAGCCGGTCACAATTTCGAACCTTTTTTAGACATATATTTGCCATTTTTTATGGTAGGCCCCTTTACATATTTAACGAAAGATGGAATTTATGGCAAAGTGTGAAAGGGAAGGGTGTAAATGTTCCTAGACTAGGTGGCATAAGCTACTGCCCGATACAAGGGGTATAGTCACTACCACCTGTTAATTCATCGTCCTATGATAAAAGACACACTTGCTGGAAGTGCTCTAATCATCTTTATAATGCCTCACAAAAAAATACAAAAAAAAAAAAAAACTGAAGAGGACAATGCTGAACAGAAGCGGCAACCCTCTGGGGCAGGGTGTGTTCGTTGTGCTAATGAGGTGCCAGAAAAGGGAGCGTTTAGCCAGGGACAGAGAAGCAATGTGGCCTCGTTCTGCTACGACCAAGGGCTAAGTGAGGGAACAATGTTTGTCTCAATTTAATCAGCGGAATATGGCCTTCATAGGAAAAAGCCTCGACATGCTGGCGCATTTTGACCAAGCAGCACAAAAACAGCTCCATTTTTTCATTACTTCTGCATGCGTATTTATGCCCCTATCTGCTTCGATAGTGCCTGGTTTAAAGGTTGCTGGATGTGCAGCTGAGCTGGTTTAACCAGCCTTGCATTTCTTTCAGGTGTGCCACTGGTTCAGAGGTGCCTGATCGTTCGGCGAGACGAGAAGGGCTATGGCCTCACGGTATCTGGGGACAACCCCGTCTTTGTGCAATCAGTCAAGCCAGGTTAGTCACCTTCTTCTACAGTCTTAGGATTAAGTTTTGTTGCTTTCCTTTCTTTTTTTATTTTTTCATTGATAGCAGTTTTAGTTTTGAGACACAGAAAGGCTGGAGAAATTTTCAAGGGGGGTTGGGCACAAAATGTAGTCGGGCTGCAAGGTTTCTCGGCAAGTTGCCTTTCTTTTTAATACTTTGTTTGCATCTTTTAATAATTCAGTTATTTGGCTTCTTTTTATCATGAAATCGGCTCACTGCAGCTGAACTTCAAATTGACAATATTTTTCTAACTGATCTTGGATTTTATTTTTGGTGGGAGTTACTGGGCCAGGCATTATGGTATCAAAGAGCTCAGCTGAAAATGAATTGTTGAAAGTTCTGCCCCTGTAGAGAGGTTGTCTAGCAACTATAGCCTTTGTTCTTGATGATACTGTTGGCTTGCTTTTAGGGGCCAATGACCCTGCTGTATTGGTTCAGCATTGCTGGTCCTTTATTTTTGTTTCTTGTTCAGCCTCTCTAGTTGTGTTATGGCCGTTACCTCTGCAAGTATCCTGCAATTCTATGTAACCTCTATTTATAGCAATCAATGATTTCTATCAAACGGATATATCGAGTCTAGCATCAGCCAAAATTGTTGTGTAAAAACTGAATTGCACAATAAAAAAGGTACTCAAAAATAAGATAGGTATTATACGGTATTATATTGGTCAGCTGCCAAGAGGCCTGTTTTTAAGGTGCACAGTGTTCAGAACAATTAAGAGGAAGCTAAGAAGGATCTTGAAAAAACAACAAATTAGAGGTAAATTCTCGAGTATTTTTATCCCACGAATCTGAATATCACACTCGTTTTCCCCGAAGATGTAACTAAATGCGAGAAAGCACGAAAAACCTCCGACCAGTCGTTACGTCACACTATGTATGATCTTTTGGCCGTCAAGCGCGTGTTGCTCATGTTGGCAGTGCGTGCAATTGCAAGCTTGCCAGCTATATTCCCCCGCACTGACACCAGTCGAAGCTTCTTTTCCTGACCTTTTTGAAAATAGCAATGTGCACGCACATAGCTTTGATAGGCGCTGAAGATGCGCGAGAGCGGAGATTCCAAAAACTCTTTTTATGACGTACCCCTCCGGGATGGAGGGGTTTCAGCGGTACTTTGAAAATTATTTTCTGCAGCCTCCATGCACCAAATTGAAAAATAATCTTGATATTTGTGATCCTGGAAGACAAATGAAGACGATTTAAGTGCTTTTGTTCAAATGCAGAACAGCTTCAGTTTATCTTTATGTGGTTATCTAGATTTTAAGAAATTATTTTTTAATAAGTGAAAATAGTCATTTGTATAAAGAAACAAGATAGCATTATTGAAAAGTAATAAATCAGTTTTTTTTTTTTAATATTTGGAGAACATGCTTAGTCCTTTTGGGTCCTGAAAATGTTTCTAACTTCAATGCATCCCATGCAGCTTTTCTGTTCTGCATTTGAATGTTCGCTTTGCCAATTGCACACCTGTAGCACAAATTATAATTTTGGCACACCACCATGCTTCCCCCGTGCTCCAAGTCCATCTAAAATTTGCTGTTGGGGGAGGATTTTCAATGATTATCAGCATGTTTCTAATCTGAGTTGTATGTTTATTTTTATTATTCAAAAAGTAAAATATGCAAACCTATATAGGGCTTAATGGACATATATTTTGCCAAATTACCGAAACACCAGGGAGAATGCTGGGAACGTAGATATATGCTACACACTCTTGCCTTTTCTGTATAAAAGATTCAAAGCAAATGACTAAAACAAGGCACTGAGTGATGAATGCATATGCATCTGTTTGTTTTAGATTATTGCTTTATAGCAGATACTGTTGCGTATGCCAGCAGAGGAAACAGCAGTGATGTGATTGCTGCGCCAATTGCGCCAAACTGCGCCAAGGGGCTAACCCTGCTACATCCTGCTACATTTCGCCAAAATATGGGTAATCTGCGCCAAGCCTGCGCCAAAGGACCAATTTAGGTCGCCTTTTGAAACCGAAACTAAACTGAGTACTGTAATTGAGCAGGCGTGGGTTATGTGACGCAAGCGGCCGCCTGACACAAAGTACCGTGCATCAATTGTCCACCCGGTCTTGCATGGTTTTCCTGGTGTCTTGCGTTTCGCGCTCTCGTCTTGTGGGTCTCGTCTTTTGTCTTTTTTTTATATTTTCAGCGATAGACTCGGGTGTGTGTAGACGCTCCGACGCTAGTGTGCCGGGTACCAGCCATGCCGTCATGCTGTGAAACGAAACCACGTTTTTTCGCAGCAGGAGTTACTTTGTGAGCTGAAGCAACGGCCGTGGGAAAGCTATATTTGGTTACTGCCTTTCAGTCACCGTGGTCGCGCGACGTCGAATGTTGCCGTCCCCACATCACTGCAGATATGGTACTTTCTAAAATGAAACTAAGTACTGCCTCATGTTCATCAACATTCCTGTTCTTGTTTAAATCATACGTTACTACAAAAATCCAGCTTTAATTCAAAGACTGCTCTGTCAAAGTATTGATTATCTAGATTCCTCTCGATGGGCCTTCTTTCGAGAGGGACCTGGGTACGTGAAAAATCTTCCGTGAAAGAAATTGGTGAAGAGAAGTGAGCTAAAGCAAAGAAGGCAATGTCTGCATGCTGAACCCGCACAGCGCGCTTGTTTGTCTCGAGTTCAATCGTTGCCCAAAGTGCTCCAAGAACTTTTTGAGGCTGGCTCGCAATATCTTGCATCGATGCACTCAGGTTCTTTATTTTTTGTGTGTTTAGCTTGTACCTTGTTTGCCGGCCTGGCAAGCACGCGCCACTGGACTGTTTTTGTCGTATGCTCGAAAGTTGCATTTTGTGTACAATTTTGGGGATAAGTTAGCGACGGAGCTGAGGGGCATGGTTTCGGTTTCGATCGGACAGCTGCTGTCTGCGCTCGCGCGACGAAGCATGCCCAACAGCTAGCCTGCCGAAGTTGGCCTCACGTGCATGTGAACATGATTGCGTGACTGAGGCATCAGCTGGGACGCTTGCAATTCATTGTTTTACATTTGCTTACTTTTGACGAAAATCTGGCACGTCGGGAATCAGTAAAACGGTGGCAAGTGATTTTTTGAAATTGCTTGGGAATGCCCACAGCACTGTACGCTTGTGGGATGTCTGAGCAGTAAAAACAGAAGCAGCGAGTTCCGTCACAACACGTCACATCAGAACACAACACAACACAAAATGCCCTTCGTTTGTACAGCACTTAAACGAATATTTTTATTTTCCTAAGAATATCTGCTCCAAAATCTACTTTTGCTGCTCCGAAACACTGTCTTGGCTGCTCCAAAAGCCGCTTTTGCTGCTCCAAAACACTGTTTTGGTTGCTCCAAAGGCCACATTTGCTGCTCCAAAACACTGTTTTGGTTGCTCCGAAACGTGCGCCAAAATGGCTTAGGCCAATCACATCACTGAAACAGATGTAGCTACACTTGCAGCATGCTCTTTCATGCTTAGCTAACATAGCGAAAGGTCTATCATCCCAAATACTATGTGCCTCATTAAATTGGCCCCTTGGCAGGGACTAAATATGGCACCCATTTTCTTATTCTGTGATGTGTAGTTTTGGCCGATATTGAGCGTAATTTGGTGTAATTTTGGCTGACATTCAGTGAAACACAAGGTATATTGAGAAGTCATCCAGTTTTGATTTAAGGCTTTTGCAGTGCCTTTATTGCAAAGTACTAA
The DNA here is from genome assembly GCA_013358835.2 of Ixodes persulcatus. Taxonomy (NCBI): domain Eukaryota; kingdom Metazoa; phylum Arthropoda; class Arachnida; order Ixodida; family Ixodidae; genus Ixodes; species Ixodes persulcatus. Next base: position 837,827 of record JABSTQ010011543.1, read on the forward strand.
AACACCCTGCTGCAAAATTTTACTGTTTGCTATGTTAGGCTGCACTGTATTTATATGAAATTACCTTTTAATAAAAAAAGTACCTCTACTGACAAGCAGCTTATTTACAATATATTGCCAATTGTGGTGTGGGCAAAACCTTATGAACATACAGTTTAGTGGAATCCACTTGATCTAAACCTGTCAGCTAACTGCTCGTTGTAAGCCTTAGCAAAGCTAGGTGGAGCAAGCAAGACTTCATAAATTAATCTATTTCACCCAAATGTCTCTTGTAACCAAATGGTTGAAATCAGCTATTAACCTTAATTGCCATCTCTATGTCAAAGATAATGAAAAGATCAAGAATGTTCTATTTCTGAATTTAGATTTGTTTTTAGCTTTGGTAGATTCATTATTCAGTAGTAGATGTGCTTCTACTGTTGATAAATCTAAGCAGTTACCCCGCCCAATTATAGTTAGAGAGCTATCATTGAAATATTCATTGAATACCCGAAGAAGTTGAGGCACATAGAGGTGTAATAGGTACTCTGATGATAGGTGTCCGGTTACTGAGTAAGAACCGTGGATTGTATAACTGTCCCTTTGCATTCTGGGCAGTGTTTTTGAGGCTAGCACCCATGTTACACAGACCATTTGAATGCAGTGCAGGTCAAAACTGGTTCAACACGGAAGATTATGCCATGAGTTGAGCAAAGATCCAGGGGCAGCAGGCGATTTGTGGAAAGCGTGACTGGCGCAAATGCAATTTCAAAGGCTGTTGCGACATGAGCATAATGACACGACGGTGTCATCGCCACAGCCGATTACTGTGAATGACTTAGAAGAACCTGTTATTTTTGTTATTTTTTTTTTATAAATTATGATAACTAGGAAACAATCACATTCAAGATGGTAGTGAGGTTCATTATTCCCTTTCGACGTTCCCTTTCTCCGACTCACAAAATCAAGTACCCAATAACTATCAGGAAAACACTAAAAGATAACCCACTCCTAGTAATCATAGTGTTTGGATCAATGATGACCTTGGCGTAAATGCGTCTAGTTAGCAATGGTGGGATCTAAGGGAACATTGCTGACTAGGAAGGGTAGCCATCTTTTTTTCATTGCCTCTTGCCACAATAACAAGTTTCACAGAGACGCATGATATAAGAATAGTATTTTTAAATTTTTCTCAATTGCACACCAAAGTAGACCTCCTTATTTTTACCCACATTTTCTCTCGATATTAGGTGGGCATTTCTCGGGATTTTACCGTATATACCAATTTTATGTACATGTCCGTTCATAATTTTATACAAATTCTTGAATTAGAACCCCGATTGTTTAAAATTTCCTCCTCGTATTGTAATGTCAGTTGCACGACCGCAGTGTGAGGTTAGCGTTCTGCGGTCGACCCCGCGAGCACGCTGTGGTGACCGGTGTCTTTACGGCGCCCATCCAGATGGTGCCGCAGCCAGGGCTGGCGTCCACCAGGGGGACCGTATCATCAAGGTGAATGGCACCCTGGTCACCCAGTCAAATCACCAGGACGTTGTGCAACTTATCAAATGTAAGTACTGGTGCTCCTGCATGCATGCACCATAGTCACTGTTGGGACGAGAACGGCGGGGAGGTCCTCCAGTTGTCCTGCCTCCTCTGCTCCTGCCTTCGGTGACGCTTGGGCGGCTCTTGAGCCTCGAGCGTGTACGCACAGTCAAAAGGTGGCAGAAGGCAATGGGTTAGTGCTGGAGGCTGGGCATTCAAGAGGGACACCCTGTCGGTGACCGTAGTGATTGGACAAATATCTCATAATGCATCATTGTCGCAACATATGCTTCCCATCGCCCTGTCTATGGGACCCCCACACCAATACAAACATATCCAAGCTCGAAAGGTTATGGTGGATTGCAGCTAGGTTTATTTGCAAACGGCCATAAAAGAACTGATAGCGTGACTGAGATTAAATTGAATGCATCCGAAAGGATGTCTACGAGTCTACCGTATTTACTCGAGTAATAGCCGCACTATTTATGAACAAGGCCCTTGCTTCTACTTTCCCGTAAAGCACATATACAGCCAATCATCGCGTTGCGCATAAATAACATAGTGAATAATTAGATCGAGAACATGATTCTTCATACAAATGCAATCTTCACAGATGGTATCTTCGCGCGAAGACGTTATCTCTGTCCTGTAAACTGCTGGAGTCACGCTGTCGATCGCGGTGATTGGCCATCCGCGTGCTCCACGGAAAAGTGAGCCCTCAGGTTTTCTTCATAAACAGTGCGGCTATTACTCGAGTAAATACGGTATATAAAAGAAATGAAATTAACTTAGTCTACTACACCTTGAAACGCTTGGAGCTAAGCACTCAGAGGAGAGGTTAAAGTTTATGTATGTGATGTATAACAGTTTAACTCAAATAAGTCACTCTCCTCGCAAAACTCCAGTGTCGCGAACATACACTTGATTTATAGACGAAGAAATGATCAAGGAGTTTCACGCATATAACAATACATTTAAATGTTCGTCCTTTCCCAGGACAATAACTGCATGGAATAAGTTACCAACAATTACTGTTGATGGTGGGAAAGTCAATGCATTCATTGCAAATTTGAGACTTGTGCCTTTGTGAAAATATTTTGTAGGTAATAAACTTGATCTCTTGTTGGTGATATAATGTTTTTTGTGCTTTGTTGTTTTGCTGTTCCTAATGTTTTTCTCGTCTTTTTATAATGTCCACTCCTGCTTGGACTCGGATGTGTCTGCAGTATTAATAAATAGTAAAATAAAAAATAAATACTAAGTAAATATGGGTTTTCCTGGCTTACGCTTGTTACTTGGCAAGTTTCTTGAGTTGTCGTTTGTCCTGCTCGACTTCTGCCGTGACAATGCCTCAAGGCGGCCCAACAGCTGTGACGCTTTGCATCTTTGCAGCTGGTGCACATGTGGCCTTGACCCTTTTGGGACCACCCTTGGTGGATCGAGGTGGCGGGGCCAACCACGCGGCGCCTCCGACACCTTCACACACCCCGTCCGGACACCACAATGTGACCCCCAAGGCTCACTCGGAAAGAATCACAGGTCCAAAGCCGGTTGATGTGAGTATTCCTCTGCTCCCTGGTGTTCGTTGGCAGTCCACACTGGGGGCAGTGTAGAACCCAAATCAGTGGAGAATGTGCATAAATAAACAATTTTTAAGCCTTGCTTCAGGTTTGATCGTAGTTACCGTGTTTGGACTGCATCCTCTTCTACCAAAGACAGCTGTGCCCCACAATAGCCAGAGACAAATGATGAATAGTTTCGTTCAAAATCCCCTGACACCCACTAAAAAAAAATTGTGTGTGAAGAATTAAGATAGGGTGTCAAGGCAGCACCCAATTACTTTTTTGCTGCAGAGTTGTGCCTTTGCAGACAAAAAAACCAACGAAGTCAAACTAAAATCAGGAGGCCAGCACATTGATGTCGGGGACTCTGGAAGACACTAGGTTGTTCCAGTCCCGGCAAATAAACTTCATTTAGTTTTTTATTAAGATTATAAATTAGATTTATTAAGACTGGTTCTAAAAATTACATTTCACGAGTTCCGAGTTATTTTTAATAATGAAAACGTGCTTCAAAGGGCTTATTGCTTCTAAAATGTTGAGTTCTGTCTTGTCATTGCATGTAAGCGAGGAAAAGAACTGGGGCAGCTCTGAGCAATTAATTCTTGACAGGCATCATTTTAAGCCACAGATATTTTTTCTCGATTACTGGGCCTTACTAGGTCATGCTTCTGCAACTATCTAGGCATGCATGAATAGCACATCGGAGGCCCTTCAATCAGGTCAGATCAAGAGAGTGTCGAACACAATTCTTTGAGATAAAAGCTGCTAATATAATGGAGATTCTGTCTTTCTAATGACGGATAAGAGGGATGTCGTCATAGTATTCCTATTGTTTTGATATCTACGCTCCAGCGAGTGACCCCGATTAGTTGCGATTTGATGAGTTCATTTCGTTTGTTTAGCAAATTTTTACTGAGTGCTGTTCCACATTGCTTGGTCTTCAATAGCAGCTGTTGTACCATCTCCTTCTGTTCCAACCCCCTAGGGAATTTTTTTTTTAATAAGATTAGAATTAATTTTTTTGCTACAATGTCATGCTTGTTTGCACACGGAGTCTCGCCACGCCAATATAAAGGTGCATCTCTCAAGTTAAAATCATGTTCCTGCTGTCTAAATTAATTCATACGGTACTAAGAGAAGTTTAATCACTTCATCATCTATTGGCGAAGATGGTAGTATACACTGTATATAGGAGATAATTAAATATAGGTATGCCCAGGTAAATATCAGAAAACCAGCATGAAAGGAATCAGTGTCAGGCATAAGATTGAGCCATTGCAACTGGCTCACTTTGAGCACCTGTTGGGGTTTCAGCCTGAGAAGCAGCAGGAGTGTACCAACATCTCATACCTGACCATCAAGAAGATGCTGGAGCAAGAACAGGCCTACCTAGAGGTAGGTCTTGTTCGGCGCCACATGACATGCATCGTCTAGACCACGGGTTGGCAGCCCGCGGGCCGCGTGCGACCCCCGAGACAGTTTTATGCAGCACCCAGCAGGACACGAGAAAAGCAGCCCCCCCCCCCCTCCCCTCTCCTTTGCTGCTTCCTTACACAGACTCAAGGACCACATGGCAGTTTTGACCTCAAATTGGGATTAGACAGGAACATGCGTCACTTCCAGTTGGCTTTGTTTGTCATCCCCATACTTGGGCAGAGCACGTATTCCCTTCCTTTTAGGGGCGAAGCTCCTTAGGGGCTAGCCATGTCCGTATGTCCGTCCGCCGTCCGCCGTAGGCCGGCGTCGGGTGCTCGTGCTTCTGCTCGTGAGATCACGTGCTCACGAGCACGTGAGCACATGCTCACGTGCTCGTGTAGGGCAAAAAAAAAAAAAAAATTGGAAAAAAAAGATGAAAAAAGTTATGAAAAAAGAAAAACAAGAAAAAAAACAGTAGTAGGGGGTTCTGAGATGCCATCCCATCTGTCTGCTTAAAAAAGAAAAAGAAGAAAACCACACATTCTCCTACTGACATGAATGAAAAGGCTCAAAGAAAAAGAAGAAAAAAAAAGAGTAGGGGGTTCTGAGATGCCATCCCATCTGTCTGCTTAAAAAAAGAAAAAGAAGAAAACCACACATTCTCCTACTGACATGAATGAAAAGGCTCGGCATGCTGCGGCTCGGCGTCTACGCAGACAAGGACCACCAGAGCTTTGCCCCAAGCAACATCATTCACCACGTGGAGATGCGGTCAATTTTCGTCTTTCCTTTGCCTGCCCCCCCTCCCCATCCCCCCACCACCCCTTTCCCGGCTTTCCGTTGAACCCCCTCCGTGACGGCTCCGTGACGACTCGGCCCGCCGCTGCGAAAGGTTGCCCACCCCAGGTCTAGACAACACAAAACAGGCTGTGCACACTCACCCCTGAGCATAAGAGTTTAAGAGTCCTCGGGGAAAAGACACTATGGTACATTACAATGACAGATACACTCTTGCAAATCTGTTTTACAGCGATAGCTGTTATGGGCTGTTCGCACCACTGGAAATGACGTCCATTGTCGTCGTCGTCGTAGTAGGGCGTCCGGCATAAGTATCGACAAACGCTTGAAAGAAGGAAAACAAAACGCCGCCACCCTCAGGATTTGATTCTGGGTCCGCTGCTTGTGAAGCGGGCGCATTACCACAGAGTTGCGCCGCAGCTTTGACAATCCACTTTATACACAATATTTGAGGAGCATACAGGCACGTGTGAGTCTCGTGTAGTGCCCGCTAGATGACCACAGTTGCTGCGGTGTCGCAATTGAAAATTCATTGTCATTCCTAATTAATTCCAAATTGAATCGGAGTTACTTGTTGACATTAATAGCTTCGGCTCTACCCCATGTCACTAGTTGTGTGCAGTGCACGCGAAGGCAACGCCAAACGAAGAGAGAAAGGGCGAGCACTAGGAAGGCGGGACGGGAGAGGAGGGCAACGCAGGGGCGAGGGGAGGAAGAGGGAGCACTAGGAACGTCAAGAGAGGAGGTTTCTCTCATCCTCCCTAGCCTTCCTACTGGTTGCCGTTTCTCTCCTTGCCTGGCGTTGCCTACGTCTGTACCACACGCAACTGGTGACATAGAGTATAGGTGGCGCAAGCTACCGCCCGATCAAAAGGGTTCAGCCATAATTGTCCATCCATATCCGTCCATCCTATACCACCTAGAAGACAAGGCCCGCACACTCTTTCATCGTTAGTGGATCCCCGAGCCGCCTCAAGCGGTGAACGTGCTGCATCTTGACTAGAGTATGCCGCGAAGCAGCAGGTGCGTACGTCTTAACGTCGACGCTAGCATCGCCGCGTGCTAGCGTCAACGCCAAAAGACGCTCTAACAGCAACACCGAAAGCTTGTTGGGAGACGCCGAAAGACGCTCTGGCAGCGACACCGACGCATCTCATCGTTCGTTGCAGGGAGAACAGTGAGGTGCATGCTCGTACGAACGAAGCCAAAAGGCTCTGCTGTCAAGACGTGAATGCGACACCGATGCCGAGCGACTTCGCATGATGTATCGCTGTGACAATACCGTAAATTAACGCGAGACCGCTCATATTTTACTTTTACGAAGAAAGTCACCTATGTCAAAACACTTCAGCTGTTGGATTTGTGGGACGAAGGCCGTAGAAAAATGGACGTCCGCAAGAATGATTTTGATGGCAGAAAGTTTTTTTGATGCGACTTGATGAGCTATCTTTTCTTTCTGCGACAATGACACGGACGTACATAGGCAGACACAAGTAGGTATGGTGACGTGCCAGGTATCGCAGCTGTTTTAATTTCTCATACTAGCGGCAGTAAAACCACATCGAACAAAAGAAATCTTTGCCCTTTGCTTTCAGGAAGGAAAAAAAAGAAAACATTGGCTAGCTTTTGGTTACTTTCACTACTCTTGTGCAGACAGTTGACCACATTTTGTTTTTTTTTATTTTAGACCCAAAAATTCTGGTTACTGGCGTGATCGTAAGCAAATTTGTTTGGTACAGCAAATGATGATGGACTACAACAAGACGTCCTCGGAGAAGAACCAGGCAGAGATGCAGAATGCCAAGAAGCGCATCGCCAGCCTGGAGAAGCAGCTACACAGCCGCAAGGGGTCGCACAATGAGGTATGAAGCTCTGCTTTCGACTCGGACTCGCAATGCGGATTACAACCGCTGCCACTGGTGAATTGCAATGCTTGCACCCTAGTTGGTTTGTTGAGAGCGGTGTCCCAGCAGTGTGACTTTTGGCTCAACGAAAGAACGGGAAGCGGTGCCACAATTGGTATATATGGGCCGCATTCGTCCTACTGCTGAAGCATTAACTTTGTCTTTGTTTCGCAAGCTCCAGAGCAACCTGGTTCATTCGGGATGTTCGAGAGAAGTCTTGCAACCCCAAGTTTTGTTAGTAATTGTTAGTTGCACCACCTACACCAGGGGTCTGTGTGCCTGTATCTGAGGGCTGACTAATGGGGGCATTTGCATATCATATGACTTTGTCAAATTTTTCCAGAAGATGCCAGGTATGTTCTGCTGTCTTCCTTTGATTGCTAATGTAAGGATTTTGTATCATCTCATTGTTGTTGCACTCTAGATTCAGGATGCAGTGGATTTGTTACTGCAAAAACCAACAAAAAGGTATCAATTGTTTTTTAACAGAGATTGTTTCCTGCAAAAATTGATCAAAGGAATCCTGATAACTTTTTTAGACTCAAGGTGTTCCGCAGAACGAGACTTTGTGCTATCCGCAATTTTTATTATTGGCTCCTGTGTCGCGTGCGTTTGTGGCGGGGGGCCTCGTTTCGGTTGGTGGTCTTTTCCTTATTATTTTGTGTTGTCACGCCCTGAAAGGTCGCTGACTCCACATTGTTTATTGTGCGCTCAAATGAACAAGTACCTATGCTATGCCCTGTGACATTTCTTTTCTTTTTTTTTTATGTTATGAGGTCTTGCAGTACTTGATGGCTGTACAATGTGAATGAGAAGGGTGATAGTATTAGTTTGTAAAAGGGCACCCGATAGGGCGGTTTCTCCAAACTCCTGTTTCCGGTAACCACCTGTGGGCCTGCTGGGGAACCCCTAGTGGAGGCACGTATCCAGGGGGGAGGCCCATGGGGCCCGGGCCCCCCCCCCCCCCCCCCGAAATCTTCCATTTTGCTGGGACCTCCTCTCCCCCCTCCCCCTAATACAGCAGTTTGTCATGGGCGGGCCCCCCCCGAAACAAAATCCTGGCTACGTGCCTGCCCTAGTGCCATTTTTTTCTTTGGTTTGCACCTTACCAATGATCAATTAGTGTCCTTTTCAAGTTGGCAGGTCTAAAAATAAAAGGCTTGGCACATCATTCCTTCAACGACAACACTTTAGAAGCACGATTAGAAATGAATGTAAGTCATACAAGCCATGTTCACTTCACTCTTTAGCCGCCAAGGTCATCCCAGTGTGTCTGTTAGAGACAGCCTTGTCGCTGACAGGCTGTTTGGGCAGCCGCTGGCTCGCCTCGACTCCTAGCAACTGTCAGTGTGTACTTAGAGCAATCAAATAGTCAGCCTTTACTGCTTTCTGTCGCCAGCCACTCATGGCACAAATGAACTTTGACCGAACTAAAAGACTCTGTCGCTGTGCAAGAAGACATTGAGCTTTGGTTTACCTGCATGGATTCTCGTAGGACTTTGCCTAAAAGTAACAGGTCTGCCCGAGAAAACATTGGCGGGTTTTTTGCTGAACCGTTTTTGATGAACCGTTCATAGCAGAACATTGGTACTTCACCGGAATATTGCTGCAGTGGTAAAGGCAAGATGTCAAAGTTTCAGCTCAATACATCTCCTGAATCAAAAGTTGGGAACAATTTCTTCAGTGTTTGGATGAAAGGCCACCATGCTTTGTTGGCAACAGGTGGCGCTAGCTGTCGTTTGCTTGCATGACAGCCACCTACTTGACACTGTCGCGATTCACAGAGGTGTGCTAGCTGTCTTTCACTTGCACGACAATGTTAGGGTGGTTTCCGCACAAAGACATCATTGCGTGGAACTGGTAACTAGTGCCACTTACCACCCATAGCGTTAAATACAGCTCCTTTCCCATCGCCCTAAAATAAACAAAATGGGACCCTTTCAATTGACTCCAGATTTTCAGGAACTCACTTGAAACTTTTTGATCCAGGTAACATATTGGGCTGAAACTTTCTTGTCCTGCCTTCGCTGTTTGGCCTACCTTCCAACGAAGTTTTGAGCACTCTGTGACATGCATTGATTTGTACGCCACGAAAAACCACCGAACGTGTTCTCGGGCCCATCCTGTTGATGTCTCTGGGAAACCGCCCTATAGGTGCGAGTGTCCAGAGCCCGCTAACCGAACATTCTCGTCTTTCTCTTCTCTTCCTAACAGTATTCACAACACTTTCCTGCTTTAAACCTAGGGGTGAGCCTTCAGAATTTGCAACGTATGATAAAAAGAAGCTGCTTTGACTTGGGAGGCTACTCCCAAATAGAATATGCTACGCTATGCATTTTAGTATTCCTGCATGTTTTAATCTTTTGCATGGTTATTTTCAGTCCACATTCTCCTTCACCAGGTTTGGATCGGTACGAAAGGTACGCCCAGTTAGGACCCTGTCAAAAGATGCTAAACACTTTGCTAAACTAAGAATGTCACTCACTGTGTGTGGAACAGTTCCGGAGGTGTCGCGAGAAAAACGGAGATGAATGTCGATTTATCGGCTCAACGAGCACAGAAACCAATTCAAATTTCGCTCTCACAAAAGAAAATATATGTAATGTTGGGGTTGATAATTTGTCTGTTTGCATTTAATAAAGGGACGCTGAAACAAAATCTGGCAGCAGGAATCCAGCTGAGGGAAAGCGTCGTTGCACATAGGGCCATCCTTGAATCCGATTTGGAGTAAAAGCAATGTCATTTCTCTACAAGTGTGATAATTTAAATACACTTTATGAGTACTAGGGAAGTGGGCATGCACAAAGCTTTACCTCTATTTAAAGTAAGTCATAGACTCAAGAGACTTTATTTTTTGAAGCTCACTTTTTTAGCGATCTTTTGTTAACCGCTGTCCTCCCCCCATCCTCCCATTGCTTATGTTGGCCATATTTTCTGCTTTTCTTTCCATTTCATGACAGTGCACATCATTGTTTGTGTGGCTTGGTTTGCTGCTTTTTGGTTTGCTTGGTTCTGCTTTCGGCGTTAAATAGCATTGTTTTTCAGGAATCTCCTGCTTGTGAAGCTGCAGTCTGGTGACTGGTGTTTTGGGGTTTCTTTTTGCTTTTTTGCATTTATTCATTCATGTGTCTGTGTGTGTGCCTTTTTTTTTTCTATCATTAGTACTATTTTGTCTGTTGCAATTGGGCTTGTGTCCGACGCTTCTGTGTTGTTTTGTGTTGCGCTTAATGTTTGCATTACCCTTGTTTTGTCGCATCACCCCCTCAACCTCCTGCCGGGTTCAATACAAGGTTTACTGTATGCAACGAATGAAGAAAATAAGTTATTAAGTAAGTCCGGATGACTCTCGTAATGGTCAGGGTGTCTACCAATGAATAAAATTGAATTGTCAGGGAATTTGCTTCTGGTGCGAAGAGTAAGGAATGTTGTGAGAGGTGGTTACGTTTTCAAATAAATATTAGTTTATCTCACTCCTTCACTTAATACATGCATTTAGAAGTCCCGAACACAAACGTTCAGTGTCTGAAGCTTGTCGATACGTAATCACTAATCATGCAAGCACCATTGGAGGATTGAAGCAGGGGTCTGGTTGTTTTTCTAAGTTCATGAACGGTCGCAATCTACAATGGCATGTGGTTGCCAATGACAGAGGATTCGGATCTTTCTCTTTTTTTTTTTTTTTCAAATCCGCCGAAAGACTTTTGCAAAATGTTTGTAGCTAGCCTGGCAAAGTCTGGGTATTCAAAAACGTAACTACAGTAGGCACCCTGAAAGTATAAATTAATGCAGCTGTGAGGGCAGGTCGTACATTTTGGTCTCTGGGTAAAGCCTAGTTCACACACTTGCATTTGAGCGTAACCGGGCACGTTGCGGTCCCTCGTGGTCGCGAGGAGAAACTGGCACGCTGGCACCACTTACCCGATAGCCATGGTACTGCTTATGACCTGACTGAAGGTTTTGCAGTATCTGCAAGATCGAACAGAAGTACAATCTATGAAAAATATTTCATGATAACTAGCGTTCCGTGTTTTCGAATCAATTCGAAAAGCTCCAAAAAAACACTTGCCTTTAAAATTTTCGACAATTTGGATTTATAAAAAAAATCTTCAAATTTCAAAGTCACGATTACGATGGCAAGATAAAAAGCGAGAGAGTGTATTTTTAAATAAAGTTTGTCAAAGCACAGGGCTAATAACCCCCCCAAAAAAAAAATCAATTCAGATTTTTTTTTTTTTTAACTATTGACAAAAAGGAGCTTTCTATTTATCTTGTCAAGGTTCGCTCAGTATGATATGGACCAACATACTTTAGACCACCGTCTACGACAGTAAGTCACTGTTTCGGATTCCAGTTTGGACCGTACTGTTCGTGCTTAGAGGGAGGATTGGTTGTGCTTTTATAACAGTGAAAGATGTGAACCCGTAGATCTCATAGGATGGGAAGTGCAGCTGAAGGTTTTGTGCTTGCGTAAGTTTGGCTGTTTAAGAGTACAGACGTTTATTGAAGTTATACTCGCTTTCGAGATTTGTCGTGGGCCAGTTAGTACTGCCGATCGCAAGGGCACCAATGTCAAACGCAAGTGCTGAAGTATCTTTTGATACCGGCGATTCTTTCTATAAATTTAGCATATGTCGTTGATCTGGACATTTTTATTTGAAAAAAATAATAACAGAGTAAGAGGGAGCGCAATATACCCAGTCACGCTCGTGCGCATGTGTGTGAACTACACTCACTGTCAAGGTGGGAACAGCGGGGAAGAGCTTCAGTTGTCCCGCCTGCGGCGCAATCATTTCGTCTTCGACGGCGCTTTGACGTCTCGTGCACCTCGAGCGCGCGTGGATAGCCAAAGCGTGATCGAATGCCGAAGGCCGGGCATTCGAAGCGCGCGCCCCGCCGGTCTCATTTTGTCGGTGAATATAGCCTAAAGAGTGGTATGTGGCACATTGACCGACATTGACTGACGAGGACACTCGCCCCCACCCCGTCCGCGCGGTTCCAGCAGCCCCACCCCCACCACCAGCGGGGCTCCGGTCTCCCCAGCCCTTCCGGACGTCGAGGCACGGAGGGTTCGGAGGGTCTGAGGTCGCTCTCGTTCCACGTGTCTTCGGGCCAGCCCAAGGCCCAGCCCGTGCATCACCAGGTCGGTGCAGGGCCGACCTTGCGGGAAAGGCGGCCGTCTCCCGCGCTGCGCGACAACACGGGGCTTGCTGGCGAAGTGGTTAACTGGGCCGGTCGTTTCGTCTGAGTTAAGAAAAAGCGCTGAAAAAAACACGGGGTCTCGTCTCAGTGTTGCTTTGCTTGTCTCGTGCACCTTGTTTTGTTTCGCTCATTTCGTCGTTTGTCTTTTTTTGGGGCGCTTTTTCCAAATTGCGTGCTAGTCCCCAGGCGTGTGCCCGGGGCTACGACTGTCGTGGGACTCTCGTAGGCCAAGGAGCTAGGTTCGAAAGTTCGAAGTCCTTTATTCGCACAACTAATACAGTTTCTCTAAGTAACTGTTACAAAAGGTGCCCCCCCCCCCCCCCCCCCCTCTTCCTCTCTTCCAGGCTTAGGGGGCTGTTTCAAAATGGTATAAATCAAGCGGTTGCGAACGCGGTTGTATAAAGATCCTGTACAATTGCACGCGCACTCGATGACATCAAGTGCGCGTGCAAATTGTACCAATTGTACTGAATCTTTATAAAACCGCTTTCGCAACCGCTTTGCGAACGCAGATCCGCTTCCAGAGTGAATGAGCGATCAGTCCTAGCATTGGTCCCACAGTTTATCATGATTTCACCGTGATTGGTCCTAGCATCGCTGGTCGTTGCCCCTCGTCGTCACTTCCCGATTTCTCAACGACCGCGGGATCGCGGGCTGCGCGAACGCCGTCTAGTTGTGCGCACGCGAAACCGGCTCAACGGCAGTGTGACTAGCGTCTGAGAGGTGGCGCTAGGCTGCCTACGGCGCCGCGCCGCTCCAAACAGAGCGGCGCGGCGCCGGAAAATGCGGCCGGTGGAGAGCGCGTGCATCATGCGGGTTTCGCGAGCACGCGACTTTCGCCGCTGCAATTTTGGGGGTGCGAGGATTACGCGAGGAAAAGGAAAATCCAATTTTTGGTGGCTCACATTAGGGGTGCGAGGATTACGCGAGTGCGAGGATTACGCGAGTAAATACGGTATAGGGGCTGTTTCAAAATGGTAATAAAATACCCGACATGACATTGACCTCCTCTTCTTGTCGCGACACTCCACATGGGCAAGAATAGCAAAATTAAATGTGAACTGTGCGTAGAAAACAGCAATATACAAAAGAAGTGACAAGGTCAGCATATTGAAAACAAAGCAGTCATTTCTGAAATAACAAACTGCACTTTTATGTTTTTTTTTATTTTTTTTTTTTTAAGTTTTAAGGACACTTTTTTATCCATCACGATCGTGGTAGTAAGATGGTTGTTTAGGAGGTTGGGGATTTGGAACGTAATCTTTAAATGCCTTAGTGCAGATTTTGTTTTTTGTGTAATGTATGTCCCAGAAATTCTATTAATTCTTTTCGAAGATACTTCTGGAAAAAAAGGCTGTTGGTTCGAACTTGATTTCATGGACTTGGAGGGTGCTGCAGGAGTTGTAGTCTCCTCTTCAGTGCTTCGGCAAGTTTCTAAGTACTTTTACAATCTATACAAGTATTTTTAGCCTTACAGATGTAGGGCTGGAAGTACTGACATAAACTGCATCTTAGGAACGTGTTCCTTTTCTTCATTTCATGTGTCACTAAATTTTGAACATGTGCAACTATCGTCCCGGGGAACCCCAGCAACCTCAAAAAGCCCCAAGGGTCCCCCCCCCCCACCCCTGCACTTTTGCCAACCGATAATACTGGGCAATAAAGGCGTTTAGATGGTGAACAAGAGTTTCTAGCACTGACAGAATAAGACAAAATGGAGGACTACAGACAAAATAAGAAAGCAGAGAAGTTATCGTGTTTGCACGATTCTAACGTGCCCTTAATTCTATTGCACAGGCTGATTTCGCCTCTAGATATTCAAAAAGTAAATTGCTGCCGATTTGACCGCGCAGGTAAAATAATGAAGATTGGGCATATACCTCATAGAACAGATTTACTGAAACGGACGCCGACACAAAAATAAATACCGTGCACTAGTCGCCATTGTCAGAGTCTGACAATGGTTCTTCGCTGTCCACGGAGGTAATCTTTGCTTTTACACTTGTACGAGTGTGCGACCATCGCCTCGGGGAAGGTCATCTTCCAAACAACACTTTGCGAGCTCGTCGGGTCACTGGGATTGCAAGGCCACACAGTGCTGCTCCGTTGTTATCTTTTCCCACCAGCATGATGGCCTTTTGTTTAAATAAAATGTCCTAGTGTAATTTTTCTTGTTTTTCCATCTTAAAATGGCAGGCAGACACGAGTCAGCAGACGCGAAAGAATGCGCGTGAGACGTATACCAAAGTGGCGAATGTAAACAAACAGTCATAATGGCGATGGGGCTAGCCACCTTACACCGAGTATTGGAGTTTCAGTTTTTGGTTTCGATTGTAATGTGCACGTAGTTCTGGGCACCGATTTTGGCGAAAAAAAGCGCGCGTTAGGAACGTGCAAACACGGTAACTTGTATGCATATTAATGCGAAGGATGAGGTTGCCTTGCCCGCAACTCGTACTCAGTCCATGGCTCAGTCTATGGAAGGTTAAACTAGAGTGGGGGGGGGGAGGGCACTGCAATTTAGGTGCTCGCAGAACCTATGAGACCCGTGGTCTAGAGTTTCCAGTTTGAGAACCCGTGGTCTACAGTTTCTAACTGTCCTCCAAGGTTGCTAGAATTGTCCTCGAAACTAAAGAGAGACTGGGAACCCTTGCTGTTGCGTCTGTGATATTTCACCAGTGAACATCCCGCGACAGTGCTACCGTCAAGGTCGTCGCGGTTGTGGGTCACTGTGTATGCACCCAAAGGGAGCAGAGTAGTGCAAGCTTGAGTACCATCTCTCAACAACTAGCCATGAATGCCATGAAGGCTCCAACTTTACTTGCAACTGTGCGGAGAATAGGAGACCACAGTTAGTTTTCTTACTGTTCAGTGCATAGTCTAAAAGCTGTTTTCGACTACATATACACTTGCTTTATAAAAACGCACTTCTAATAGTTCTTAACCAAAAT
Source organism: Ixodes persulcatus (assembly GCA_013358835.2). NCBI lineage: Eukaryota > Metazoa > Arthropoda > Arachnida > Ixodida > Ixodidae > Ixodes > Ixodes persulcatus. The sequence goes on from JABSTQ010011543.1 coordinate 853,181, forward strand.
TGACCCAAGTGGCAATGATTGTGCCTTGACACGCTCACAAATGCTCAAAAAGTTTGTGAAACCTATGTTTCAGCTACAAATACCGAGCAATCCAGTGCTCTCTTTTCTTTGCTGGCATGCGTTGTCTGCTACGAACACCTGGTTTCTCGCCCCCCGCAAACTTTTCATAAGTACCCAGTTTATACCAGACTATTTTCAAAACGTTCTTGTTCTACTACCTTCACGTAAAGGGAGTCGTGCAAACTGTATGGGCAGCTTCCTATTTTCAGTTTACCATTGTTTCAAAATGCAGGTGAACTTTATACATTTGGCCATTGCAATGTGCCTAGCATCTTGATTCTAGAACTTTTTCAGAGCGCACGTGACGGAAGCAACCATGTGACCAGTGCCGACCAATTCAAAACTTTGGGCATTCGCTCTGTCATATACATTTGGCCATTGCAACGTACATAGCATCTGGATTCTAGAACTTTTTCAGAGCACACGTGACGGAGGCAACCAAGTGACCAGTGCTGACCAATTCAAAACTTTGGGCGTTCGCTCTGTCGTCAATATTTGTGGATCGAAGGATTGAGCTACTGTGCTTCCTTGAGGAACATATACAAGGACACTAGATTGGGCACCAACATTTCTCTGCATTGTTGCCAAGGCTAGCATAGTTACCACAGTCGTGCAACCTGGCATTACTGCGAGAACTTGTGGCTTTGTCTCGTGCAGGCAATAGCCAGGGGGGGGCCCCATGGGGCCCAGGCCCCCCCCCCCCCCCCCCCCCCAAAATCTTCCATTTTGCTAGCGCCTCCTCTCCCCCCTCCTTCTCATACAGCATTTTGTCATGCCCCCCCCCCCCTCTTCCGGAACACAATCCTGGCTACGTGCCTGGTCTCGTGTCTCATTTGTGCATGCTTTCGTGCAAAGGAGACAGCAAATAAAGCGATGCTCTGGCACAACTGGCTCTGACAGCGTCGGAGCACTGCAGAAGCTACGCTGACCTTGAGACACGGTACAAAAACTGTGGCTTTGAGCGTAGAACCAACGTCCTTGGCATTGGTCACCATCCCCACCTGGTCTCACCGCTCGGCACTGAGCGACTTGCATTGCTTTGCTCTAGGTGTCCGCTCCCCAGCTGGGCAAGGGGGACTGGGCCCACCACGGGCATGGCCGCAGAAGCGTCCCCGGCAAAGGCAGGCCCTTGGGAAGGTCCACGGAAGCCCGGTCGCAGCTGGGCAGCTCGGCCTCCCTGGAGAACCTCTCCCGGGCATTGATTGGCAACCCTGGGGTAAGGAGAGAAAATTACCAACTCCTTCGCCGGGAGTGATGTTTTTAGTTCTTTTGCCTGATCCCCCAAAGGTCATTCTGGTGCTATCCCACGCCATATGGTGATAGTTACAAAATTGCAGAGGGGAAGCAAATTGGCCTAGAAGAGCAAAGGGACGGCCGAGGCTTGCGGTACTTCAAGGGCCCTGAGACTCGACAGAGGCGGAAAGAAGAGGAATGTTTATTGGGGCTGTATACCCGCATTCAGATTTTTACGGGAATGAGAGAAAAAGGGTTGCGGAAACATTGACACGTGACATGACGAAATACAGATTGAAAAAGAATGTCTTTCAAAAGCAAAATTATAGACAACCGATCTGTAACAAACACCAGGAAAGTGCATCAAGGAAGACATGTACATGCGAGGAACGTGCCTGGGTGTCTTCATTGGCACTCTACCGATTTGGCACTTGTTAGAAAAAAGATATTTGTGAAGGATCAGAATTTTCTTGTTTTTTTGTGTTTATTTATGGCTATGGACTAGTTTGTTACACATTGCTTGTGACTTGGGAGAAGCTTAATGGGCAGCTCCGGTCATAAACGAAACCAAAATAAATGACTGGTATCGCTTTAGTGGCACAAAATATGATTACAGCCGAAACATTATATCAAAAGTGCAGCCACATACTATTCCACTAAAACCATTATTTAGATGCGACCAGCTGCTCTTTAACAGGTGGCCAGGGGGTTAGCTTTTAGTCAAGCAACACTGGGCGAAGCGTACCGCAGCACCCCCGTGACGTTGCATCGCGGCCGTACAGTTGATGATCAGTGTTGCCATCCCTCTCTAGCAGACAGTTTCAGTTTTACCGTGGACACCCGAAACCAGACTTTGAGCCGTTATATTTATGAAACTACACACGATATGAGAGAGAAAAAATTACACCTTGTAATTCAGGGACACGGACTGAGCTGAAAACAGTCGTAATCCCAAACTTGAAAATATTGGCCGGAGTTGTCCTTTAACGATGGGAACTGCTCCTTTGTGCTGCTATGCTGCGTCATCATATCACAAACTGTAAATTGCTGTAGATAACTGTTGCCACATGGTACATAGGTGACTAGTATTATGCAAAATCCCTTTTAGACCAGAATGAGCATCCCGTAGTTGCCACTGCCACGCAATGGCGCTTCATTCTGCAAGAAAGCAGTTGTGTGAGAGGGATAGCTCAATTAGAATTGATTGATTGTGTACCCTTAAAGGCCAAAAAGTCTGAGAAGCCATGGTTTACATTACACCTGTAATGGTCAAAAAGTCTGGTTAGGTTGCGGTTGGTCCGGTTAAGTTAGACGAGTCAGAAAACGTGCGACCCTGAGGCGACGAATCTGGTGTCAGTCGATGCAGGGAGTCGTGCCGACGCACTCGCGGCAGCGGTCCAGCCCGGATACCCTACTGTACACAATGGAGCCCATGGACTACCCCGCCGAGGAGGAGCCTCCCCTGACCCCATGCCAGGACGTGGGCATGGGGCTGTTTGTGACGCATTCCTCGTCCCCAGAGTTTGTGCCGCCCAAGGTAAGGGAGCCTCCATAGCACGCTCAGTCACTGGCTTCGACAACCTGCCTCGTGTTTTGCGAGACGCCGCATAGACACGACACCGGCACTTCCTCACATTTTGCTCGCACTGATTAATGTCAGACACTAAGTCTGGCCTCCTAGATTGGAGCTATACATAGCACATTCCACGATATGAGTAGTTGTCTCATAGCCTTCCAGCAGCGAAAGGAAAAATATGAAAAGCCTGCAGTCGATTGTTTTGATTGTTTGTGCCAACTGTGTCGTTGTCTGTACATTCCTCACGCAACAATAAATATCGAAGTGTAGGCGGAATGTTTCGTTCTGCTGTGCTTAATGTCCTTGTTACCATGTTCTTTGGTTTGTGATGTAAGAGTCCGCTCGCTGTTGGTGTTTCAGGAGGGCTTGTTTGGCCAAGACGATGGCACCGAGGGAACTCCAATGCTGGCAGCCCTGGGCTGGAACATCGAAGATCCGGAAGAGGACACTGAGGACGCCAACACTTCGGAGGAGGTGCGTGCCCTTTTGTTGCTCTGGCCTGGCAACCGGACGCTTTCTGCTGCCGGTGCTCTGCACCCGCTGCACTTCCTTGCCCTCACTGAAGTCACTGCATCTCGGAAAACAGTGCCATTGGTCGGGGCGACGGAGTTTTTCTAACCGGCGACTTAACGAGCCAAGCGGTTGACTGTGGTTGATGTTTCCCTGGTGGCAAACCTGTCGTGAGGTGGCAGAACTTCCAGCGTAACAACGAGACACTGTTTTGAGTTCCAGACAGGGGCATTTTCGCTAAAGACACGCACTCATGCACTTTCCACTTCAGCTTGCTCCTTCTCTTGCACCTGCTTTTGCACTCTTCCCCCCTTTTTTCTGTGGGATGTTCCCTCCGAGTGGGGTGTGTGCCAAGCCTTGTCCTCCTTTTTTCAGTCTCCCTTCCTTCCTTTCCTGCCGTTGTAGTTGGGGGAAGGAGGACACTAGTAAGATCTTCTGCATTGCAGAAAATCTCATTATTTTTTTATGTTATAACAGTGATTACCAAATGCTGTTGCTTTGTTTATTTTATTATCTTTGGCACTTAGTTACATACTAAATTAATGTGAGGTGCTCAGTTTGAAAAGGCTAACATACTGTTGTTTTTTAACCACTATAAAATCCTATAAGACTGCCCACCCAAAAGGAAGAGATAAATGCCAACCTTTGGGTAGGCGACAGCAAAATTAGATAAAAAATTACTATTAACCCTCCCCACTACAAACCACATGAACTGAGAACTGATACCACAAATCGCAAACACGAAAAATTAGCATTCCACGGTGAGATAAATGCTTGCGAATTCATTACGAACTCTCCCACTACGGGAATGGATCCCGCAGAACGCAGCAGATTCGTGCTTCACGGTGCAATAAACAGGGGAGAACCCGCTACTAACTCGGGTGTCACTGCAACCGACAGAGCGTGCACAGATCGCGTACAAAAACGCAGAAACACGCTACAAACTTGGATGTCGAGGGAACAAATACCGCAGGTTGCAGACGCAGCAGATTCACATATCACCTCCCATACCACCCCCCTGCCTACGCCACTGATGGCAAACAACAGCTATGACGGCACAATCAAAATCCTAACCACTGCACACACTGGCTGCCAATTGCTTGTGGGCATTTTAACATATCTAAGTAAAATACCTACAAGCTTGCCACACTGGTCACCACTTAGCTTCGCTGGCTGCACCCTAAAAACTGCTGTATTAAAAAACATACCTACCGTAAAATACCGAGAGATGCCCCACCCCTATTTTTGGCTTGATTTGCTATATTTTTTAAACACTGAAAGATAGCCCACTCCTAGCAATAGTAGTGTTGGGATCAATGATGGCCTCGGCGTAAATGCGGCTAGTTAGCTTTGGCAGGATATAAGCTAACGTTGCTGACTGGGAAGTATGGTCATCTTTGCTTTGTTGCCCCTCGCCACCATAATCAGTTTGGAAGGAACACAACCTAAAAAGAGCAATCTTTTAAAAATTTTCTTTATTGTGCACCGTAAGTTAGCCCACTCCTCATTTTCACCTGATTTGCTCTTGATTTTAGGTGGGCTGTCTCTCAAGATTTTACAATAGATACAAAAAAAAAATTTTTTATCCGTTTGGAGCATTTAAATTTCGTTTCATCTTGAGAATGTTTTGTGAAATCCAACACTGAAAGAGAAACTGCAACACTTTAGTGTTTGCCACCTATATCTGTGTATAGTTCTTGCGAAATGGGCAATGGAAACTCAGATACAAAAGCAGGGACAAAAATAGTGACCTCTCCCGACCTTGGCACTGGTTTCCTCGATACAATGACTCTAGGCTGCATCGCTCACGTTACTTTTTCAAACATTGCCACATGCTTCCGGCTAGGCGGCATAGGGGCGACCACAAATCCCTGAAAAGGGGTCAAAAGAATGAATGGGCTGACATGCAGTTAATTGAACTAAGAATTAAGTGGCAGCACTGCTGCCTAAACCATCATCATTTGCTGTCTTAGGGGCGAAGCTCCTTAGGGGCTAGCCATGTCCGTCCGGTGCTCGTGCTCCTGCTCGTGAGCTCACGTGAGCACGTGCTCGCGTGCTGGTGTAGGGAAAAAAAAAAAAAAAAGATAAAAAAAAACGATGCAAAATGATAAAAAAAATTTTAAAAAGATGGGAAAAAAAAAAATATATGTTTGCGCAGTCAACAGGATTCAAACCTGTGCAGAGAGGCCCCAATGGATTTCTAGTCCATTGCCTTAACCACTCGGCCACGACTGCGGGACGAGTAGGGGCTCTGAGATGATGTAGTAACTCAAGAGCTGGGGATGTCATGAATGAAACGTTGCATGTAGCCGCTCAACGTCTATACAGGAGAGGGCACTGTGGTCAATTGCGTATATAATCGCGTTAAACTTTGCATGCATTGGCTCAACGTTTATAGACGAGAGGGCGCTGCGGTCAAATGCTCAAATGCGTATACGACCACGTTCCATACCACACATTCTCTTTCTGACATGTATGAAAACGAACGAAAGGCTGGGCATGCTGCGGCTCAGCATCTACGCAGACAAGCACCACCAGAGCTTCGCCCCAATCAACATCATTCACCACGTGGAGATGCGGTCAATTTTTGTGTGCTTCGTCAGAGTTCTGTAATGGCTCTCGAAGGACTCAGCTTTGTCAAAATAATGGGTCGGCAGCTTTTTTTAGCCTATTAGTCTCCCATTGAAAGCATAAAAAAAAAGGAGGCCTGAACCCTGCATTAATTTAATTAACTTGCAAGTTAAATATACTTAGAACCTTATCTGACTTTTAAACTTGATAAGCAAATGATAACTGATTTGGATGATAATTAGGCATGCCCTTCTAACCCTGCTTTCATAATGCAGCCAGATACTCTATGTCCGTGACTCATAATCGCACCATTTATGAACAAAGTCCGCCCATCTACTTTCCCGTGAAGCACGGGGGTAGCCAATCATGGTGATTGGCAAAAAGAGCCTAACGAATCTGATGGGACAGAGACAATATACTTGCGAGAAAATGCTCTCTCTGCCGTAACACAGCATGTCGTTACACACACTCAGGCACGGATCACTCTTCTTTTAAATAAATTTGTTGACCCCTTCCGCTAAGCTTCTCCCATTAAATGCAATGATTGGCCGTGCGTGGGTACCGCAAGAAAATGGGCGCACCAGCCTCATTCATAAACAATGCGTCTATGGCTCGAATAAATGGGGCATAATAAAGATTTTGTACAGGGAAGTAACACCCAGCACTTGCAGTGCACAAATAGATAAGGCTTGGAAGCAGCATTAAAAAACGGCAGAACACCCCCTCCATTTGCCATTTGATTAGAATGCAGTGGAGGGCATTGGGTGCACACCACCCCATTCTAAAGACTAACATTCCATAATATTCATCTAGCAAAAACTTCTTCCGAGGTCTGACCAGTCAAAACAAGCTGCCGGGTTAGTTGAAGACGGCAGCTCCGTCGGTTGTCGGGGGAACGATGCCGTGGCTTTCGCGCAAGCCTTCTCACGTCATTAAACGTAGCCTACTGACCCCTGCACATTGTCTTACAGCTGCTAAGTTCCCCCGATGCCTCTTGTCCGGAAACTTTGCTGTATTGTTTAAGGCCCCTTCCCTATAATCCACCCTCGCGCACTACAACGGAGCCGGCTGTGTGTCCACCTGGAGTCTGCCCGTTTTCTTGTTTTTTTGCCTGCGTAGCAAAAATGAGAAAACATGGGGAGACTTCCGCATTGGTTAGGACACTGTGTTCCCATTGTTATTGTAAAAACTCTAAAGAAGTAGTCGGACAACAGTGTAGTTTTATCTAGCGAGTTTTGGTAGTACGGTTTACTTTCGAGGACCTCCGTCTCGCGGTACAGCGGCAAAGTTTCCGGACAGTATGAAGGTTGTGGGGTGCACGCTTCCCTGCGCCGCTAACGCTGCTGCACCCTCCCGGCACCGTGGGCTTCCCCCACAGGCACCCCCAGAGCTAGCAGAGCCACTCCAGGAGGCCTGCTTAGAAGCCGGTAGCCCCATGGAGGGCCGGCCCCTCCCACCCATCCCTGCCGACGCCCCCCTGGGCACCCTAACTGGCTCTAGTCAACAGGTAACTAACACACACTCCTCGGGCCGCCAGGGGCTCGAGATATCTGCTAGTGGTAGTCGTGGACTGTCTTAAGTGGCTCCTTCTCCAAAGGCGCTAGTTCGGAGGTCAAGTAGTCTCCACGAATTGACAAGCAGTTCTCTTCGCTTTAGAACTGTGAGCAGTTGCACTATGCTTCTTGTATTGAAGGATCACTATTCCGTCTCGTCGTTTGTACAAGCTTGCCTCGCATGTTCGATGCCAGTCGCACAAGGCGCATTGCAACGTTACACCGTGCAGAAGCTTGTTGATGACGGTAAGTGCCGGCATCATCCCCCACTGCAAACCACGTCAGACATTGCTTGACTAGGGTAAATGAGCTCTCACCACATTTTTGGGAGTCTTAGTATCACTCATTTTGTCATGCAACTTCCAGAGACACTAATATAATGTAGCTCTCACATCTGTTGTTTTTTTTTTCTTCAAAAATAAGCTTGCACTCTTATCTTGTCAGTTTCTCTCTACTGCAGCCGTGACATTCTCATTGGACGAAAAAATGCCGATGTTCTTGCCCAGTATTCTAGAGAAAATATCACTGTGCATATTGCTTGCCGAAAGTACCCACAGGCACAAGAGGCAGCACTGAAATGCGTAATCTGACTGGGGAAGTGGCTCTTTGTTTCTGCATCTTTTTCCTGTAGGAATCCTTTCTCTTCCTTTAGGTGGATTTGCACTGTCTTGTTTTGACAAAGTGCTTGCTCTTCGGAGACCATTGGGTACTTCGGGAAATCTTCTAATGGCATTCTAGTACACTTTTGCTAGCTACTATATTTTGAGTGTGTGCTTCCTGCTTGTTTCAGTAGGCCTGTTCCAAAATCCCCAAATGCCACTAGCAAAGCGCACAAGGAATTATGAGAGCCATATGAACATGTGTTGCTAAAGAGAGCAACGGAGAGAAGGTATAGTGCAGTGGCTTGCCTGCTGTCGCCCACCCACTTGTTTGCACTATCTCCGTCGTCTTCTACAATCAGGTCTACACAGCCAATTCCCAGAATTCCCTGGGTCATCAGCAGAGGGTGATGCATGTTTCGCAAAAGGTCTATTAGCCACTGATGCCTTTGCTAACTCTCGGTAGTAACATTAATTCTGATGACGCTAAAGGACTAGTGTAGTCATCCTTAATTTTAAAGGCAATAGTTGATAAAGCAGCCACAAAAAAAAAAGTCAGGACCTACGAAAAATGTACCATTGAACAATGAGCTTCTCAAAAATGAAACCGCATAAAATGTCAAGTTTTCTAGCAAGTTATTTCAAAAGTACCCTGACATTCTTCGTAAAGGTGTAGTGAATGCATGGGAAAGATGGGAATACCTATTGTCAATTTTTGGGGAAGTGCAAGGCACTTACAATGGTCTTACTTTTAACAAGTTTTTCAATAACAAACACTTCTAGAGAAACCACCTAACCCTGCACAGGATTTATCGTGTTTAAATGCTGATTTACGTAAAAATCTGTAATTTAATATTTACATTTTGCATATTACAGGGATGGAACTGCTGTGCCAATTGCACCATTGTGTGCCTAATGACTTTTCATGCGCCACACTGATACAAAACTATACCGTACTTACTCGCATAATGAACGCACCCCCCACAATGGGTACCAATATTCAGACTTTTTTTTCCCCTCACGTAATCAACGCACCTCCAATTTTCGGCTCCGCGAGTCTCGAATTGCATCCAATTTAGCTGGCCACCAAGCCAATTTTCTTTTGTCGCCAAGCGGTCAGGCCAAATCAAGCCAAGCCAAGCCGCTCTTGTAATGGCGGCAAACAGCCGCATGTGCGTAGTTGGTTGCGGAAGTGATCAACCGTGAAACTGAGTGGCGCGCACACTTGACAAAGCTTGGGTCGAGGAATTGCCCAGCTCCGGACATTCTTCGCCTATCGGATGCATTGATGGCAACAAACACACCGTCGTCTGTAGTCTGCTTTCGGACAGTGAAATCGTGAAAGTGGTTTGGCCTAATTTCACGTACTCGGGATAAATGCGTTTATTCAATCCGTAACAGAATGGCGCAGCAAGGAGCACGCTACATCGTAGATCGAGAGTGTCTGGTAACAGCCCTCTCCATGAACGAAACTTGATCCGTGGGAGCAGCCTTCGCAGTCGCAGTATATACCTGAGCGCGCCGCCGGATCGCTCCCTCGGCTGTACGGTTGGCGGTTGGACTTTGTACGAGTTCTTATATGTGTAGTCGAGTTCTTACACGCGTATTCGTGGTATATACCTGAGCGCGCCACCGGATACTAGCAATACATATAACCTAAGAACGGTCGCGTTGCTTTCCGTGCTGAATGAGCTTCATAGGGCGCTTTTCCTTCCACAAAAGGCACGCCGAAAGCGCCCTAGAAAGGTTCGCTATTTATAAAGCATGGTTACTGTGGCGCGCCCCCGACCAGCCGTGGGTATGCCTCGATCAGTGGAGACGTGCCGCAGTACTTTGCCGTGTTATGTTGGCACCTAATATGACATTTGCGCGAAGTGTGTAAATGCAAAAATGTTGCCCCGCGTAATGAACCCCCCCCCCCCCCCCCCCCCTAAATATGTGTCAATTTTTCGGGGAAAAAAGTGTGTTCATTATGCGAGTAAATACGGTAAATAAGAATGAAATTGCACCAAGGTGCACCCAAACAAATTGTAAACGAGCCTCGTCGAAATTAGCCGTCTCGCAGTTTCTGTTGGCAACATTGACATCGGAACTTCTGGCCCAAAGGGAACGCCAGTGGATTCGAATCCGAAGCTTTGTATCCGAAGGACTTCGTTTCAGCTTAAAACAGTTTTTACAGCATCCCTTACTGCGGTGCTGCTGTTACCAGACCTCTTTGACGCCACTCCCTGTCGCTGTGCTTCGTCTAAATCCACACGCAGATGATGCTACAAGCGTGAGCTCCGGAGTTTCAGCGTCCCTGCCAAGAATATGCGCTCGAGCAGTGCAAGCACTGTTCAAGGCCACATGCTTGTGCTTGTAGCATTGGCTGCGTCTGGACAAAAGCTGAAACGAAGTATAGATGCCGTTTCTGTGTGCTTTTCTGGAGTCCTGTAGTCACTTCATCTGAATAGTGGAGCAAACAGCACCGCCATATTGCTATAAACTCGTATGTATTTAAGTTGGCCCGCCTCCCTCTTGGCTGTACTTGCGTGACTATTAGACGTTTCCACTGTTTACAAAAATATCCCAGTCCAGCCAGCGCTCACTCGCAATTGCGGCCAGCCAGAAACTGCGCATGCATAAAGGCCCGTTCACACTCTTGCAACCTTTTAAAACTGGGTTCCTTGAAACCTCTTACAACGAGAGGACACACTGACGTCATCTATTGCGTAGCAGTGTAAACTTGGCGGTCCGGCATATTTTCTATTTCTCTCGCGCATCATCCTTTCTTTCTTGGCTCAAAAAACTGTTGTCAACGTTATAAATGAGCCTTTCTCATAGGTATTACGCACATTTGACCTCGGAAATACCGCAAAACCTTCGCTCTTGTGAAATGCAGTTCCAGGGTCACCGCATAGATGGTGCCACCGTGCCAGTGTGTTCTCTCGTCCTAAGAAATTTTAAGGTTTTAACAAGTCTTGTCTCTCTCTGTCGTACTCGGTCGCAAGAGTGTGAACGGGCCTTTACGCACAAACACAGCAAAGAATGCGCCCTAATACAGTTTTATGGAAGTTTGTTTATATTTACCTCGTGGCAAGTTGTTTCCATCACGTGTCGCACTGTCGTGCAGTTTTGCTTTATATGTTTTGTGTAATTTTCATGTATTTCGTGAAGAATGTTAACATTCATTGAAACTATCGTTAAGTTCACATGAAGTTATCTGCATGCCATATTTTCTTGAGTTTTAAATACCAAGGGACATTTAGCCTCTATTTTAATATTCTTAAAGGGATACTTCAACGAAATTTGAAATATTCCCGTCGTGTTCAAAAATAGGTTGAATATGATCCACAATATCCGTAAATGACAATCGCACGTTTGTATTTTGATCCTGGTGGCTGTATTTTTCGTTATAAACGGCCCACTCTGGCAAGCGCTCGGAGAAGGCCCAGCTTAGAGCACGTGACATCCAACGAAATCGTGACGTAGGTCGTCTCGAGACGAGCAAAGCTACGGCGAGGCTGACGTTGAGAGGATGGCCTAGTCGTTCCAGCCACCAAAGCGGCTGCTTTTGTACGAATTTTGAGTGACGGGTTAATCTTCTATAATCTTGTAGGGGGACAATAGCGACTTCTGCGACACACAAAAGGGATTCTCGGGAAGAGGGGAGTTCCTCCTTCCCCCCTTCTCTCGTCGTGGCCGGAGGCGAGACAACCTCCGTCACTAGCTGTCAAGGTTCCTAGACGAGCATTACAAACGAGGCGTTAGCGACATCCACCAGGTGCTCTTTGCTAATCGTTTAATTCGTTTTAAAATTCCTTTTCGAGATTTTTTTAACAAGATATTGGTATGTTCCATGTGATACTGCTCTTTTGAACACATATAGAACAAAAAATGAGCGCCGAAATTTCGTTGTAGTATCCCTTTAAAACTCGTATGCTGCTCCCAGCCTGCTCCAAACTGTAGTTTTTTCTGCTACTAAGATTGCTCCAAAGCTGCTTTGCCCAGTTCCATCCCTGATACTAGAGAGGTTTGGTGTAAGTGGGTATTGCTGTAATTTAGTTAGTCCACCAGCAGTTTTGATGACTAGTTAGTGCAGCGACAACTCCTTATCTGGGTAGTGCTTTTTGCAGTACTGAACTAAAGGGACGTTTTCAGCCAGTTGGTTCACGACTAGAAAGGAATGAGTCGAGCTCTACAAGCTCAGCATTCAAATCAAATCAAATCAAATTTATTTGACACCACATCGTACAAGGATGGTGATGTCGGGAGCACAGACAAAAAGCCACTGGAGTGTGGCTTGACGAGGTCTGTGCCCCCGATTGATCTAATTAGCGACAGCGGCTATTATACAATAGTAAACAAGGAAGAAGTAACAATCTATACAGCAGTTTGCAAAACAGAACTTAGCATATGTTAGGCCAATAATGCAATGAAAACAAAAAACCTGAAAAACAAGATTTTATAAAACGAAACATAACATAATAACATCAAAAACACATTTACTTTCTAATGAGTGTGGGAATTGAGTAATGATGGCAGTGTGTAAAGAATTGATTGAGTACCGTAATTTGTACGTGCAAAGGGTATATTCCAGATTCCACTGTGACGTGTGTTCAAGAAACCTTACCCAGAAACATGGCAAGAACAAATTATTGACAGGCGTGTCATTCTTCAATGGTCGGTGGTTGACAGGTCTGCAGTTGCCAGGGAATTACAGGATTGGTTTTGTCCGGTTGGCGACATTGCAGGAGTGTCGTGAAGGTTGCCGACAAAGTATTTTTGTCATATCTGCGAGGATATGTTTTTTTTTTGGGGGGGGGGGGGGGGGGGGGGGGGTTTGCTGAATAAAATGTGGCCCTGAAAAACAGCACAGATCACAAGCTCCAAAGTCAAAACACAGAGAGGTTCAGGCCCATTTAGATCTATTCTAGAGCCCATACTTTTGTGCTGTACTTGTGATCCCTTTGACACACAGTGGCTCCAAACCAAGGTGCCCAAGGAGTTTCGTGGTTGTCAGCTGTTGTTTCTCATTGCATGTGTCCTTCCGTGTCCAGTATGGGACTCCCCCAGAAAGCCAGCCTCCTATGAGCAGGGTGCCCATCCAACAGACAAGCATCATCTCCATGGACGACGACGAACGGACCTCGGACTCGGAAATGGTGAGTGCACCCTCGCCCCCTTGCATGCACTCAACTGCAATGAGTGTCTCGAGACACTGTTCATTCTTCATCAAACAAGCCGTGCCAGTTATTTGTTGATTATGCAAGGGGCAGCCATCATTAAGGCAAGTCTATCCAAAGGGCATTAATTGAATTGCACTCGATCTTATCTGCTTTCCAAGGTTTACTCCCCAACCCTGTTGGGGTTAATGTGCTTCCCCCCCATTCTTGATGTGTGACATTTCGTGGCTTGAGTCTGGGCGAGTCTCCACTTGGTGCGGGTGAAAATTTACCGAAGAAGTTTGCCGGAGCGCTGGTGTGGTGTGCATACGTTTCCTCTCCAACCAGGCTACTCTCCTTTCCTTTAGTCGCATCTGGGAGACAACGGACCTTTCAACAACATCTGGAAGCTGCTGCGGCACCCCGCTCACCTGGCCGTCTTTCTCAACTACCTGCTCTCCAACCAGAATGATCCGTCCAGCCTGGTAGATTATTTTTCTGTACACTGGGGAGGTGTCATTGTACCCTACCCTGCATTCTTCTTTCTTTTTTTTTAAGGTTTTGGATTGATTTTTTTTTTTTCTGAAATTAGGCTCTAAACCAAACAAATTTAAAAGGTCTGAACCCTTTTGTAAAAAACATTTGTAAGGAAGACCTGTTGGTCAATTAGTTTGTTATGTTTGTTCAAGGTTGCTAGGGAAACCTGAAAGCAAACCACTGGCATTGAATAAAAATAAGGATGTACAGTAAACTCTCACTTGAGTGAACTTCAAGGGACCCAAGGAAATAGTTCACTTAACTGAAAGTTCACTATGAACAAAAACACCAAATTGCTCCTTTTGTATATTCACATTATGGGTTCAATGACGGGAATGTTCTCACTCCGGGCTCTTCTTAGCCACAACGCCAAGCACTTCTCAAGCTCTTCGTGTTCGGGGAGTCGCAGCCTCATCCTCTTTGGTCCAAATTGCATACTGCTGAACGCACTTCGCAGCTTTTCCTTGTCGTGAAGAATCCTTGTCAGGCTACTTTTGGGAATGGCATACTTCGTTGCAAGCGCCGTTTTCGTGTTTTTATAACGTGAGCGCACTGTGTTTTCGCTTCGTGGCCGCCATCGCAGAAAGTAGGACACTAGGCCTAAGATGCGAGCAGAAGCCCTGTTGAGCCAAGCCTACCCAACATAGCCACCTATGCGTAAAAATGAGAAAACTCTAAAAAAAACATGCGTACATGCTAATTTTGGGCAACAAAGCTAATAAGTATTAAGAACATTTATAATACTATTTTATTACTCAAGAGTTATTTTTCTTTTCTAAATTGAATAATTTCACTAGAACATGGAACAGCATAGGGCACAGCATACATCGAGTCAAAAGTGTGAAATGCAATTTATGGAGTCATGTACATCAACATATACAAAGTGCATAACAGTTACGTTGCTGCCTTTCTCATTTTGAAAACAAATCTGTAATTTTCATTTGCACCGGCGCTCTTAAAGCACATGAAGTAACAAAGCTGTCCGAGGGTCTATGTTTTTTTTTGCACTTCCTCTGGCACAGCTTGTTGCTGTGACGAAGCCATACCGCAACGGCATCGTCCACTGGCTTGAGATATTCGTGCAGAGTCGTTTCTTGTTGAGATTGAACGCAGCTTCTCCTTCAAGCTTCGACTTTTGCTTTACTATTGTTGACAGCGTCGACAGTGGAATTCCATAGTCCTTCGCAAGGTCCATTTGCCTTTGACCGTAGTCCAGACGCTGAAGGAGTTTGAGCTTGTCTGATAGAGACAACTGTTTCCGTTTCGTCGTACTCATTACGAAAGGGGGCGCACAAACTGCCGTCCTGCCGTTGTTACCCAAAGTTAACATGGCCGAACGGAACCGATGACAAAGAAAAAAACAGACACACCACGGGGTTCGTTTTCATTTACCACACCGCCATTTTGCCTCGGAGGCGCTGTAAACGCCAGCGATGATACACTGCCGCTGCAGAGGCAACAGCGGATGGGGCGGCGGGTGTCGGCTACGCCAGCACTGCAGAGCACAAAGCTTCGTTGAACTGATTGCAAAAATAATCTTGGGTCCACCGATCAAGTTCGTTGAACTGAAATATTCGCTATTTCGAAATTTGTTTTTCGTTTAACTGGGAGGGGGCGTTTTTACGGGATTTTACGGGATTTTTATTTGTGTGTGTGACATTCTTTGATGTGGTTTTTGAGAAGCTGAGGCTTATTTTCTTTTTGTTTTACTTTTGCATCTCAGCTGTTCTTAATCATCACGAACCTGTACAAGCTGGGCACTGGCAAGGAAATGAAGAAGTGGGCCTACGAGATCACGTCCACCTTCCTCGTCCAGAGGGCCGTGAGTGTGACACCTTCTTTCCTTGGAAAGAGGGGAAGCAATGCTCTGGCAGTGAGAGAAAGACTGAGCGATAACAGCATCATGGTTCAAACATGGTGTGAGCTCGCAGCTTAAATTTGAAGTCCTGGTGTCGGGCAAACAATTTTAAAAACGAGACGTTATTATCTTGACTCACACTTTTTCTTTTTGGAGCTAGGGTTTTTTATTATTGCTTTCAGTTGTTTAGAGAAACCAGTAAGCTAGGGTAAATGCTGATCGCAATAGCAGACCGCCCGGGTTGCAGGGTTTGAAGAGTAATTACACTCCACTCTCGGTAATTCAGTCGCTTTATTCAAATTTTCAGTTGGTTAAAAACAGGAGTGCGGTCCCGGCAAATCACACACACAAGTCTATGGGAAAAAACTGGCAGTAATTTGAATGACCTCTGGGGGGGGACTGGTTAATTCTAAGGTTTTTTTTATGTCCCCGAGAAGTCCGGCAACTCTGGGAGCACAAAAACCTCGCGATTATGCTGACCAAGCTTAAATCGCACCCATGCACACTTTATCGCTTTTATCTACTGTGTGCGCAGTCGGGAAAAAGAAGGAATGAGCGCGGTGCACGAACAAGCCGTCAGGCGGCCAAGCCTATTAAGCGGCCAAGTCGCGCCAAGCCAAGCCAGCATGGCTGCAGGAGCGCGCATCGTGGTGTCGTTCCCACGAACGTTACGAAAGCGAGTGCGGTCGTTCTGCGCATACAGCCAACATGGCTTGGTTTCAGGCATTACTCAGTTCTATGAGATGTTTTGTCCATTGAATATATTGATATTGATGAACATGTCGTGGTCTTTAGTCCGCTTTTAGACAGTGGCATCGTACAAGTGGCTAGGCCTACGAATGTTCCCATCCCTTCCCCGTGCCGAGTGGCCGAGTGCCGCTGACATGAAAACTGCTTGGGACACCATGGAATACAATTTTGCGTTTTCTTTGGCGGAGAAACTGCTAAAGACACCCAAGAAAGGTCCACAATATCTGGAGCATAGTTTATACTGTGCGTCTTCGTTAGCGGAATACTGCAAGTCTCCGTTAGCTGGAGTAAAGCAGAGTTCAACTTCTCCCAATGAGTACTGAATAAAAAAAACTAAGTTTCTTTTTTTTTATTTGAAGTGTTTTTTGTTGCGTTTTGTTGTTCCTGCGAGTTTCAAATTATTGAAGGTCGACTGTACAAAAAGTACACGTTTAACCCATCTTTCTCTTTCAGCCGCTGAGCATCGCCAACATTGACGACGTCATCTTGAAAGAAATTGGTGAGTGTTTGGAGTGCACTGCTGTGTTCTTCGTGCTTTTCAGTATTGCTTGTATCCCCTGGAAAATGTCTGCCGTTTATTTAATGGTCCAGTCAAATTATTTTGTGGTGAGGAGAAGAGGTAGGCAAGTTGATGGTAGTGGAACATTGTGGCAGTGTTCATGAAAACGCTGGAAGGATGAAGTGGTAAGCTGAACATTTTAAATGCAACTCCTGCAAAAAATCTCAAGTGGAGATGTTTGCAGCCACCAAAACTTTCCAGCTTTGAACGTTATAAGTAGGGTGAAGCCTTGAGAAGTACCATAAACTTGGTGACGTTTTAGAGGTACAACAGTTAGTTGATGCCCCAGGGAAGACCACCATCATTGGCCAGGATTTGCCCAAGATTATATCAAACTCTGTCAAGAAAAATAGCAATAGTTGCACACTATGGGTAACGTTTAGCGCAAGGGTTCTCAGACTCATTGATCTCAATGAACCCCTCTCTGGCTTGACTGAAAGCCGTGGTCTTGGCGGTGATGCAGTGAAGTAGTGCTAGAGCCTATAGACCTTGTAAGCAAAAATGCCCACACTGGGGAGTGTTTGGCTCACAGTTCTGCTTCTGTGGGTGGCCCCTTTTTTTATAGTGCTTAATCTGGGTAAAACACTTTACCTAGTGTCAAGGAAATCTTGTAGCTCGGGGAACCCCTGGGTTCTTGGGAAGCCACGGTTTAGCAAACTAAACGTAGGCTCATTTAGGTCTCCCAAACGAGGAGCGACGTCCCAAACTATCATCCCGTAGGCAGTTCCTCACCTGTTTAGTCTCGGCGCTAGTTTTGCATTTACTCCCAAGCGGGCCGGTGGGTGCCCCTGGGGCCAACAGCGGTACATTGTCAACCGCTGGAGTGAGCGATGCCAAACGGGTTGCAGACCAGGTGCTCCAGAACAGCCAGGATCATGACGAGGACCTGAAGGACGTCTTCCTCAAGGCCCGAGAGAAGGCCATGGAGCAGCTCAAGAAGCTTCTCATGGACTACCGCAACACCAGGACTATACGTGAGCTGCCATGCCATACAAGTGATTTCAAACACTGTTTTCATGCGAGTCTCGGCTATAGGAGCAGTTCTTTGCATTATGGGGCAAACAGTATAAACTCATTATAACATACCTTGATAGTGGTTAAGATTTCGGTCTGTTGTAAAAGAAGTATGTAAAACACAGATACTCTTACTACATACTTAGAGGTGGATTATGACTGGCGTCTGTTATAACCAGTGACACTGACAGATCGTAAAGGGATATTAGAAAAGAATTGGTTCATTGATGCTTCTGATATTTAAAAGGTAGTGACCTTTTACTGATGGTCGTCATCGCTGCGCGCTGTTGGTTATACGAGCCTTGCAAGGCACCGAGCGCGATGACAGCATTTCACAAAATTGATGCCACCACTACCGAACCAAAGCCCTGTATGTCCAAAATAATGACTGCTGTCGAAGAGTCTGCTATAATGGAATGGTGAACTACTTACAAACTCACTAATATAGTACATTATATCCGAATGTGTGTTATAACAGGATCCGTAATAAGCGAAGTTGACTGAATGGCATAGATGGAAGTACCAACCAAACTTCACAAATCGGTATGTTGTTACAAAAATGTCTGCTGTAACCAGGTCTGTTATAACAAAGTTATACCGTATCACGTTGGTCCTGTGTGCCTCCCATCTACGTGCATGGGCTTTCCCTCTCCTGCATCGAGACCTGGCCGTGTTTCCACCTAGAGGTGGAGCAGCAAGCTGGTTGGATGCGGCTTGATGGCCTTCTGACGATCGAAAGTGCAGCCTCAAAACAATTAATCTCTCTCCTCTTGCATTTGGAAGAGTTGCATACGTTGCTGGCTCTGGTGACGTGTCGGCCCTCAAAGAAAGAAAGGATTAGTGAGCACGTGGATCCAGGGTGCCTAGCGACCGGGAAAACCGGGAATTGTGAGGGAAATTTTAATTACCGAGAAACATCAGGGAATTGTCAGGGATATTGTCAAAAAGCGAGCCCAGTCGGGGAAAATGAGCCGGAAACGCCATCGAGTGCCCTCAGCAAAGACTTCAGGACTTGGGGGCAGAAAAATAGACAATAAATTCTGCTTAGAGCGTAGCGCGTGCTCTGCTCATGCGATGTATAGTGTGCTACCCGATGCAAAGAGAACAGCCGACAAATCCAGTCCAAGCATTAGATTGTATTGGATTGAGAGCTTGACACTAGGCTAGATCCAGTTAGAGCTACTAGATTTAGTAACAAATGGGAAAGCCGCAGACCCCAATCCAATCCAAGCTGGAAGTATCTGAAAGTGTGCATCTGGCGGCCGTGTTGCCATTCGGACGTGTGTGGTTGAGCGTCGTGTTTACATTGTGTTTTCGGAAGTCACCTTTTCACTGACTATGTTGGCGACAAGAAAGTGCTCGTTTAATCCGGACTAGATGAATCCGAATATTTCGGAATATGCAAGTTGGACTAAGCACATGCAAAATGATCCTCACAGTGCTTAACGCTTAATGCCCTGTGTTGTGATGGTCTTATATAATAAACCGCCTTCAGAGTGGTCAGGGAATTTCAGCTGAAATTGTCAGGAAAACCTGGAAAAGTCAGGAAATTTCAAAATAATAATTTGCTAGACACCCTGGGATCATGTTGGGGCCATAAAAAGACAGTCAAAAAGTGCTTTGGTGCACCTGTAATGGATAGTTGCCTGAAAGAATTGGGTTCAGTCAGGCTATTGGTATTGTAAGAAATATCTTTTTTGGAACTTTATCTTCATCAGGATTGAAGTGTTATAGTGCCAGGGAAGATTGTGTCTGTCAATTGCAGCCTTTTTAATGTCTCAGTTGCCTTCTGAGGAAGTTAGATGTTCATTCAAGAGGGGCCGGCTTTTGCAGGCATGCTGCCCACTGACATTCCCAGCGACGCTGAACTGGACATGTCCATGAAGGACAAGAACGCCGAGCTCAAGATCGTCGAGTCTCTGCTGGTCACTGAACTGGAGACACTCGCGTGAGTGACATCTTGCCTTTTCCGTGTATGTCGAACCGTTGGCAGTGTGCTGCTATTAATTGGCCAGGGAGATATGGCTAAAGGAGCTGAGTGAGGTTGTCTATGAAAGAAAGAAGCAAGGTGAGGAGGCAGTGTTAGTAAATGCATTCACAAGTAAGCCAACCCATTAAAGATGAACTCTGTAATTCCATGTTCTCTTTGACACATTTGTATTGGAGAATTCTATCTCATTTTAGTTTACCAGGAGCGTTATGTGATGAGAAATAGTTGAAGCAGGAAGGCCAGTTTAATCAGAAATCTTTGACAGATGGTTATTGTCATTGTAACCCTCCAACTACCTCATTGAGGTTGTTGGAGGGTTTTTGGGAACCGGGGAGAGTAATTACAGCGCAAAAAAAGGTAGAAACCTCGGTCTAACGAAATTTCCCACTCGAAGTATGGCTTCGTAGATCGAGGTTTAACTGTAATCATGTAAAACTGGGGGATGGACACTCCTTAGGTCAACATTATGTAAAGGTACGTCCTTTGTGTATTTTCCAAATGTTACAAAATTGAGGGGTGGGCACTTATTGTGGAATGAGTGGGTGCTCGGTATATTACGGTACATACAGTAGCGGACCAATGTATTGGATAAAACACTTTTTAGATCATTCATAACTCTTTCTACTCGACCAAATTGGTTCATTTTTGGATATGATATGTGTTTATGCGTAGGTTGCAATGCCGCGTACGTTGTACTGTGACCAAAACAGTGTCGTTGCTCGATCTTGGGCACATTCCAGGGTCATTGTTTTTAACTTTTTTGTTTGTTATTATTTATTTTTTCTTGTGGTTTCTGAATGTATCATGGGGCCGCCTTCAATGCACCTGCGCGTCAGAGCTAGATAAGCACGGTACTCTAAGGAATAAACCATGCTATGGCAGTTTTTTTTTAAGTTTTCTAACATTGTGTTACTACACATTCAGAAATGGGTAAAAGGGCTGGGATACCACTTCCAACTGGCCGTGCAGTGATCAACATGAGGGAGTCTGGAATGCGCGGCCTTCAAGATCCCACAGCCGTCCGTACCAGGTGTCCTGCAATGTTATAAGCAGACTGGGACCATCGAGAACTCTCAGCGATCTAGCAGGCCTCGTTACACTACTTTGCATTAGGATACACATATCGTCCGTCGCTCCAAGAGTGATCCCACTTTGACTGCCGTCGACATAGACACAGAATTCCGTGCCAGCGACAACTTGAACATAAATACATACATACATAAGTTTATTGCATAATGAACCACTACATGAATTATCCAGGCCCGCAAAAGCATGTGTGTGCTTGTGGGCAGGACACGGTTGCAATGGAGAGAATGTAATTACTCTTACACAAAACAAAACGTCAGCCGGAAGACCATCTCCCGTCGTCTCAGTGTTGCTAGATTGAATGGGAGGCGTCCCACCAAGAAGCCATCGTGGGAGTCGAGAATCAACGCACCAAAGTTGCGTTAGCGTGCTATCATCGTCACTGGACCTCCGCCAACTGGAGTAGGGTGCTGTTCACCGACGAGAGCAAGTTTAACTTGTCGGTAGTAATGGCATCCGATACGTATGACGTTTGTCTGGCCAGAGATTTAATTCCAAGTTCACCCTGCCGACTGATAAGCACAGTGGAGGATGGTTACGGTGTACTGCATCTCCTCTCGCAATGGGATGGTCATTGATGTCATTTCGTGGGCCAACCAGAACATGCCTCCCGGATGGATCCTGCAGGAGGACAACAATCCGAAGCACACTTTCAGGGTCGCAAAGGACGCCTTCCAGCAGCATCGTCCGTCTTCTGGAGTTGCCTAGCCAGTCCCTGGGCCTGAATCCGGTCGAACGCATATGGGAGGAGCTGGAGCAAAGATTGGCAAAGAAAACATGCCGGAATAAGGGTCAGAAGTTCAACCAGCTGGCTGAAGAGTGGGCACGTATCCCTCAGGCAACCATCAAGAAGTTTGTCGACCTCACACTATTTCATTGTGAAGCCATAATAAAGTATGGCGGTTTTCCGACGAAGTATTGTTTATTGTTCTGTTGTTTCCGAGTCACTATTGTTTGTTTTTGTTGCATAAAATGAATGTGATACACGCCTTCTTTGTTAGACAATTTGTATGATTTTTGCGATTGAGTGCACTACCTTATCTGTGTTAACGTTTCTGACCCACTAGAGTATTTATTTATTTATTTATTTAAAATACCCTCAAGGCCATCGGCATTACAGAGGGGAGTGGGGTTAGTTGCAGTAGAACACTTTGCAGCTCAATCTGAGCAGTATAGATTATTTATGGCAGTTCTAAATAAGTGGTAAGGATTAATTGTTGCGATAGATGCGGGAAGGTGGTTCCAATCCACTGAAGTTTTCGGAATGAAGGACTCTCGGAGTGCATTAGTGTTACATTTTAGGATGTCTACTTTATACATATGATCAATGCGTGACGAAATATAAGACGGATGATTCAGCAGTCGGTTGTGAAGTAATGAGTTAGTATGGTATTTCTTATGAAAGAGACATAAGCGAGCTGTTTTGCGACGCAAAGTGAGGTTAGGCAACAATAGGCTAGTTTTCATGGAGGTCACTCTTGCGGTGCGATGAAAGTTATTAAGAATAAAATGAGCAGAGCGATTTTGAACTGATTCCAGGGCGTTAGTCAGTTTGGAATGACCGGGGTCCCAGATAGAAGAAGCATATTGTAATTTGGAGCGTACAAGCGTTTTGTACACGGTTAGTTTCAGAGATGAAGGGGCAAGTGAAAAGTTTTGTTTTAGATAACCCAGCATTTGATTAGCGTTAATAATAACATACTCAACATGTATTTACCAGGAAATATCTTAGGTTATTCGCGACTCTAGCGAAATTGACGCCGCGTAGCGGCAGCGCCGAGAACCTCACGAGAGGAGGTCGTTTCAACTCTGTCGTCTGCTATCGCTGCTTGGTTCTCGTAGGCAGCATAGAAACAAACATCGTTTCCAGTAATTATTTTTATGATTCCGCCGTGTCATTCCTACGCACTGACTAGAAGGTTTCTGCCGTCGAAAAATCTCTTTGCTTTCAAGTGTAACACTGATTTTACGCTGCAGTGCAGGAATTTGTGGTGGTCGGCGTGCTGAACGACTAAAACAGCCTCCTTTCGTCCGCCACTTGCCTGAGCAGCGCGCCCTCTATAGTTCGCTGGAGTCTCGAATATACACACCTAAGTATTTATAAGAAGAGACGGAAAGTAAGGGGACATTTTCGAGAAAATAAGAAGGAATATTACATTTACGAGATACTCTCATGGCCTTGCATTTAGTCGTGTTAAGTTCCATCCCCCATAATACACACCATTTTAAAACATGGCTAATGTCAGCTTGTAAATTCACAACATCCGAGGCGTTAGTAACTTCTCTCTAAATAACACAAATCATCGGCGAATAAACTAATTGAAAAAGATATTGAATTCGGCAAATAGTTAATATGGATAAGGAACAATAGCGGACCTAATACAGAACCTTGTGGTACTCCAGATTTGACAGAGGCGAGTGGTGATGTTTCATCGTTAGCGGTTACAAACTGGGAACGATTCGTGAGGAAACAAGTTATCCAGGACAGAACATTTGCGTCAATGTTAAGACTGTTAAGTTTTAATAGCAGCGCTTGTGTGAAACTTTATCGAATGCTTTGGAAAAATAAAAAAATGCAGTCTACCTGGGACCCTCGGTCAAGCGCTAGGTGCAAATCATGGGTGAACGAAAAAAGTTGCGTAGAAAAGGTTAGATTCTAAAAATTGAACTAGTTGTGAGTAGATGAGATGTTCTAGTATCTTGCATGGAATGCTAGTAAGTGAAATTGATCGATAGTTATTCGGGCAATATTTATCACCTCCTTTGTGGAGTGGCACCACCTTCCTTATCTTCCAATCAGCAGGCAACTCTCCTAGGGAAAGCGACTGGGAAAAAATTTGAGATAATATCAAAGAGCAATACATTTTTGTGTTTTTGAGGAACTTTGAGTTAGTGCTGTCGGCGCCAGCAGAGGAAGAAAGTTTTAAGTTATCGATTATTTTAACAATACCAATAGGATCGACAAAAACGGGCCCCATAGGTGAAAAGTCACTCGCGTCAAATCTACAGGTAGGTGTGTTAATAACTCTTTGAAAGGACTTAATAAAAACATCATTCAAAATGCGAGCACATTCATTGCTAGAAATGATATCTCCGTTCGCCGCCTTGAGTGAAATTACGAATTTTACAGCGGAGCTGTTAAGTGCTAGGTTCCCCAGGATCGTGTCCGGTATGTCGACACAAACCTTCCTGGACAGCTACCGCCATTTATAAGCGACGGCGGCAAGCACACAACCAGTATGGTTTCCGCCGTCGCTCGTAGATGGCGGCAACCTTTCCAGCTATCTAGGGTGCCTACATGTCTCTCTGTCTCAGGGTAAAGACATCCATTGTTGCCCTGAATGTGCCAGCACGTGACGCTCTCGCATACTCGGTGGGTGACTTGAGCGGTAAAATGGCGTCTATGCATTAGCCAAAGCTACGCGCTCGAGCTGAGTTACACCGGATTGCGCGCACTTCAAAATGCATAAAAAACCGATTGGGCGGAAAAATGGCTGAGATGTCACCACTCGAGCAAAAGCGCGTGTGTATGAAGGCACTCTACAGCTATCATAGAAGAATTGATAGTTGGGCGCGTTGGTGGGAGTTCATCGTAGGAAACAGCGCGAAAAACAGACGACGACGAAGAAGAAGTATGTGTAATGAGCGCAGCGCTCGTCACGTTTGTTTCTTCGTCCTCGTCTGTTTTGCGCGCTGTTTCCTATGCTCCTACGCTCTTATCAGTTTCAGTTTGGACTCACGATGGGTCGGCCGCGCGCCCTTTCGGGGAAAGGAGACAGGCTGCGGAAGGAGCGGCGACGTACGCAGCAGCGCGAACGGGTCCGCAACTGCCGCAAAGCCGCTGTCGCCTCGACTTCCACTGCGTCCAGCGCTTCAGATTCCCTTGCCAAAGAGCACATCGCTCGCCTGGAAAGCCGCCGCCGAGAACAGAACCAGCTATGTAAAGGGCGCCGGCGGGCCAACGCCACGGACGACGATCGTGCCACGGAGGCTAAGCGCAAGCGCGAGGCCCGGTGACGACTGCACTCCACGCCGGCTGAACAGTTCCCGGGTGCGACGGCGGGGTTTCGGAGGGAGTTCGTGGAGAACCCGTTTGGCGTCACGTGCGCCGTGTGCGACCGACTCTAGTTCGCCAGAGACGTATCCACGATCGGCGGCGTGTCGGACAAGAAGAAGCGGGAATCGGGCGCGTGCGCGTCCCGGCAATGTTGCGAGTACAGCTCCGCTGGTTTTCCTTCTTCACGAGAGTGGAAAGGCTGAACGTTGTTTCTTTTTTACTTACAACATTCCAAAACTGCTTTGGGTTAGTGGCTAACATAGACGGTCGCTTAACGTTAAAATACTCATATTTCGCATGGGTAATGTTCAGAACTTAATAGCACATACCAGATCCAAAAATGAGCCGATTTGGTCCAGTGGAAAACAAATTC
Source organism: Ixodes persulcatus (assembly GCA_013358835.2). Classification (NCBI taxonomy): domain Eukaryota; kingdom Metazoa; phylum Arthropoda; class Arachnida; order Ixodida; family Ixodidae; genus Ixodes; species Ixodes persulcatus. The sequence goes on from JABSTQ010011543.1 coordinate 878,651, forward strand.
TGGTCAAAAAGGTGTTTCATCCTATACTTTTATCCGCTCCTGTAGGTTAGTCAAGGTATAGTTTCATGCCCAAGCACTCTTTTGCCCAGGATTCTATTTATTTCTGAATTTCTCTGAAGTCCACCTCTCGTCATTTAAAAGCTTTATTTTCATTGTCAGTTTGACTCGCTTTATTTTAGCTTTTGATGTTGATTCTCGTCCAGATTCTTGTAATGGGTTTGCTTTAACAATGGTCTGCTACTTGCACTGCCAATCGACATTCGGTGGTATCTCAGTAGCCTTGGCACTGCGTAGTGAGTCCATGGAGTACAAATGGTTAGTCCACACTTGTTTCTGCAGGAAAGACGACCCCGACAGCCTGTCCGACTACAAGTCTGCACTTGCCTCTGCCTTGGCCACGGTGCTCCGGAGCTTTGGGGTGAAGACGCCTTCATCAGTGGCCCTCATTGAGCGGTTCCCTACCTTCGTAGCTAAGGAGAAGTCACGGCTCAAGTTCTTCCCACGCAACAAGAAGGTGGGCCCTGTTTCATCCTTGCGAAGATTTTCCCGTTGTCCAGAAACATCACTCTCCAGTAAGACGTTGCCAAAAGCAAAAAAGGGGGTAAAAATCAGTTTCGAAAAAAGAGACCATTAAACATTGGGGACACTAAAGAAATTTTCAAATAATTTTATTTTGTGTATTATTTTGTTTATATACTTAGTATAAGTAGAAATCATAAAGTTTCTCACTGGAATGTAGAAATTTCGTTGCATTATCACTGAGTAAATTATGAGCTTTGTCTCGCGGAAATGGGTAGATAGTGAACACATGTGCACTTTCTTTGCAATGCCTGCAGGAACCCGATCATTGCTACCATGAAGGAGTGCTTTGAAGGATGAGGTATCAGCGCACTGAGGGTCAGAAATGAAATTGCACTAGGAATCTGAGCGCACAAACATCACGCTCCGCATTCCAGCTCAGGTCGCATTTTTAAAGGCAGACGTTCTACCTCTATTATCATTTGCTCAGCTCATTTTATGTGTCACAGTGATCGACTGCACAGTCAACCCATTTTGAAGGGGGCACAGTAGTTCCTGATCTGCAGCTTTGCGATAGTTGCCCTGGGATAAAATCACTTTACTCAACGGCTGCGCAGGTGGAGTCTCCAACGGGGTGACATGGTTGCCATGGGATGAAGTCTCTTTACTCATGGCTGGGCATTGGTTTGCGCAAGGTTGCTGATGAGGCTCATGGGTTTTTCCCTCTTGTCTCGTTACAGTTTGCCTTCCAGACAATCAACACCAAGGGCCATCACTTCCAGTCGCAGCAGTACCACTGCGTCACATACTGCAATCACTGCCAGCTCATCATTTGGGGAGTCGGGGACCAGGGATACCAGTGTTCCAGTGAGTTTGTTTGACTACAGTCGCCGACCGATTTTTCGGACTCCGATAATTCGGACTTGTTCGATATTTCGGACCTAAAGGCGGAACCGTGACTTACCCCATAGAAATAGTGGATATTCACGACCAATATTTCGGACAGCTTGAAGTCCGAAAGTTCGATTATTCGGACAAAATCGTCGCAAGCGATCGGCGGAAAACACCATCGAGAAGCGGCCATTTTGAATTCTATGTTGTTGTTGGCTGCAAATGGATTGGCTTAGCTTGGCAGCGCTACTTGAGTACTCTTGAGTTTTACCGCTAGGTGACGCTATGCTAGCCCTTTTTTCCATTTAGCTGCACGTCATCATCATCATCATTATCGTTTTGCTTTGTTTTTCCGTTCCTTCGCGTCGCCAGTCGCCATTTTGCTCTCGTGAATTTGCGCCTCTCGTCTTGTTCGGACAACTCTGGCTTGGACGTCATGGCCCCATCTGTTGTTCTGCCACCGCGATGTGTCGTTAAGAAGCGCAGAAAGTACTCGACCATAACGCTAGAAAAGAAGGCAGCGATTCTCAAGCTAACAGAAAGTTGCCGAACGGAAACGGAGGTGTAACCTGAAACGAGGCACCATTTACGGCTTTTTTAAGCCCACTTGGAAGTAATAAAGGCAAGTTTTTCAATCTGCCGATTTTTCGGACTGCTCTATTATTCGGACGTTTTTTCGGTCCCCGCGAAGTCCGAATAATTGGTCGGCGACTGTAGTACATTTGGGTAAATAATCAAAATGACTGTTTGTTTTTTTTTTTTTTTTTTTTTTTTTAACATACGGCGTTTTAACCAGAAATTGTCAATTCCCCCGTCACTCGAACCTGACGCAACCTTTCTACGTGCAAAGCCTGCTTGGCTGCTGTCGCATGTAGAGCCAGTCATTTCGACTTACTGATGGGAATTGCTTGACGATGAAGCGCAGATCACATTTGTTCTTTGAAGTACAGTCTGTGCTGGGACCCTACGCACGTCAAACGTTAGTTCAGAACTCCAGCTAAGTCACTGTTTCGAGTGTGAGATCCTCTTTAACTGACTTCCTATAGATCACTATGATTGACTTTGTGCATGCTGTGAGAGAGAGTGGCCACTCTGACCCTTCTTCTAAAATGATGGTGCAATCCTTGCATAAATGTGGCAAAAATGTACCATGGCTGAACTGTAGCTTCGAAGGCAAATTGTTTGTAAAAAGTGGAAAAAGAAGCTTGTTGCGCAGGCCAAATAATTAACGCGAGTCCATCCCCCTTGTTTCATCGGCTTCCATGCAACTGACTGCTGAGCGGCATCAATTCTGACACGAGGCATCAAATTTAAATGGAATACTTTTGCAATCTACAAAAAGAAGTTCTCGAAAACAATATATGCCAGTAATAATTGAAAATGAGCGTGTTGCTAGATAGATACGAATACGTAATAGGACAATCCTTTCGTTTATTGGAACATACGCCATCTGTCTTAAAAGATGCAGGCCCTTCGGTTGTCCCACTTCCGGCGCGAGCCTTTTTGTGCATATGCAGCCGAAGCAGAATGGAAGGCATTGAGCACAATGGAAGACCAGGCAGTGGGACAAGACATCCCGCTGTTCTCATTCTGTCGATGGGTACGGTGTCCACAGGGTGGATTGTGACGTCTGCCTCTCCCATTGCAGACTGCGAGATGAACATCCACAAGACGTGCGTGAAGGTGGTGGAGGAGCAGTGCATCGGGTCCCTGCGCAACAAGAAGGCCAAGAAGAACCACCGCATGTCCGGCCTGGGGCTCATGGAGAACATCAAGGGCAAGGCTGGCAGGAGGCCCCAGGGAGGCAGCCAGGGTGGGTGCGGCGACCTCTCGGGACGTGGTTAGGGACAGAGTTGCCAGCTCCGAAATCTAAAAGGCAGCCCAAATGCAAGGTTGCCAGGTCAAAATTTTTAAAAACAACCAAATGTCAAGTTTGTTCATTGCTTTTTCACTACGAGAGAAACTATCAGAACGGTGTTGGACCGTGGGCCGTGCAGCTCTTTGTACTTGCTGAGTAAGGGGGACCTCCAGTGCCAAAATTTATGCATACTGTAAACCGAAGTTAAAAAATTCCTTAAAACACTATGCAAATTTAATGTACAGATCTCTAGTATATTTTATTTCGGCTGTAAAGAAAGAAAATTGAAGGCTGATATTTAAACAATAGGAATCAAATATTGGGTTGCAATATAGATCGCTTCTCGTATCGTGAATTAAAAAAGCAGTTTGTTTTATTCTAAGTATCTTATATGGCATTAAAAGAAAGAAATCGGCGCACGATGTTGAGCTTGTCGAAAATGGCCCACATACGGAGATGAGGTAAACCGGATCTTATTATTAATTGTTTTTGAAGATGCAGGGAAGAAAACTTAAGTATTCACTTAACAGAAAAAAAAATATATCCTTTAGATATGTTTGTATTTCTGTCGACACATTTTATGCCCCAACAAGGCAGAAATGGTCTGCTGGTGGCTCTTTCGCACAGACTGCATGAGAGGAGTGGGAAATGTGATGGGGTGCAACTGCACCTTTGCCTTCCCCAAGTAGAGGGCCTGACGGAGGCACACTGCTTTCTGTGCAGGATCGAGGCGGCCTGCGGAGGAGTGGAGCCTAGACTCCGGCATCTCTATGCACACCGATCGTGCCGACTCTGGTGAGACTGCGCTACACTCTGTCGCAACACCGCCACCCGTGCTCGTAAAAGGGAGGCACATTAGGAAACTCTGCGAACGGGGCTTGCGACCTCGAAAAGCTGTAATGTCGAAAAATCGTGTCGAGCCAAAAAAAAAAAAAAATATGAATACAGTGGAATTTTGTTTATTTGAACCCGAGCAGGACCAAAACTTTGTTTGAATAATGCAAAGTTTGAATTACCGGGAGTTTCCTCCCTAGAAACACACAGGATGGGACCTGCATGTTAGTTTGAATTATCCGCGAGTTTGAATTAAGTGAGTTTAAATTAAAGAGATTCCACTGGAATCTCGTTACTTTGAACCCGAGGAGGACCAAAACATTGGTTGAATAATGCAAAGTTTGAGTTAACGGGAGCTTCCTTCCTAGGAACACATAGGACGGGACCTGCATGTTAGTTTGAATTAGCGAGATTCCACTTAGAAAGTTTCAATTTTTGTTTTTCTTTCAGCATTTTGATATTTCTTGGTTTGCTATGTGCAAGCTATATATGTTTTTTTAATGTTTGTTTTTTAGTGTAAAGGTTAAAACTATATGCTGCAATAAATGAGAAGAAAAAAAAAACTGGATCTTTACGGTAACAGATTTGTGCAGGCAGGTTAGTTGTTCAGAGTCGCCCTGTTTGTGCCAGTGGGGATGTCAAATTCTAAACGGGTGATGAATCTATTGATTGAAGTTTTTGTAGGGTGTTGGCATCCTTCATTGTGAGTTCAGTTTTCATAGGACAGCCATAAATACGCTACAGCTTCCTTAGTAATTTTTTGGGGGGGACTGCAATGGAAAAAAAAAAACATGATGCGGGTAAACATGACAATCAATAATGCTCTTAAGGGGGGACACTGGCTAGAGGTCAAACTTCTGAACCACTCAAGTGATAGGTATGAAATTTGCAGGGGAGATTTAACTTCAGATGAAGCTATACTGTGCAAACTTTCAGCTCCCTAGGACAACTTTAACTACCTGCATTAGAAGATGTGTCACTCTTCGTTAAGAAATCTATGATATGCAAATGAAGCTACTAAGCATCATTTTAACTGGTTGAATATAAAGTGGGGGATGGGAGACTTCGGGCTATCTAGTTTTTATAACACAAATGTAAATAATTTGGGAAGAGTGATTACCTCAAAATATGAGATGCATATCAGTCCTATGTCAATTTTTGAAAACATAGCTGTTTCTAAATGAGGACTTCAACCTAAAACAAAATAAAGTAGATAGCCCAATTCCCCAGTAAATTTCAGTTCAGAAACATCTTGATAGTGGTATCAGAATAAGTTTACCTTTGAACAAAAGATTCCTTCGTATGAAATTTGCGGCAAAAAGCGGAACTGAGAAAACTGCATTCAAACATTGAACTCCTTTACTTTGTTACTGCCTCACAATGTGTTGAAAATATTTCATATCAACTTAACTATTTGGCGCATGATTATGAAATTAAGTGTAAGTGTGTATAATTAGTTTCTAAAACTGAAAACCTCAAAATTGAAAAATGAATTTTTTCAAAAAATTTTTGAAACTTTGGCCCATGTCCCCCCTTAAAGGGCTATGGATGAGACTGGAACTAGCTCTCGCGCAACAATTCTGGTTATGTGGACTTTCACGGCTGTGGAGAACTATGTATTTATTGAAGTAGACTAGGCCGACCCTTTTTGTTTGTTTGTCTTTTCCTGGAAATCCTTTTTTGTTTCTTTTAAACTGGGGGACGACACATTATCTTAAGTAAAGAATGTTGGCCTGTAACAGTGGGCAAAACTTTGGAGCCCATCTAGCTAACACAGATGTTCCCCCGTGTCAGCCGCTGCTCCTGACACTCTAGTGCAAAGTGGTAAAGCTTAACGCGAGCGGCACGGTGCAAGTGCCATAGCGTAAGGGCATACGATTGGAGACGTGAAATGAAACCAGTAGTGGAACCAGACAAACCGAGCTCATTTGAAGTGTGCTAATGAAAGAAAAAAAATTAATGGGCTGTTGCCAAAGACTGAACTCCTTCCAAGCCTAGCCCAAGGTCATTCTTGCTCGCACCAAAAGCATATGAGAGGTGTAGGCAAAATTGACCGCATCTCCACGTGGTGAATGATGTTGATTGGGGCGAAGCTCTGGTGGTGCTTGTCTGCGTAGATGCTGAGCCGCAGCATGCCGAGCCTTTCGTTTGTTTTCATCCATGTCAGAAAGAGAATGTGTGGTATGGAACGTGGTTATATACGCATTGGAGCATTTACCGCAGCGCCCTCTCGTCTATAAACGTTGAGCCATTGCATGCAAAGTTTAACTCGATTATATACGCATTTGACCGCAGCGCCCTCTCCTGTATAGATGTTGAGCGGCTACATGCAACGTTTCATCCATGACATCCCCAGCTCTTGAGTTACTGCCACATCTCAGAGCCCCCTACTCGTCCCGCAGTCGTGGCCGAGTGGTTAAGGCGATGGACTAGATCTCAGGAGCTTCGCCCCTAAAAAGGGAAGAACAAAGCAAAAAGGGGGCAGTCACGACCAAGTAGCCCATTTGTCGCGTCGACTGCATCAAATGGCAGTTATAAATACGGAGTATTTATAGGGCCAGTTTATTGGGCTTTCGAGCCCTCAGATGTAGCCTCGATGACATCAGTATCATGTGACTCTGATGTCATTCCAAAGACATGACGTCAGGTGGCACCACAATGTGACATAGTAACGTCACAACAAAGGATGTCAATGTGGCATTACATTGTCACTGTGACATCAGCTAACACCATGACACGACACTGTGATATCACATCGGGTGACGTCACAGCCTCACATGTTGTCACGTGACAACTGTTACGGCTCTGTGTTCACAAAACCCTCGCAGTGTGCCTTTCAGTGGCCCCCTTACTGTGCCTGCAAAAAGGACGAGCCTGAAGGGGTCTTATAAAAGCCGCGTATTTAGAAAGCCTTTGGGAAATGCCAAAAGGAAAACCAAGACAAACGGAACAAACGGCATCAGCATCTGTGAATGTAACAACCGGAAAAATGTATGAATCGGGAATGTATCGAAGAGGTTCTGCTGTATTTTAGCTGTTTTATTCCTTAATTGAACTCTCTATGAGGCTGCTGTTGCAAAGTTTGGCGTTGCGTGTCTTTGCAGATAAGTACCTTGCCCGAGTTGAAAGGGACCATGGAGATGATTTTGACCATCAGTCAGCGATGCACCACCTGAACCATGATGCAGCGGAGCGAGGCCTACAGTGAGTTTCCTTTTCTGTCTTGTTTTATGTGTTTTATATCTCTTACAGTCCCTGTTCTCTGTCAGAAGTTGTGGGTTATATTACAATTGTGCTGATATATACCGTAAAATACTGAGCAAGTGCCCACTCAGAAAATGGAGATTAACGCTAAAATTGGGGGATGGGTGCTTGCTAGGTCATCAATTTTATATATCTATCTACCGTGCATATTTTCTCAGATGTTACGAAATTGCTGGGTGGGCACTTAATGTGGAATGGGTGGATGCTCGGTATTTTACGGTTTATAGATATTTCATCCCAATGGTGTTTTTAAAATACTATTTGCACATTAGTTTGGTGGATTCTAATATCTATATCAGTGATGTTTTTCAATGTTTGTTAATCGACCCCCTGCTAATAATGTCGCGTCACGCAAGCTGTGCTCGATTTATGGAGTGCAGATGTTTGAAATGTCGGCAGGCAGTGATTTAAACTGCCTAGGATTGTGCACCAAACTTTTGCTGGAATCTTCTCTTGTCATGTTGTGGACAACGTCCGAAGTCAAACCAGGGTGTCTAGCGACCGGGAAAACCTGGAATTGTCAAGGAAATTTTAATTACCGGGAAAAAGTGAGAGAATTGTCAGGGATATTGTCAAAAAGCGAGCCCAGTGAGGGAAAGCGAGTTGGAAACGCCATCGAGTCCCTTGAGCAAAGACTTGAGGACTCAGGGGCAGAAAAATAGGCAATAAATTCTGCTTAGAGCGAAGCGTGAGCTCTGCTCACCCGATGTAGAGTGTGCTACCCGATGCAAAGGGAACAGCCGACAAATCCAGTCCAAGCCTTGAATAGGATTAGATTGAGGGCCGGACACTAGGCTATATCCAGTTAGAGCTACTAGATTTAGAAACAAATAGGAAAGCCGCAGGCCCTAATCCAATCTAATTCTTAAGCCGAAAGTATCCGAAAGTGTTCATCTGGTGGCCGTGCTGCCAATCGGTTATTATCGTGTGTGGTTGAGAGTCGTGTTTTCATCGTGTTTCCGGAAGTGGCCTCTTCGCTGACGATGTCGGCGGTAAGAGAGTGCTCGTTTAATCCGGACTGGACAAACCCGAATATTCCGGAATATGCAAGTTGGATTAAGCCCGTGCAAAATGATCCTCACAGTGCTCAAGGCCTCTTGTAATAGTCTTATATATTTAACCGCCTCTACAGTGGTCAGGGATTTTCACCTGAAATTGTCAGGGAAAACCTGGAAAAGTCAGGGAGTTTCAAAACAATAATTTGCTAGATGCCCTGCAAACTCACTTTTATTGACCATACTAATCCGTAATTGTTTGCTGTCATCTGCATTTAGAATGCACATCTGACAATGTGTTCCGGAGGGCACCTATGTTTCACAAACAAATAAGGGAAAAATGCGCGCGAGCGTTCTTTGAATTCGCGTCCAACAATTCGGCTCCACAACCGTGATTTTAAATTAAGTACCGTAAAAACCCGCGTGTAATACAAAGCATGATTTGAGGACCGCGAAAGAAAAGTTTTATCCGCGTATAATACAAAACAATTTAAGGACTATTAAAATTTTCCGCATAAAATACGACCCAGGAAGTCTTAAGAAAAATGTTTATTTGCGTCGTAATTGAACCTTAATCACTGTCATCACTTCCATCAGGCTCCTTGTCCGACGCCTCCTCCCAAAGGCAGTTGTCTTCAGCTTCAATGCGGTCGAGCGCGTTTGAAATCCCGCACTTCTTGAAAGAGCAAGCGACGAGCTTGCGCCGATGTAGTGAAAACCTGGCGCGGCGCATTAAGCGAGCAACCCAATGTCGGCTCGCCAAAGTTCTCTTGCCTTCTCTTGCAGCAGCTCGATGTTTTCGGCGAGGTGCCGTTGACGTTACTCTTTTACAAAGTCGCTGAGACTTGGCTCGACGTCAGCGAACTCGCCATTCTTTGGTCCTCTAAAGCTTTTTCTCGTTCTGTTGCACGTGAACAGGGCTTGCTTTTGTCGTCTCCATCTGCGGATGCTGCCTTCATTTACGGCGAATTGTCGTCCGGCAGCACTGTTGCCGATGTCTTCCGCAAACAAATTAGCTTTTCTTTTGAAGGCGGCCGAGTATTGTTTTTCGCGCCGACGCCATTGCCTAGCCTGACTGTGGACGGATGGTGGCGCCTCGGACAGTGTGATTTTAATGATGATGATAGCTGTTTTGAACGCCATATTGCTTCAAAACCAAAACTATGTCGAACTGCATTAGATCGCGCCTCATCGAAGCAGAAAATTGTTGGGACCCGCGTATAATATGAGCCGCAAATTTTACATGGCGAAGTTTGAAAAAGAATTTTGTATTATATGCGGGTTTTTACCGTATACGCTGCAGGCCCATGTACGAAACAAAGTTCTTTTTCTTTTGTTGCATGTCACTAAGCTCTGTTTTGGTTTTTGAGGACGGAAGCGTAAAATAAAATAAAACAAGATGGCGGTGCCTTGTATATAACGAGAAGCCCCCTACTATGCCATTTAAAGTGCAATGTGTGCCCGTGCACATTCGAGTAGCATTACAGAGGCATCTTTTTGATACGATTATCATGGGGACCAAAAAATGAAATGTATTATCCAGTGACGCTATTGCTGCGCCGTTTGCGCCAAACGGCACCAAAGTGCTTATCCTGCTATATTCTGCTACATTTTCTAAAATGTGACAAATTTGGACCAATGTTGCGCCAAAACCTTTTTTTACTTCATTAATACTAGAAGATATAATAAATCAAGCCCCGCTACATGGCATGATTGTTACGGTAGGCTTGAGGGAATTTTTAGAACGTTTGATTATCACTTCAAATAACTGTATATTCGATTTGATCCGTGTATCAAACATTGACCATACTCGCAAGTTTCGCAATATTTCTCATACTCTTTGTTCGTTCTGGTTGGATAGCTAGCATCGTTGAATGCATGTGTCATGGTGTGCAGAAGTGAAGCGAAAATCACGTAGTAGGCGTCGCAATTTTAAATTTTCTTGCTTCACCGCAGCGCACCCAGGTGTACTCCTCCAGAGCCGGACATTATTACGGTTTCAAAATAAAACTATGGCTAGTATATAGGACACACTGCGATATTCTGACGATATATTTTTTTACATTGGAGATTTGTCAAAAATACTTAGTAATGCGATAAAACTTTTGTTGACTGCTTTATTTTTTATGCCAACTCTCTTTTAGTTATTACAGTCGAACCCGGTTATATCGAATTCAAAGGGGATCGTAAAATAGTTTGATATATCGATAATTTGATATACAAAAATATGTTAACTTAAGCTGCAGTTGAAATTTCCGCGCATCTCTGCTAATACCGGAGGCCACGACAAACGGGACCTTACCAAATAAAGCCTCTAAGAGCCGCTAAATACAGTAGTTAGTGAAGATCACAAACACCGCCGCGTTTATGCGACGGTGTTTGCAAGCGATCGTTTACGCCTGGCCACGACGTCCACACAGCGCCAACAACAAAATACGAAAATAATTAAAAAAATTAAAGAATGGAAAAAGCGAGCCGCATAAGAAAAAGAAAGAATCTCGATCCATAGAATAAAGTTACGCAAGCATTAAAAAAGAAACCACTAAATTCAGGCAACAAAAAAAAAAGGCAAAAAAAGAAAAAAAAAACGCGCAAAGCAAAAATGGTGAAAGAAGAAGGTAAACAAAGATAAGGCGTTCAAAGTGTGATTGCTCAACAGTTTTTGTTGGCACACTCAACTTGATGAATACTTTTTTTTTTTTGCTTTTTTATTTTGGGGTTAAGGAGTCTCGCAGCGACAGCTGTGTTCGGGGAAAAAGCGCACGCTACCGTTCCAACAGCGGGCATTCCCTGCCCTACCTACGCGTGCCCTTCCCCTTGCTTTTGCCATCCTTCACTAATATATACAGTAAAACCTCGTTAATTCAACCCCCGCTAATTCGGAAATTCGGATAATTTGAACTGCCGATCTGGTCCCGTCAAACGTATGTATTAGTCAATGGCAGCAAACGCTCATTAATTCGGAGGGAACGCGGCGCGCTATGGTTAATTCGGACGAATTCGGCAGGTGGCGCTAGCTACCATCCGTTCCAAAGGGTATGACCGCTATCCATCGGAGGTGCACACATGGTTTTTCCGGTTTTCCCATGGTTCTCCGCCCTTCCGGTTCTCCGTGTTTCGCACCAGTTTTGCTCTGGATTGCCGTGCTTCAGCGCGCTACCCGCTACTCTCCTGGCATGGAAGCGGCAGAAGCATAGCTGTAACGGAAAAAGGGTATCACAAGTGACTGACAACCGGAATGGCAAAATCGCGACACGCGGGGCTATTGTTCCCGAGCGCGCCGATAGCAAGAGTGACAGTCACATTTCATGCCTCAACGCGGGGATCCTAAAGCCCGCCATTTTCAATTGAATTGGTTTTATTTAGACACTAGGTCTAGGGTAACAGGGCAAAAGGCAGATTAACTCTGCCTGACGTGGCCCTATCACCCGTTTACAATGCTCAGCAGGCGAAAACAAAAACAATAAACATTAAAGAAGTACAAGAAGATACAATAGCACATCAACAGCAATCAAACAGCATATTTTGTACAAAGCTTATACAATCATTAGTGCACTTAACACTTTGGAAATAAATGAAACAGGTAATACAACTCATACGCAATGAAAATACAATCTAAAATTGTTTACTAAACGTGACATGATAGAAGGTACCGCTTTATACTAATTTTAAAGCTGTGTTTTGATACACACCGGGGCCGTCGCGTTTCCCCCTTTTTTCTCTTTTTTGTGCCTCGCGCCTCGCCGTGTGCCTCTCTTCTTCCTCGTCTCCTACAGTACGCAGCAGACAAAAATGGGAGCGGACGAGCGGCTTGCATGCTTTCGCAAAGCCTATCTATTGTTTACATATTTATTTTTGTTATTCTGAAGTTCTGCTTATGAAATGTAATTGATGTTCAAAATCTGACAAAAGCTTTGTTTTATTTCAAAATAAAGAGCTGCAGTTTAATTACAACCTTCAGAACTTAAGAAACTAGAGCCCTTCCACCCCGTGAAGAGGGAAGTCCAGCGAAGCTGGCGCTCTGGTGGGATTTGCTATGTCGGGCTGGGAGCAGCAACAACAGTGGTTTCACGTTGGCGGCGTGCCCATTCTGGCTTCTGGGTACGCCGACACTCCTCCTACTCCCTCTGCTCCTCTTCGGAACGTACAACACGGGTGCGACCCATGTGAAGTCTGAAGTCCAACAAATAAGGACAGTGGCATGATCTTTGGCAGGTGGCCGCCCAAGAGCGCGCGGCATTGCGCAATGTCGGGGGAGAAAAACGCCGCGCGTAAGGAAGGGGTGCAGTGTGCGGCGCCGGCGTCTGCAGCATTAACTATTCTAAAGCAAAAACCCAAAACAAATGGCATCTTGCAGATTTGCACGCGCGTTCGTCAACGTTTCCGTCTGCAGCAGTAACTGTTCTAAAGCAAAAGCCTAAAACAAATGGCATCTTGCATGTGCATTCGTCAACACTTTATTTTGGTTATTTACTTCGAATCTTTTATGCAGGGAAGCGCCGGCAGCATTAACTGTACAAAATTGTCGGCCTACGCTCGGTCTGATTCCGGGGACGATCTGTCAGAACCTAGCCATAGACAGCTTCACTGTAAAAAATCTACAATTTGGGTGTTCAAAATTATTATATTCTAACATTATTTCAGTGGAATATACTATCTTAAAAGGGACCATGAAATTACCTTTTTACTTTTACCAGATAATTTTTACATTAAACCTTCAACGTTCACTGAATGCCGAACAGGCATCCGTTTTCGTCTCGGTTTATTAACTTCTACACAAAAAATTAATGAAGTGTCGACTTTTTCTTTCTCTCCAACCGACCGCAAAACAAGTGGCGGCGTAATTTTGACGGTCGTGACGTACCCTGGCACTGGAACCGGAAGTTCTCTCGGCTGTAGGAGAATGGGAGCGTTTGCGGCGGAGAGTTCGGGGTGCGTCGGCAGGTTTTACTGCGCTGATGGCGCTGATGTCACCGACGTATCTTCTGAATTGGCGCCTCTCATCGCCGCGATGGCCATGGACACATCGCAGCTGAGCGAAATTCAATGAGATATGTTGCGCTAGAGCGACAGCATGGGACTAGTCCCATACGCCGGTACGCCTGTTGGGAAGTGCGGCGAGTCTTCCGGTGAAGACTCCAGAAGTCAACCCAACTGTCATTGTTGGTAAAAGGGGGCCCGTGTCAGTCCTTTGCAAAGCGACGTAGATGGAAACAAATTGCCGCGGCGTTTTTCGCGGCCTCGGAGATGCAGGAGCGAGCTGACATTAAAAAAGATATGTTTGAACTACGACAGTGTCAGCAAGAGCCACGTAAATACCTGTTCACACTCAGAGCGGACGCGCGTTTGATGGAAGTGCTGTATTCGCGCTGTTGGTAAGCGCTTCGGGACCGATCTTTTACGATTGCAACCCGATGCTGACAAGGAAGGTTGGACCGGCATTGCACGTAGCTCCAACGAACTGTTATAGCTCGACAGTGACGTGCAGTCGTGTCAGAATAAAAATGGCATACTAATAACAAAGTTTACATACCGTGTTACGAAGGTAATCCATACGGCATTTATTTGAGCTCTATATCTCACAAAACAAGAAAATAGAATCGACGAGAATCCCTTTTCGACGACAGTGTTCGTCAACTGCCTTGAAAAACAAGGGGAAGAGATTGACCTCACCTCTTAATCTAAAATTGAGGTCAGCGATCAAACTATAATACGGGAAGGGTCTACAAGGGTCGCGCGGGCATATTCCATTCAGCACGCCATCCGGCCGTGGGCAGACGGTCTGGGCCAAGTACCATTGAAGCAATGCTGCGCCGAGTCGGCGTGCCTGCTAGGCCTATCTGCCGAGCTCCCTTGGTCGGGGATGGTGGATTCGTGGCCGTTGTCGCTTTCTCGGGTGTATGTAGATCCAGCGTTCTTGTTCGCCGTGGTCTGTTTCAAGTAATTTTTTCTTGCTGCTTGAAGACTGGACGCGCGAGAAGAACACGTAGAAAAATAAACGTTCGTTGGTCGTCGCGACCAATTAACTGAGCGACGCTGTCGTCCCTAGTGCGTACGCGCAGTAGTTGCTTCGTTTACCACACGATAGATGGCGCTTGGCCCTCAGCATTATCAAATTTGGCAATTTTCATCACATCTCTAATTATTAGGGGTGTGCGAATATTGAAATTTTCGAATACCAATCGAATACGAATAAGACAAAAAACGGGCTTCGAATATCGAATATGTGTCCAGTAATACAAAATTGCAAAACAAGAGGTAAGAGCAGGTTTTATTGCCTTTTTAAAATAAACAAATGCAACTGCATTTTACTGGGTTGCAGCGGGCTAAAGATACTTCTAGTAATGCACTCATTACAAATTATCCTGTAGGAAAATTAACTGTTCAACGTGTTCAGAAAGTAAGCACTCGCTATGCGCCGTGACAACATTTCCGCCGCCAGTAAAAAGACCCTTTCACTCGAAAACCGGCGAAATTTCACTAAAATTCGAAGATGTTCGACTTATGGACAGTGTTTCCCGGCTACTACACGAATATTTCAAATTTTGGGAAACAAATAATTTAGAAAGTTTTTTTTTTTTTATATTTATAAAATGGTTACCAATGTTTTCGCCATATAAAAGCGAAGATATGCGCTTTTAACGCTTTCATTAGTATTAATGTGAACCAGTGATGCCAATAAACCCAACAAATATTGCACTTTTCCTCCACCAGGTGGAATTAACTAGTTCTTTTTTTATTTTTGTGCATGCTTTCGCGTTTGTCAACACTTTATTTTGGTTATTTACTTTGAATCTTTTATATGGGGAAGACGTGCGGAAGCAGTGTCTGCAGCAGTAACTGTTCTAAAGGAAAAGCTTAAAGCAAAAGGCACCTTGCACGTGCGTTCGTCAATGCTTTATTTGGGTTATTTACTTCTAATCTTTTATACGGGAAGGCATGCACGTGCAGCGGTGCGAGCGTGGAGTTTTTAGTCACTGCACACTGTAGGAAATCGCGTGCCGCTGCCGATTCGCCATTTCCCACGTGGTCCGTCAACAACACAAGTCCTGCTGGGTTCTTTCACGGGAGCGGGATTCCGCTCCCCTTTTATTGGTACATAAAACACTACGCTCAAAAACACTCAATCTAACATCCAAAGACATGCGGCATTACACTAATATTCACACTCGCCCGTTAAGTCAAAGCTAAGCACAAAGAGGGACCCAAGCCTCGTGTCCCACGATTACCCTAGATCTGGTCGCACACACTTGCCTGTTTTCGGTGCCGTCCGGAGTCCTAATAGCAGCTTCCCACTAGAGCGACAGACAGCAACAAACGACAGCGACACACGACATCGAGCGACAGACGACACCGACAGACAGCCTGTTTGTCGGAGTCCGCCGTCCCACCTGGCGGACACGACGCAGAACACGGGGGCACGGAAACTTGTTTCCTAGTGGGACTGGAGTTGTCAACAAAACACTTCCAAATACACAGACAAACAGAGTCTGGCGACGCGGTTTTCGTGTTTTGCTCTTTGGGAATAAAACACGCCTACAAACAGGGTGAAAGTGGAGACGATTACTTTATTTCTTGATTAAAGCTTCCGCGTCTCTTCATTTGCCGTTGGCGACTTTCCGCAAACAGTCGTGACAATTGACACCAAACGTTTTCCGAACTAGAATACCCCAATCGTTCTTTTTTTGGGCCGTTCGAGGCATTCTAGGTGAGCGCCACGGATTTCACGCCGATTTTGAGGATGTTTATAACTTCATATTCGAATGATCTAGGGCAGGCGTTTTTTGGTGGACAATACGGCATCCCGATTATCACAGAACGCGATGACAAGTCTCTCGTCTGCCGGAATGGCTTGCCACGGAACGTCGTGTCCTACTTCGCAGTGAGCGGTCTTACTTTGATCAGTCCTCGCACATGGGTGTATCCATCCTGATGCAGGAGCGCACACTTCGGCGTCTTGAAACACCACCTCGCGCACCAAGTTTTCGTGAGCAAAACCAGCCACAGCAAATTCCCTTTCGCAACACGAGCGCCCGGCGCCAGGCAGCAAGCCGCGCCCGCGACCACTACGTGCAATCGAGGGACCGGAACTGCGGGAACGAGGAGTGGCCGCCAAGGGCTTCTTGTTCCG
This sequence comes from Ixodes persulcatus, assembly GCA_013358835.2. Taxonomy (NCBI): domain Eukaryota; kingdom Metazoa; phylum Arthropoda; class Arachnida; order Ixodida; family Ixodidae; genus Ixodes; species Ixodes persulcatus. The sequence continues at coordinate 895,143 of JABSTQ010011543.1, forward strand.
GGAGGAAGGGTAGAAGGGTGGGAAGGGAGGCAACAGAAGGCATAAGCGGGCGAGGAGGATAAGTTTGTCTCCGAGAGATGTTCCTCAGTGGGACTGCTTGCTGCGCTTCAAGTCCAACGACAGACAAGAACTCGTCCGTCGTCGATCGTTTGTCGGCGCTTGTCGGCGACTGTCGCGGGTATTGGTCGTTGCAGTGGGACAGCATCGGCGACACGGAACTTTGTGGTGTCGTCGGACAAAAACTGGTGTTTGTCGCTCTAGTGGGACGATGCTATTAGAGGCTTTTGCCTCCCGGTCCCCCCAACTATATCGATCGATGGGCGAGGAGGTTTCTCCCTGCCCGCTGAATGGATGGATAAATATGGTTGAGTCCTTTGGATCGGGTGGTAGCTTACGCCACCTAGCCATTTTGTCTTGCCATTAAAGCTTAGAATATTTAAATGTGAAAACTATACTCACTCCGCACTGAAAAGAAAGTGAGGCTATAAAACCCCCTTGTTATCAGTTAATAAGAAAATACCTAGTTTTCTCTCGCTTTCTGCCACCATTCACTTAATCTTTGCTTGGTAATCTCTACTGTCTTGAAATCCACTTTTCCTTCGCTGTCTCTAAAACCCAATGACTTTATTAAATCTATGTTGTCTTCGGTAGGCATAGGGTGAAGCCCTTTACAGTAGAGTATCAAGTGCTCAGCCTTCTCGTCCTCCTCTCCACAAGCAGCGCACACTGTATCCATTGCCTGATACTTCGCTCTGTATGTTCTGGTTTGCAAAACACCTGTCCTTGCCTCAAACCGCCCTCTGCGCCTGCAGCGCCATCCAGTGGCTAGGAGAGAAAGCGGCCCGTCGGGAGCCGAATTCGAGATCCCAATCGACCCCGCGGCGACACGACCATGTGATCGTGTCTGAGGCGAAGCAACTGCATAGCCGCCTCGCGGCCACGATGCCAGAGTGGTTTGATGGGCACCCTAGTGAATGCACGGTGCACCATAACACAAAAAACCTACGGGCCTAGCCAAAAACTGCTTCGCTGTAAAAAGGGGCAAAAGGCAATTTTGACTATGTTCTTAAAAAGTAAAAAGGCCATTCGTGATTGTAATTTCGGGTTTTCTTGGATGCTTAGGGTGCACAGATTGAATTTTTAACATAAAAAGACAATTTTAAAATCTACATTACAAAACCCTTCGACAATCAGCGCAGTACATGTACGGCGACAATTACATGTTTGAAAGTGCACGCAAAATTGTGTGCGCCGCAGAGGGAGTTGCTATTTGTTATGTCTTTTGTGAGCTATAAACGTTATATTTACACAATGTTTCTCTTTCTTCGGGTTATTTACAGTTTTAAAATTGCATTTTCACGTACACGATACGCGCAAGATGATCACTTTGCATGTCGGCTGCTCTGGCAGTAGTGGCAATCAATGTGTCGGCTCCTCCGATTGAGGCTTTCAACGTTTCCAAGAATTTAATTCGGAGGATGGGAGCTTGCCATCTGATGGAGAAGCTCTGTAAAGTGCCTCCGTCTCAGAATCCAAAACCGCCAGAATTTCACGGAAGCAGACGCACCAAAATAAATCCAAATAAAAAAAAGTGACAACTTTTTGTTTTTAATATATCCATTTGATGCTTATGAACCTGAACAGCTTGTAAGCATTGTACACACTAACTCCCATTACATAATTTAATAAAACTCTGTATTGACCCCTTCTTTATGCTGTTTCTTTGGAAAGAAAACATGATCACTGAGAACCACCTTTTAAGAAAAATCTCGACCGTCAGTGAGTCAATGCAAGTTTACTGTACTAAGATTTTTGACATATTTAGGTACTACTGACCTAGTGAGCACCAAAGATGCTACATAATCATTTATGAGATTTAAGAGGCAGGCGAGCTGGTTTAAGTTACATATTCTAATGCTCGCAACGAGGGATCACACAGAAAAGACACACACACGTTTCAATGAGGTGTTGCGTGTGTCCTCTTTTTGAGTCCTCTTTTGTTTCAGGTTTTGATATCTGTAACATTTCCTAATCTCCATTTCGGTGGGTTGATTCTCATTGTACTAAATTGTAGTCATGTGCAAGTAGTGGATTTTGAGTCGAAGCAGATAGTGGTTTTGGCCGAGTATATTTAAATTGCATATTGAATAGTTTCTCCAAGCTTTTCACTACTGTTACACCTTGCCTATACGAAAACGCAGCTTAACTCGTGGATGTTCTTCCCAAGCTTCCATTTGTTCATTTATAAGCTAATTTTAATCTAACTATATTTATGGATAGTGAACTCAGAAAGTATGATGCCTTTGGGGTGGCAAGTAAGGAACGGCTTCCACATAAAACTAAACTAGAGGGATACCCAGCTAGTCGCCTCGAAATTGAACAGTGTCGCCACCGTCCAGCCGAAATTGGAAACATGCGAAAGCGGGGATACCGCGGTGCGTCGTCTGCTACGGGCGCACGTTCACAAGCATGGATCTCGACGACGCAAGCGCATTGCCGGCTGAGCAGGACAAGCATTATGAAATGCTTGTTGTTTGTGCTGTCGTTTCTTCTTACCAAAAGTTGTGTCGTTTCACAGGCGTGGAAATTCAGCAAAGCTATTAATATGAAGTCGTATGCTACCATAATTTCAGTGTTGTGATTTGTAGAACCGCTGGTCCCACATATTTTTGTTATCTCGAACAATTCATAGCTTTACTAAAAAATTGATCGTTGATTGTGTTGATTAAAAAATTAACCCGACTGGATCATCACCCTTTAATAAACTAATCAATTGTAAATCCGTTTGTTGATTTGTCTCCAGTCATACAGCATGAAAGACTTAGAAACTACTTTTAGGGGCGAAGCTCCTTAGGGGCTAGCCATGTCCGTATGTCCCTCCGCCGTAGGCCGGCGTCGGGTGCTCGTGCTTCTGCTCGTGAGATCACGGGCTCACGAGCACGTGAGCACATGCTCACGTGCTCGTGTAGGGCAAAAAAAAAATGGAAAGAAAAAAGATGAAAAAAATTATGAAAAAAGAAAAAGAAGACAAAAAAGAGTAGGTGGTTCTGAGATGCCATCCCATCTGTCTGCTTAAAAAAAGAAAAAGAAGAAAGCCACACATTCTCCTACTGACATGAATGAAAAGGCTCAAAGAAAAAGAAGAAAAAAAAGAGTAGGGGGTTCTGAGATGCCATCCCATCTGTCTGCTTAAAAAAAGAAAAAGAAGAAAACCACACATTCTCCTACTGATATGAATGAAAAGGCTCAAAGAAAAAGAAGAAAAAAAAAGAGTAGGGGGTTCTGAGATGCCATCCCATCTGTCTGCTTAAAAAAAGAAAAAGAAGAAAGCCACACATTCTCCTACTGACATGAATGAAAAGGCTCAAAGAAAAAGAAGAAAAAAAAGAGTAGGGGGTTCTGAGATGCCATCCCATCTGTCTGCTTAAAAAAAGAAAAAGAAGAAAACCACACATTCTCCTACTGATATGAATGAAAAGGCTCAAAGAAAAAGAAGAAAAAAAAAGAGTAGGGGGTTCTGAGATGCCATCCCATCTGTCTGCTTAAAAAAAGAAAAAGAAGAAAACCACACATTCTCCTACTGACATGAATGAAAAGGCTCGGCATGCTGCGGCTCGGCGTCTACGCAGACAAGCACCACCAGAGCTTCGCCCCAAGCAACATCATTCACCACGTGGAGATGCGGTCAATTTTTTTTTTTTTGCTATTTTGACTATGTCTTAAATGGCATGTTGCAGTCCAATTTTAAACTTCATGTTGTGACGCCTTCAGAAATATGAACGCACGAAGCCTTTTAAAGTCAAGTAATTTTTAAGTTAATATTTAAACCGTATAATCACCCTCAATGACAAATTACAAGCATTCTGAAGTTATTTACCGTGCAAGCTCAATAAAGACGTCAAAAATGTTAAAGGAGGCTTTTTTTTTTTTACTTTTCCTTTTTATGACTTTCTCCAGCACAAAATTCCAATTAAACAGCAAAACTATATATGGGCGGTTTCATTTGGTTTCATGCAACGAGGTGCAGTCATATTTTTTATTTTGCTTCAAATTTTTATATTTTGTGGCGCATGTTCCAAGGAGAACAATCCTTTATTATTTTAATGTCCTGACATGTTTAGTTTCTGAGAAAAAAAAATCTCAAAGAAGCGGGAAAGAACGACGAGGTTTTGACGATTGTCGTGTGTGGCGTTTTTGAATCACTCTCAATCTCAAAGTATTGAAAAGAGAGTGTCTGTAATTTTTTTAGTATGATATATATGCAAGGAGGTAAAACGACATTATAACTATTATTGTCGCTCCAATATTTGTAAAAATCCCCAAACATGCCCCCGCGAAGAACTGTGACTTAAACTGCAGATTTTTTTTTTTTTTTTCGAGTCGACTACGTTTAGTATTGTTTTTAAAATAATATCACGTGTAGAACCTTTCATTGCCTTCCAAATGAAGCCAAGTTTGTGCCTTTATCATGTACGAGTACTGAGAAATAAATTATGAAACAGAAAAGGTTTTCACTTTTCATTCAATTTCAGCATGCTGTATTAAAAATTATTTTTAATTTGTTTTTTTCTTTTTCTCGCGTCGCGTTCTCTTCACACCTTTCTTTTACCAGAATACATTCCGTTAGAGGTATTTACACTGGTTTTGAGTTTTAAGCCTCTAAATATGCTAAACAAATTATTCTGTTTTGTTATCAACATGAATTTCGCATTAAAAATATAAAATTTCGCATTTAAAAATCTAGGTTTTCAATAGGAAGTGTATTTTACTCTAATGTTTTACAATATTATACTTTGATATTTCTGACATAGCATAGATTATGTAGCGCATAGGGTTTAGGCTTGAGGCCTCTCAATCATGGCACCGGCGGAAATTCTCTGAAAAGCCGCTTTCGGCAGTTGCGATTTTATAGTGTTTAGACGCTTAGAATTGCAAACTTGCTATTATACGCCTAACGACATCAATATCTCTTATATGATTACTTATACATGTCCCTTAGATTATTATAATAAAGAGTAAAATATAAAGCTATAACTCATAAACCCACCATCAGCGTTTGCTCTTTTTTAGCATATTTAGAGGCTTAAAACTCAAAACTAGTGCATATACCTCTAACAGAATGTATTCTGGCTAAAAAAAGGGTGTGTAAAAAAAGAAAAAAAAACGCGACGCAAGACAAATTAAAGAAAGAAGAAATTGATTTTTTTTTTTTATACAGCGTGCTGAAATTGAACAAAAAGTTAAAACCTTCTCTGTTTTATAATTTATTTCTCGGTACTCGTACGTGATTAAGACGCAAACTTTGCATAATGTGAAAAAGGCGATGAAAGGTTCTACACGTGATATTATTTTAAAAACAAAACTAAACATAGTCGACTAAAAACAATCCGCAGTTTAGGTCACTGTTGTTCGCGGAGGCATGTTTGGGAATTTTTAGAAAGATTGGATCGACGAATAATAAATAGTAGCTGGAATGTCGTTTTACCGACTTGCATAAATATCAAATAAAAAAAAAATGTTCTTCTCGGAACGTGCGTCACGAAATATAAAAATTTGAAGCAAAATAAAAAATATGACTGCACCTCGTTGCCTGAACCCAAAGAAAACCGCCCATATATATATATATCGCAAGTAAAGCATTATTTGAATATTCTGAAGGTTAATCGACGAACTGCCTAATTCCAATATGCGTTAGGTTAAGGTGAAGGGTTATCGGAAACTCTCGGGAGAGTCTCTGGCTCTCATCAGTAAAAGAGTGTCGCTGCTGCCGATGCCGTCTGTGTCGTGGTGTGGGTAGTTTGTTGGAGTTGCAGAGTCTACTGCATTTGAATAGCATAATATTTAGCCAGAAATTTATCATAATATCCTCTTGACATCCGCGGCCCTCACTGAGACAATTGAAGCGGGTGAACCCACACGATCGAGAAGAGCAGGCACGCTGCTGCGTTGCTTGTTTACACTCGTTTATTCCACTCGTGGCAGATACATTAGAACAGTTTGTTTCACTTGTTTCAGTTGTCCTGCCAACGAACAGTTTGTGGATCATAAATAGAAGAGGCCCTCTCTGCTCATCGCAAAGTATGAATTGTCCGGACGCCGAAAAACTTACCCACACCATGTCACAGGAAAGGAAAACATTGACTACAGCGGAGTTTTTTTGTTCTTTTTTTTTGCTCGTTGAAGTCAGCAATATCACGGTGATACCAATGCAGTACTAACTTTTCTAAATGCGAAATATTTATATTACTACGAAAGCTAAAAGTTGCGAAACAAAAATGCATAGAACCTGCGATTCCACAACCCACAGTACCAGCATTATGTAAGAATCCGGGTTAGAATTCCTTGTTTTGTTAAATTTCCGCGCTCGTGTTCACCTGGAAACAGGCATCCGTCGTGGTACTTCATGCTTCCAACATCTGCCAAGAGCATACGACGCGTCCAGAGAGGCGATTATTTAAATTTAGGCCGTCTGCTGGTAGCGCGGTTTGATCTTCACTGAAGCACCGAACAGTACCGCACCATTTACTGCTAAAATCGTTTTTCCACCTATATACTATGCGACGAAATAAACGCCAGAATCTACACCGCCTCGCGCGCGAACATATATAGAGCCTATGGGGCGGCCATGCTCCTATCCCCGCTTTGATGACAATGATAGCGCGACAGTTCCGCCACCTCTAGGTCGGTCTCGAGGTCAATACATAATTGAGTGGAATTACAAATCTTGCTTGATGCAAAACTTCTTTCATCAATTTCAAATCGGAAAAAGAAAAGAAAATATTCCGATGACACCTAAGCCCTTATGAGTTGTGAATGCGAAGCATGGAAGTCTTTCTTCCGCTCCCTTAGTTCGTCCGCGGTGTACTGCCGTGGACGGAGCAGAAGCGGTCGCAACGCCCCCCCCCCCCCCCCCCCCCCCCTACTTCCTCCGGCAACGCCTGACACGAGAGCGGCGGCCGAGCGCGCGCTCTCGTGAAGCGGCCGCCAATGAGCAATCTATACCCGTTTTCACCTCAAAAACCATAGCAAAAAAATAGTTCGGCGCCTCGGGGACCATTACTAATTTCCCCCTTTTTGTGCATAAGTAAGATATGTAGGTGAATGTTAGATTAGATATATGTAGGGTTCCGCGTTTTCGGTTTTTATTTTTTTTCAAAATTCTGCGTACTTTTTTCAATGTCTATTTTAAAATAAATTGTCGGTGTATATTTATTCCCAAAAATGTTTACCGTTCTTTTTTTTTTTTTTTCGGAGAATATGAAAGAAACACCATCGGACACCGGATCAGATGATCCTAGTAGCTGTGATATTTGTGACCACTCAACGAATAACTGCACATATACATACATGGTCTTCGCTACAACTTCCGTCAGCACACACCTCAAAATCGCGGAATTCGCGGTCATAATCTTCAGTCCATTCTGACGACATTTCCGTCTGAGGTGATGACCGTACAAAAACCAGCAGAATGGCAAAAAAAAAAAAAACATTGTATTTATGTTTTTTACCACAGGGAAGTTTGAGAGACCAGTACAGGAAGCAGGCTGTTAAGATAATTAATCATTCCTCTACAGAGTTGTCTTGGGTGACTGAAGTGATGTGTGCTCATTTTACCTCGGTCCTTAGGGTAGATATCTGCAATGACTGTACTGTTTATTTTTGTGCGTTTATCTTATCATTCCTCAAGAAAGCTGCTTTCAGAAAGTGAAGATCTCACAACCTAATTACACGTGTTACCTGTAGTGGTCTTAAATGTTTGTAAAAATATTTTTCAGAATTGGAAAAAAAAATTGCACCGAGTTAAGAAATGCCCGCATATATATATATATATATATATATATATATATATATATAAATATATATATGGGTGGTTTCATCTCAACTCAGGCACGGATTTGGGACGAATTTTTAATTTTGACGAAAAAATATGTTTTGGGGAAAACCCTTTTGTGACAGGGAGTGCAAACCGCAAGTTCGGGCGATTTTTTCTTCTCGAGTTATGGATATTTTAAGCAGCCGAGGCGCAAACTGACCTTTCTCTCGCCTGTCAGAGGCGTCTTGTTTCACTCCTTTTTACTTTTTGTCTTTTTTTTTTCTTTTTTTTTTTTGGTAGTGCAATGTAACTTTTTTCGGCCACTCTCAGAATTGGGGTTATTTATGGTCAATGATTTTATTTTGATTATTTATCTTCACTTTTGTTTTAAATATTGTCAAAGTGTGGCCCTTTGACAATATTTGTCAAAGTTTGACCATCTCTTCCGCGTGACCTATTTGAGATATCGTAACATATTTAGTATTATCAGAAATCTAAGAGTATACTCTTTCCATTGATAACAAATTTAATGTTGCGCGTAAAAGAGAAAGGGCAGTGTATTCTCGTGAACCAAGGACTATTTCAATTTTTTTCCAAATTGGAGGTCGATTTTCTTTAAAAAAAAAAAAAAAAAAACACTTTTTATTTGGCTGATTTTTTTTCTCTAGCTATCTATTGCAGTGCTTTATGGGGTAATATAAATAGAAAGTGTAATATTTTGTTTGTAGGGAAGCTGCAAAAGCTTGAAATCGGATTTTGTTTGACTGTTTTGTCAGTAAATCAACCTACTCGCAAAAGTACAGCAATTCAAAATTGGCGCCTCTTATTTTTTTAATAGATACCTGCGAACACACTTATTTTCTGATAAATAATTTTAACGCGGTTATTTATATAAAATATATTTTAGAAAATTTGCCAATATGACGTTTTTGGACGATATTTGTCAAAGTTTACCAGCTCTTTCTTGTGACCTATATGAGGAGTTTTAACATATTTAGTATTTTCAGAAAGCATAGTGTATACTCCTTCTAATGATAACAAATTTGATGTTGTGTGTAAAAAAGAAAGGACACTATTTTTTCGTAAAGCCAGGACTATTTCAAAAATTCTGCGAATTGGAGGTCGATTTTCTAAAAAGCCTACCTTTTATCTGGCCAATTGGTTTTCTCTAGCTACCTATTGCGGTGCTTTATAAAGTAAAACAAACAAAAAATGTAATATTTTGTTTGTGTGGCGGCTATAAATGCTCACGTTTTGGTTTTTATTCACTTGTCGCCCATGCAGTGATACAAGTGACACAAATATACACTAGCTCATAATTAACGCCTCTGATATTTTTAGTAGCTACCTGTAAATTCCTTTAATAAAAGCAGATCCAAATGGCGAGTTATGCTAATAAAGCGTCAAGGTCAGAATATATTTAATGGGTTCTTTTGGTTTTTTTAATTGTCAAAACGCCTCTCCGCAACAATATTTGACGAAGTTCAGCAAGCTGTGCTGTGTGACCTAATCAATATATTTTATGATGTTTACATCACCGTAAAGCTCCAATTAAGCTCTTTCTTTTGAGTATAATTTGAATCTTTTGCGCTAAACATATAACGCGGAACATTTGCCTGAAAAACGAACATTTAGAAAAACTTGCAAGTTTGAAGTCGATTTTCTAAAAAAAAAAGAAAAACCTTTTATTTCTTTTGTTTTTTATTCAGTTAGGTAATATAGTACTCGTTTAGGAACTACCAACATAAATTATAATATATTGTTGTTCGTATGGCCGCTATTAGGACTCGAATCTCGCGGGCTATGAGAGTTTTGAACGGGACTTTGCATAGACGCTCAGCTGAGCAGAATTTTGGCCTATATAACGTTTTCTATTCAATGTTAATACTTACCTCTATAACTGAGCGTAAAAGCCAGCGAAGCAACAATATTTATCCTAACAATATTTATTTACTTGGCACTGGGGTGATTTGCACGGTGTGTGAGCTTCGCCCTATGTATTCACGGAAAAAAATACGTAACATCTAGACTCCCGGACAAACTTAAGTCAAGAGGAAAAAGTCTAAGTAACCCGGCATAAATCACTAAAAATAGAAATTAAACCTAAACACGTGACTAACACATTTGAAGCCTTACACGCTACGAAATGCTCCTTATTTTGCGAAAGAGTCCGTATGTGCACAAAGTAAACCGTAGTTTCTAAGCGTCAGGTACTAAATCATATATATGTACATGCACCGAATATCTGTTTGACATAAGAAAATATGACTATTACATATCAAGTTCGGTATTTGAAGCTCAAAGTCGAAGGCAAAAGGTCCCAGCGGAATTCTCCAACGATCTGCATTCATCCGTATTGGGAGGAAGTAAGCGCTGTGCCCGCACTTGTGGATACGGACTTCTAAGTAACTTTTTTAAATGCACTACTCCAAATTTCATTAAGGTTTATTGTTGTATATTGAGGTAACTGCTAACGATAAATAAAAAAACCTTAAATAGGCCGAAATTCTGCTCAACAGAGCGCCTGTGCGAAGTCCCGTTCAAAACGCTCATAGCACGAGATTCGAGTCTTAATAGCGGTCATACAAACAATATATTACAATATCTGTTTGTAGTTCCTGATAGACTACTATATTAGCTAACTGTGAATAAAAAATAAAGAGATAAAAGGTGGGTTTGTTTAGAAAATGGACTCCAAACTTGCTAGTTTTTCGAAATATTCGTTTTTCAGGCAGCTGTTGTGCATTATATATTTAGCGCAAAACATTTAAATTATACTCAGAATAAAGAGCTTAATTGGAGCTTTATTGTGATGTAAAGATCATAAAAATATGTTGATTAGGTCATACAGCACAGCTTGCTGAACTTCGTCAAATATCGTCGCAGAGAGCCGGTTTCACAAATAAAAAACAAACATTAAGGGTCTTATGACCTAGACGCTTAATTAGCATAAAAAAAGCATATCTCAATAGTGTTACAAAAACGTTATATTGATGTAGCGTAAAAAGTAGAAAAAAGGAATGAAGTGAAATATGGCACCCCCGATAAGCTGGAAAACCGATGGTTTCCAACTTGGCCGCTTCAACGGTCCATAACTTGAGAACAAAAAATCCGGCGAACTCGCCGTTTGCGTCTTTTATTATAGGAATTGCCTGAGAGCATGTATCTTTTATGACAAAAATAAAAAATTCGACCCAAAATGTGTGTTTGAGTGGAGATGAAATCACCCAATTACATCTTTCAAGAGCTGTTAAAAAATATCGTAAAAATCGTTATCAAAAGGGCAGCGAGGAGTATTTGGTATGAAAAAGATCCCCATCTTCATGAGTTTGAACCATCTCCAGTAGAGGCAGATTTATTCTCTAAATGTCAATCGCAAAAAATACAAAGAAAAAAGATAGGAAAATATTGCAGTTGCGAAGACATGTTTTTACGACTTATGCCACTCGGAAGCATTGCGGGCCCTCAAAGTCTGGAAATGCGCAGTTCTGCATTGTGGACTCTGCTCTACAAGAATAGCAGATCGATTCAGCGCGATTTATATGCGAGGGAAGGGTGGAACTAGCCCCCAACTGGCCAACCACGATCGCCCGGCGCACATCGCCGTCACGTAAACGTTTCCAAAACAAGGTTGAGCCGCCGTTTTTATTCTATCCAGCTCCGCCTTTTCAGTGTACAAATCAATCTCTAAAAAAAAAAAATAAAGAAAAAAAGACGTTGTAGAGTTAGGTTTTACTTTTTGCCAAAACAAATCCTTCGGGGGGAATCGTTCTGCTTACCAGAAAACAGTCGTTGCAGGGGGAATAATTTAGCTCTTCCAAGGGATATCCTACAGGGGAGAATACTTTTTTTTTTCTCTTTACCATAAAACAAAGGAGTCTTTGCAGGCAGAATCATCTTTGCTCTCAATCCCAAAAACGAGTCGTCACACGGAAATCATTTTACTCTCCATGGAAATCATTTTACCCTCTTAGAAAAAAAAATATATATATATATATATATATATATATATATATAAATAATTGTTGCAAAAAATATTTACCGATCTCGAAAAAAAAAAGAAGTCACAATTGCCATTAGGAGTGTATTTTGCCAAAGGCAAGTGACGGCGTTTCTTTTTCTTTTTTTTTTCTGCGTTTCCAACGTATGTGTTTTGATAAGTCACAAACGACTTATCTTTGATGTCCATACAAGTACCTGAATTCACCACATCAATAACGCTCCGCGACATCATCCGATACCGACCGCCCGCGTTCGTGGCAGTGTTTCGCAACAGCCCGTGTCTGCGAGGGGCTAATATTACGCGGTTCAGCCGTTTTACAAGATGTGTCCGGGCCGCACAAACCGTGTCGGTTGTTAATCGGGACGGCTGAAGTACATCAAACTGGTTTCTGGATTTTCGAGGCGATTGACCTTGACTGAGACACGTTTAAGGGGGGGGGTTATTATTATTATTTTTTTATTTATTTATTTTTACGGTTGAAAAACGTACGCGTGACGAGGCAGCGCGCCGAAGCTTGAAGCAAAGTCCACGGTGCTCGCTTCTTGCGAACAAAAGAGGCCCGAAAACGCTCTTTTCTTCCCGACCGGGCATCGCGCGCTGCGCCGCCGTTCTCTCGAACCGTGCTAATGACGCCCTCACGGCTCGACGCTGGTCCGTCGATGGACGACCGACGCGCTGCTCGAGTTTTTGGCGTTTTCTCGTAGAACACTGCCGGCGACGTGAATTGGGTCCGCCGCGGAATTCGGACAAACAACACTGCGCCACGCAGTTGGCGCGAGCGCAACATCCGTGGCTCTTTCGCGTTTCACTAATGCAGTCTAATCTCCGACACGAGAATTTTCCGCGTAGGATAGTTCCCCATACGTGGATATTCTAGCTAACTGACGCGCTACTATGTGGCCGTAGTTTTGCGCTACAGCAGGGGTCCCTATCATTTCGTCGAAACTCGTTTCGTGGAATTACGTTTCGGGGATAACTTTTCATGGACACACGTTTCGTCGACGCGATCGTTTCATTGACACTCGTTACGCGAATTTCACGCTGTAGGGACATTTCGTCACGCGTGTATCACTGGGATGCGCGTTAACCAATGCGTTCACGCCGCTTCGCGGCTACAGTCTGCAGCGGCTCATTACAAAAATTTGAACACACCTGACCGACCCGTTCACGCCGCTTCGCGGCGATAATCTCATGCAGCTTATTACAGAAAAGAAAAAAAAAAAGCTAATCTGAGCTGTCGATGAAGCATCGCGTGTCGATAAAACAATCTCTCGATGAAACGTCACTTGATGAACTGATTTCCACCGGGATCCACCCCATAGTTTTGATGACTGTCTTTGATCATGTAGGGAGGACAGCTACGAAGGAAAACTACCGATTATTGCTGCGTGGCACTCTGTGTGTGTGGAAGTTCCCACGAGCCTAGGTGTCGCTGTACAAAGGTGTCACTCTCTTACCCTATCTCCCCCCTAATGGAGACCGATATCAAAACGGGCGGATTTATGGGTCAGGCTTGGGGAGGGGAGGAGGAGGAGGAGGAGGAGGAGGAGAGGGGGGGGACGCAACTTGACTTTCATAAAAAAGAAGAAAAAAGTACCTTGGGTAGCTCAGAGGGGAAGTGTACGTCGGCCTTCTTTAAAGGGGCACTGATACATCAAATTCCTATTTTTTTTTATTATCCGAAACGATTGAAAACGATGCCGGGACATTACCTTCAAAATTCGAAACTTGGAAATTCAGTATTTGTGAAGTACAAAAACAATTTCCAAATGCTGAAATTTTAAGTTCCCGCGCGATCCGCGCCAGTGCAGTGACATCAAATTTTTCGGTCTCCTGCGAGTCGACTTTCTCTCGAACCTCCGTTCCACGCTACAAAGCAAAGCGCCGTTGCCACCGCGACCCGAGGCGCCGGCGGACCGGGAAAAAAACCGGTTTCTTCCCTCGCCGATCATCCTCTGCTCGAGCGCCGCCAGGTTTTCCGAGGGAGGATACAAATCCAGGAAGCCACACCACACCGGACTCTGATATTTGGTATTTCAAAAAGAGGGGCCGTAGTGCGTTCGCAATTGCATTAAAAAAAAAAAAACATGTTTTACGATTGCCGTTATTAAATGTTATAGAAATGTCGCCTACAAAGCTTCTAAATTTCATGATTTTTGACGGCATCGATCAAAAGAAGCGAGGAGGCGAAAAGCGGGAGAGGAAAACTCCAAAAATAAAAAGGCGCGCGCGCGCGCGGGAAAGCCTTTTTCGCGATGCGGTTTTTTTTTTTACGTGTCTATGACTACAACTTGTATCATTTTAGACAATAAAAATAATACGACCTTTGGGGTCGTATTTTTGCTGCGCCCCGTGGAGATATAGCGCAACCTGCCTCTGCTGGGTTGCGCGAGGAAAGCGCAGCAAAGTCTGGTTGCACTATTTCTCCACGGGGCGCGGTGCCGTCGGTGCCGAGATGCGCTCCGATTGCAAACCGAAACTTTAAAACCCGACGTCGAATTTGTGCGGTTTTTCAAAAAGCCGTAAAATGCTGCGCGTGCCTTCTATCGTTCTTCAATTTGTTGCTTTAGTGTTTTTCGATGATGCTCAGCAAGTTTCTAATTGAAACCAAGCCCTTGAACACAATATTAAAAAGTTAATTACGCAAAAATAATTAACAATCTAGTTATCCCGGACTTTAATACTTTTCCTAAATAGGCCCCTCACCTAAGACCAAAACGACACAAACCTTTTTACGTTGCGACGAGTAGTTTTCGCAATATCGAATTTTTCCACTTTTCGTGAAACACCCTGTATATATATCTGAAATAAAAGCAACCATGCTGAACTTTTTTTTTTTTTTTTCGCACGTTGTTATCGTAGCTTTTCGATCCTGAGCACAAGGTTTGACACTACAAAAATGCAGTCCTCGTGTCATCCTTCTTTTCATATTTTGTTATTATTTATTACGTAAATTATGCAGGTCATATTGCCATTTGCTTGTACTATAAGCACGTTTAGGGCAAAAATTATAGCGGTAAGATACGACCTGCTCGCAATGATTTTGCCTTTTTTTTTATAAACTTCGTAATATTTGTAGGTACTGATTCAACAGGTAGATAGTTTTCTAGTAACCGTCTAGTTTTGGCACATGTAGCACAAACCATCACATTCCGTTATGTAGTTGGCACTTTGGGATGTAAGTTGTAACTTGTTATGCAAAGAGACAATGAGATCTAAAAAAAAAAAGATTAAAAAAATCTAGTTTACTTATAAATTCTGACCTTGTTCCAACCTGGTTTCTTCGTTATTCCAACTTTCAACCTGCTTTATATACAGATTCCAAACCTTGAATTCTGTCAGCATCTTCCTTCTTTTTTTTTTATGATTAGTTGGGCCAATTCCGACCAGACCCGGGCGGAAAGGACGGAAAAACAAAAACGACAAGCAGCAGTAAACGAAACCATGTGTCACAGTTGAAAAGAGAGAGAGAAGTCGCGAGGGGTTTGGACAAAACACGTAGAAAGATTTAAATTGCCCACTCTCGCTGCCTACAGCGGGGAAAAAAAAAAGGTATTAAAAAATATCGCCGTCTTTCGCAGGGGTCGGCGTGAAATAGTTCGGGGAAAGCACCCCTCAGGGGAACCTCTTCACCGATATTGGGGATGCGCGCACCATGCCTCCGAGACCCCGAAGCGCGCTTCGGAATCTCGGGGGCCATGACTTGGCGCGCGCGCTTCGGGATCTCGGATGACATCGGCGTCCAGAAGGGGAGTGGCGGCGTAGGGGTAGCGCAACTACCCTTCGTGACGCCAATCGTAGTTCCAGCTTTCGCCGCTGCGTATGAGGGCCTGCGCGTGCGCGGAACTCTCCTTGAAAAAGGTTAATGTATTTCGTGCTCACTTTAAGAAACTAAACGACGCCGTGGTTTAGCTTCAACGCGAGACAAAACAGCACGGTTTCCCGATTGGAAGTCGGTAATGCTCGGCGGCGTATATACGGAACAGCGTCGTCGATTAATCCTCCGGGGCGTTCTCTGTTTCGGGGGTAACCCGGTTTCCGCGTTGGCACGCATCATGTGTTCTGACAGCTACACGCGCCTCTAAGCGTCCTCGGACCGCAGGAAAGCGTCTTTGGGGACCTGGGGTCTGCGCAAACGAGCAGCCCAGCTGTTCGGTGGCGGGCTAATTGTGGGCGCTTGACGGCAGTGTGGTTTTGTGTCCGCATCACCTGCGGGCGACGCGAGTCTTTGTCAACACGAGAATAGCTATTGGCGCCCGCCCGATCGATGCCGCGTTTACTGGGTCGCTCGCCCAAGACGCTCCGCCCGGAAAAAAGAAGAGAAAAAAAAAAAAAAACTGAATTCGTTATTCGGTTGTTATTCGAGCCGCCTTGTAAAAATTCACTTTGTTATTATTATTATTTTACGGCAACAGCTGTTAATTTGCGAGGTTTCGCAACGGATTCCAAGCTGTGCTTTTTCATAGCTAGGGTTACGTGTTTTCGGTAAGTACTGATAAACCCCGAAAGTTAACCTCCGAGCCAGTTTTGTCCAAATTGGCGAAAACCGATCAAATTCTTGCTTCGGAACCTAACATGTTTTCGATACGGGGACGGTCTCGGGTCACGTGTCGGTTTCCTGAGGGGTAAAAAATTCCATAACCGTGTCTATTTATTTATTTTTTTTACATGAGCCCCGATAAACAGCAATTGTTGTGCACACAGCAAAAATTTATACCGAAAAATTCCGAATCGGTAGAAGAAGAAAAAAAATAAACCTTGATAAAACACTTCCGTATTCGAAGAAAAACTAACTCCGAAAACGCGGAACCGATGCTTGGTGTCGGTCTCGACTAGAAAATTTTTGCCGCAAAATTTAGTGGAAATATTTTTCTTCTCGCTAAACGTCATAGCGTCAGATGACACTGTCTTGTGGCACCATGTGGTCACGTGATACTGTGACGTCACGGTTAGCGTGCAGCATGGAGGTAGGAAGCTTCTGGAGGCACCCGAGGGTGACCAAAACGGCTGTGCTTTTGGTCATCGTTGGGGCTGTGTCCCTCCACACTTCTGGCTTCGCCTCTGGTGGCGTCATGCCGCCTCCAGAAGCTTCTTACCTCCATGGCGTGCAGCCTGATTGTGAGCAGTCCGTGTGCGGCAGTGAGGGCAGCGTTTTGGCTGTCGCCTCAGTTATTTCAAAAGAAAAATGTTTCTTTTTTTTTTTAGTTTTGCCTTCGATAGCGTGTTACTTTTTTTAAGCGTGCACGACCTTTTTTGACACAAACGGAAATGACGTTTTGCGGTCGCACCTAATTGTTTCCAAGCGTTTTTTTTTTTTTGTTTTTTTTTTTTTACCGTTTAGTATTTGGGGGAAATATGCGCTTACTCCTGAAAACGGCTTACAACGAAGGCTAGCAGATTTCTGTTGCATGCTAACAACACCTCCTTGGCAAACAAAAAAAAAAAGCCGTCGTGCTAAGTTTTTTTTTTTTTTTTTTCGGCATTATTTAAGTTAAGCGAACGCAGTGCGCAGATTATATACGCGAGTGGCTGCGTCAACGTTTGGCCGAGAGTCGTGTTCAGACAGTGAGAACGCGAGTCTTAAATCGGTCGGTTGCGGCCGAAAAACGTCATTTCCGTTCAACAGGACGGAGCATTCTGTCTTGTCCTGTCCATTCGACAGGACGGAGCGTTCTGTCTGTGTACGCCGTATTAGCTTCGTCTTCATTCGCGTTAGAAAAATGGGGACGATGGTGATGCCTATTCAGCGCCGTGCTTCTTTTCTTTTTTCTCTTTTTTTGCGAAAAATGGCACTTTGTTAAACGACTTTGGAGTCGTTAAAGGGATCACGCGATAATGGGTAAGAGCGCTAAACTAAAAATACTTTAGGTCCCGAGAAAAAAAAATTAACTGACAAATACGCCAGAGGAAAAGTTTCCAGAAGTTACTCCATTGCGAAGAACTTTTTTTTCGCACAGAAACGAAACTGTCCCGCTCAAAAAATTATTTCACGCCCCCCCCCCCCCCCCTTCCCCTCTCCGTAACAAGTGTTTACCGCTTTTTTGTCTTTATATCTTCTGACTAAATGGCCCATGAGAGTATACAAGAGGGGCTCGTAACCTTGGCACAGAGGCACCTGTTAGAAGTGATTTTGCGCAGGAGACTACGTTTTCGAAGAAAAGGGGCTATTTGCTAAAACGTATTTCATGGCGGTGGTGACAGTTCTGAAGTTTCGCGAATACAAGAAGTGGGCGGATACGTTGGATACCTTCCCATAGCGCAATGGTTTCTTGAGTTGGGTTTGAGTTTATTTTTAGCACGGCGATCAACACCGTTTTCGTCTATTTCAGCCGTTGTTTTAGCTTGTGCGACTTTCATTGCTTTTTATGCGACTCAAAAAGAACGCTTAGTTTCTCTTTGACTCCTCGGGTACATTTGGGTACGCGAAGGGATTGAAACGAGATAACATCATCGGGTGCAATAATGGAAATGCGCAGTTTGTCGAAAATACTTCGTGACTCTGACGAGGTTGTAAAGAAGAGGTCACTTCTTGCAGTGCTTGGAAGAACTACCCGCGTTTGAAGCACAAACGCCGCTTTGTTAAAAGCCCGGCTGACCCACGCAGAGATGCGTTCTAGCGCCCCTTTTGTTAGGCAGTGAACTGCGAGAGTGCGAGAGAGGGCCTTCGTCCCCGAAATCGGGAAGCGGGGCTTCTCCCGACGCTTCGGCGTTCGGCAGGGAAGCACACCTCACAGCACTCGTTCGCGCGCCGCGCGGATTTCCGTTCTCCTTAGGTGATAGCGCTGCGGAAGTTTTTGCGCAGAGCTGAGCCAATCGACCGTCCGTTGTGTGGCACGTGACTTCACGCTCTGCGTAGTATGTATGATACGTGTGAGAGCGCGGGCACGTGGTGCTAGGCCGACGATTTGATTGGTCCGACGAGCACGTAGGTTCTACCGCTCTGCCAGACTAGCGCACGGCGGCGTCGTTGGTGCCGGAAGTGGCTGGAAAGAAGATGGCCGCCTACGCGCTTCCGGCGCTGTCGACGCCGACGCCGCCGAGGCCGGCTGTGGGCTTTCCGGCGTTGTGGGCCGTGTCCGCTGTTGCCGGCGCCGCCAGCGCTGTTTCGCGTCGAGTCGGCGGAGCCGGCCTCAACGCCGGCACGCCTTTCGCGGCTCGGGATTGCGGCAAAGTGGCCGGCGAGTGTCCCCCCTCGAGAGCGGCGCTCGCCGTCGAGGAAGCGAGGTGATCGGCGTTTGTGTTGTGCGCTGCAAGGGTCCCCAGTGCAGTTCGCTGGTGCCGCCGTCGGTCGTGGTGGGGGTGGTGTTGGTTGTGGTGGTGGTGGCGGCGGGGAGCGCTGGTCTGGTGCCGCCGGGCGATGCCCACACAGAAACATGTTCACTCGTTTCAGCTCCAAGAAGGGAGGCTCCATCGGCCGTTCGGAGAGCTTCCGCCAGAGGGTGAGTGTGTGCTTCGCTTTTTTCACTTCCTTCACTTATCGGGGTTTCGCGATATCCGTGAAAGGTGGGACCGGCACAGTTCCTTTTTTGCTTTTCTTTTATTTTTTTTTATTTTTTTATTGTGCAGAGTATTAGGTACCGATTAGCTATAGACTATAGTCTCGCGGATCATGTAAATCCTCTCGACAGTCGGCTCTGTCTACCTGTCGCGAAATGAAGTGTCTGCTCGAAACATTTCGAGGTGCTGTGTCCTGATGAGAAGGGGGGAATAAAAGTCGTTGGCAATACTCTGTCTGTAAGCGGACCGCTAACTTGTGTTCATCGGGGTGCGCCGCTGTATGTCGGATGTCCCAGCGGCGACGTCCGTCAAAACGGGCACCTCTAGAAGAGGGAGCGCGTGGATCGCGCAGTGGTATACTCAGGCAGAAGGGGGGGATGGGGGGGGGGGGGGGGGCAGTTTACCGGTTCAAGACTTCCCTCGCGTCGCTCGGTCGAACGCCGGCAACTGTCTGGTTGTTTGCGTTATCGAGAAGCGAAGGAGTGAGCGCGCAATGGTTGTTCAACTACGGTTGGGAAAGTTGGCAACTACGGTTGAACAACGTTGGCAACGATAAAACCTAAATCCGCGAGCAAAGCATGATGTTCGTTCTTGCTGGGGAATGTTCGCCTTTCGGTCCCGTCCCGCGTCAGACAACGATATCTGCTCGCAGGCTTGACAAACTGACCTTGTCAACGTTTTGTTTTTTTGTTTTTTTTTTTCTCGCGTTTGAGCGTTATCAGCTACTTCGCAATGCTGATCGGCCCACCAAAACGTTAATTTTGGCTTTGTTGGCAAACAAACAACTTTGTCGCTCTCGCGTGGCCGGGCCCTTACGATAAACGTGTCTGGGTGGTCAGAGCCGAGCGTCACCAGACCAGTATACAATCATCCCTGTTCGCCGGCGTAAGGAATCCTCCATGCTCGCCCATTTTGTGACGTTGCGGAGTCACCGACCGGCAAGGGACGAGCATGTTTGTCAACAGGCGGTGTATATACCGCTCGAGCGTGACCAGATCGCCAACGGAGGGTTCTCCTTCCGTCCGCGAGATGAAGTTGAGTGTTTGTCTTGTGCGAATCGAATTTTAGGGCGGGACAACTTATTTCCGTGTCTCTTGGACGATCGCGAACGATTGGGGCATCGTATACATCCTTGACTTTACTGCACCCTACACCCAGCAGGAAGGACCAGAAGAAAGGATAACTTGGGATACCGGGATTGTCAGGAAACGAACATACTCATATGCCTTAAATTATTAAAAACCTGTTTTGTTTGGGGCTTCTTGAGTGAAGTTATGAGATAATCTTGCAACAATAGACCGATCTCACCAGCCAGTTTTGCTACGTCATCGCCTCCGTGATCTATCGAGGGAACTTCAGTCTTTCTGCGCGTGCGACTGCCCCGCCGCGGGTGTACGCGAGTGAAGCGCACGGCCGCCTGCCTCTGAACTAAACTTATGCCGGGGTCACTCATGCTCCGAACGCTTGGTGAGATCGGTCTATTGTGTGAGAAAACCTGCGGCAGTCGGTGAACTTGGGAATTTTGTGGTGCGAAAGCCACTCGAAGCGTGTGTGTGTTTGCGTGCACTGGTGCGCGTGCGGAGTGGATCTTTCGTGTTAGAAACTGCGCTCTCGGACGACGTGAGCAGCCAGACGTTTGAGTATACGGGAACGTGAAGACAGACGGTCGACAGGCTGTCGTGAAAGAAGAATCGCTCGCAGTGCGTGAAGCGAAAGCTCGCGCTGCAGTCTGTCCGCTGCGATCTGGATGAGCATCACACCCGCACTGCGGAGTGCAAATGCCACCTTCGTACTGCATCGACTATAGCATTGTACGGCAAAGACACCAGACGATGCATTTTTAAGGCAGTCGAACTTCCTGCCGTCTCCACCTCTGTGCTAAAGATTAGACTTTTAGTGTCACCGAGCGAGGCGGCTCTTTTTCTGTCTTGCGCAGTGGGCGGGAGGAGAAGGCGTGCTTGCGAGCCCTGCTCACGACGATTGCCCCAACGGTGTACCGGTGTGTCTGTCGTTGGCGTCCGCGCGTTCCATCGCGTTCCGCGAACGCGTCGTGCGAGTCATCGATGTCCGCTAAGTTATGTGCGCGCGCAGGCGAGACCCCGTTCACGCGCACCTGCGACGTCACGCGCTGCCCGCCGAGTAACCGTTCGGTGTAACCCACTATATTGGGGCACCTGTATACACAAATACCCGCTGCATCGCCATCCGTTTGCTTTTCTTTCTTTCTTTTTTTTGTGATTTTTTTTTTCTTTTTCTTTGTGACGCGGTTTGATGATTTGCAAGGGCGTCGACTGTATTTGCTTTTTATTTGGTTTCGAGAGTAAACGCTTGGAGCATGCTGATGCCGCCGCACAGAGGGGCGCGGTGGCAGGCTTAGTGAACCGGGAAGTCGTTATTGCCAAGGTGGACATAGCGAAGACAGGACGCAATTGATTGCAGAATGAGTTGTAGCGAGAAAAGGCGCGGTTTACTTTCCGTAAGCCATTTGTGTCGTTTTTGTTTTTTTTTTCTTTGCGGGCGTCGTCTTTCCTTTTCGAACGGGGAGCGGAATCTGAAGGCTAAGGGCAATACTCACGGAAAGAAGCGTTGTGACGTGACTTTTTGCCGGCGCACAATTGGTCCACGCGGTCGGTATATGGATTGATGGGTTCATGTAGGAAAGACAGCGAGGTTGACCTGAACACAAGTTTTGGTTGGTTAGTTTGTGGGAGAAGATAAGGAAAAAAAGGAAAGACATACCGCACCCCTCTAACGCCGAATTAGAGCGCAGCTGTTGAGGAGGAGGGGAAGGTACGAAGAGGAGAGAATGCCCCTCCTCTTCTCCTGCTCCCCTCCCATTTAGCGGGATAGTTTCTCTAAAGTTCCCGCTAAATAGCGGAAAATATTCCCCGCTAAATTTAGCGTGGAATTTATTTTTCTAAATTTAGCGGGGAATTGTTTTCGCTAAATTGACCGGTGAATTTTTTACCGCTAAATTTGGTGGCGACTTTTTTACGCTAAATTTGGTGGCGACTTTTTTACGCTAAATTTAGCAGGGAATTTTTTACGCTAAATTTAGCGTTGAATTTTTCGACTAAATTAAGCGGAAATTTTTTTTTCTCTAAATTTAGCCGGGAAAACTTACCGCCAAATTTAGCGGGGAATTTTTCTGATAAATTTAGCGAAGAAATTTACCCATAATGCAACGCGCGGTGACGTCACGAGTGACGTCTTCGTGACATCATGTGTAACGTCATTATGTGAAACGTCCCATAATGCTACGCGCGGTTACGCCGACGGTGACGCCACTCAAGCCGGAAACGGGCGCCTAAGAGCTGCGCTCTAAAAACGTATAGCGGTGAATAAGAAAGGTGTGGCGAAAATTGTGAAAGAGAAATAATGTGGGGAATGAAAATGACGTTTAAGGCCTCGCTAAATAAGTATTTGGTCTCAGTAACGTAGACACCTACAGGGTAAACGACAGTCTCGTACCTGTGAATAGCATATCGGGGCCTTTAGGAATTGGTGGCCTTTAAAAATGTGAGCTTTGATCCAAGCACACACAGCACTTTAGAAGCACCCAAAGACAGTGAGTTCATTCTCTGCTTTTGCGTAAAAAGGACGCGTTCAAACAGGCACAGTGTCGTGCAGTAATGAAAGTTTAAGCCGCATTGGCAGCTTTTTTAGGACCGGGGGGGGGGGGGGGGGGGGGAGATTTGTAGTTTTAAGGTGTAAGGGGTCCAATAAAAGCTTAACAACCTGGGAAAAACGAAACGGGCCATAACAAATGCACCGTGTGCTCCATAGGCTGGAAGAAACGAAAACAAGGGGTTTCTCACTCACATTGAGGCAGATATTTCTAGACTCCTGGATCACCGGCGAGGCTCTGAATAGCCACAAAAGAACAGGAGAGCTACATAAAAAGCCGCTCCGCTTTTTATTTTCATATTTCTTCTTTGAATGTAGAACGAACAATAGCAGCTAGAAGAAGCGTTAAAGCGTTAATATTTAAAAAAAAAAAGGTAATCTCTCGGCAACGGCCTTATTATAGGTAAAGCAATCGTCAGCGTGCCTGCCAAGATAGCAAAATGAAAGAATGTTACTAGAATTGTCTGGATACTGGTGAGTCTTAAAGAGTCAGGGTCTTGTCATGAAAGCTGTTCGCTCAGGGGTCTTGTAGAGTGCAAGGAAAATTGGCTCCTTCCCGGTGCACTTTTGTAAGACACGCGTGCGAGAGACCTTGTGTCTGGGTTTCTGAATTGGCCTACCACGGGGGGGGGGGGGGGGGGGGGGGGGGGCTGCCAGCTTTAGGTCGACAGTGAAATAATTGTACCGGTGCACGACGTTCAAAACGGGGAAACCGCGAATGCGTTGCTGTGGTCCGCAGAAAGTGGTACGCGTTAGCTCTTGTAGGACGTCATTTCTGTCGTTTGTTGGAACTTTAAGTTTCTTGTAACTTGACCGAGGAAGTTAAGTGCCAAGAAAAGAAAAATAAAAGACCTGGAATTAAAAGATGCCCTTGTGGTAGATGTCTTGAGCCATTCACATCAAAACAAACTGGAGTACAACGTCAAGCGTTGGAAAATTTTCATTTCTTTTTCATTGACTTGTGTTTTATATATAGCGAAACAAAAAGATAAAAAAAAATGTGCGAACACTCGGTGAGACGAAGTTCGCGTCTCAGCTTCTGAAGAAAGGGAATAAAAAAGGAGACGGTGTTGGGGGTATTAAAGAGCTCTCCTCGTTAATCAGAGGTCTATGTCATAATATCAGACGCGTGCTTAATACGCAAGCTCTGTTTTATTTTTATTTTGTTTTCCATGTGGGTGGGCTTTGTCATGGTGAAGTCCTCAATCTGGGGACGCGACATTTACGTGTTTATTAACGGCAGAACAGAATTGTCTGGGGTCAAGCCCGTCGTGTGTTTCTTCCTGTTAGCCATTCGATCCGCGATGATGGCGTAGTGCCCTTGTTCTCAGCAGCTTCCCCCGCTATATGTTGCTTTCTTGTTACGTGAAATCGGTGTCGGTTATCGCCTGTTCTTTTTTCCCCAATCACCTCTGCGGTTAGCGCGAGTGTCCTTTATCTTTGCCTGTATGGCTGACGGTTGGTCCGACGGAAAACGCTGGCGACATAATGTGTAGGTGCACGGGGAAGCGCGCTTTTACTCGCCGCTTATTTTCCCTCAAGGTCGACCCTCGTCGTAGTTTTGGCCGAAGTAATTGTAGACACCGTGCATATACCTTCGCGCGCTGTTGCTTCTCAACAGGTTCTTACGCAACAGCCTCGGAAAGGCGTAATAATTTAGGCCGAACCCGTTCGAGTCGCCCAGTTTGCGAGTGCCTCGCCCGGCGCCGTTTCTTTTGTAACACCTGTTTGTCGTTGGCGCGTCCACGTCATTTGATTGAAGATCGCGGTGTCGTGAGGGCGGGAAGAGCGCCGAGCAGTGGCGCCGTCGTGCGGACAACACTGGCGCGTACTTTAGGAGACGGAATTTAGAGCAAAATTTAATTCGGTGTAAATATTTCTAGCCAAAGTGGCGCAAGCTATCGCCCGATATGAAGGGTATAGCCAATACCATCCATCCAACCGCAGGAACACGTTCGTGCGACGGTTTAGTTAGTCATTATATCTATAGGATTTTCACTGCCACTTCGGGATTTGGAAACGTTTTACGAGATCTCGATATTTAAAAAAAAAAAAAATACTCAACTCCTCGCGTGTGTACTCTGTTTCGGCTTCGTAAACAGCACACGCTACGAACCCCTCAGCTGATCAGGCGTCGGAAGGAAGCTCGCGACAGCTCTCCTTTGGAGGATGCGCTCCAACGTTGTCAGGTACCGTTGGAGAGCACGTCTTCCTTTCTTTATCGACGATGCACATTCTTTTCTGCAGTGGAAGACTCACTGTTAGACCGATAAGGTTGACTGTTGCAAACGTTGCAACGCGTACATTACGCGTACATGGGAAAGTGCTCGAGAAAGCGCAAAACAAGCAATATATATGTACAAGCAGAAATGTCTGTTAGAAGGCACTGAATACTAAGACATGTTTCCCGCGATCTAGGAATTTTTTTTATGTATAATTATAGGGATAGCTTAGCATCAGGGGTTGGCAGCGCTGGTTCTCTATCAGCTTAATTTAAACTTGTTCCATAAAGAGAAACTTCGTTATGCGTGTCTCACTCCGGTATCGTTTGATGAAAAGGAGCACCGTGTGCGGTGCATGTGACCTGGTTGACCCGAGACAAACGCACCTCCACACCAACCGCTACATTAGCGCAAGAACTTCCTCTGTTTCACCGCCCACCGTAAATGTTCCGAAAATAACGAAACAAAAACAAGGTGCCCGCGTGTACCCGGTGAGTAAGTCGGCGCAATCCATGGAGTTTAATCAAAAATGCCTTCCGCGCCGGACACTGGGCATTCGAAACATGCCGTCCCCGAGATCTGCATTGTTGGATTAAAGGTATCTGGGATTTTCATTCGCTGCTGATCTTTTCCCCGCGATTATTGTTGAGCTACGGGATCGGCGAAAGAAATACACTAGGCAAGCGGCGGGCTCTTTATTATCATTATTTATCTTTTTTGTGGAACGAATGAACGGAACGAGTTCGTCGTAAGGAAGGTGCTGGAACAATGCGCGCAACGAATCCAAAATTCCCGTCGACAATTGAATGGTGTCGCGGGGTCGACTGATTTACGCGAGCCGTCTGTTCCTGACGAAGCCGATTGTCCTCTCTCGATCCCGACTCGAAGAACGGCCGAGTAAAAGACGTGCGCCCGCGCGACAGGGGTGACGGAAAATAAGGCGGTTTTCCGGCGGCCGCGACGTGACGTTGATCGGCCCTAGCGGAAGCAGGGAGAGATTGGTTCCCCCGGCCGTCGCGAGATGTCATCAATCCGGTTTGCGCTCGCGCTTGGCGGACGACGCGGGGGATTGCCCCGACAGTGACGCGAGGCGGAGGGCTCTTACGAATGTGCAGGCGGACGGCCACGAACGCCGATGGTTCGATGACGCTGTCTGTTGGTAACGCACGTCCACAACCACTGATCTCTGTGACAATTGCTGGATCGCGCTTCCCGCTCCCGCGAGTGAAGCCACCGGACGGCCATCTTGCATCCGGCGAAATCGCGTTTTTGCTAGCGTTGCAGACGCTGGCGGCAGCGTTCTGAAGACATGTTTTTGTACTGGTTCGCCGTCATTCGCCGAAGATGTTTGTTTTTTTTTTTTTTTTTTTTAATACCTTGTGTAAGCGTTGAGACTTGCCGTTGAGAAAACGTAGAAATGTTCACGAAAGCGCATTGCCGCAGGAAAAACGCACAACTCGTCGTCAGCAAGTTTCGCCGGTCTCGCGGCGTGATCAAAGCTTCCTTGGCACGCCGAAGCGCTGCGTCTCTGTGCCTTCGCACGCTTGGATACCGATCAACAATCTACTCTGTGGCGAAGTTTTGAAGGTGTGTCGCGCATGGATGTCTTTGCATCATATATCGGCCACGGAGTTATGGATCGTCCAGCTGTTCCGGCGAGTTGCTATCAATAAGGGGGAAAACAATCTGTACGGTTGCTCTTATGCACTATTAACCATGGCTATGTTCCAAATATACTCTAATGGATTATATATGGCAGCACAAATAGAGCAACGCTATGGAGCAAGAAGGGTTTTCGAAGGTCAAAAGTACAAGACGGCGAGATTGAAAATCTTTGAAGCGTGGCCCATATAGGCCGTGTCCAATATGTTGACCAATCACAATTAGGCGAGCCGTGCTCAAACGTCAAGTGCAATTAAATTGGTTGATAATGAGCCAGGACTGATCAGTGATGAGGAGCTCTTGTGCGCGGTATTCTGTAAATTGTCTAACGACAAAAAAAAAAAAAAGAACGACGTACCTCTCCCTCTTCCTTCCCCTTTTCTTCCGTCGCTACTGGACGCTGGATCAAGCTCGTTTCTGGACCGCGAGTGCCGCAAGTTACAAATACAATCGTTAGAGTAAAGTAAGACGCTGATCCAAAGGCACATACGGCTTCACGCTCATTGCACTCGCAAAACGCATCCAACCGGCGTCGAATCTTGATCGGTGCATTCATGCACCAAATTTCATATCGGCAGCGTAGACAAATATATTAATATTATTTTATTAAAGCGTGGAGAGACAAGCGGCAATTAGTTATCTGAAATACAGGCACGCGCACGCACACACATCACGCACACTCAAAGTTTATCTTAAAGGTCCAATTTATTCGACGTATTCTTCGAGTGATTTTGCTGGACATCGTATAGAAACGCGGCGCATGGTGATTCCTTTGTCATCTAGTTACCGTGAAAGCATGGGGAGGGTGCGACAAAGTGGGCTCCCGAAATGGTGTTTGTTTTCTTTATTTCTTTTGCTGGGTTCGTATTTATTTCCAGGTGGGCGTATTTCCCGCCCTGCTCCGACTGGGCGGGCGGATTTGCGGATTGCGCAAGACGGAAGACTCCGTTCCCGGTTCGCGTTTATTTTCTCTGCGCGTAAACGGTGGAGGCGCGCCCGGGAGTTGGGAGATAAGAGAAGTGTTATTCGCAGACGCCCGGGAACGAAGGGGCTCTGTCCCATCGTGCCGAAACTGTCCCGCTCGAAAACAACTGGCGGAAGAGAGTGCGCGCGTCGTTGTCAAAGTGCCCGCGTTGTTCCGAGCCACTCGGCATTTGCCGAACGTCGCGCCGCGACGCGCGGTTGGCTTTCCCTCCCTGCCTGTCGGACGGGCCGTGTGACCTGGCCGCTCTATAAAGTCTGTTTCTGACGTAAGAACTTCGGATGAGGCTCCGCCCCCCGAATTCCCGGGGAGAAATGGCACCACTAAGTTACTTGGTGGAAATCAACGTGGCTAGAACAGCTCAGTTGGGAAACTGCCATAGAGCCTGCTTTCAACAAGTGGCTCCGACCCGTACTCGAGAACCTAACTAAAGGCGGTCGCAACGCCGCCATTTCTCCCGCAGCGGCCACTCGGGGAACTGCACGTCTGCACGTATTGGTTCAGGTCGAGGCGCGCAATGGCCGCTGGCACCATCTCGCAGTGCCATTTCGCAGTAGCTACGTAAATGCACTTTCATGTTTTGACTCGTCGCTAAAGGACGGCGAGCTGTTATCATATCCATGCTAAGGTCCCTGTAGTTTTGGTCTCAGTGGACGCGAGCGGCCCGGGTTTCAAGGTCGAGTTTCCTAAGTGTTTTGGTAACGTTGATGGAAACGCATTATTTACGCGACGTCATGGGAAAGGAAACAGCACGTGCCATCGCCCTTCTTTTTTTTTTTTTTTTTCAAGGTTGGCGTTTTTAGGATCACTAAGCAGAACATTGTCTGGTAGGTTCGAGCCTCTCTTGTGGTTATGTTGCAGCAGGTGATAGAGTGCACTAAAAGTGGGGAAGTGCTGCGAATAGCAGCAGTCCGCTGAGGCGCTTGGAGCGGACGCGTTACGTACAAACAGGCATATAAAACGACAGCAGCGCCGCTCTCCGTATCTTTTTGCAAACAGGCGGTCGCTCGATGACCTGAAAAAACCCAGCGCACAAAAGTTTTTCTTTTTTTGCTTCTAGTTTTTTTGGCATTTTTCTTCGTAAATGATTACGCGCCCAAAAGTCATCGCGCAAACGCCGATCCGCCCATTTGAACAGGCTGGAAAACGCTCCGTCCATGCGGTGATGTTAAGGATCACGTACACATCGATGACATGCGACGCCATTTTCCTTCCGCACGCGCTATTTCACGTCCTTGCACGTAGCTTTTTTTAAGTTTTTTTCGCCTCGCTTCTCTATTTTAGTGCACTCTTTAGCACCACGTGAGTCATGGACTCGTGATTTGTGCTGGGTTGGGGGACGCAAAGCTGCTTGTGGAAGCGCGGGTGTTGCCCAATACGGGTGCGCTTCGTCGAGCCGACTGGGGGTCGGCGCTCGTCATTAAACTGCGCGCCACTCGACGGAGCCTGAAATGTCTCTGTCCGCATTGAGCGAAGTCATATGTATTCGCGACGCAGTGTTGAAACCGCTGTTTATGGCCACCAGAATTTTTTTAACAATAACTATATAGGGCGAGCAAATTCATTTGCGCGCGATGAGCATCATGCGCTCGCAACTCGTGCGACGGAATCCGGTGCATGGGGCAACCGAAGGGTTTTCTCGTTATCGTTATTTTATTGATTCCTTCCGCCAAGTTTTTCAGTGGCGCAACGTATAGAGGCACGGGCGAGCTTTTAAGTGCGATAAGATCAGTGCACATCCATTGCTAAAAGACCGTTCCAGAGAAGTTACCTGGGCCGCGGGTCCAGCTCAGTTTTGTGCGTTTGGTGCGTGCTCGTTTTGCGAAGTCGTTGTTTCGGGTGCTTATTACGCGCATGACTGCGCCCCTTTTGGAAGCGAGTCGTGTATGATCGATTCGTTACCTTGGCGTCTGAAAGTTCCGCTAAAGTGCTGATGGTCTAGAGACTAGACCCTATGTGGGACAAGAACAATGTCACGCCGCACTTCCTTTCTAGTGTACGAAGTTTCGCGGTTGAACGGTGCTACGGCACTTGCCCTGGAGGGTGCTAGTCACGTCCTCTCACTGTGCACCACCGAATCACTAGGAATTTCGTAAGAACTACACGGCTGGATGTCCAAGTTACCAGCAACGACGGCAACTGCCGAATCACGGGCAAGCGACGGGTCCTCCGTAGTCCAACGAGGTCAGTTGGCTCGGCCGGCGCTCCCGAGAACTACGAGAACCGACCTCTACGAGTGTGCGGCCGTGTGGATGAATGAATGAATGCATGCATGCAGCTGAATCCCTCGAATCGGGCGGCGGCTTGCGCCATCTTGCCAGTGTTTAAGCCGAAAAGTTTGAGAGTAGTCGTCTAGAGGATTTTCGTCTAAGCTCTGAAGTTAGGATGTAAGCGCGAATCGGGTCGCTGTGGCCCCAACTTGTTCACGCGAGGAGGACGTGTAACGTCTAAACGTGTACGCGCTGAATTTAAATCCTCGTGCCGATTGCGGCGTAGGCAGCGTCCATATGTGATTACACGTTGAAGGTTTCCGGGTGATCAGGTTAATCACCCCCCCCCCCCCTTCTTCAAATTCCGTTTAATTTCTCTTTTTTCCCCCATTTCTTTCCTTTTTTTTTTTTTTTTTAGTTACTTTAATACCGAAGTCCCTCGACGATGGGCCGGGCTCCTGTGCAGCATGCTAGGCGGGTCTCCTCGCTCTCCAGCTTCTCCCGAGGAACGCGAAGCGGCTGTAGTCGACCCTGACCTTGGGCGACGGGGCCGGCGGGCCATATATCGACAGCGCGCTTAGGTGGATGCGCTGACTGGCAGGCGCTCCCCGTCTCGGGGTCCTGGCGCGCGGCTCGCGTGTGGGCGGCGGCAGCGCGTCGAGCGAGCGACCGCCGTTTCCCTGGCGACGGCGCCGGACTGCCCGCACGCTGCGGCCTCCCGCCGCCGCACAGAGGTCCGTCGGCCTACTGCTGGTGCGTGTGTACGGGCAGCTGGTGCCGGTCCTGTGTCGTCGCCCATGTCGGGGCCTCGTCGCACGGGCTGGAGCCTACTCCGCGACCCGGAACGACTGACCGCGGCCCGCGGGGCCACCCTGCCGCCGCTCACCGCCATGCGTCGGAGTCTGAGCCTGGTGAGAGGGACGCCCGTTCCTGCGACTGCACGAGCCCTTGAGTCGGCTCCGCGCTTGCCGAACCTTCGACAAACTCTGGTGCCCCGCGGACGTGAGGGAAAGAAACTTGTTGGTGACGCGGTCCAGCGAAAGGGAACGCTTATATAGTTCGCTCTAAAACAGAGCGCACAAAGACAGGAGGGAGACGGGCACGACAAACGAGCGCTCGTCTGTCGTACCTGTCTCCCTTTAACCCATTTTTTTTTTTTTTTTTTTAGTGAATTAGTATTGATTAGCCTGGTTTTCAACACTTCTGCTTGGTTCGCAATTGTGTTTGTTTTATTTTGCCCTCCGTGACGCGAAAACGTCGTGTCGGCGGTCAGAGTTCGTTTCGTTCACGGGGTTTGGCGACTCTAATCGAATTTGGGTTCGCTCTACCGCTGCGTCATTGTGTGTGTTTTCTTGTGCACGTACGCAGCTTGACGCTTTTAGCGTTAGCACGACACCGACGGTTTGTCGTTTATCTTTTACTTGAGTAGGATATCTATCGACGGACGCCAAATTTTAGGTCGTAAGTTGCAGGTTGAGATCAGTGCAAACAGAACGTTGCAAAATTCGTTTTCCTCTTATTTTTTTTTTGTCTTTTTTTTAAGAATGTGGGGAAAAAACGGAAATGTTGTTTCAGCGTAATGCGTCAGACCGATAAAAAAAAAGTGGGAATTAAAAATTAAATACGATGAAGGACACTCTGGTTGATTAATTTGAAAGGTTGCGCGTGTTTGACCCCGCTGGCCGTCGTCGTTCCGAACATACAAGTTCTGGGGTTCCGTGTTTTCTTCGGGGTCTAATCTCCATATGTGATTACACGTTGAAGGTTTCCGGGTGATCAGGTAATCACCCCCCCCCCCCCCCTTCTTCAAATTCGTTTTAATTTCTCTTTTTTTTTTTTCCCCACATTTCTTTCCTTTTTTTTTTTTAGTTACTTTAATACCGAAGTCCCTCGACGAGGGCCGGGCTCCTGTGCAGCATGCTAGGCGGGTCTCCTCGCTCTCCAGCTTCTCCCGAGGAACGCGAAGCGGCTGTAGTCGACCCTGACTTGGGCGACGGGGCCGGCGGGCCATATATCGACAGCGCGCTTAGGTGGATGCGCTGACTGGCAGGCGCTCCCCGTCTCGGGGTCCTGGCGCGCGGCTCGCGTGTGGGCGGCGGCAGCGCGTCGAGCGAGCGACCGCCGTTTCCCTGGCGACGGCGCCGGACTGCCCGCACGCTGCGGCCTCCCGCCGCCGCACAGAGGTCCGTCGGCCTACTGCTGGTGCGTGTGTACGGGCAGCTGGTGCCGGTCCTGTGTCGTCGCCCATGTCGGGGCCTCGTCGCACGGGCTGGAGCCTACTCCGCGACCCGGAACGACTGACCGCGGCCCGCGGGGCCACCCTGCCGCCGCTAACCGCCATGCGTCGGAGTCTGAGCCTGGTGAGAGGGACGCCCGTTCCTGCGACTGCACGAGCCCTTGAGTCGGCTCCGCGCTTGCCGAACCTTCGACAAACTCTGGTACCCCGTGGACGTGAGGGAAAGAAACTTGTTGGTGACGCGGTCCAGCGAAAGGGAACGCTTATATAGTTCGCTCTAAAACAGAGCGCACAAAGACAGGAGGGAGACGGGCACGACAAACGAGCGCGCGTCTGTCGTACCTGTCTCCCTTTAACCCATTTTTTTTTTTTTTTTTTTTTTTTTTTTAAATTCGAAAGTGTTCTTTCGGGATTTATTTTTTCCATAAATTTAGGGTTTATCGGTGTTAATTTTGCGGGGTCGGACAAACAATCGGCTTTTATCGGGACGTATGTTTTAGAAAATAAGGCGAGGGTATGGGATCTACCACCCTTCACAGAACATCGGCTTGACCCCAATACTAGAGAACGTCTTTGTGCCGTAGAGAAATGAAAACGGGATAGGGGATTTGGTTTAAAAAAAAAAAATAAAGCAGCCTCACTGACATAAAATGAAATTGTCTACAAAATGTAGTTTTTTTTTTTTTTTAAATTCGAAAGTGTTCTTTCGGGATTTATTTTTTCCATAAATTTAGGGTTTATCGGTGTCAATTTTGCGGGGTCGGACAAACAATCGGCTTTTATCGGGACGTATGTTTTCGAAAATAAGGCGTGGGTATGGGATTTCCCACCCTTCACAGAACATCGGCTTGACCCCAATACTAGAGAACGTCTTTGTGCCGTAGAGAAATGAAAACGGGATAGGGGATTTGGTTTAAAAAAAAAAAAAGAAATAAAGCAGCCTCACTGACATAAAATGAAATTGTCTACAAAATGTAGTTTTTTTTTTTTTTTTTGTCAAAGACAGCTCTATTTTTTTTTTTTTTTTGTATTCCCCGATTTAGATAAGACCGACTCGGGGAATAATTTTCGGGATTTATTGGTATTTATCGAGACACAGAACATTAAATGTAACCAAGATTTGATTGTTTATCGTCCGCGAATGCGGGCGAAGTAGACGCGCGAAGCTGGTGAATAATTTGTCCGTGTCCCGCAGTAAAGCCTGTGTCAACGCGATCGGGGTTCGGTTTAGCGGCCGTTGATAACATCCCTCCGCACGCGTGGTTGGACGACGCTCCCGCTTTTCTGCGGATGTCATGTATCTGGGTTAGCGCGGGTGGGCAGGCGTCGCGTGGCGCGGCGCGGCGGAGTGGCGAGACCGATCCTCCCGTCTGTACTCCCTTGGGGTGCCTGGCGTGCGTTCGGAAGCCGCGGCCCACACGCACAACTGCAGTTTGACTGTTTCTTTCTCTCTCTCTTCTTTCTTTGCTCCTTGATTTCTCTTTCTTGCCTCGTGTACACCGTTCGGTCAGGCTTGGGAATGAATGGACTGCATATGCGCTTTAACCAGGAGCATTTTAGACGTCAGGATTTTTGACGATTGTTAGATCAATGCACAATTAAACTGTCTCTTTGTTTTTTACTTTTTTTTTTTTGCCCGAAAGAGCGAAATGTGGAGAAAGAACTTCCTTTGCGCCGCTTGTGTCGTCGCTTTATGAAAAAGAACCAATAAACCCCCCGCACGTTAGGGCTACGTGGTGGTTTGTGGAATCGAAGGGCAGCGTGCCTCGCTGCATGAAGAGATTTGAGGTTATAGTGCATCCGGAGTTCTTCAATACGCTACTGGTCACGAAACTTCTACCAAAGTTCGGTACAGGGTCAACATATCACAGCTGCCGCCAGTGGCGCTTCTGTTCCAGAACGGACATTTTTGTTCTGTCACGCTACACTCAGTGAGTCACCCCAAATTCGCAAAAACAAAAAAATAATTAGTTTTTTTTTTTTTTTTCTTTCTTGTGCACCGAAATTTTGTTAGGCCTGTAAAGGCTGGTTGACACAGCCTCACTTCCCTACGTTGCGTATAAGTCACCGAAAGATTTGTCTCGAACGTCGCGTGCCAGGTTATCTCCTTGATATGGTAGTCAATACTTAACATGAAGCACAGATGTCCCGATGACTTGTACATACGCCACCCAAGCGTGACGTCACGGGTGGGCAACGAGGCGCACGGCCAGCAATCGGGTACGCTCGCGCCCACCTTTCTCGCGTTTAACAGCGAGAAAACCTGGGCTTCGTGCTATTTGAAGTTGATAATAATCTATATTTGCACGAAGTATGACCTTGGCCTATGTGCTAAGCTATAAGAAAGTAAAAAAAAAAAAAAACGGGAGCAATTGGAATTTTGAGAAAACCGTTTTTGCAACTCGGTACGCTCAAGCCGCTGCTCGCTAGTTTCGTGAAATCGCTAGTAAATCCGTTCTCATTTTATTAGAAGATGGCTGGTGAAGAAAGGTCGAAGAGTCACGCAATACATATTTTGACGAATTGCCAAAGCACCGCGGAAAATGCTCGGAATGAGGGTACAGGTGCCCCACACGTTCGTATAACCTGAAGGAACGTGCCATTTGTTTTGGATCTTCTGCAGCAAAGTTACTGTTGCAGGCGCCAGCACGTGTAGCTACTCTTGTGGCATGAATATGCTCCTTGGTGCTTAAATAATTTAGCAAAAGATCTATAGACCGTTTCTGAAAAGCGCTTCTGGTCGATGCCATTTTCAGCGTTCGCGCGTGTGGCGCGTACTTTGCTCGCCTTCCAAAGCGACGAACATGTGCGCGCTCGGCTGGGACCAAACACATGTAGACTGTGATTTTCGTAAACAATGAAATTTATACAATGGAATGAACTGCATTCGTGTAGATCAGATGGCAGGTTACTGGTCATGAAGGTCGTGTTAAAATGACGATTAAAAGAACTCCGCAACCAGCAAGCCAAACATCAAGGTGCAATGGAATGCGTAAAAAATACACAAATACACTGTTCATTTCCAAATAAATAATATTTGCTTGAAGATAAATAGTGCATAAGGTACAGAAAGACATCATAAAACTTTTATTTGAAAATAAGTTGACAAAAGTTACTCAAACAAACGTGTACCCGTATTTGTTTTTATTTATTTTTTTTTTTATTTTGGAGTAGTATGCAACGCTTCAACACCCATCTACGAGAGCACATGCGAAGGGAGTAATTCAATATGAGATTTTTTTTAAATTAAGTTTTGATTTAGCACAGTTTCCTTTAGCTGTAAATTTGCATGCCATGCGTCCCCTAACGAAATTAATATTTTCATGGTTTAAAAAGGAACGTTTCAGCCCTTTATAAAATTTCTCCGCAACAGAATAAATTAAAGACGTTTTCGTCACTTCTTCTGCAGAGAATATTGCACGCAAACCATTTGACAAACCAGGCAAAGGCCCTATCATATATTAATGGAGCTGAACACCTGCTCCATAAACCTCTGTAATAGCAGACAGGAATAGCAGTATGTCGAAAGTCATGTTCAAATTCAGACTTGAACTTTGTTTAGACGTTTCACTCTCGTCTTCGACATATCGGCTGCGTGAGTGGAACTCCGAGAGTAGCCCGAGGTAGATTCAATGTCCGAAACAGAAATAGTGTTTATAAAAAAATAAAAAATCACTGGACCAATTGTGAATAACAATTGTGACTGTGCAAAATGTCGACTATAGTACTATAGATTGTGTACTATTTTTCTCGATATTATTAGCGCTCTTCTTTGGACGGATGTCGTAGTGGTCAACGCCGGCTTGAGTCTGCGCTTGCCGCTCTTGAAGCTGTTCTAGCTGCTGAAGGATACTCGTAGCACGCGGCTATAAAGTATTCCGAGCATAAGTGAAAATGCTTCACGTGACATATACTGTAAAACCCTTTATTTTCGCTGCCCCTATATTTCGCGAATCGGTCACAGAGGACATAATCGCGGCCATTAAATTTCGCGAGTTCCATACGCCTGCATTGAAACTCTTAAGGACCGAAATTTTCGCGTGCCCTTAAATTTCGCGATATTCGCGAAAATTAAGGGCTCGCGAACATTGAGGGTTTTACAGTATATAGTTCTCTCGGAACACAGCTCGCGCTAAAGCACCTTGACGTGGCTGGCCTCCGTTACTGCCGGGGAGCGCATATTTTTCTCCCACGAAAACAAGGGTAAAGAAAGAAGCTTTTTCCCGGCACTGTTCCTACAATCTATTGTGGAGCACAGATTGCTACCCATTGCAAAGGAACTTTCAACCTTGAAGCTGCGAAAAAATAATCTCGATCGCTGGCGCCCGGAAAGCCACTTCGCGGCTGCCCGAGTCGCTCGTCCGCTTGCCCATCCGTGACGTACGCGGGTAGGAAAAAGTAGGGATTTTTCAGTGTTGCCAGTAGAGAGTCGCCTCCTGGAACCCTCACGGTCGGTGTAACTTGAAAATTCAACAAGTTCACGGAAAATTTTTATTTTTATAAAATAATGTGGTTATCAGTTGAGAAAGGGTTATCCTAGCGGTGGGGCCATGAATGTTGCACTTTCGATTGTCTTGCGGCGTTAAATCGAGGTGATTTCGGTCGTCAAAATGTTTTTCCGTGCGTCAGCGCTACATAGAAAGATAAAAGCTCAGCGAAGGTGCCACAAATAGTGCGAGGCCTAGTCAAGTGAGCTTGTACTACCCAAAATGAGCGCGCCTGCGTCCGCTAGGAACCGCTACCAATCGCCCAGAGCGCTTGCTGAGTTTATGAATTGCATTTAATAATGAAAACTAAGCATATAGATAGTATAACTAGATATGTTGCTAGTTATTAGCTTCCTCTTCTACAGCGGAGACACGTACCAGACGTTCATTGAGGCTGACCAACTTCCCGCGGTGTAAGCATGCACACGATACCATTGCTTTTATTTAAAAATAGAGCATGACGTGTCCTTTTTTGTTATGTGTAATCGATAAAAATCCAATCAGGACCGCAAACGAGGGGCGCAGCTAAGGTAAATGACCCAGAGATATGTTTAGACTCAGAAGCGCAGTCCCCGCGTTGTGACACCAAACATGACGTCTCACCCTGGCGTCAATGGGAAACGTCGTGTCCGATGTGACAAAGCATTGCGCATCAAAATTTCTCTCGTTAAACATTTCCCGAACCTTGCAACTGCTGCCCCCCCCCCCCCCCCCCCCTCGTAATCACATTTATTGAACCTCCGTGTTCCGCAGCGAACAGTGCGTGCGAAATATTTGTAGAGCGTAGATATATTGTTAACATTGGAGCACTGTGTGTGTGTGTGTGTTTTTTTTTTTCCTCTGTTGGGCTATTTTTGCACTTCGTGTCATTTAATAATCCCTTAAATGGCCACGAGGGGCTATACATAAGAAGGGCATACACTAATCGGTTTAAAAGGGTCCTTTTAAAGAGTCCGCTAAGTATTAAACAATTAACGCAGGTTAAAATGTGCTACGAATGATCACAGGTTCTTACAAATCATCAAGCAGGCGTTTCTGTCCCGCTTATCTTGACATCGGGAAATGAGCACAAGCTTACTGTGTCAGCGACGTCTTTGTTCGAACACCGAGAGATGCAGTACAGTCGGCGGCAGTATCAGCTGGCGCAACCGAGTGCCAATCACAGAACCTGCTGCCAGAGCAATGCGACAATAAGGAATGTGGCTGTTCATTGCAGCCTCCCTTTTAACAGCCTAACGGTGGTAACTACGTCGCTGAAAAATGCGAATATTTACTCACTGTGTTTCACGTACCTCAAGGCGTCCTGAGGAAAGTACAAAGGTTATTTTAACGAGAAGGTGTAGCAAATAACGAAACACTTCATGCTTATTCTTCATATCGCAATATAAGAAACGATCGTAAGATTATACTCACGTAAACAGACGGCATACGAGCGTACACTATATTAAACACACGCGCGCGCGCACACACGCACGTGCATCAATCAGTTCAGAACGGAGCTAAGTAATAATTAAAATGACTATTTGAATTTTGTTTCGTCTGTAATTCCTAATGGATGCTGGGTAATGAGTTACAGCTCTAGTATGGCAAGCTCCAACGGTAACTTGCGAAATCGGTTACTACGGCGGTTTGACAACTGTAGTTGCGGCAGCTGTGCCACTCCAAAACTGAAGCGATTCCGCGTGTCTATGCTAGCAAGAAAGAAAAAAAAAAGCAATTAAAAAGTTTAAAAAAAACGTTCTAGTTTATTTATGTTTGTGTGTTTACATTTCGTTCTCCGAATTACCGAATGTTATTGTGAAGCGATTGATCGGAGTTTCTCGGTATCCATCCCCCGAAGCGTGAAAGCAGCGTCGTGGCTGTCTGAAGCGAACCATCTCTCTTCGCGTGGACGTCTTCTTGGCATTGGTCCATTCCAAGCTTGGCTATAATGGGTTTATGGCGGTGGAGAAGAGAGCTCCGTTCGGAACTAGTAACTGGGTATATACTAATTCCGAAGGGTGTAAAAATAGACGACTCTTCGGATTTGCGGTCTGTCTGCTTTGACAACCGCGTCTGCATTCGGACCTTCTCTTTTTTGTTTTTTTCTTTTATTGTATTTTATGAACTTATTATCCGTGGGACTTGTTTTGCCGGGCCCTGTCATTGGTCTTAACCGAAAGATTACGCGAACGGTCGTACCACGTACATCGTGGTTGGTGGTGGTGAGTATCCGTAACTCCAAAGGAGGCGACGCCACGCTGGCACGGTAGACGTGACGGAGAAAAGCGGGAAGAACTGTGCCACGAAAACTTGCGCAGCCTAGCGGACGAAATGTAAAGCAGAAACACAGTAGGTCGTTCGTGTACGTGTAATGAATACCGCTGGAACGGTTCTACAGCGCATCTCGCCGTCGTTACGGAATACGCTCACTTCTTCTACCCTGTGCTTTCGGGGTAACACGTGTCAATGGAAAAGTCAAAAGATCAGTGTCACTATATAGTGCGCGGCTATGCTTTTAAGAAGTAAGGGAGGAGTTGGGGGACTTTTTTTGTGTGCAAATCTTCCCTGACTCGCGTGCGTCGCCTGCTCCTCCGAGGAAACAGATTGTTTGTCTTTGTTTGTTTGTTTGTTTTCGGCTTGACACGGTTTAGGCTATTTGAATAATATTCGCATTTCATAAATCTTCGACGTGGAGTGCGAACAGTATAATATATCTGGTCGCCTCCTTTGCGCCGGAAACCAGGCGGGCGGGCTGAGCTCCAAGCTCACGTCAAGCAGCAGCGTGCGCGGGACATTTGAGGATAGAGACAAGAAGGCCGGTGATTGTCAGGCGCTATCTCGCAACCCACTCTGTAATTGAGGGACGGATCTCTGTTCGTCGTTGCGTTCTACCTATCTATCTATCTTACCTCTTTATCTTTCTATCTAATGGGCATGTAGTGTGCGCGCGTGTGCGTGTGCGTGTGTTTTTCAGTCGTTCTCCAAGATTGATTTCCCCGCGGCACCGTTGGCCTCCGTGCGCGTGAACAGATCGCTGTCGCCCGTCGCCACCGTATCCCTCGAGCCTGACGTTTGTACACCCGCGTCTCTTTTCTTCTTCAGCGAGGCGCGCGT
Source organism: Ixodes persulcatus (assembly GCA_013358835.2). NCBI lineage: Eukaryota > Metazoa > Arthropoda > Arachnida > Ixodida > Ixodidae > Ixodes > Ixodes persulcatus. The sequence continues at coordinate 934,978 of JABSTQ010011543.1, forward strand.
CTTCTCTCTGCCGCGATGGATTGCTCGGTCCGGGTTCTGCGATGCCTTTCATGCGGCCAGGCTCCGTGTCCGGGGCTGTCCCCGCGGGGCTTCGCGCGAGGCGACCCATTGTGGACGCAGCGCGTGCACGGCGCGAACCCCGGCGACGAACGCGCTATTTCGGGCCGAGACGTTATACTGTTGCTGCTGCTGGGCTTGCCTGCGTCGGCCGCGGCAGCAGCAGACCGCGCTTGCCAGGCTTCGGCTGTCCGGCCCGTTGGCCCGTTCGATTGGTACGCGGCTCGATTTAGCGTTGCCCCGGGCTGGGTCCGCGACCGGTGTGTGCACGCCGCCTCCGGTATCGACGTTCGATAAACCGCGCTCGTTCGACAGTCAAAAAAAAAAAAAAATAAAATAAATGTACGCAGTAGTGATGAAAGTGCTGCGCCATTTGCGCCAAATTGCGCCATGAACGAAAGTCTCCTACATCTTGCGCTAAAATGCCATTTTTGCTAAGAATTGCGCCACACCTGCTCCGAGATTGGCTTAAAGCGGGAAAAAAATACCGTTTTATTATTGGTCGACACTAATATTCGGAGAAGTAGAAGGAAAGAAAAATTGTACGAATAGGAATTTCACGGCAAACAGATACTAAAAGCGCAAGTCAAGGCAAGACTTTCGCTGCCCTTGATTGGTTTAGCCGATGAAAGAACACGTACAACGAGATGACGATTGCCATGATATTGTGCTTTGATGCTGCGAATCAACCGGTCAGAGCCATTGATGCTGACATCGTCTAAATCCCCAGGCGATGCCGTCGATGTCAGTAACTAAGGGTCCTCAGAAAACTTTACTCAAGAGTAGGATTGCCGATTGTGACCACTGTGATAAAACAGAACCAGGGTCTCGTACTCCTGATAAGATCACTCGATTATCGTGTTTGCCACGTGCCTACGTTCCGTAGCTGCAGAGTACCGTGCCACTTGCGCCGCTCGCGTCTACCTTCGCCTTTCACCAGCGTGCGCGCGGCGAGCTTCACCGCTTTGCACCCGAGTGCTAGGAGCAGCGACTGACCTGGGGGAGCGCCTCGCTTAGCACGACAGGCGCGCAAATTATGCTCAGGGTTATTACGGGTCGGACTCTTTGTCCTAATTGTGAATTAATCTATCACTTAAAAGAAAAAGAAGACAGCAGAGGAATAGAGAAGAAAACGAGGGTTTCTATATGTTTGAATAAATACGCTAGCCACGGTAGTTCCCTCGCAGCTGTCGATCGAAATAGCGGTGAACTTTGACGTAACTCTGGTTTTTACGCCGCTAAAGGCAGTGTCACCTTTAAAGCGCGAATGTAAGCTTTTATAATATTTTGGGGTGGTTGTTTTTGCAGTTTATGATATTAAAGTCTCGAGTTTTTTTTAGGTTCATTAAACTTACGGTGCGCATTTTTATTGGTATAAGCATGTTAGCAGATATGCGGGTTCTTGTTGGCATTTTACAGAAATTATATTTACAGGCTAAACAAACTACCGAGTGTAAAATGGAGAGGGGAGAGGATTTATCCCTATGAAATTTTGCGCTATGATTCACTTTTCACTTATTTTTAATACCCATTGTACATGAAACCTACTCTAACTATAGTTTTATTTAAGAAGACTGTGTTCCTTTTATGCCCTACCTATTTTTATGACAAACGGTAATAAGTAATATGCTCGAGCATCAAAGAGGAACCCCTTATCACTGTCAGAAAGGAACTCATTGAGATACAATCTCTTTTTTCATTCTCAAGTGATGTACTAACAGAGGTTGGCATCTGCTCCAAAAACGTCAATGGCTGCTCGAAACCAAGTTTTTGCCTTCTACGGAAACTGCTACAAAAGGTCAAATGCCGCTTCCATCACTGATGCAGGATGAGACAGCGAAAAGTAATGGTCTGCCTTAAAACGGTACCGGTGTCTCGGACGATTAATTTGGCTAGTGCAGCACGGCTGCTAACCTGGGCTTCTTTAACGTGCACGACGCCCCGTAGTGATCGCACGCCGTTGCGGTGCCCATCCAGATCGAAACAGGCACAGGTTTTACAATTTGAAAAACGACAACAAAGAAGGACGACTCTCACGAAACAATAGAGCCCCAGCAATAATGTCTTGGATCGCACCACGTGCTCCGAGCTGTTGTACTCTAACGCAGTCGGCCACCGATCCCCAGCTGTCTAAACGAGCTATAGGATCGCCGAATCGGTCGCCAGAGTAGCGACACTCGCCCTCCATCTTTAGTCCAACTGAGGTTCGAATAAATGGTCTGTAGTGACCCGACTTTGCCGTGGTGGGGGTTACACGACGACATAATGGAACTCGTGTAACGGACACCTCCGAAGTGGCGGCTGAACACAGCGACATCGAGCGCTTCGTCAAGCCTTATTGTTGATCTGTGCGGTCGCTGCAGGGCACAAGAAAAGGTCGAGAAAATCTCGAATGATTTGTACGCCCCCATATCGCGGTGCATTTCGATCCAACGATGTTCTCCCTGCTGAATAGGGGTTGGGGACGGAGAAAGAAAGCCCGCTTGATCATGTCAGCGGCATCAGGCTCGAAAATATACACCATTCCACAGCTGTGACTCGCTCTCCGAAAGCCTTCTCGGAAAGTATATAGACGTTCGGTTATTGTTTAGGGTGTGCTCGCCAACACTGCTGAGAGGGAGAGAAAAAATTCGCACCACAGTTTGTTGGTCGTCGGAACAAAATTCTGATCACTTCCCTGTTTACGTTTGTATCCACCATGTCGGCTTTAGTTGTGAAGAACAGTCTGTACATTTCAACTCGGTAAGCAGTAGCAGTCGTAAATCCCACTATACTCCGTTCACCGCTAAGCTGAGACTGCGGTAGAAGCTACGTCCTCGTTGGACCAATCACGTGCCTTTCTTTCGCCACGTCATCACGCTCCCGCCCATACCCACGCGCAGAGAGCCGGCTCAGGGGACACGAGGGAGGCGGCTGATCGAAATCAACTCATTGGGATGCAATCACTTTTTTTGTTCATTCTCAAGTGATGTGCTAACAGATCTTGGCATCTGCTCCAAACCAACGTATCTCCCGCCGTAGTCTTAGCGTAGGGGTGAATGGAGTGATAGCGACTGACTGCTCTTTTGTCGGTGCCCGCTTCCCTGCTCTCCAGAGCAAACTGTTTTCGATAAATGGGAGTGCATCGTCCCCTCTTTGTTGAGCCCGAATCCCGAATGAACGCCCATCCGCGATGGATAGAGAAAGGAAGGAAAATATGAGGTGGACGCTCTTTTGGGGTTTCATTTCATTTCATTTCATTTATTTACTCTCAAGGCCGAAGCATTGAGAGTAAATGCTTAGACATTCGTTCGAGTTATGTCCAACTGCGCGAGCCACGCCGGAGTTCGACCACCCGTTTGAGGCTCTTATAAACGATTATTCCAATCCATTCCGCGTTGAACTGTGCAGAGCAGGCGCGCAACCCGGACGTTCTTGTCCCGTAATTTGCTCGCACGGCGGCCATATTGAAATGACCGTAAACCACAGACTATATTCGCTTCTTTTTTTTTACGTAATTAAATACGCAAGTTTTGTGAGTGTTCCTGATATTCTCCGGTATATTTTATGTTGAAGATGTGGTTAATTGGGATATGACGCTTTTCTCTGTATTCAGCCGCTCATGTTTCTGGTGTCACGCCAATGGGGTGGTGGCGCCGGCTCTGAAATTCCTGATACACACACGCTTGGCCTTTCGATAAACGAATTCCTGCGCGCGCGCAGTGGCTACAGCTCGTAGGGCAAACGCGCTTGTTCGTATAAATAATGATTTGGTTTAAACGTGGACCATTTGAAAGATTGCATTCTTTGCCTCTCGGTGAGCGTTCCGTTAAGTGGTGCGACTGGCTTGGCATTACTGAGGTACGGATGTGCTGTGGCCGTCGTCTCTAGCTGCCTTACGTTCCTAATCCCTGGTTAGATTTTCCCTGTCATGGATCGTCCGACTTTACCCCCAGTGATGGACAGCTTCTTTGGCGATGCTCATGTCGACAGATGCGGCTATTGTTGTCGGTAAGCGCGTTGTGCCGCCTATAAATAAATAAAAAAACGTGTAGGGGGGGTCTATAACGCGCCTGAAGTTCCCGTATATGATATCATGTCATGATGCCGACCAGCGTTTGTCGAAGTTTAATCACCTCCGTGGCTTTTGAAGCCACCAAAGCCGTTTATTTTCCTCTTTCCAAGGAATCTGTCTTGCACGAACGGGTCTAAGTTTTTGTTGTACTTCAGAAGTCTGCCCGGTGGAAAAGCAGGAGGGCGTACCATCGGGTTGGCGAGGAAGAAGGTTCCAGCTGTAGTAGTCTCCCTTTTACTGTAATCTCGATTCGGCTGAAGCGTTCATTTAGTCGACACCTCAGTTCGGCTGAATGTTTTATTTCCGCTGGAACTTTCAATTCGGCTGGTCATTTGACTTTGGCCTAACGTTTCAATTAGGCTCAGTTCTCCCACATCGCCATCTTTACTTAAATTCCGCTAGAAGTTTCAATTCGGGTCAGTCGTGCTTAATTTTCAGTTTGGCTAGAATTTTCAATTCGGCTGAACGCTTCAATTCGGCGTCAGTTTTAATTTGGCTGAAAGTCTCATTTTGATTCGCTTATCAGTCTTGTTGAACCTAACCAGTTATTTGGCTGCCCAGCTGTGATGGGAGTTTCAGACCCTAAACTTTCATTGACCTCTTAGGGTGACGTTGGAAATTCAGGTCCAGGGCTTTTTTTTTTTGTCTATGAGGCGTTTCTTCGGCGGCACCTCGACCCAGCGGCGTTGGTACCCCGGCGGACCCAGTTTGTGAGGCGTCCGTTGGCGAGCCCTGTGCTGCCAGAGTACGTTCTTCGGCAGGAGAGAGAAGCGGGCAACCTGTCCCATCGGCGGGCGTGGTCCGTTCGGACGACGATCGATGGCGCCTCGAGGGCGGAACGCTTCCCGATGTACGCGCTTGCTTTATTCTCGGGCACGGGTTTGCCGGGTGTCTCAAGACACTTCCGCCGCCTCTGCGGAACCCTCCGTCCGGCAGGGAGATCTGGGTCGGCCTTCGGGATTAACGCGATCCTGCCGAACAGCCTATGACCCTGCGGCCCGCCTTTCCGCGTCGCGCTGCTGCTGCTGCCGCTCGGCTCACGTTGGGGGAGTTACCCCAGGCCCGTTGAAATCAGTCCACCTGACTCCACGGTTTTTTCTCGAATATACACACAAACACCTAGTTTGCAGTCGTGTGCACATTTACGGAGTTTAGCCTGACATTTACCAAAAATAGTTACTCGTTTTTGAGAAGTACGTTAGGCAATCTTAAAGCTATTTCAAAGTTTCTCTAGATGAACATAGTAATGGCCACTCCACTTTTTTTTTCTTTTTGTGAACGATTAAGGATTAAGTTTATTGTGCAGTTCGTGTGCTGCATTTTAATCGGGAAGGATTACAAGGAGCACTGTGGTGCCTTTCTTAGTTGACTCATTTGAGAAGTACAATAATTCAAATTTACACCATACTAAACTTTTATATCCATTTGATGTTGGAAATAATGTTCATCGAAACATCGAAGATGTGCTTTTCGTAAACGGTCTTCTTGGATGACGCAGCACCCAGTCTCTCTGCTGAGTTCGCTCACCTCATACCAAGATGCTTCATGCAAGGGATCTTCGTCTGGATAAACTGTACCAAATGAATTTTTATTGCCCCTCGGCGCCTTATTTCGGATGAAACGTTTATGCCTAGGTATGCTAAACCGCAGTGTCTCGATATGATTTCACCATTTAGAGCGACCCCTTCCAAGTATGAATTCTTTCTTATTTGGCTGGAGATTCTAGAGAAGTTTAGGTACCTACAAAAAAGTACCCCCTTGTAGTTACAAAGTGTTAAAAATTGGAACTAAGATTGAGATAGAGTTGCCAAAAAATAGGGGGTCTTGGGTACACAAAAAGGATACCTATGTTACCAGATCACAGTTGCTTGTACCTGGCACTTACAAGGCTGGTCACGTGACACATCTGATTGGTTTGGTCGCTCTATCACTCTGTTCTGAATTGGTGTGTAAGGTCGACTGTTACTACAAAGAGAACTGCAGGAGATATTCCGCCCGCCAATTCCTAAAGACAAGTGGTGCCCCTACGCCACTGAGTACGAACGCATTGTTTTGACGGCACGAAAAAAAAAAAATCATCCATCAGCTTTTTTGTTTGTCTGTTTGTTTTTCCTTTGAGTTTGGCGTTTAAGTAATTGTGTTGTATGCATGTTTAGACTGCCGGAAGTTAGTCTGCCTCAACGGGCGACTTGTCTCATCAGCTCTCAGTGTTGGGAAATAATTTAAGTCCATTGTACATAAAGTACTACTTTGAGGAGCTTTAGAATACTTGTACTTTAATTGTACTCTGAGTACGTACTTGTACTTTACTTTAAATTTCCGGTACTTTCCAAGGGAAGTACAGCTCTTGACTTTAAAGTACATTTCCCAAATTTGGTCTCGTTAAATTTGTTTCACAAAATGATGTTTTGTCAACTTTGAAACCACTTGACTGATTTCAATAGTAGCCGCCATTCCCGAAAATAACTGATGCACCCCCGATTACCCATAAAACAATGTATACCAGTTAAAAAAAAAATGTATAGGGGAATGAAAGAACATAATGAAAGATAGTGTTAAAAATTACTCGTACTTTGAAAATACATTGTATTTATAGTACTTCAAGTACCTTTTAGATGTACTTTGCCCAACACTGTCAGCTGTAATCAGAAATTTAGCCAGCACAGTACAACCGCTAGCCTGGAAGTCTTTAACGTGGACCGCGCTGTAGCGATGCAAGACCGCACGCCTACGATGCTCATCCAGACCGAAACGGGCAGGGGTGGGGGTGTTGGGATTGAATCCAGGATCCATGGGTGTGTGTGTTTTGAGTTTTTAATAATAAGGAATAATGAATCGTGCCGCTACTACCAGAATATACAAAGCGTTGGAGCCGGCACGAGCGTACAGAGCGCGACACTGTTAGCGCGGACAAGCGATCCCCGGTTTTTCCTGTTTTTCTTTTTGAAACCAAGGGATGTCATCCAAGTTATTATTGCTACGGAAAGAGCTCATTTAGTTCTATTATGTAAGCGATAAAATTTAGTGCTCGCTAATACTATTTAGAAGTAAAACGCGTAAATGCGCCGATGTCGTGTTCGCAGTGTCGCGATGTTTACCTCCTGGAATTTTCTAGAAAGGTCCTTTGGCGCCTACAAAAACTCACCCCCATCTAATCTCCAAAGCGCTTCAGCACATAAACACTAAAAAAAAAAAAGATGTTTTTTTTTTGTTTTGTTTTTTTTTGGCCGGAGGGGGTTTTTTTTTTTTTCTGTTGCAACCGATTACAGTTTAGGTTAGCGATGATTTATATCTAAATAAAGTCTTTATAACCCTTAACACATTATACTAAACATTTTGTTTGTTATGTTATGTTTTCTTCAGGTTTTAGGCTCCCGCTGAGTGAAATCTGTACAATGTGATAGGAATTCGTTTTCCGAAAACTTCGTCTGGGGCTCTCTTCGCGATGAAAAAAAAATTCGTGTATAATTGTTTTGCCACTCTATATTCGTTGGCTCGGACCACGCGTTTTGTTGAAGTGCGTGCTCAAACCAGCCGGATGCCTGCCGTCGGAAAGCATACGTTACGCTATAGCCGCGCTTTGGAAGCGCCAGAGCGGAAGAAAACGCGGCAGCAGCCGTCACGGGGCGGGTAAATTCGCGCGAATCCGATAACGCAAACACGGCAGCGATCCTGGACATGCCCACTGGAGCCTGTCCGAACCGATGGAAACGAGACGGCCCTTGCCGCCGGGCCCGGACGCGTCGGCGTTCAACGCGCCCCGCCGCCGCCGCTGCTGTATCGGGGATGCTCGGTGGCCCCCTTCGCAAAAGGCAGCTGCACGCATCGAATTCCGCAGATTAGGCGCACATTTTGTGGCGCGGCAAGCGAAGCCGGCGAACCGTGCAGCCCTCCTGACGGCCCGCCGCTTTGCCGCTCGCGAGCCAGGCGGACCGAACCCCTTTTCTTTGTGGCCGATTTTTGTTGTTTACCCCGCGCTCCTATCATGGCCGTGTGTCTGAAGGGCCGTCGAAGAAGGTCGGCTGTCCTCTCTGGACGGGCCGCTTTCTTCGCGGTCGCCACTGAAGCTGCGATCTATCGTCCCGAGGACAGGCGAGGCTCGAGATCGAGACGTTTGTAGAATCCACTCCACTGTTCTACGTTTACCCTCGACCTCGATGTGAGCTCGCGGGTCCGGCGAGCACTTTACGGTCTTCTTGGATTTCGGTGTTCATCTTAACGCACACTTGCGTGAGTGTGGCTGTAAGGGCTTGCGACGTTAATCCTTTTACGGGTTCCTAACGGGTTGCTTGTCGTCGCGTGTTTGAGGCACGTGTTGGTGGCTGTCAAAGACCTCTTCGGAGCATTCCGTCACGCCCGTCGTGTGCGTCTTCATTCACCCAGAGGCGTGCAGACGGACGAAGATCGACGGACGGATTATGGCACACTGTCAGGAGACTAGGACACTGCACGCTCGATAGATGCTCGGGGAGTTCGCTCCCTCCTCGGTCTGAACCGCGGTTCCCGTTGAGAAAATGAGCTGTTCACCTGTCAAAGGAGTTCCCCTACGAACATTTAAAGGCTGCCTCCGTGACGCGGGTGGCAACGAAGAGCGAGAGCGCGCCCGACTCCTGACGTTCCGCACACGTGTCTGCTGTTGACGTGTCCATCGAGGCACGAGGACCGGCCGCAGAGCCCGCCCAAGTAGCTGCCGACCAGCGCGTCGGCAGCAGAAGCGCTGGCTCACCACAATCGCATCACCTGCGGGTAGCCGACGCGGCCCCATTGGCCCGGGGCCAGGGAGGGCGCCTATTTCGGGCCACAGTCGCGGGACCCGACCGCCAAGGTCTTCTCGCGCGAGCGGCCCAGCTGAAGTGGCGCTCTCCGGGTGAACGTGTCCGCCGGTGGCCCAGCATCCGCAAGGAGGGGGATGCCCTGGATGTCCGTGACCGTCCTCGTAAAAAAAGAAGTTCCAGACCGAAAGTGTTATCGCCTTCGCGCCGTGTGTGTGTGTGCGTGTCTACCGTCGGGGCATCCCCTGACGCGGCTGCAGCCGTTCTGCGTTTCCGACCTTGGCGACTAATGGCGCCTTGGCGTGCGCGTTCCATGACCGTGTCCGGCGGCGCCTTGTTCTGTGTACGGCGCTAGCGGCTGCCGCCGAAGATATGCCGTCGAGGCGTGGAGAAAAGCCACCGCTGCCCGGACGCGTCCGGGTCCTCTCGGACACCACGCGCAGACTGAAGGTACTGACTGGCCTGCTCTGACGTTCCTCTCTAGGCCTAACGGGCGGTCACGCTTGACTCGAGGTGGTCGGTTAAACTGTGGAGGGTCGACCGCAGCTTTGGAACCTAGATATTTGTGACGATAGCTTGACCGTCGCGTTCTTTCGCACCCTCCCCAGCGCTGGGGTACAAGCTGGGTGCGCGAGCCGGGAGGTCTCCGACGTGCTTCACCTGCTTGAGACCGTGCGCGCCTAGGGTACCAAAGCCAACAGATCGAGCTCATTTCTCTCGTTTCTTGGCACAATATGCGGGTGATATGGGAGCAATCCAAGATCGCACCACCGGCGATGCGATTGCTACGCCAAATTGATCATTCTGCTATATCGCACCATAAAGAACTTGGGCGGGCATCGCGCTAGGGGTTTATTTCTGTTTACCAAGGGCCGAAATCAATAGCCGAGGTCCCTCTACACTGCCGGGTTGTTACGCTAGGCATGTGTGAACGTTCGAATCTCCCGATTATTGTTTGGAAGAATGTACTGTTCGACCTTGTTATCGAACACTGATAGTACTTCGAAGTTTCACAATATTTTTCATTTTTCAAAGTTTGTTTGAGCTAGGGTTTAGTGTGACCTCAGACCACTGTGTGGCATGCCTCCTATTTTTCTGTGCTCTAAATCCCATTAAATCTCCGAACTCTAGCTCTTGGCTTTAGCCAGACCCTCCTACTTTGATCGGTGCTTCGCAACTAGACTCTGGGTTATTTTGGATCATTCATAATTTTTAAAAAAATCTGTCAGCATTGTTTTCTACAAATAGTGGCACCAGCCTAAGAAGGATATTGAGGCAGCCTAGTTGGGTGGCTTAGTTAGCATAGCTCCTTTGAGTGCGCTTCTCTCCACGCATTGGTGCACTGCGGAGCAACGACACCTGTGGAGTAGACACTGCGTGAACGACGTGCGATTTCTGCAGTCCGCTAAACGCCTAGGAAGGAAGCCTAGCTTGCCTCATGTACTCTGTATACTGTATGACGACCAATCATGCAAGCATCTTTCTCGTTGCGCGTGCTACTCTGGGAGCACAGAATTGCGATAACCCTTGCCCTCTGTTCGCGTCATCTGAATGAAACGTTAGCTGACAGCCGCACATAGTCCTGAAAAGGTCGCATTTCTAGTGAACATATTGAAAAATATCGTTTGTGGTGATAGTTAAGCATAGCTGAAGCTACTCTTCTATAAATAGAAAAGTTGTGCATCTCGCTTTGCCGCAGTGCAGCCGTGTGCGTAGGAGAAAAAAACACTCCTGCAGACTCAAATCGCGCGCGCGCGCGCCAAAAATAAAAAAAAAGAAAAAACGTGATGAATGTTGATGTAAGTTTATATGATAAAATAGCACCATGGCCATTATGAAAGTAGTATTTTAAAATAGTACCATGGCCATTGTAAAAGTCTAAGGATTGACTGCAATGATCTGACGAGCGGCATGTGTCACTGGCGTTGACCTTTTTTTTCTTTCTTTCTTTCTTTTTTTTTATATTTTACGAAGGTTTCTTTTAATAGGGCGACATGATTTCTAAACTTCTTGATTGGGTGTAGCTGAGCTGAGCTGTAGGGGTTAATCTTTGCGTCAAATTCCTTGTTTATTTACCACCTCCGTGTTCGAGGCCATTCGATAAATGGTTATTAAAAATTAAATGAGCTTTAGCGGGCGGGTGAATTGAAGCTTTTGTATATTCTTATAAGTACAACTGGCTTTTTTTCTCTCTAGTAAAGCCTATTTAAAGCTTAGGATGTGTTGATTTTATATCTTTACAAAATTCTTTACACCCAAGCCTTTCAAAATCCCTAATTATGAAAGCTTTTTTTTTTTTTTAATTGAACGGAGATATGCGCATTTTTATTTAAACCCTTAGAACTTTACACAAAACATTCAATTTGGTACTAAAAATTATTCTATTCTAAAATTGTTTCAATTGTATACTGTTTGGTCGACCTTCGATCCTTTACTTACGCTTATAGTTCACACACACTCTTAATATATCCTTCATTAATCAACTACTGCATCAAAAGCAGCTGCCGCATTTTAGCTTTAAAACAAAAAAGGGTGGTTCTTATCCCAAAATTCTTGTTGCCTTGCCTGGCACTTTTCAGCACAACTAGACAGGTAGTTTCGTTTTGGGGGGAATTAAACTGTCTTGTGCACCATAAACGGTGATGGGCAGTTGCACAGGAGGAGGAAAGCAGGGAAGGTGCCCTCTTTTAGTTGAAACAAATGAAAACAAAGTAGTATGTGCTTGTCTGCCAAAAGTGCCTTTTGCTCCTCCATATGTTGCTTCAAAATGACTTGACCAATCACATCATTGTTCCACAGTCAGACTTTGAGGGCAGCGAATACTAGCTTGCAGTTCCATCCACAGAGAGATACAAAGAGCAAAAAATGCCATCTGAGATCTGAGGTATTTATTGCCTAGGACAAAAACGTGTTTAGTGACATGTGAAATAAGAACTGTACAGTTCACATTATTGCGTGTCTGTAACATTAGCACTGCCGTAAAATACCGAGAGGTGCCCCACCCCCGAAAGGTAACTCACCCCTATTTTTGTCTTGATTTGCTATTTTATTTTAAATATTCAAAGATAGCCCATTCCTAGTAATCAGTAGTGTTCGGATCAATGAGGACCTTGGCGCGAATGAGTCTAGCTAGCTACGGCAGGATATAAGCGTACATTGCTGATGGGGGAGGACAGTCATCTTTGCTTCATTGTCCCTCACCGCGACAACAAGTTTGACAAAGACACATGATCCAAAAATAGAATCTTTACAACTTTTCTTGATTGCACACCAAAAGTTAGCCCACTCCTTATTTTCACAGAATTTTCTCTCAATATTAGGTGGGCTATCTCGGGATTTTACGGTAGTTGTTGGTGTTTTTTTGTGTGTTTTTTTTTAGCTTAGGGACCTTTATTTACTTCGAAGGTTATACACAATACACACAGTAGCATGGCCGGCAAGTGTCCTTGAGTGAAGCAGTGTCAGTTGGGGAGTGTTCATCACTATTGTAGCTGAAATGATAACCATTGATTTGCAATTGTGCTCGAGAAGAGACTAAACTATTTTTTTAGTAATGCAAAAGGACCAACTGCTATTTCATGACATTGTCTAAAATCACAGAATGTTTGGAGGAAAGAAAGGCATGCAATTAGCTCTTTCTTTTTTTCATGTGTCTGTTCTGTGATGTCCAGGGTAGAGGAAGTCCAAATTTTTAGTGATTTAAGTCCAGTTGTTTTTTGTTTTTTTAAAACACATCCAGGACAGGATACCTGGAGCAAAACCAGGAATTTTGCTATTTGCAATGGCTTGTAGGTATCTATCAGATGTCTGCTGCATTTAGAATTCTTTAAAGGACAGCTCCGCTCGATTCGAAAGATTTCAGGATATTGAGTGATTTTGCATTAAAAAGCCCTAGTAAAAAACACCATGTCATTTGCTTCGTGAAAAATGGGATATATATTTTTAAATCTAATTTTAAACACGAGCGGAAATCAAAACCGAAACGTCGGCTCTGTCCGGCAACATTGTCCTCGGGCCTCCAAGAACATGGCCATCACGTGGTATGAGATGTTACGTGATCCTCTATGCAACGACGGGGGGGGGGGATTGGGGCGGGCGTATACCAGGCGCATGTGTCTGCACCGCCTTCTCGCCACATTTTGGTGTCTACGACATTCGGTGACGTCTGCACAACTGCAGCATATGTCTGCACACGTAGTGTATGTAGTATGGACGTAACTCCGAGAGACAATAATCGCAAACGGTGAGACGATGACGGTGGCTGTGACGCGGTAGACGGTGGAACCACGGCGAATCGGCCGTATGGCTCCCAAGAAGCGCGCTGCGCAGGCACGTTACGCCAATCACATGGATACCGCTGAGCGCTGAGAGGAAACGTTGCTGACGTCATCCGCTACGCTCGCACAGAGTAGTAAAAACAAGCAAAAGGGGGCAATGGTGATGACGTTTAGCTCAATGTTTGCTACGCCCACGCCGTAGCCTTGACTCCACTTTTGGTTGCGCCTAAATTCGCCCGCCCAAGTCGGCTGATTTCGTCAACTTGGCAAGTTGCAATGTTTGCCGGACCGTTTAAGAAACATTTAGACAAAACTGCGTCGTAATATTTGACATGTGGTCTTCCTAGGCCATACTGAAAAGGACTGCATTGTTTTTTCAAAACCAAAAATGGAGCGGAGTTGCCCTTTAATGATTTTAGTTTTTATTTAAACAATACTGGAAAAATTCATGAATGACACCTGGGTTAGAATGTGATAAATAAAAGGAAGTACTTACCGTAAAATACCGGACAAGCGCCCACTGAAAATTTAAAGATAACCGTGAAAAAAATGGGGGATGGGCGCTTGTCCGGTCATCAATTTTACATATCAATCTACTGTACATATTTTCTCTGATCTTAGAAATTGGGGTATGGGCACTTAATGTGGAATGGGCAGATGCGCGGTATTTTACGGTAGAGATGCAAAATAATTAAACCCCCGTTTGGAAAGCTTCTTTTTTGTTTCTTCCGTATATCGCGGCAGTCAGTTAGAAACAATGTAAAAAAAAAAAAAGCTATACTATTTCGTCTTCAACGTGTTCCTGCTGAATCCATTCCCTATAAATGTTCCACTTGTTTATGTCAGGCATCATGTAGATAGGACAAAGATAGTTATATAAATATAAAAGAAAAAGCTCACCTGCAAAAAATATGACGGTCGCGAAGCCGCCTGTGGCAGCTGTTCTCGACACGTGCGCACAAAACTGCTGCATGACCCAGCGCAGCTCTGAACGCCATGCGCATCGCGACTCGCACGATCTTGTGACACGTACTCCAGAAAGTCTTGGCAGTTTCTGGGGGGTTTTTTTGTTGTTTTTTTAACTCCTGGAAGGGGGGCATTCTCAATGGGGGGATGGGTGCTGACGGAAGCTTGGGAGCGAGCACGGTATTTTACTGTGACCGTTTTTGTCAACTGCCTTTGTGTCCACTGTTCTTTTGTCACCGAAGTCACCGACACGCTGTTGGTTTCATGGGAAAGTATTAGTAGCATTGTCACATTTCCGAAAGGAGCTTTCCTGGTTACCACTCTGCTGACGTCTTTTTATTTTATTTTTATTTTGTAGAGAGAAACCCGGCCATCATATCGGAAACGTAGTGACCCCAATATTCCAAGATCAAAAAGGTATGTATGTGCTGGCTGTGTTTTCATTTCTTTTTTTTCTTTTTTTGTGTTAGCATAAATAAGCTTATAGTTAGATTGCATCTGTGGCCACTCTTTTGAAAAGCAATAGAAAACATCTAATCCCAGTATGTATGGTTGTATATTTTTTAATGTTGCGTAGAACCAGTTCGGAACATATTTTTCTGTTCTTGTCTTTCTTTTTTTTTTAAGTCTGGAAAGGGTGTTGACATACAGGTGCTATTGGCTTAGTGCACTCTTATATATAAAGAAACTAGTTGTCCAGGTTAACTAATTTATATCAATGTGTTTCATTTTTGCACAATTTTTCAATTAAGCTTCATGGCATACCATCATAATCTACAAATGCACTGTCTCTATGCAACTGCACAGTATACTAGCTAATGGAACTTCTCATATCCACACAAGTGACCAGTGATTGTATTTTTGTTGAGATGTTTGTGTTTGTCCCTCTTTGTAAACCTCCGTCTCGGGTTGTAGAATGTCTTATAATAACCAGCTTACCTGCTTAGTCACGTTGTCTTCAGTTATCATTCCTGAAGCAGGCATTGTCCCGTGTAATATTTGTCGTCCCTCCCTGTGTATTTTTGTTGTTCTTTTTTTTTTTCGCACTCAGCAAAAGATTTTTTTTTTTTTATGTATATATATATATGACATGAACTGAATTTGAACACAAATATTTGAGACCTGCTATTCTTGCAATCAGTAGAGCTTCCTTGAGGGGGGACATTGGCTAGAGATGTAACTTGTGAACTACTCAAGTGATCGGAATGAAATCGCAGAGGGCATTGAACATCAGATGTATGGGTACTGTGCAAACTTTCACCTCTCTAGGACAATTATACATGATACCTGCATAAGATGTGTCACTCTTTGTAAAGAAATATATTACAGTCGAATCTCGTTAATTCAAATTCGAGGGGGGCCGAAAATTTGTTTGAATAAAGCAAAGTTTGAATTATCGGGAGTTTCCTCTCATAGAGACGTATAGGATGGGTCTTCGTGTTAGTTTGAATTATCCGCCAGTTTGAATTAATGAGAGTCGACTGTAGTATATGTAAATGAAGCTATTAAGCACCATTTTGACTGCTTGAATATAAAGTAAGGGATGTGGGACTTTGGGCTATCCAGTTTTCCTAACTCGAATGTAAATATTTCAGGAAGAGCTATTACCTCAAAATAGGAGGTGCATATCTTTTCTGTGTCAATTTCTTAAAACTGTTTTTTTTCTTAATGAGGACTTCAACTTAAAACAAATCAAGTAGATAGCCCGATTCCCCAGTAAATTTCAGTTAAGAAACATTTTGATTGTGGTATCAGAATGCTTTTACTTTTGAACAAAAGTTTCCTTCGTAGGCAATTTGCAGCAAAAAGTGGAACTGAGAGAAATTCATTTAAAGGGTAAACTCCTTTACTTAGTTACTACCTCGCAATGTGTTGAAAATATTTTATATCAACGTAACTATTTAGCGTATGGTTATCAAATTTAGCGCAAGGGTGTATAATTAGTTTCTCAAACCAAAAACCTCAAATTTGAAAAATTATTTCTAAAAAAGACAATTTGAAATTTAGGTTTATGGTCTTCCTTTAAGAGTTCATTCTGCAGTTTTGGAAAACAGAACTGGTCGCCAGAATAATGTCGCCTTGATAAGCCGTTAGCTGCTGCTGCACCCTTTTCTTGTTTCCCTGTGTGCAATGGTAGAACTTCATTAATTCATTGTGCTATATTTTCCTCCAATTGCTGGTGTAACTTAGTCAAATTCAGCAGGACATATTGCCTGACCAAACAATGCAAAAGCAAGCTCACACTTGCTTTTTTCTAATATCATTGTCCTCATTGTGCCCCTTGCCTGTGTTTCCTAATGAAGACTAGGCCTAGGGAATAAGTCGTGCTTTTTCACTTCGTAATCATTTTGCTATAGTCTTATGTTAATGCTGAGATTCTTACGTGGGGCCATGTGTGGCCGTGTGGCCTTTCACCCATGTTACGACAAGCAAAACATTGTTGCTGCGACCATGGGGGAGGCATCAGAGCCTTGCTATGCTGAAAAAGTAGTTCATCGCTGCCTCATTCATCATGGTGCAATACGCTGCAGTAATCGGAAGATACATGCCCCTAACTTGCCTTCATAAATTTAGGTGCTAGCTCATTGGACAAAAAGGGATGCGCAACAGCACTGTTAGCACTGCAAGCGTCTGCCGGGCAATGTGCCGGAAATGACCCTGCCAACGTTTTAAAGACAAATTTCTTACAGTTCATTTGCGTCGCACCAGGTGGCGTTTATTTTTGAAAATAATCTATTAAACAGGAACGGTTAGTCTCTGTTGTATATTTTTTTTGTGTGTGTGCGTTTTCATAAGGGACTTTATTTCTGCTTTGACTTGGGCTTGGGATGTGCAAGGGAATATACTGTAAGCGACTTAATTTCGTGAAGACCTAATTTTTGTGAATTTCATGAATCGCTTACAGTTTGCGAAAAATAGGTCCCACAAACAATTCCAGTAAAATGTAAACACATTGGAATCTATATTGAGATCCCACCGCGTCGCGAAAATTGGGACCCGCAAATTGTTCTAAAACTTCAGCTTTGACCTAAATCACGAAATATTGAGCCCACAAAAAGTAAGTTGTTTACAGTATTAAACTGTTAGTACTTGCCTGTGCCTTGTCCATTCTGTGGGTGAGCCCCATTTCTTTTTGCTAACTTTACAGTGATGTGGACGTGGACGACAAGCCCAACAACTTGAACAACTCGGGGAGCTCTTCAAACTCCAGCCTGTCCGCAAGGTGGGCCCAGGATTCTCCAATCTCAAGCGAAATTGTGCACATCTATTTTTCTTTCCTTAATTTTTACTACACTTATGTGTGCTCTGTCTGATGGCTTTAGTGTGTTGTGTATTGAGCATTAATAAGACAATGCAATGAAATCTTACAAACAACTGGCACCGTGTTTCCCACATGTCCTTATCGGGCACTGCATCTCGTGTGTTTTCATGATTGATGAAATTAGGAAATGTGTTTATGCCACACTAATCAGGGTGATGAGTCTTTTAGTATGGTGAGGGTCTAGTTTTCAAGATGTGTATGCATTCACTCTGGCCATGCATTGAGTAAGCTCTGAAACAATTGGACCAGAGCAATTGCTGTCAGTGGAACCATGTTTTTGTGCTATATTTGATGGCTGAGAGAAGAGTCTTACATTCAAGGACATGCCTAAATTTAACATTTCTGGTGTTTCTCCGAATGCACAGCACCAGATCACCAAACTGTTGAGAATGTAGGATCACCAATTCCACCTGTCTGTTTGTGTTCTTGAGCTCCAAGACAGCCTTGAAAGTGAAAATAGTTTGGTGCTTGCAGTTCTATATGAGTAAACTAATTCAAACAAACAAAAAAGGTTTGTGAGCATACCAAAAAGCAAAGTATTTGGTTTAACTCTGCTCGCGCATCAATCAGTATCGTTCGGTGTACTCGTAAAAATGTGAAATGGAGTTAATTGAAGTCTGCCTCTGGACTCTCTCCAGTTCTAGGGGCTCTAAGCAAGGCACTGATCTTGCCCGTAGGAAGTGGTAACAGGATCTACCCCCTCCAACCAAATAGGCAAACATTGTCTGTTTGCCGATATCACAACATGATAAAAAATGTCGGCTGTCTTTATTTTACTATCGTCCTCCTCACCCAACGTGAGCATGAGGAAGAAAATACTTTTTCTTATATAGGGTGTCTGAAGTCTCCAGGCTCGATCTAAAATGGACCATAAAAATCGACACCTGCACGAAGCCATCTAAACTTTTCGTCAAAGGTGTATTTCACAGGTCCGTTTTGTTTTGTGAAATTACGTAGTGTAGCTCCGTTTCTGTAAAAATTGGGCCAAGAAACTTACCAGGGTCAACGGTGGGCGGCGACGAAGACGACAGAGTCGAGCAGTGGGGCACGTTTGGTGCACATATTGATAAGTGGCGTCCGGAGCAGCGTTGGAAGGTGTAGCCGACCAGGGAAAGAAAGCAGACGACACAAAGACAAGATCTGTCGGCAGCAAAAACTTCGTCATTATGCAACTGCATTTTTTTTTTTTTTAAGTTCAAGTTTTGTTTTTATTGTCCGCGTTTATTTTTAAGGCAATGGTACACTGCGCAAAGATTATCCGTTTTAGTAAATCACAGTCGTCGCGAGCAGTCTCAATAAGGAAGTAGCACCATCTATCAGTATGTGCGCCAAACGTACCCCGCCGCTCTACTCCGTCGTCTGTGTTGCTGTCCGCTGTTGACCCTAGCAAGTTTTTTGGCCCGATGTTTTACAGAGAGGGAGCTACGCTTTGTAATTTTACAAGAAAAAGATGGACCTGTGCAATACATTTTTGACGAAAAGTTAAGATTGCTTCGTGCAGGCGTCGATTTTTACGCTCCATTTTGGATTGAGCCTGGTGACTTCAGACAGCCTACACTTAAGCACGCTACACTGGTATCCTCTTCACCGATGTGACGGACTTTGTTGCCAAACTGGAGCACATGCGTACAGATCGCTTTAATGTATTTACTGTCCTTAGTCTCTGTCTGGGCCAAGCTAAAAATCTTGTCTTTAGTCTAGTCCAGTGGTTCTCAGCCACTGATGTCTCGCGGACCCCTTGTGGATCGGCGGAGATGATGGAGGACCCCGTTTGCGGTAAGGGGAAGGGAAAGGTATAGGTTAATTATGATAATGATTTAATAAGTTAACACAACTAAGGGCTGGTGTGAAGTAGACTTCTCTCATTGACATACAGACGAGAAAACTCACCTGCAAATTAGAACGCTTCTTCCCAATCGGATAAAAGACAACTTTTATTGCCGGGCTTGACTGACGAGGCAGGGCTTCGCGGACCCCAAGAATACCTTCGCGGTCCCCAAAGGGTCCGCGGACGCCCATTTGAGAACCACTGGTCTAGTCTGTCACAACAAAGTACCGCGGGAGAGGTCATCATGACATGTCGTCATGACGTCCTGTCATGACGGCCTGTCATGGCACCAACAGCTGTTTTGGTCACTCACGAGGCCCCAAGGCCCCGAGGTTGACCGAACAGCTCTTGGGGCCAAGTCAGCTCTCCTTTTCATCCTTGGTTTTGATCATCGTTGGGGGCGTGTCCCTCCACGCTTCTCGCTTCACCTCTGGTGGTGTCGTGTCGCCTCTGGAAGCTTCCTACCTCCATGTTACGCCGCGACGTACTGTGGGGGAACATCCCGAGGGGAAGCGAGCCAGCGGGAACTCTAAGGCACATGTGTGCTTATGTCTGGTCAGGAGCCTGGAGAGCCCCAGCCAGTCGTGCGAGGCGGTGCACCGTGGCCAGCCGGCGGGAGGGGGCGACGGGGGTGGTCCCCCGGCCCCCCTGGACGACTCCGACCTGGAGTGCGACACGGAGCCCCCCAAGTGGCAGGACAGGGTGCCGCTGGACGAGCGGCGCCTGCTCAAGCCCAAGGAGATGAAGAGACAGGACGTCATCAACGGTGGGTGGTGTCCCAAACCGGGGCCTCTTTCGCTAAGGGGACATCCTAGGAATCGCTCTTGCGAGGCATCGCGTTAATGCCTGCACTTGGGCTTTGCCTCTCTGCCTTCTGTAGTCGCCGACGAGGTGAAAATAGTGGGGAAAAGCTTCGGTTGTCCCGCCTCCGGCGCGGGCTTCCCACTTTCGGCGACGCCTCAACGTCTTGGGCACCTCGAGAGTGCGAGCAAAGCCTAAGCCAGCGCGAGGCATGGAGGCCGGGCGTTTAAAAGATGCGCCTGCCATTCTTATTTTGTCAACGACTGTGGTAAACGTTCTAATGTGAGAGCAACTAAAGGCCGCTTCAAGCACTTACGGCAAGGTAACGCAACGGCATCATTGGTCGGGTTTAGATCGAGGAAATGTAGAATATTGTTGTCCCGCGGCGCACTGAAAATAGAGATTATAGTACTTTGTTTTATTCTGCACTGTTCGTACGTGGAAGGTGCTATTGCTATCACTGCCTTCTCTGTGGGTGTGTTCGTGATATTTGCTAATGTGAAGCTTTGCATTTTTCAAGTTCAGCTGCGTTTTCCAAATTGTTTGTCAAGAGTATTCGGTGGGTTCAACAGTATCCAACTAATTCTTGCCCAAACCTTATCACGTGCTCGCCAACTGTATGAGACTAGTTTAAGCGAGGCAGTTGAATTAATATTTGTAGCCTTAACTTGCATTAAAAATGTCTTCAGTATTTGTGACCTGCATTTGTGTATAGAGCACAATTCCCAGTTAGCACAAACGAGTGATTGCCGGTTTCTTGTTTTTCTCGTAGAATTGAAAGGCTGTCACCAAAACTACTAGTGTGGTGTAAAGTGCTAATCGGGGGCACAAGCCTTAGCAGTGACATTGGTACTTACTATTACCATGTCGTAAAATAGGAAAGTAAAATGCGGAAAAGCCCCGATATCACGTTTACACTAAAACTGTGTCGCTCAGTGTATGTGTACTGTGATGAAACTTGTGCACCATCATCGAGGCCTTCTACCGTTCAAGGACTCATTAAGGGGAGAACCAGTTAATCGATGTGCTGTTACTCCTACGAACTGATTGTGTTGTCCCTCCTGCCCTTGGTGCTTTCAGAGCTGTTCCACACGGAGCGTACGCACGTGCGTAACCTGAAGATCCTGATGCGCCTGTTCCACCAACCTCTACGACTACAGCAAGAGCCAGTGCTGGGCATAGAGTTGCTTGACCTTCTATTTCCCAACTTGGAAGAACTGTTGGAGATCCACCAATCGTTCAACGAAAAGATGAAGCGCAGGCGTCGACAAGAGCCCCTCGTCGGAGACATCGGGAAGATGATGCTCGACATGGTCAGTGGCCGTTCAGTTCCAGCCAGCCGGCCATCCTCTTTCTACAGTCGGCTCTTCGCGGTTTGGCTCTCAGCAGTCGGCTCTCGGACGTTTAGCATGGCTAGAAGCTCTGTTGCTCCAGCAAATTGTGGCTCTAGCAGCTTGGATATGATTCCAAAGTTCTAGAACGCAACGTTGTCCGATTCAAAATTTAGAATCAATTTTTTTAGATGTTTAATAAGAAAATGGCATTTGTTGTTGGCAGCAGACAATATTCATTCCTATGTGCTTGCAGGTTTCCCTTCTAAATCAGATAATGCCAGGTTCTAAACTTTAGGCATTTTACCTGAAGTGTTGGTGCTACATTTACAGGTAGTTTGAGCTTTCAGCACTACATTGTTTATTTTTGCTGTGTGTAAAAAAGAAAAGTGGTTTTCTTTTCTTAGGTGATGCTGCGTGCTTCGCCCGAATTGGACTGAGTATTCGTGCAGTACTGGCTGCACTTCTAGATGGGCACATTACTTAATTTGTGACTTTAAACGTGAAGCTCCATGTGACGTCCCTCTGATGTCCTCCACAGCTGGACGGTGAGTCTGGGGAGAACCTGAAGCGAGCGGTGGCCACCTTCTGCAAGAACCAGTCGATTGCCCTGGAGAGCCTCAAGAGCAAGCAGAAGAAGGACCAGAAGCTCGCCCAGTTCCTGGCGGTGAGTAGACAAGCTTTCCTGGGCCAATACCTTCCCGAAAGCATGCATGACCACTCCCTGGGGTTGATTGCCCAAGGGGTTTATTTGTCATTATGAGTGGATCAAGTGAAATTTATATTTGTTTGCCCAGACTGCAGAATTAGTCTAGCAAGCCTGTAATGGCTCATTCAAGTCTGCTTGAAATTACAGTAGTAGTAGTATCCCGAAAGTTATCAATCTCTTATGAAGGCCAGAAAAAGCAGAGAAAACAAAAAAAAAAAAGAATGCTCTGGTTGTTTTTTTATTCTCCCATGCTTACATCAGCTGCCCTAGACAGTGTCATTAGTATCATGTTAGTTAAAAGACAAATGGAGAAGTTTGTTTATTTAATTGGCTTCTAAATTTTCAGGGAAACTGGGACTATTGTTGTCAAAATATATATTACCTATCTTGTGACACAAATTGCCTGAACCCAGATAATGTGACTTCTAGAAGTGAGCTGTCTTTCTGTGGTTTTCTAGACCACAAACATTGGTTGGCTATCTTTTGAAATAGGCCATCTCTTGGGTTATTAGGGTAAATATATTGTAGCGTTAGCTACACTGGCCGAGGTTGAGCAGTTTCACATGGCCCTCATAATGAGCCGTGCTCATTATGAAGAGCGCGCGACGGCGGCGGCGGCGGAGCTCCGCATAGTGAGCACGGCGCCGCGTGCTCCGCATAGTGAGCACGGCGCCGCGTGCTCCGCATAATGAGCACGGCTCACTATAAGGGCCACGCAAAGCTGCCGCCGCCGCCGCGCCCGCCTAGCCGGTCTGCGCATTCCAGAGGAGTGACGTCATAGCCGCGGCAGACACACTAGCGCCGCCGCGTGCCCAGCTGTGCACCTCCGTTGCGCAGTAGCCAAGTCTGACGCTGCACCGGAGCCGCTTGATAGCGCCTCTCATTTTGTGCGCATAAGCTCACGCTACGTATATCCTGGCATAGCCGAGCTAAGCCACCGCAATTTTTCTAATTCTATATTTGGTGCCACAGAGTTGTAAAAAGTTGGTAAAACATTTGCTTGTGGAGATATAAATTATTTCGTAACTTTTATTCCAAGTGCTGGGGACCATAGGCGGAAAGTTCTCAATTTCCCCGGAGGGGGGGGCTTGGCTTTTTTTTGGGAAACATTTGGGGCGTCTCTTGTAAGAGACGTCCCAAACGTGTGTAATCCCCTGGATAATGTAGAATAAGCATGCTGACGGCATGATATCTAAAGAAATGTCGGCTTTTGTGACCCTTTAATTTAGCTGTCGTTGCAGTTGTGATCAGTGAATTCCGTGGTTCAAGCGCACAGGCCGTAATGAATTGTTTCATCGTTTCAGAAAACAAAATGGGGCTTACAAAACGTATTATGTCGTCTACTTCTGTAGGCTGCAGGTCCGCTAGAGGTGTCACTGTCGTCGTTCGCAACTAGGTACTTTTAATGGCTTTCAAAGGAATGTCCAGCACTAGCCTTTATCGTATTTGCTAATACTATGTAGGGTCTTCGAAGAAGACTGTGAGAATGGTTGGAAAACTTTATCCACTGGGTGCCACCTATCAATATGTGCGGGCACCAGGGCGCACAGATGAAATTGAGGTGCACCCAGAGGTTCCGGAGGCGATGGAACTTGCTTTTCTGAAGAGCTCGGGAGAGGTGGGGTGAGGGTATAGAACCCGGCACTGCCGAAAAGGGGCTCTGCCCCCCCCCCCCCCCCTTTTCCCCCGGGAATTTCTTTTTTTTTGGGGGGGATTTAGTTTCCTCGTAAAAATGGCCCTAAATTGGGAAAAGAGGTGCGAACGTTTTTACAACAGCACTTTGGCGTTATTTGGAGCTAGAAAAGTTGGCGCCTCCCCTCCCTTAGCAAGCAAATGTATTCATTGAGGGCAGGCACGTAGCCAGGATTTTGTTTCGGGGGGGCCCACCCATGACAAAATGCTGTATGAGGGGGAGGGGGGAGAGGAGGTCCCAGCAAAATGGAAGATTTTGGGGGGGGGGGGGGGGGGGCGGGCCCCATGGCCCCCCCCCCCCCCCCCCCCCCCTGGATACGTGCCTGATTGAGGGTGTACTATTTTCACAGTCAGGTTTACCTCATAAAATTTTTAAACATTGCTCCGCTAAAAAAAGATTTTACTGGAATTTTTTAATATTGAATTTAGGCTCGGGTGGCCATCACTTGCGTTGTGAGCTCCCACAGAGAGTTGACAGCCATCACCAATGCTCAAACAGTCTGTGTCTCAACGCACACTACTCTCCCCGACAAACCGCGGCTAGGCAGCAAGGGAACAAGCACGGTATTATCATGGCAACTGCCCCTACCACACGGTGGCTCCCAGCTTCCCCGAGGGTGCGTTCTCACGAAAAACCGCCATTCCCCGCAGGAGAGGGAGATGGACCCATTGTGTCGCCGTCTGCAACTGAAGGACATGGTGGCCACAGTCTTCCAGCGCCTGACCAAGTACCCGCTGCTGCTAGAGAATGTGGCTAAGCACACCGCGGCGGCGTCCGAAGAGCACGCCCGACTCATGCGTGCGCTGGAGTGCAGCAAGCGCATCCTGGCCCACGTGAACCAGGCGGTCAGGGAAGCCGAGAACCAGCACCGACTGGCCGAGCTGCAGCGCCGCCTCGACAAGAGCGCCTTCGACAAGGTCGAGCATCCCGTCAGCCAAGCATTCAAGGTACGCAAAGGCCTCAAAACGCAAAGTTTTGACGGGCACGGGGGCACAAAACTCGTCCCCTTGCCCGTCGAGGATCGGCTCGCAACTAAGCCGGTGGTGGGCGTGTCGAGACGGGTCGCATCGCAAATGTTTCGAGGTGTGCCTAGCACTTCGGTGGTTGCTCTGACGCGCCTGGCGGAGTGGGGCATTTGAAATAAGGAGCGCAGCCATCTGTTTAAGATACGCAAGTATGCTGTTATATATAAACTGCAACAATGTGACGTGTTGGGCTTGTTGGTTTGAGGTGAACATCTTGGGTCAGCGCCGTCCCGTCGTGTTTGTTCCTTTACTCTTGTCCAAGTTTCTTTGCCGCTGTTTCTTCCCAAAATGTTATACGTACATTTGCAAATGATATTATGCAAACTACCGTAAGATACGGGGGAAACGCCCACCTTACCTTCACTGAAAACTGGGATAATCTAGACATGGGTGCTTGTCCGGTCAAATCTGTCACTTAACATATAAATTGCAGAATTCCCAAGTTTTGGAAATGGTAATAAGGGGGGCTTCCACGGTATTTTACTGTAGGTCATTTAAAATGTTCCAAGTATATTTCTATTTTTGTCCCAGTATACAGTCAAATCTCTTTAATTCAAACTCGAGGGGGACCGAAAATTTGTTTGAATAAAGCAATGTTTGAATTATCAGGAGTTTCCTCCCATAGAGACGCATAGGATGGGACCTCATGTTAGATTGAATTATCCGCAGGTTTGATTTAAGAGAGTTTGAATTAATGAGAGTCGACTATAGTAAAGTCCTATAGGTTGTACAAGCTTCCCTGCGCAGCTGCTTTTCTTTTATGGCACGCAGATTGTCATTGACGTTTTTGGAAGGAGACCAGCGAACAATGAGGCACCGATAGCATTCTGCCTCGGAAAAGCAATTTGCATTGAGATTTAATTCTTGCGGGTGTTTCGCCATTCGCTCTCCTTTTTTTTTTTTTTATAAATGGCAGCGAGTGACTGTTGCCGACGTAATTGGAAAAAGCTAAAATTGATTGAGTTACATTTGAGATCATACACACTGTTTAACCTATGCAGAAGTGATGATGAAGCAGTCTAGCTTGGGGTTCCAAAGCGCTAGGGACCTAGTCCGTCCTCACCACGGGGGGGGGAATAATAAATGGAGCTCAGGCTCTCGCTTTCGCTAGCCAGGACAGAAGGATGGACATTAAGAAGGGTTAAATGGGGCAGACGGCCGACCAGTAG
Organism: Ixodes persulcatus; assembly: GCA_013358835.2. NCBI lineage: Eukaryota > Metazoa > Arthropoda > Arachnida > Ixodida > Ixodidae > Ixodes > Ixodes persulcatus. The sequence goes on from JABSTQ010011543.1 coordinate 960,982, forward strand.
ACGTGCAATTCACAGTTTCAAAGGTGTAAAAGGGAGAGAAATAGGGCTGGAATTAGAGGGGCTTAAAATGTTTCGAGCTACGCGGCGCTAGTCACTAAAAAGGCTATGATTGGAAAGAACGACACTTCGGCCACCTCTGCACTTCATTGTTGCCAGTTGTCCAAAGCTTTGTCCAAAATCGAAAAAAACAGCTTTCCGTCCTTCTTCGACGTCAAAACGGTCCGCGACAGAACAAAACGACGACGTCGCCCGAGTTTTCCGCCATTGAACCTAAAGCGCAAGAGGTCATATTTTAAAATCGTAACGATCGTCACCTGAAATCACCGGGATCGCGGTGGGCGATTGCGTTGCGCTTTTACGACGTTGTCGAGCAGAAATCGAGGAACCACTGTTTTGAAAGCGGTGAACGCTCCAGTCGGAGACGCACTCCGGGTACCGTACCAACGCACCCCGACGTGTCCCCTCCGCCCGGTGCAGAATCTGGACCTGCGGCAGCATCGCCTGCTCTACGAGGGCCCCCTGGTGTGGCGCCTGCCGAGGCAGAAGGCCATCGAGGTGCAGCTGCTGCTCCTGGAGGACATGCTGGTCCTGCTCCAGCGCCAGGATGAGCGCCTGCTGCTGCGCTTCCATGCGGTCCACCTCCCAACGGCCCGCGAGGATGCCAAGCTCACCCATTGCCCCGTGCTGACGCTGCAGAACGTGTTCACGCGCGACGTGGCCACAGACTGCAAGGCCTTCTTTCTCGTCTCCACCGCCGAACAGCATGCCATGTACGAGTTTGCTGCCGCCTCCGCCAAAGAGAAGATGAAGTGAGTTTGGAGTCGTCGATCTAAGGGGGGCAGGTTTTTTTTAATTATATTTGTAATTATTAATTAACCTGTCTCACTCAAATACAGTATGTAGATGTATCTCATAATGCCGTATTTGAATATGCAATCCAATTCAAAATATTTTTTGTCAAACAAAAAATATTGTCACAAATGACAAATGATGAGGTGGCGATTAACTGAAGGAAACTAAACGTTTAATGTGGCGAACTTGTGCCGAGAAAACGAAAGAAAACAAGTAGCGTCGCAAGCGTCGAAGTCGACGCAACTGCAGGGGTCGAACGCTGAAGCGAGACTGACGCCGGCTCGCGATGCGGAGCCTTTATGTACACGCGTGGGCTTCTGGAACAATCGCCGTAGAAGGTTTGGCACGTTGAACATTCAGACCTTGAATAAGCAACAGGGTTCTCGAATTCACCATAGTGAAACATTTACAAAAATAACAAAATAGGTGCGTCCGCTCCCAGGCATCGAAGCTCGGCCCTTTGCATGAGAGCCAAGCACAATAACCATTCGGTTACGGACGCGCTTGCTCGGAGACGCGCGTGGCAATATTGCAGAATGTAGGTCATTTCTTACGGATCGTTAAGATAAATGTTTACTAAAAATATTTTCTTCTAACTACATATATTCATTTCCTAGGGTCTATCATACATCTTAAAGCTAATAGTGTTTATAAAGCGGTGGTATTTATTATAAATAAATTGCAGTTGTGAAAATAAAATAAATGGGACGATAATTACTTTCAGTTGTAGCTAATTACTCTTTATCTATTGAGTTTAGTGCAAAAAGAAGTGCTTTAGATTGCAGCTGAGCTCAGTTGGTAGAGCGCTCCATTGAAAATGGAGAGGTCCCGGGTTCCATACCCGGACCAGGCGGATTTTTCGTTCGCGCACCAGTCACCTAGCTGTGTTTGGAGATTTGTGTTTGTCCTTTGTCCCGCTTGTTCCCCTCCTCCAGGGATCATTTTCATCGAACTATCTGTGTTTCACCAATATAAGCATCAGTCGTTGAAAATAACACGTGTTACAGAGGCTAACTCTCCGACAAACCAAAAATAGACAATGTCAGTTAGAGTACACTAACTTTTAGAAGTAATAGCCGCAGGTGTGGGGCACATTTTGTGTATTAGGAATTTTTCTTAGTTGTCGTTTAATTTGACAGCTGTAAAAGTGTCAGCGTTTATGCGCCTTCTGCACATACATTGTATCTTCAAGAAATAAAATTTTAACATCCTTTCTGCACATTATACCAACCTGTGTTTCTTTTGAGAGAACAACTAATTGGCCACATTTTGATGTGTCATATTGCTTCATATGCAAGCTAGTTCGGAAAATAAGAGCGCTTGCATGAATCCCTTGAAAATTGCTGTTTAGGCCTAGCTCTCGCGTAATCATTGAACTATGTTTGCCCATGCTACGTCGAAATATGCTTGTCTTCTGTACACCCTTCTACTTCATCTTCGTTTTTTGTGCGCTGTGTCGATTTTACTAAGTGTGCGCAGCATTATTAACTTTGTTAACAAAGCTGTGGGTGCAAGGGGAGACATGATGAGTGTCTGGCACATGGTCACAGATCAACACTTGCCTCGGCTAGATTGCGCTATAGCTTAGAAAGTATTTCCTAGAGAATGGAATTGCTCGAGGATGACGGATTTACAGGCTGGGGTCCTGGGAAGTCGACTTGAAACAAGTTTGTCCCTTGGAAGGTTATGCTGAGGATGCCTGAACGTCTGCCTCTCTCCACAGCTGGCTTCACCACATCAACGAGGCCCTGAGGCCCCACAACCGCCAGCAGTCGCAGCAGAAGCGCTCGGAGCGCATGGGGTCAACGGAGGAACCCCCCGTGGACAGCACGCTAGAGTGAGTGGGACCCTGACATGGGCGTACCAACCGGGGGGGGGGGGGGGGGTAAAGGGGGGCACTTGCCTCCCCAGTTCTCAGAGTGGGGGGGGGGGGGGGCAAGGCATGTGTTTTGCCCCCCCTGAAACAGCCGCCACTGGGCATTGCAAGCACTAGCCGGCGGCGCCCAAGGGATACCAAGGGCACTGCCCCCCCCAGCTCTGGGGGGGGGGGGGGGGGGTGGAGGGCTGGTGTGCCTCCCCATTCAAAAACAATTGGAGACAAAACATTTTTTTTTTTTCTTAATTGGATCGTTTGGTTTGTTTGTTTTTATGGGGACGTAGAAAAAAACTCAAGTTTTTTGGAGCCTTACGAGTGAGTCACTGTTGTTTACATGCCACCCTGTAAATAAAGGGGCACGTTCACAGTGGCTTTAACATGCAGGAGTGAGGCATGTGCACCTTTGCACATTTGGGTCTTCTTTTGTACTCATATGTAGAGTGATATCCCAATCCGACACTCATGTCCAAAATATGAACTTGCTCCAACGTCTTTTAGGCAAAGTATTGATTTTAGAGAAAAGCAGGGGAATAATCTTTCTCCCTGAAAAATTGTTTTGGGATAACTGCCCCAAGTGAAACGATTTGGAGAGGGGTGAAAAAACTAGTTCTAACAGTCTATCAGTAGAAAAAGAGTGTATGGGACTTGCTTTGTTCAAGGTTGCTGAATTCTTCTCAAGCCTTTCCAGGCTGCTTTTTCTTCTAATTTTGTTGGCCAAGGTGAAGAAAATCCCCCTGCCAAATAATAAGGGGAGAGTGGCTTTTTTTTTTCTTTTTTTTTTTGAGTCTATTGGACAAAAGAGAATGAAGCCTGATCGATGGCTTCAAATAATGTCCCTTCCATTTGTAAATTAAAATAAACCTCGGACAAAAGAAAAAAAACATCCTTGGAAGAGAAAACATAAACAGTAATCCCTCATTATAACGAAATCCCTTTTTTCGAATTATCGCTTTTATCGAAGTTAGCGTGGTCCCGACCAAAATGCACATATTCTGAACCGAATGTTTCTAACCGTATCGGCGGCGACCATGCTTATTACGAAGGCAGAGGTGCCGAAAGCACGCAAGCCTACACAAAGGTTATTGCGTTCCCTCCCCCTTCTCCACCAAGGCGGACAGCAAACTGAAAAAACAACAAACAAGAAAACGAAGCAAACAGGAGGTGGAGGACAGAGTGCACAGAGCACTTCTTCCGATCCCAATGCGCCAACGTGGACAGGAGCGGCGTCCATGTTCCGACGCTACACACAGCACCCGCAGTCGACGACGCTGCTTGACTCCTGTCGGAATCAGGTCAATGGAGCAATGGAGCCTGGAGGAGATCATCCCTTCAAAAACCCCGACGCGTGCGCCTGCGGCATACATGTGCGTTGTATGCCAGAGTGGGATTGTTTACCAAAAGTCGCTTAGATCTGCGAGGTTAAGAAAAGTGGCCGACCCAAATCCGAAATTGCCAAAGAATTTGATATTCTGGCATCGGCCGTTCGACGCTATGCACCATTTTACAGAACAAGCAAGGCATAGTGAATGGGCCCGAGAAGTTTCTCGTACAAGAAAAAGCACGCCCGTCACCCTAAGATGAAAGATCGCCAATTGCTTTGCGCACATCGGATTTTCTCTCGCAAGGATTCTTGCCGAGCTGGCGCACAATTCCCAGAGGTGCAACAATCTCTTCAGGAGTGTGTGCAAACATGTTAGCGAAGTCCCCGACGATGAGGGGTGCCGCAAACCTCCCGAAGTGGGAAATGTGCTACAAATTTTACTGAAGACGTTGCCCATTTCTCTTCTGCCGTTAATATACTCCTTCCTTCCCTGCTCAGTGCTGTGATACTGACGGTACTACCTGTATTACACGTTACTAATGCAAAAGCATTAGCTATCTATCGAGTGCAGTTGGCATTGTGTGTAACCACGAAAAACAGCACCTAGTCCCATTGGCTGAGTGCAACGGCACCTAAATGCAAGTCATCAAGCACGCTCCTCAGAAATAAAATGCAAATAAAAGAACAGCAACGCAGATGCATCGTCACAGAAGGTGTGGAGCCAGCGAGGTTCACCGCGCCTATGCAGTGGGGGAGCGTGGTGTCACCGCTGGAGCACCACGTGCGATAGGAAGACGTGGAGCGCTGCTTGTAGGAATCCACTGCATGTAGGAATGCTTTCGCATTCCTACACGTAAGCAGTCTTAAGTGTCCTTGTCATAACTTATGAAACAAGCATTGAACTAGTTGAAGGGTTTATCGAAGAGCCCTGAGGTGATTGAATGAATGTAACCTCCTACTTATTTGCAAACTACTGGGTGATTCAAGGGGCGGCCAGGCTCTTTAAATCGACCGCAAAATTCGATTTCTTAACCTATCGCGCTAGGACTTTGTGCAGCGTTGCCCACAGATGGTGCATTTTTGTTTGTAAAATTTGCAAAGAGCGAACTTACGTGAGGAAAAAGTAAAGAAAGAAAAAGGCTTAGCTCCTATGGAAACGCAGCGACGCGACCGGTCTTCAAACAACACGGCGCCGTTTCGCACGGGAGGCAAGAGATGGCGCAACAAACGCTGCCAACGAACGAGCATACGGCGCCGAGAGCCGACGTCTTTAGCAGACAATCTTTTCGACTCGAAAGCGGCGCGCGTTCTGCAGGCGGCGACAGTCGCAGAAACAAAAACAGGCGCAGTAACAACAAGGAACTGCAGTTCCTTGTCTGCTAAAGACGCCGGCTCTCGGCGTCGTATGCTCTTTCGTTGGCGGCAGTTGGTGTCGCGACTGCTTGCGCCATCTCTTGTCTCCCGTGCGAAACGGCGCCGTGTTGTTTGAAGACCGGTGGCATCGCTGCGTTTCCATAGGAGCGAAGCCTTTTTCTTTCTTTACTTTTTCCTCAGGTAAGTTCGCTCTTTGCAAATTTTACAAAAAAAATGCTCCATCTGTGGGCAACGCTGCACAAAGTCATAGCGCGATAGGTTAAGAAACCGAATTTTGCGGTCGATTTAAAGAGCCTGGCCGCCCCTTGAATCACCCTGTAGTAGTAGTCCGATCAAACGTCGCCTAAATGCAATGCTGGCATAAGACAACTAAATATGCAGGACAACGCATTTACATAAAGGCATCCAGGCTTCCTGAAAATTTTTAGTTGCACTGGGCGTTTATTTTTGGCAGGATGACTTGTGGGATGGAGAAAACACTGAACACAGGCACAGCACGCAACACATGTCAAGGTTGAGGAGAATGCAACCAGACAAAATTAGGGGACCACCTGGCCTAATACCGTAATTACCCGATTCTAACGCGCACCTTTTTTCCGGAAAAATAGGCCAAAAAATCGCATGCGCGTTAGAATCGGATACGAAATCGAAACTGTCAAAACAGCGGAAATTTCGTTCCACCCATTGCCATCACCATCTCAAGATGGCGCCGAAGCTTTTTGCCACCCTCCCTCCGTGCGTTTAGCAGCCAGTTTGTTCCTTCTTTGTTCCTTCTGCGTTCACGCAAGTCGTCCCACTTGCACGCTTACTTGCGCGCAATGATCGCGTTCGTGTGCTGTACAACGAGTGGCTGACGAGCGGCTCCCACTCGTTCACGACGAGCGGTCGGCTGAAGCGTGCGCCTCTCAAGACGCTCGCGGGATGGGCGCGCGAGTCGTGGGCCACGATCCCTTCGGCCATGGTTGAACGCTCGTTTAAGAAGTGTGGCATAGCGAACGCGCTTGACGCCACCGAGGACGACATGTTGTGGTCAGCGGAGAGCGACAAAGAGCTCTCGGAGAGCGACGAGGAGTGAGATGAGTGACTACTTCGGTAAATAAATCGCCTGTTTCTCTCGCATTCGTTGTTCTTGATCACGAAGTTCCGTGCGCGTTACAATCGGAGGTGAAAGTTTTTCTGGTTTGTTGGCCTGGAAAAACGGGTGCGCGTTAGATTCGGGGGCGCGTTAGAATCGGGTAAATACGGTACAACTGATCAGGTCACGACCGGTTGTTATCGGGCTAACCATATTGCCGCTGCCTGGAACTTTTCTTCTTCGATGGATGGAGATATTGGCCGTTCTTAAATGCAGCCAGTTTCTGATGATAATGAAGTAAGCGCCGATTCAGCATTTGCTGTAGCGCATCGGTGTCGCTCTCCGCACGCACCTTTCTTTGACTTTAGGAAATCGAGGGACTTGCGTTAAAAAACAAGTAATGCTATGAAGGACGCTCCCAGCGAAACGCCTCAGTTGAATTTAAAGCCTGGGGCAACCTACGGAGTTCTGCGCAGGGGAGGCTCTGTGCAGAAGTCGAAAGAAAAAGATGTGCAGTATAAGGCCGAGGCCACTCCCAATGCGATCATTCAGTGCTTTACAAGCGCCTCGTCTGTAGCACGATCAGCTAATGGTAAGACTAAGTGCAATTTCAACTCCACTTCACACATTGACATCTTGTGTTATTTATATTTGTTGCCTGGAACCTATGGGGATGAACTTGGTTCAAACTTTGCCGAACTTTTGTTCAGAAGTTCGTTGAACTCAGCAAGTTCGAAAATCGTTGAATTTCTTAGCGTAATAAATTTGAAAATGTCGTTTCATAGTGTGAAAAATTGGAAGTTTTAAAACAATTGAATTTCTCAGTGCCAAAATTTTAAAGTTCGAAAATCATTGAATTTTTTATGTAATAGGTTCGACGTTTCAAAACTTTGCAAACCTTTCGAACCCTTTGGTCTGATCTTCGAACCTCAGTTTCGCAAAAGGTCCGGGTTATCTCTGCCGTGAATTACTGATTCATTCATGCTTGTCGATGCGGACGTTCCCGTCATTGCTCTTGCCACGAATGCTGCAATCGTAGACCTTGCGTGCGACCAGGGTAAACACGAAGTGACGTCGGAGGGGCACCTCTGGAAACGCCGATGACTGCAGAGACACGAAACATCCTGTGTCTGCTTCAAAACAAAAAGGAGCGCAGCAGCAGTGACAGTGTTCTTGTGATGCCTGGAGCACTGGGGGTAAACTGATGTCCAGATAAAATTATTAACAGACTGCACTTTATTATTCTTTACCTGGTCAAGCTGCCACGAGTTCTTCATAACCAAGGTTTGTTTGATTAAATATGCGGTCAGAGCCTTTCGCAGTGTTCCAGTCCACCTTCAAGGCTGCTGTCGTTTTTTGGGCTATCTCGCTTTTATCGAATTACCGCTTATATAATATTTTTTGGCCGTCTTGTTGACTTTGTTATAACGAGGGATTACTCTACGAGGCTATCTGTTGAGTCAGAACAAGGAGTTGTTGGGGGATTTTGGCGATTTAGCATTCAGAAATCAGTTTCTCAGGTCATTGTGTTTTTGTTTCGTTTTGTTTTGTTTTTTAAGAAATGGCGAAGGTGAAAGAAATATGTGGAACTGTTATTTTCGTTTGTAGAGACAAGATCATTGCTGTCCACCCAATTGACTCTCAAAAGTAAGTCCCACATTTATACCAGCCCACTAAAGAGCCACCACACAAGAGCATGGCGGCTGTTGTCGCGATTGGCTGTGATGGACTTTCGCTATTAGGAAGTTTGTCTGTTTTAATTAATTGCACGAAAATACCGGGAACAAACAAGGAAACATTATGAAACGAAACCATGGCATACTCAAGGGCAACATCCTGTGGCGATTTGTAGAAAGGAATGTTTTGTTTCTGGGACATTTCATATTTGGGACGTATTGTTTTTGGGGCATTTTTTCTTTTTTTTTTTTCCTGAATTGTTTATTTTTAGGATGTTTTGTGCATGCTATTTATGGTCTTTATCTTTTTTATAAAAATAATGTTTCGTTTCTGGGACATTTTGTATCGAAGTGCTTCTTTCCTGGGGTGTTTCATTTCTGGGACACACTGCTTTGGGTTTTTTGGTACGTTTTTGCAAGCAGAACTTTCCCGTTCCTCGAACAGGACCACCCCCGAGTCAGTGCCCCAGGAGGACCACGCCGAAGAAGACGTTTCTGCGAGCACTGCAGCTCCCCCTGAAGAAGAAGCCGCCGCCAAGGAACCCCCACCGGAGACCGCCCAGCCAGACATGAATGCAGAGGAGCCGAGCAGAGACGGGGGCGAACCTCCCGTGCCGGTTGCCGGACCGGCCCGCATCGAGGCGAGCCAGGTGGCGCAGGGGCTAAGCCTGGTCGACTTCCAAGAGGTGGTGGTGCGACCCAGCGCCCCCTTCGAGACGGCCGAACCCGTGCTCACGCCCATCGGTCAGTGGGTCTCCCGCTGTCACTTTGTGAATCTTTGCCAAACCAGTTTAGGGAAAGTGTTTGTCAAACCTGTTTGTAAACATTCAGAATGCCCACGAGCATCACTGTGCCTCTGCTTTTGCGAAAATAGCCAGGGGTCAAATGCAAAAGCCAATGTGGCACAAAGAAGTAATATATGGGCACTGCAACGGTGTAAGGTAGAGGATCTGAAGAAGACAAGGTAGCTCTCATTTCCATGCTCAGCTAACAGATGACATCATTTTTATTTCTGAGGGCTTAAAACGAAACTAGCGAGACCTTTGTGTCGTCCATTGGAAATGGAGCTGGAAACAGAGACTGGGAAACGGAAGTGTTGAATGAGTGTAATGCCTCCAGAGTAGGTTTACTGAGTATGAAGAAGCGACCATCTGGAAAGGTTCATTTTTTTTAGCTGCTCGTCCAAGGGTCATTATGCTGGTCTGACAGAAAAGATTCTGGAGGGGTTACCGTACTTACACGAATGTAGGTCGACCCATTTTTCAATCTTTGAAAATCTGAAGTGGGGGGCTCGACTTATAATCGAACCAAAACATTCCATTGCCGATAAAAACGAAACAATCACGATATCAAGAACACCTCTGCTTGTTACAAGTTCAGCCGCCTGTACCTATTGCATTGCGCCATTCTTTGTGCGCATTTTACAATTTTTTTTTTTTATTTGCGCGAACGAGTATTATTTATTGCGATTCGCAAATTAACCCGAATGTACAGCGTTAAACAGCGCGCAGCGCGCCCGACTTCCGGGATGGCGGCACTTCTTGTAAGAGCCACTCCAGAGGCCTCTGGAACAGTCTCACAGCTCACTCCCCGTGACGGCTCGGACCTGAGCTTTCGAATAAAGTTTTCCTCCTCCTCCTCCTCCTCCTCCTCCTCACTCCCCGTGGCTTCATTTCGCAGTTTTTCGCACGGTGCACGTCGTCTGATCGAGAGTCGAGATCATGCTGAATCGCTACCTTTTTTTTTGTATTTACACACGTGATCCGGTCAGTTTAGGTTTTCGGTGCACGTTTATGGCCATTCTTCACCCAGAAGCAACCAACAACTGCGCTGTTGGACGCAAGTTCGACCCGTCGGAGCGGGTGATGCTCCAGTGGAGTCTGCAGTAGCGCGGGATCTTAAACTGTGACGGCAAACAAAGAGGCTTCCGCAGGCCAAAGTCTGGATAGGTGGGGATGCCAGGGATGCCTTCCGGAGTTGGAGGTCAGGCTTGCAACGTACGCCGCAAAAGTGCGCAATCGGTCCCTACCCGTGACGTGCAACGCGATCGCCAAGCAAGCGCGGAAGATGCGGTTGATGCTGTGATTTGTGAAGTGCGAGATTTCGTTGGACAACGCCGGCGACGTGCTTCGAGAACATAGCAGTGATGACGACGAGACTGACATCACCAGTGCGGACGAGTTGTAGTCTAGTCGCGGACGGAGTGAGAACGACAGGGAGCAGCTTAAGTTGTCCCGCCTCCAGTGTGAACTTCCTAGTTCCGATAGCGCTTGGACATCTCATGCACCTCGCGCGTGCATGCGCAGCTAAGGGCTAAAGCAAGCCAGAAGGCATCGATCGCGTGTTGGAGGCTGGGCTTTCGAAACAGATACTTTGCCGTTCACGTATTCGCAATAAAATGCGCATCTAAAGATTTTTTTTTTTTTTTGCCGATGTGCAATTTGGGGGGTTGACTTACAATCGATGCCTTACAATCGTGTAAATACGGTAAATGTTTTTTGTTTTTTTTACAATACTAAAACTTTCAGTAAGAAAACTTTAAAAGTCTATAAGCCTGATAGTATGATCTATTTGGGGGATATGTTTTGAATGTCGAACTAGGTGAAATGTGAGGTCACTCCTCTTGTTTCTGTTTGCAGAGCGGTTGCGTAGGAAGGACCAGGAAATCCTGACTGCTCTCGCGGACAAGCAAGATTTAATGGCCGAAATCTTGAGAATACCAAAGGATGATTTCGAGAACATTGCGGAAGTAAGTGCCATTATTGTTGCGTTGTGAATAGACACATTGGTCTGGACACCAGGCATAGAAAACATGCTGCAACGAAATCATTAGTCTGTTTACGATAGTACTAACCTTAAAGGTAGCAATATGATGTTCCCCCTTTTGTTTGTCAATCTCCTCTTAGACTCCTCTCTTTTTTTACCTGGTTTTATGTTGTCTCTTAACTTGATCAAGCAGCTTTGGTCGCAGATGAATGGCCACTCTTCAAGTCTCGCTCGACTAGATGTGAAATGTGAAATTATAATGTGCGTTCACACTTCAAGCATCAGTGGTGACTGACAGTAGAGATGCATCCAGCTATTCCTCTAAGCTTTTGCCTGGAGTTTTCACTTTTGTTCTGATGCCTTGCGCAGATCTCGGAGGAGATGAACAACGAGAAGGGCGTCATGGAGCTGCTCTTGCAGATCACCTATCATGGTACGTTCATTTAGGCTTCAATGAAGATTATGTGTAGTTGCAAGCATCTGTTCGCTTGCCTAAGAGCTGAGTGCGGAAGATTGCCGCTGCTAATCTGGTACCTCTATTGGCGCTTTCTAGAATGTAAAATAAAAAACTTATTCCTTTTTGAAAATCCTTTTAATTAGACACAAAGTGTAGCCATGGATGCACTGCTAAAAAGCAATATACGGATCGGTATGAAACCTTGCAGAACTTTTTTAGCAATACTGCCTGTAGTGGCCATCAAGGTAGTTGCTTGTATCAACCACAGATATCCAAAGTCTACAAAGTAGAGATAGCATAATTGGCACTATGTCCCACTACAGTGAAACCCGTTAAGAATGAACCCACGTACAGCGAATTATTGTCGATATCGAACTCACGGAAAATTTAAATTAAAATGCATGTAAAAAGTACTTTTTATAACGAACAACATATTGTCTATATCAAACTTTTTCCTCTTGGAAGGCTTCCAAAAACGCGCAAACAACCGTCTTCTAGCCCGTCCCTTCACCCAAAAAAGAAGTAGGAAACAAAGAAAATTTTAAAAGCTCAAGTTGAGAACAAAATTGAGCAAAGAGAAGCGATTCAAAAGGGGAGAAAGCTAAAAAATACACTCTGCACGCATGCACAGAAAGAACAAAAAAGAACTTTTCATCCCAAAGCGTTTGCCCATGAAGAGAAGCGATTCAGAAGGGGAGATAAGCTAAAAACACAAACTCTGCACGCATGCAAAAAAAAAAGAAAAAAAAAAAAGAAACTTTCCAGCGCGTTGTTACAAGGCGGAAGTGAAGAGATGAGAAAGAGAGAGAAGGCTCTTGCCTTACAGCGAACGCATCGTGAAAGTTCGTTGTAAATGGTTTTTGCTATATCGAACTACTTGCTATATCGAACTGATGGTAACGTTTCCTGCTGTTTGTTATAAACGGGTTAAACTGTAGTAAGGTGCGCACCGTTAGTCGAAAACCACTGGTCTTGTCAGCAGTGATACCAAACCTACATTTATGATAAAACTCATTTAGATAAGCATGACCTTTACACAAGCCTGTAGGAAAGCAGCACTGGCAGGGTTGTCACACTTTGCATTGCGAGTCGTGAAGTGTGAGAAGGTCAAATGACCGACAGTCTGCTGTGGGTGTTTCAGCCAACCGACTGCCAAAACTTGTCAATGAGGCCATGAACATCAGGGAAGAGGACAGGGTTGCTGCTGCAAGTGTGGAAGGTGAGTGCTAAACCTTTGACCCAAGGGGCATAAGAGAACAGTCTGGAAAGATTCACATTTTTCTTCTAGCCTAGGAGCGTTTTGCTAGTCTCGCATTTTTAGTAGGCATTATGGAAAGATGTGTTGCATCTTGAAAGCTCAGATATGGGCTTTTTTTAATTGCTTTGTGACTGCTCTCTCGCAGAGCACACTGAGAACAAACATTGTGATCTGCGCAGCAAATGATGAGGCAGAGATAACGTATGCAGATCGCAAGTTTGTCTGTTTCCTCAGCAGAGGTTGCGGTGACGTCAGAACGACGAGCTCTTATTGGCTGATCGAAACAAATAGTGGGTAGAATTCGAGGCATCTAGCAATGAGGTGTACCCACTATCCTTTTAATCAAAGGCAATCGGGGCTCGGCGTCGTTCTGACGTCACCGCAACTCCTGAGCAAGAAACAAACGACTTGCTCTCCGGATTGCCTTTATTTTGACTGCAGTGGGTACACCAATGCGGGCAATGCAAGAGTAAATAGTCATTTGGTCTTTACTGGTGTACTGGGGCAGGGTTTTTAAGCTTTTTGGTTTCAAAGAACTCCTGTAATACTTGTTTGACCTTAATTCAATAGTATAGTCCAGTGCTCGAAATCCTAGCCCCCAGCGATAAAAATGTGAAATAATAATCTCGAACACATTCTATTGTAGAGAGAGGGGCTGCGCATAAAAGAAGGTTATTGCTTTTTACAGCACTCCTGGCATCGGTGTGTTTCTTGGGAGATTCGTTATTCATTCCTGACAGTCTTGCACTACAGTGAAACCCGTTTAGAATGAACCCCTGTACAGCGAATTATTGTCGATATCGAACTAGTGGAAAATTTAAATAAAAATGCATGTAAAAAGTATTTTTTATAACGAACAACATATTGGCTATATCAAACTTTTTTTCCCCCGGGAAGGCTTCCAAATATGTGCAAAGACATCTTCTAGCCTCCCCCCCCCCCCCCCCCCCCCAAAAAAAAGTATGAAAGAAAGAAAATTCTAAAAGCTCAAGTTGCGAACAAAATTGAGCGAAAAGAAGTGATTCAGAAGGGAGGCAAGCTAAAAAAAAACAGCCTGCACGCATGTGCCGAAAAAAGAAAAACTTTCCATCCCAAAGTGGTTGTCCACGAAGAGAAGCAATTCAGAAAAAAGAAATAAGCTTAAAAAAAACTCTGCACGCATCCAAAAAAAAAAAGAAAATCTTTTCAGCACGTTGTTACAAGGCAGAAGAGATGAGAAAGAAAGATAAGTTCCCGGCCTTACAACGAACGCATCGTGGAAGTTCGTTGTAAATGGTTTTGCTATATCAAACTACTCGCTATATCAAACTTATCTTAGCGTTTCCTGCTATTCGTTATAAACGGCTTTGACTGTACGATATGTGCAAAGGTTTCTCAAAAAACTGAGTCTAGCAAAAAGCGCTGCCCCCCTACTGTATCATGGCGTCAGCATAGACAAACATGGCGACACCCATTGAACAGAGCAGACACTGGTCTATAACCGGGGCTACGGGCACATAGCTGCAAAGTGACTCGATGCTCATTGTGTCCCGCATGCAGTGGTTGCAGACGACTGTCCAGCTGCCCCCTCGCCCAAGCTAGTACGGAAAGCTGTGCCTTCCAGCGTCACCACAGATAAGCTGCTGTCCGTCGCAACCCCACTCATCCGCTACCTGAGCCTGCTGGCAGTGAGTGTTGTTTTACAGTCATCAACTGGGCAAGTATGATAAGTAAAAAAAAAAAAAAGTATGGATTCTGGGTGTTTACATTTCAGACCATGGAAGGGAATCTAGCATCCCCCAGTGAAGGCCTAAGAATGAATTAATAGAGACCACCCAAGGATCTTTCGATGAGCCGAAATCTCAGCTATGCGGTGCTTTCTCTGTAATCAGCCTCCGTCGAATGGCAGGCACCTCGGCTGCGATTCAAACCTGTTGACAAGAATTCATTGGTGGGTTTGAATCTTTCGGCTCTTCGCCTCGAACCCTCCAAGGTGGCAAATGCGGGGTATGTGTGCAAAAAACGTTGAGCACTTACAAGAACACTTGCTGCAGTACTTTAGAATGTGGGTGCTAAATGAAATTAACATTTGGTGATGCTTTCGAGTCAAATTCATTCGCACGTTAGGTGAAACTGTCCTTATAGTAGGAACCTTTTGTAAGAATGCCGAGCGCAAAGACTACCGAGTTGGAGTAAGGACTCCAAGGCTCATTCTAAACAGGCCGAAATTGTTTTGTTTAGAAGAGATTCATCTATGCGCTGGAATCTCGGCGTACAGTGTGGTCTTCTAAATCAAACACCCCCGTAAACTAGATGGCACCTTCTCAAGTTTGATTCACCGAGTGTCTGAGCGGAAGGGGCATCCCCGTTTTGTCAACATTCCCGTGCGTCTCAACAAAAAGAGCAGTGACCAACGTTGATGGCACTTCCTCCCGCAGCCGTGCGTCTCTGAGCTGGAGCAGGAGCGCCAACAACTGCGCCAGGAGCTGAGCCGGCTTCGTGAGTTGGGCGCCCAGCAGCAGCTGCTCCTCGGGTCCCTGCCCCTGCCGCCCTCCGCCTCCGGGGAGGGCTCCTCCCGCCCCTGCAGCTTTGTGTCCGTGGCCTCTTCCGAGAACCCCGACTGGGAGCAGCTGGGGCCCACCGGGGACCTGGGTGGGTCCCCTCGTCCGTCGCAGTCTCGCACCGCCCGAAGTACGGTGGACAAAGTAGCAACATTCTCTCGCTCCTCTTGGATGCAAGAAAATGACAAAATGTGGCTCTCTGGCGTAAGGACTCGTTATCGAATTGTGGGCATGTTCCACCCTCTGTCACGGGAGGAACATGCATGGTAGAAACCTTAATGTATACAGTTAAATGCCCTTGTAATGAACTTCGCAGGATTAGTCAAATTTTGTCGTAAGAGTCCTTTCTTCGTAAGGGTTGAAGCGCGAAAAATAAAAGGCACAAATTTAAATGAGTGTCCTCGCGCAGCACCATACATGCGCAAGAGCTACCAATTCTGTGAAGCAAGGTTTTCCGCACAGAATTGGAAGGAGAGGACACCGAACATTGTACTTCAGAAACTCTAGGGTATCAGCGAACCGCGACAATTAAGCGTGCCATGAAAGAAATCCGAAAGCACTCTGTGATACCATCGGCAGTATCTTGTCTCTTTGAGTTAGCAGGGCACTAAACGCACATGATGCATCTTGCCTCACCTTGCACCTTTTCTCGTTCCACGCTTGAACTAAGCACGACTTGGTTCCTCCGGGGTCGCAGACGCCGCCGAGGCCCCAACGACCCCCGTGCCGGCCGAAGCGACCGTGCCCACCACACTCGTCGCGGAGCCCGTCCCGGAGCGCGGGCCCACCCCGGAGCCGATGCGGGAGGCCTGCGTGCAGACCTGCGAGGAGCAGCTCTGCTGCTGCCCGACCACCGACCTGGACGAAGAGGAAGAGCCCGAGCACTCGGAGGCCACCCCGGCGCAGGACGACAGGCCCCCGCCCGAGGAGGAAGCGGAGGCGTCGGACGCCAGCGTGCCTAACGCAGTCTACTTCTAGCGCCCCGCGGCTCTTTGTAAATGCACCTGTACATAAGGATGCCCGATTGAGCGTTCTGTGTCGCGCCGACCTTCCTGGAGAGAACCCGAGCTGCACGTCGACCCCGACGGTCGTCTCTCTCTCTCTTTCTCTTTCGTGCCACTTTAGCCGAGGGTTGCGCTCGCAGACACGGCAGGTCGATCCGCGCCGTTGCCCGCCCATCGAGGGGGGGAAGCCTTTCTCTTCCACGGAGGGCTGCGAGAGGGTGCGGGGAGATGCCCCCCGAGAGAGGCGAAGGCAGGCGCCGCGAACCGGACAGAAATGATCGCGGCAGAATTCCCTGCAGAAAACTCGGTATCTTCGGAACAAAAAGAGGAAAGCGCCCCTCGAGGATTGTGTAAATATGCAGACGTGGTGCCCGTGTATATTGCCTTCTTTTTATAGTGTCTCTCACAAATAATTGTTGTATTTATAACTGCACACAGTTGCCTGATGATTGTGGGGGAAGTTCTCCATCGTTCCTCCTCGTCTTTTTTTTTTTAATTTTAAGAGCCCGGACGTTTGGCTTAAAGGAGAAGGTCGTGCGGGAGAGGCCGCCGCCGGCCGAACCGGGTGCGCGCCGTGCGACCACCTTGGGTTGTCCGGCGAGACGCAGCCAAACAGCGATTCAACTTCACAATTCCCTCGAACCGGTGCGTGCTACCACACGGAACATGCTCACACGTACATATCGCGCCAAAATAAGACGTCGGGTGGACCGACTTTCCTCGTTTTCTTGGACCCCTTTACAAGGATCACTCCGTGGGCCTCGTTTTGCATTCGGGTAATTTCGTTAACCCATGCCGAGTGTTTTGGAGGGTGTTAAGACTACAGTTGGCGCAGCCCCGCGAGGCTCGGTTGGTGGCAGCCTCTCGTCCGCACGAGTCTCGGATAAAGGTGTCTGACAAGTGCTTCTTTTTCTTCACCACGAAAGTCTGGAAGGGTTTTGACAGGCCGGGTCAACGCACCCGCTTGGTTGTTGCTGCCACACGTCTCCCGCGCGGGTTGCACGCGCCTCCCCCCGGCGTTGGGAACACCCCGGCAGACGTTGGCCTGCCCTTGGGACTCCGCCGTGCCTCCTAGTGTAGATAACCTCGTGCTTGCCTAGGGACCGATTAACAAAGCCTTAGGTGTAACCGTGCCTGATGCAGGGGCGCCAAGGGTGAAGGGGGCGACGAAGTGTGCTTGTGTACATAGGAAAAAAAAGTTTTATATGTCAAGACTGTAGTGTGCTCCTAATTTAATTGACAGCAAATAAACGAGTCAGCCTTGTCGTCCCATTCTCTTTGTCTTTTCTTGGCAGCTCTGCGTTCTCGACCTCATGCATTTTATGACAATGGCACTTTGTAAAGCTTGCACTGAATGGCAAGTTATTGCCAAGTTACCTGTGCTTGTGCGGTTCCGTGTGCTTACCCCTTTCTTTTTCTAACTATGGCACCCAAGAAAGGGAGCTACTTTTGCTTTCATTCACCTACAAACATTTTGTTATCTGCATGGCTATGGGAACTGCAAGGTGTTTTGTGACAAATTGATTCCTTGGTGCAGTCATGTCTCATTAATATGGACACCGCACTAATAGACAAAAATTGTGGACCGATCCAATTCCTGCAGTTTGTACTGTGGACAGCTAGTTTGGGAACAGAGGGTTAAGTACATTCATTTTTGTCTCGGTATTTTGGACTCAAGCTTTTTGAAGATGGTCCACGGACGCAAAAAAATGGTAAGTGGTGCCCTGGAAGTGCTGCGCCATTTGCGCCAAAATGCCATGTCTGCCAGGAATTGTGCCGAGGTGACTCGGATAAAATATATTTTATTATTGGTTGTTCCTAATACTTGATGTCCAAGGAAAGGAAGATGGTACAAATAGTGTATTTTACTGTCTCCACTTGCCATATAGTAATGGTTTCATCTTTGGTCAGAGGCCCAAACGCATACAACTACGAGCACTAAAAGCGCATGTCACGGAGCGTTCGCTGCGCTTGATTGGTTTGGCCAATGAAAGAACTCTTCCAGAGACGTGACGAATGCCATGATGTAGCACCTTTGACGCTGTTCAATGGGTTCCATTGGCTTGTAGCGTTGGCTGCGCTTCTATGAAATGAAGTGTAGAGATTGCTTGTCAACCGCCCTAGCCCTGTCGTCGTCTGAATTTTGAGATGATTTCGGTGATGTTGGCAACTAAAAGTTACGAGAAAAGTTTGCAAAATGGCGGGATGCCGGCTACTGTAGTAATAAGACAAAGCCAGGGCCTTTGATCCTGATGAGATACTCTATAATCATGTCTGCCACATGCCTCCATGCCATGACTACAGTGACACTGCATTCGCAGCATGGAGGCATGTGCCAGAGGTCAAAGGCGCCAACGGGAAAGGTAACTGTAGCCGCCTTTGACGTTGGGTTTGCGGCAAAGAATGAGCTCGGCAAGGCGTCCAAGCTACCACAGCTTACCTTGCTCAGATTCAAGAAAGACTGCATTTCCTTCGTTAAAGTGTGCTCCCGAAAGGTGATGGGAGAGGTCACCATTGAAGCTAAACTAACTAGGGGTGTCAGCTGCTTGGATCCAGCATTCTCATTGTCTCCTGAGGATGGCCGCAAACGACTGACCCTCGCACCTGAAGTGCTTTCAGAAGACCAGTGGCTGACTGGTCTACAAGCAGAACGGGCCCATTCCTATATAGAGATCTGATCACTGGGCCTCGCACAGGAAATGCAACAATTTTGACAGGAAAGAGCAGAGACTGGACGTTTGTGGCTAGATCTCTGCCCGCATGATCACTAAGAGCTGCTGTCTTTCATCAAGGTCATCCTATGCTTCTCTCGCGGCAATGCTGCCGTAGAAAAAGGCTTCTCGGTCAACAAAGAGTGGATTGTTGAAAAATTGAAAGAAGAATCGCTCATAGCACAGCGAGTGGTGCGCGATGCTGTGTTGGCAGCAGGTGGCGTGGACAAGGGAAAAATTACTGACAAGATGGTGCGGAAAAAGAAGGAAGAATGTCGGGGGAGTCGGATGTTTAGAAAAACAAAAATAAAAGAGTGGTCGCCGTGTTGAAAGAACTATACTCCGCGACAACTATTCTTGGCAATTCAGTGGAAGGTACAGGCACGCATTCCCTCTCTCATTTTGAGCGCAGCAAAGCTGTGCGCGGGCTCTCCTCCTCTCCCCATTTCCGGGGAGAGGAGGAGAGCCCGCGTACACTCAAGGTTCAAGGTGTTTAATGGCTAAACAATGACATAAAGCCGAGAGCCTGAGGTAACCAAAAGGCAGAAGCCCGTGCAGCAGTGTGCTGGTTACCTCCTCGACTGTATGTTAACAATGATACAATCTAAAATAATGAAGTGGTGATGATGAAGATGAGCATCGGGTTAGTCTATTTACACGTTCAGGTCCCGGTTCCGCACCAAGTGACCAAGTCCTTAAACACGGCCACGTCAGGGGCTCGGCGAGCATTATCTGGCAGAGAGTTCCAGAGAGCGGGGGCCTGAACGAAGAGGGTAGAGGAGGCACTGGTGGTGCGGGCAAGGCGCTGGTCCAGCTTTGATGGGTCCCGCCTTGACCTTCGGAGGTATCCGTCCGGGATGGAATAGTCCCCGTGAAGGAACTTGTATAGGAGCACCCGCCTGGCGAGATTTCGGCGTCTTTCAAGTCTGGACCACCGGAGGGCCTGTAGCCGCCTGTCGTAGGGTTGTTTGTCTGTTCTTCGCTCCTGTAGGTACAGGGCTGTTCTTGAAGCTTTCCTTTGTACGGACTCTAGCCGCTTTTGGAGGTCCACCTGGTGGGGACTCCAGATGGTGGCACAGTACTCTAGAACAGGCAGCACAAGAGCTGTGTAGAGAGTGCAGAAAGCGTGGTGCGGCATGTCCCTAGATGTCCTGGTTATAAATCCTCTTAGCCTGTTTGCTTTCTTGCAGACGTGGTCAATGTGAGGGAACGCAGGCCTGTACCTTCCACTGCATTGCCAAGAAAAGTTGTGGCGGAGTATAGAAAAGAAGAGAAGACTGCTCAGTGAATCATTAATAAAGAGCAGTCTCTTGCAAGAAAAAATCGGCACCCCTAAGAAGTAAGACGTGTGTTTGAACAACCCTTGTGCAATGGCTGAGATTGTTTGCATAAACTTTGTGCACTATTAGACACTCTAGTCAGGTACCCTAATTTGTGCTGATTATAATTGTGCTCTATAAATAAAAAATTCCTTCTGTTGTAATGGTCTTATATATTTAACAGCCTCTACAGTGGTCAAGAAATTTCACCTGAAAATGTCAGAACAAAAAAAAGTCGGGCAATTTAAAAATAATTTGCTGGACACCCTGAGTGTGTGCAACCTTCACTACCTCACACCAGCGCGCGGGCATCGAGTTTCACCGCTTTGCAGCAGCGTGTTGGCCAGTCTTCTTAAAAAATAAACCGAGAAAGAAAAAAAAAGTGCGGATTTTTATTTGAATAAACACGGTAGTCAAGGTAGTTCTCGTGCAGAAGTCAATCAAAAGGAGGGGGAAAAGGGCGGAAGAGGCTTTATCTCAACTGCAGTGTTGCGCTATGCTTCATAATCACTTGTCAAAAGTTGTGATTTTCTTAAAATTTCAATGGGAAAATAAGGCCCATTTCGCCTGTTTTCGGTAACTGGCGCAATGCTCCATGTATTCGAGTCTATTTTAATGCGAAAGCATTAACTGTCTCATGGAGCGAGCTGACGTCATCAGTTTGAAGCGCGAAAACGGCACCTAGTCTCCTTCGGTTCCATTGGCTGGCGCGCGTCGACGGGGATTGGCCGCTGCGCTCGTCAGTTTCCACGACGCAGCAGACGGAAAAGGGAGCAGACGAGCGGCTTGCATGCTTTTGCATTCACAACTCATAAAAAATGCTTAAGTGTACCTCGATCTTCTTTTTTTTTTTTAATTGAAAAAATAATTACTAAGAACTTTTGAATGAGATACCGGTTAGTCCTAACACACACTTCACTAGCTTCACCACCTCGCTACGGCGCGCGCGCGAGCTTCACCGCTCTGCACCGGCGTGTTCGGGGAAGCCGCTGAGGCGGAGGAACGCCTCCATTTGCTTGGTGCTCAGAGGATGGGCGCTCATCATTTCTAATTACATGGGCACGAGCTCGGTATTTTACGTACGTTGCCTCTTTATGGCATTGTCTCGGTTTCTATCGTTAATTTTGTGCGACCTATAATGGACCGTTTTCGCATTCGCGATTTGAGAGCTCGTTGAGGAAATTTGGTATGATTGGTTAGGATGGAGGTTGTAACGATCTCGCGGATGAGAGTGGTGCATACAAAGCGCCGCAAAGTGCAACCTATGTGGAGAGAGCCACCTTGCACTCCGGTTGCTGACGAGCCGAGTGCGGCCGAGCTGGCCAAGCTGATCCAGCGAATCGCGCAGTTGTGGCAGTTGTGGCGCTGCCGCGCTGCTGTCAGCTTAGATTTGAGTTGAGAGTCACCGTCCGCTGGTGGGAAGCGAACGATTGTCACACGGAGTTCTGACAACCTTACTTGCACTCGATTCCTCAGAATAGCGAATCTGGGAACCCAATCAATAGAGCCACTTACTCGAGCTCGCGTGTTCCCTAATCTGCGGATTCCAGAAAACTTTGGCTTCCTAGGCGTCTGGCCGCCATATTGCCGAACTCTGCTAAGCCAGCACCGCATAAATCTATTAGATGTATTTCCATCCAATGGCGTAGCATATGGAGACACCACCATCACGGCTGGGTTCTCCATATGACTTGGAAGGGGCGACTAAACGCCCAGGCGTGAAGAACGGCACGTGCCATATTCAGATATGGTTGGTCGACTACACTTTTTATGGAAGGATGAAGCCGCGTGTTTATCTGTCCCTTATCAATTGATGGCAGAGGCGTTTGAATATGAAGTGAACTGAAGTACAATTTTCTTAATTTATTTATTTATTCCACTTTTGGTCATCTCTGACTGCTCTACTTTCTTTTTTTTTTTTTTTTCCGCCGCGCGGCTTCGTGTGAGCCGCACCGCGTGAACGTGTGGGTGGGCCGTAAAAAGGCACTTGGCTGCACGGTTAGTGCAGTTTCGGTTTTCGAGAAACCAGTGCAGAAAACTTTTGCACTGCGGCGTGGCTAAAAGTCGTCGCACTCGTGTCTCTGTCGCAGCAACACTAGTCCCCTTCTTCGTCGTCACTGGCTTCGACAAGCACAGCGTCGTCCTGCGGCAGCTGCGAAGTGAAGTGGTCAAGATCCGGCGTCGTGAGCCCCAGCAACATGGCCTTCTTCTTCTTGGCGGCAATGGACGGCTCTCCCGACGGCCCAGGTCCGCTCTCCGATGGTTCCGGCGGATCCGGTCGACCCGACCGGCGCTGCGGAACCGCGTGGCGGTGCGTCGCTACAGAGCCCGACCTACTGGTCGGCAGGGACTGCGGGCCGTCCGCCAGCGTAGCCGTGACGAAGCTAGACTCGAGACCCGGCACTCCCTCGAAGCTGGCCAGCAACGGCTTACCGGCGCCATCGAAATGCAGCGTGGCGTTCAGGCACAGCCCCTCGCAGAATCCCAGCAAGGCGCGAAATTCTCTGAGGCAGAAAGTCACCTCGCCGCCGTCGCCAGCGGCGCGGAATTCGTCGAACTCGCTGCTCTCGATGGACACGCTCGTGTTGACTGTCTTGAGCGGGTCCGACGTGTCGTCCACGTGGTTGCATACGTCCAGCTTGGTAGAAGAAAGTCGCAGTGTTACCTCCTGCACGCTCGTGGGGAAGTTGACTAGAACGTCCGTGAGGAGCTTCGACTGGCCCGAAATCTCGTTGCTGTAGCCTTCGGTTTGGAAGGAGAAAAGCAAGGTTTCGTACTCGATTAGAGGTAGGCGAAATCGCTTCGTCATTCCTTTCCGATGCTTGAGTGTGACGACGGCGTCGTCGCAACTTTCGCTCACTTCTAGCAGACACTCCTCGACCGTTTTCTCCATGCCGTTCACCGTACGGAAGGCCAGCAGAATCGATCTCATAGACAGCTTACCCTTAAAGCCTTCTCCGGACGCCTCGTAGACGCTGAAGAAGGACTTCAGAAGGCGGAAACAGGCGTAACAACTCATGGACATGCTAAACACCTTGAGACTCAGAGATTCATCGTCTGCGATTAGGTACAACTCCTCGCCTATTTTGGACAGCGCGTGTACGGCCTTGCCGAATATTTTGACGTTGACTCCCGGTATCACGAACTTCATCCTCAATGTAGAAGTCAGTAGGGTTGCATTTCAGGAAAAGCAAAATACGCAGGCATCTCTCACGGACGGACTTCACGGTGAAAGGTCGGCAAGGTTGTGTCCGTCGTGTCACACGGAACAGGATAAAACACGTTCTGTGAGTCAGTTCTTAATAACATCGTCTCGCGAACTTGCCTGGTACAAATATACTTTATCACGGAGGGCTCCGTGATAAAACCAATAAAACTGCGTCGAATATGCAACCAAAACGGGCACCTTCACTGAACAGAAAACGACAGATTTGTTTTGGCGCCCGTAAAACTGGGTAGATAATCCAGATTTTAAAGGCATTGTCTCACTCGCCTTTGTTTGAATTGGGTGACAGCTTGCACCATCTAACCAGCGGTCTAGTCGCGCGAACCGTGCATCTTAATATATTACAATACCTATGGTTATTTAAATTATTTGCACTATTTTATAGTAATTTAATAACATATGTAACTTGTGCGTGAATATTGGAAGTCATTGAACGTCTATAGGTTATATAGAACTACTTTACTGTTTGGTGACGCTGGCTACCGCCCACTTCAATAAGAAGAATTACTAAGCATCCATCCATCGACAAAATGGCGTCGTGCCAATTTGCGTTTTGCAGGGAATATGGGACTTTCAACTCGTGTAGCTACTATTTACGTTCTGCGGTATTTCGAGGGGTTTAAGGAAGTAGCCACAAATACCAGGCGCATAACGTGAAGTTCCCCTCTTTATATGTGGTTGCAATGCTGTTCCTTGGGGGGTGCCGTAAGTTCCGTGCTAGATTTTGACACTGCTTACAAATCATTTCGAGGATGTTTTCGCGAGCAGCAAAAGATCTTCTGCGCAATACTATCAGCAGCGTCGACCACCACAACAGGGTAAGATCCTCTCTGCCATCCTTACCATCCTGCGTCTTTTCTGCAAGGTGTTCCGACGTTGCCTTCTGCGTATGCATACGTCAACCGTATGCTGCTAAAAAGTATTTTACTGTTTTTACTGCCTCTTTTCGTTTCTCCCGTGATGAAAGAAACCTCTTTGATATGGCTTTAAGTGGTTCGGGTGACTGTCTGAAAGTAGTGTAAAATAGTTCAGGATTAACTATAGAGTCAGCAACAGGTTGTGACTCATCGGCTGATATGTTCTGAGGTATTTCCTCCCAGAAAGATTGTTCCCTTACTTCGCCCGACAACTGCTTCTAAGCACTGAACCCCGAGCACGAATATTAGTGACAAGATGGTCCAGGTCCACATGACTGCCTTATCTGTATATAGTGCAACACAGTCAGCGCGAACAGGACATTTGCGTCACTTCACCGTACTAGTGGTTTTGATTGTTTTCATCATAGCATTTCAGTTCTGAGAGAAACGCAGGAAAAACCAGCGATCGCTTGTTCTCGCTAACTGTGTCGCACCAGCTGTACGTATGTTCACCATCATCCTCCTTAGCGGTGTTACAAGCCTTGTCTGATTTATGAGTCAAATGAAACTATCATGTGGAACAGATGTCTTAGAGACTTTCTAGAACTTGTTACAGGATCCATCCCTATGTAATTTAAATTAGATATGACAAAAAAAAAATGTAAAACTGTGAAAGGTCCAGTTCAGTGTGTTTTGACTTCCTCCAACCCTTAACTACACCACTGGTAGTGAACTGTCTAATGTGAAGCTATCAAATACTCTCAGAGTCTAATTTCACGGTGCCACTCAAGGTTGAGAATATGGTTGGCAAGCAGTTATCATGGAGCACTGTCAGAAGTTTGAGTAGAACAGTGGGTTTGTGCAATCTGTTACAAACAGATGCCTCTGCTGCATCAGTTTGAAAAACTGGGATATGATACCTTGGAACCAACCTAGCACATAGAAGCTCAAGTTGTTAACATTGTAGTAAGAGGGCATACTGTCACACAATTCAAGGGGTTCAGTCACTATATATTCATATGTCTATTTCTGCCAAGATGTCAACATGCCTATAAACACTTGCATGCCATCAGGCACAATATCAAACTTAGTATAGTCCGTTGCAGGAAGGCCGGGGAGGAGGAAGCAGACGAAACGCTGGAGAGAGAGGAGGTTTCTCCCTCTCCTCTCCAGTGTTCCATCTGCTCCCTCCTCCCCAGCCTTTCTTTCTCTCGCCCTACCACCTTGAGTTGCAACGGACTATAGGGGTTTCATTTTGACGACGAGCTAATGTATATCTATGCCATCGTGTGGCGGCGTTTTAGAGGTGGTTCCAGTATTTCGTGAAACTCCACGCATGTCCAAAGAGTCTGGTTTAACTCAGTAGGTCCGTCCTGGGTGGTGCCTGGTACGCAGGTTCTGGAGGAACAGGAGATGTGGCGCCAATGGGAGTTGGAGCAGGGACTGACCATGATGGTGTCGGACGAGGCCATCAAGGCCCACTGTGCTCCAGAGGAACCTTCCCCTTCCTCCGGTCGCAAGCGTCCTCGCTCACACAGCTCGAGCGGCGACTCCAGCCAAGGGGCCAAGCGCAGCTTCCACTGGACGCGACAGCTGGCCATGGCCAAGGATGCAGACCCCGACAGGTGCGTACTAGAGCCTGCAACATGCTGGCTCTCGGGAATGCGCTTTGCTCACAATCTCTAATTGTTTCTGGTCTGGAAACCCAGCAAGAACATCAAGGACCGTACTAAAAGAAGTCTGGCCATCTATGGTGTGCTATTATGCTCGAAAGGCAGTCTCCTAGAAGTCTTAGAACGGCAGGCAACATTTCGCTGAAAGGCCCAACTTAAATCCTTTTGCGAAATGTTGGCTGCCACGCTGGGGTCTCCAGACAACTCCTTTTAGAGTTTTTTTAACCTGCTTCGACCACCCTTGTTTTAAAGGAAAACTGAGGTGTTTGTGTATTAGAGAAGAAACACTTGGATCGTATTTATTTGCTTCCAAAATCGTGAATATAAAAATTATTTCAAAATTTGGTGCAATGAGTAGCCATAAAAGGGCTTCCAAAAGACTGCTGAAGCTCCTTGCTTCCAACACAGTCAGTGTGAAGAGGGAATCACAATGTATTATGCAGAGATCTCGACATTTCCGCACCTTCCGCAAGCCGTACCTGAGCACCTGAGCAGTCAACAACTTTTTTGCAGTTTGCCTTTTCTCTCACGTTTTTGGCTTGCCTGTTCGCTAGAGTTGTTAGTTTGTCTTTCACGCTTATTGTTGCAGTGACTTATGGTTGTTGGATAGGCTTATCGCCTTGCCTAACTTTCACGACAGTGGATCTACATTGCTTTCTTCGTGTGCATTCAGGTTTGCAGGAGCTCACACACCTTGATTGCTTATCAAATGATATATATGCACTCTTCCCTTCTTTATAAAGGCCACAGAAACTGTATAAAAAATCCCAACTTGTGTCGGGTTTGCAAGCACATACGGCATCTGCATGAAGGCAGGTTTCATAGCTTTGTGTATGGGCCTACACTCGCCCACACAAGTGGCACGCACAAGTCATTTGAAATCTCCATATGTGGCGTCCCACCCAGCAGTTGTTTTACCAATTTTTCTCATATTCAGTCATTAATTTGGGGCAAATAGTTGTCATATTCGAATTTATGCAATAAAGACATACTAGAATGCACATCTAGCTCATTTCTTAGAACTTATCCTGCTTCCCTGGTTTCTACTGAATCTGGTGATTTAGGCACGACCACAACCGAGTCAGCAGAAAAGGTTTGCATAAGCTTGGCCATTGATGAAGGCTGGCAGTGCTGCAGCGTTTGTCTTCGACTTTTTTTTCGTGGCGTACCTCACTAAGGTTTCTTTTCCTAGGTGGGGTCACAGTGGATACAAAGAGCTCTACCCAGAGGAATTCAGGCCAAGTCCACCTTCATCTTCGTGCGGTGGGTCGGACACAAAGAAGCGGTGAGTCGAGTGACTCATTATTGTTGATAAGTTATGGCATAGCCTCCTCTATACACCTTTCCAAGGAACAGTCGACCCCAGGGGCAACAAACCGTTTTCGAGCCCAGTCACTTGGTTTGAGGCTAGGCTCTCACCGACGTCCCTGTCAACCCTAACCGAGTGGACTGTGATTTCAATAGGCGCAGTTTCAAACACTGCTGGCGGCTAAATTCTCGTCTTTTCCCGCTGTATTTTGTGTTTCATGGTGTATGTATTTTCCCGAGGACATTGAGAAAGCATTATACCAAATTAAAGAAAAAGAAAGCAAAAAAGAAAAAGCACAATAACTGTAAACTAATTTTGTTGAATATGTGTGTGACAGAATAAATGCGACAAATGTTAGTTGTCTTTTTTTTTTTACAATATGTTTTGACAGCGCCGCTTGATTAGCCGCATGTCAAACAGGACGCAAACATACAATTTAGCAAGTGTTAACATCCAAACAATATATTGTACATACCACACAATGCAGCGTTATCTGAAACATTTATTTGAGAAGGATCTCAAATAACACAGTCACAGTCGACAACAGTCACACCTTGACGATGGGACGGAATCCAAGATGACTTTGTTTTGGTGCACGTTTTGGGGAGAGCTTCCTTTTTCCACACCAGCACCAAGGCAAAGGATCGGGCGCGATTGACTCCAACCCGAACAACTATTTTTGGCTATGACTGAGAAGGACTCTACACGGATTATCTCTGGGAGGGAAGCAAAACAGTTGCCATTGTTTGCAAAATCGGGTCGTTTGTCGTCCTTCCTCTTCTTCGTTTCCCGTGAGTGTCGAGCAGAAACGCTTGAATGGCAGGAACTTACCAGCCCTATTTCTCACAATGGAAGATAACACAGAAAGGGTATGCAGCATGCATCAGAAAAATTAAGTGGAAACTTTCAAAAGGGGCCAGAAAACGTTGAATGCAAAACCGCAAAACATAGGTATAGAATCGTGCTGAGAGGGTTTTCACAGTCCAAGAGAGTGGCAGAAAATGTCTGGCTGATAGAGGGCGCGAGAGTTGCACCAGCCGCATCAGCATCAGCAACATGACAACGGCCTAGGAGTGTTTTTTGGAAAGATGTATACTCGCAAAGCCTGGCAGTTCGACAACGGAGTCATAGAGTGCCCGGACGCAGATTTGGAGCGCGAGGATCTGGTAGCACGGAGCATCAAAGAGCCATTTCTCGAGGAACCTTAATGTCGGCGCACAGCTTTTGCAGCGGGGAGGACCCGAAACACACTTGTTCGCTCGAGAGAAGTGTGTTTTGGTGTCTCGCCGCAGAGGGGCGCCAGTCACGTGGTTCTCCTCTTATCTGTTGTCTGCCGCTCCACCTTTTCCATTTCAGCGGCCACTTCTCGTGGTGATCTGCCAGGCTTTGTCAGTATATAGGAGGCTATGGTTATGGTCATTAAGTTCCACTGTGCAGAGGGACTTGATGCCCTGGCAATTTTCAAAGCATGAATTTGGGAGTCTTATCAAAACTCAGTACAAAGAAGTTTGCGGTCTACAATGTATAAGCTGGAAACTGTTGTTCTAGATCAGTGGTTCTCAAATGGGGGTTCGCAAAGGCATTCTAGGGGTCCGCGAAGCCCTGCCTCATCAGTGAAGCCCGGCAATAAAAGTTGTCTTTTTTTTCTGATTGAGAAGAAACATACCAATTTTCGGGTGAGTTTTCTCTTGTGTATATCAATGAGAGAAGTCTACTTCACACATCCCTTAGTACTATACATTTATTAAATCATGATCATAATTAACCTATACATTTTCCTTCCCCTCCCCACGAACGAGGTCTTCCATCATCTCCGCCGATCCACAAAGGGTCCGTGAAACATTATGTATTGAGAACCGCTGTTCTAGATGTAGAGATGTAAAAGGAAAGATTGCTTTTAAAAAGTCTGGTTTGTTTCTCGTTGCAAATTTACTTAATACTATAAAAAGTCTGGTTTGTTTCTCGTTGCAAATTTACTTAATACTATTTATGTTATTTAGATGTTCAATTGTTTTGAAGTCGATTGCATGCTCTTCGGGTACCCCAGTCATGTTTTCAGATGTGGTGAGAGAGGCCATTTAATTCAGTCATTTCAAGGTAATTGGAAATGGCCCAGAAAAGGATTGAGAATTTAACAGAAATAAGTTTTGATTTAAGCTCTGAATTAGTGATAGGATATGAACTCCAAATTCACCCTCTGAATTTCCACCCAAAATAACTTTGAAAATTTGGAAGTAGGATGGAGATATGGAGTCAAGTAGGAGGGAGATATGGAGATGGATAGAAATTTATGCTAAAATGTGCTTTAATGCAAGCCTGTGGCAGTACAGCCTTTAAAGGTCAGTGTATGTGGGTGCCACCAAGGAGCCACACAGAGATATCTTCCTTACGAAGTTTTATGAACCTCAGCAAAAAAAGTTTGGGGAGATACTAAAGGATGAATAACAGCAGGATTTGTTACACTTCTTTAATGGTTTCAAATTGCTATTTCTTAGTGTATGTTGACTACTGAGAAAGATATATGTGTATGGGAAGAAAGGCCCTTTAAATTAAAAGATACAGATTCATAGACATAGAGAATTTGACAAAAGACATCTACCCAAAACATAGGTTCTTTTCTCCCTTGCCTGCATGTTATTTTTGCCTTCTACACATCTTCTACCTAGCTTCATGTGCCACTGCTGGCAGTTGTACACATCTAAAAGGACAGTTGTTTTCTTCTAAACGTTGTCTTGTCTTCCGCTGCATTCTATGACTTTTGGGATAACATTTCTTTTTCATGATTTCACAAAAACTGTAGCAACTTGCCAACTAGAGTTTACCATAGTATTTGTGTAAACCAGATGGCCTACCACAGGGATCATTGTACCTGCTGGTAGGCCATGTTGTGCCACACATTGCCATTGACCAAAATGTTCCCATTTGCCGGTGTGGCACTGCCCAGGAGCAAAAGCCACAAAAAGAAACGTCGCTACAAGCAGAGGCACAAGCACGTGTGTAGCAAGCACAAGTCCAAGCAGTCGCGGGACAGTGACACGGAAGACCTAGCAAGCGAATTTTTACGTGAGCGCCGCAAGCACAAGCAACAGGCCACGCCGGGAAGCTCAAGCAGCAGTCACAGGAGTCGGTCGCGCCGCAGGCATCGCGAGCGTAA
Source organism: Ixodes persulcatus (assembly GCA_013358835.2). Lineage (NCBI taxonomy): Eukaryota > Metazoa > Arthropoda > Arachnida > Ixodida > Ixodidae > Ixodes > Ixodes persulcatus. The sequence goes on from JABSTQ010011543.1 coordinate 991,430, forward strand.
CACCCCCAGCAGCGACAGCGACGCCTCGGAAAGAAAACACCACGGACACCCGTCGTCTTCTAGTTCGTCCTCTTCAGACTCTGAACTCGTCTGGGAAGAGCGGAAAACGTAACCCCACTGGCAATCGTCGCCGAAAAAAAAGTGTGTCGCGGTCGCCGTCTGCAACCGACCGTTCCGGCCGTGCCCACACCTGGTGGAAGGCTGCAGCATTTTCGTCCGTGTGGCCGTCACAACAACTTCAAAGTGACGTGCCGTCGCACTTGTACATGTTCCCACAGAGTACCGAGTGAAGACTCGTCAAAACTTTGACCCTAATCTCGTCGGGACCTGAGAGAGGCATAGTGTTTTAATGTAGGCTTCATATTATGGGCCGTTTGTCAGAGTCTGCGAGTCTGAAATCACACCCATTGGTTGTGTGAGCAGCTATGTGTTCTTTTCTCCCCTTTGTAGATTAACCGACTGGCATGTTTTGCTCTTGAGATTGGTCCTCCTTCCTGGTGTCGTCCTACGGATGTGCTTTCCGCAGATTGGGGATGAGGCTCGAAAGGGCAACGGGGGACGACCCACGAGCGATGTCAGGATTCAGTTGAAGCAATCAAGGTCTTGTTCGCAAAGGCTCGGTCACACACTTGCGGCGTCTTGGGACCGTGTGCCTTGAAACCTCTTTTAAAATCTTCTGCGACGAGAGAACGCACAATGCCACCTATCGGGTAGCCGTGGAATGCTCGGCGGTCCCGTATATATCTTCTTTTTTTTTTCGTATCATTCTTTCTTTTTTGGTTCGTAAAACTTTTGTGAATATTACAAGCAACCCATTCTCGTAGCTAGTATGTACATTTGACCTTGCAATTACCGCAAAACCTTTGCTCTAGTGAAATGCCAGAGTGTCCACATAGATTGTGCCAGTGTGTTCTCTCGTAAGAGATTTGAAGAGGAAAGGGGAACTCCGGCGTTTTCTTTGTAGTCCCCCGATTTGTCTAAAGATTTGCTAAATGCACCAACAAACGTCCCAAATATTGGGCCAAAATATATTTTTTTTGCAAAGTCATTGAATATACAATTTTGGTCCTCACCATGTTTTTCAAAGTGAAATTCTCTACTGACAACAATGAAAAAGTGACGTCAGAGGAAGGCAGGGGTTCACTCTTTGGACTGTATACTTTGTTCCCAACTGGTTACAGGCAGTTTCATGGTGGCAAGCGAATGCTTTGGAAGCTCACTCCAGCACCCGTGCAGCAGCACGAAACAAGATGCTCGGCATACAGTAGTCCATTTCTAGACTGCCCGCGCTCGACCTGCAAGCCTGCCTTCCCCCGACGTCCCGGCTCTGAAAAGCGCGGGTGTATCTGAAAGTTGGTTTTGGCATCATTTTCACTTGCCGATTTCGCAATAACTATTCTGAATTTCGCATCACTAAATAACATATCGGAAAGGGTAAAGGCTGGTGATTCCGAAAAAATAGTTAGTTGGGGGAGCCCAAAAAATCGCCAGAGTTTTTGGCACTTAGTCCTATGGAGTGGCAAGTGTGTGAGTGGGCCTAAAGCTGCATGCGTCAGCTGAATTACTGGAAACCAGGTTCCACAAGTGTGCAAGGGCCTTCTTGCATCACTGAGTTTCTTAGTCTCGTTTAAAAATCTAATTATAAACATGGATGTTATATTTGCAGGTTTTTGTGCTGGAACTCGATGCAGAATAAATTTAAGTAAAATAAAATGTACTATGCATGCCTTTTTGTTTCATATTTGACTGCTCATTTCTAGAACCGGGAAAATTATAATCTGTGATGGACTTGTAAGCTCAGTGGTACTCCAAATTTTGAGGCAACCAAAATTGCATTGAATTTGATCAGACTTGGCTTGACAAAGTATGCAGTGACGATGATTCCTGCGCCATTTGCGCCAAAGTGCTTACTTTGACACATCCTGCTAGTTTTTGCCCAAATGTGAGGAATTCGCGCCAACATTGCTCCCGATACGAGGCTCTTGCGAATGTTTACAGCTTTCAGTGATCGCCTTAACCCTTTCATGGTAAAGTTGTTTTCCCAAACTATAAGCCCCAGTGGCCGGGTTTCGTTTCCAAAAAGTCGATGCACATGTTTGTTCGTGTTTTTTTAAAGGACCCCTGAAAAAAAAAAAAAAAATTTTAAACAGTTTCTTTGGGACACGCGTGTCAAAAAATTAATTTCATGCGAAAAAAAAAATTAGAGCAATATTAACGGAACGAGACGCGATTTAGTCGGTAGTCGCCTCGTTTCCACTTGTTTTCTCTCGGCATTTCGGGTGCGTGAAGGCAACACCATGAAGGAGAGGTGGATCGGCTTCGCCTTCACGTTGAGGTGGAAAGAGCGAATGACCATCGCGTTGAGGTCGAAAGAGCGAATGACCATTCCATGACGTCATGGAATTTGCGCGCAGAATTTCAAAATCTCGCCGTCAATATTGCTCTAAAAGTATTTTTTTTTTTCGCGTAAAATTTTTTTCACACGCCAGAACTTTGTGGCAGATATATGATGCAAAGACATCCACACGCGACGCACCTTTAAAACTTTGCCGCAGAGTCGATTCTTGATCGTTATCCAAGCGTGCGAAGGCACAGACGCGGCACTTCGGCGTGCCAAGGAAGCTTTGATCACGCCGCGAGACCGGCGCAACTTGCTTTCGACGAGCTGTGCCTTTACATGCGGCTTCACGCCCATTGCACTCGCAAAACGCATCCACACGGCGTCGAATCTTGATCGGTATCCAAGTGTGCGAAGGCACAAGGTGGCACCACTTCGGCGTGCCAAGGAAGCTTTGATCACGCCGCGAGACCGGCGAAACTTGCTTTCGACGAGTCGTGCCTTTTTCCTGCAGCACTGCGCTTTCGTAAAAATTTCCACCTGTTCTCGACGGCAAGTCTCAACGCTCACACACGGTTTTAAAAAACTTCTTCGGCGAATGACGACGCACGAGTAGAAAACGTGTCTTCGGGACGCTGTCGCCAGCCTCTGCAACGCTAACAAAAACGCGATTTCGCCACACGCTGCTAAACCGCGCAATAAATGCGCCGTAATCTTTTTTTTTTGTGCTTGATTGGTTTAATTGCTGACCGCACAAAGAGGACAAGCCCCGCGGAGATACATTTTCAGCACCGCTAGATTTGCTCAAACTTCACACTGTAGCGCCAGCTGCGGTCACACTTAGTCCGGAACAACGATTTTAATGTTGAAAGGGTTTGCGGTATGTATTTTGACGCGACAGTGTTAAAGAGCTCGTGTCACAGAAAAATCGGTGGCGTGACACGAAACTCCTGATTGATCGATAGGGTCATGACGTCACAGTCACATGACCTCGCGCGACAAAAAAATTGAATAATTTTATGTGGTACTCGAATCCACGACCCTTCGGTTGTGAGCCAGGCACGCTACAGGGCACGCTTGCACGGCGAATGAGAAGGCGATGCGAACGGGGCTCGATAACGCTAACGCGTTGAAGCTTAAAGGGGCCCTGCAATCATATTTAAGCGTCTACCTTTTTTTGCGGTTTCCACGTCTCTCAGGGTTCGGGCAAGCCAGCGGGCACGGAGAGAGTAACTATATATCAGTGCGTCATATTTTAACCGGACGACGCGGAAACCTCCTCACCCTACACCAGTGGCGCAGCCGGGGTGGTTCAACGGTCGAAACACTCCCCGAAATTTTATGGTTTTCCTCTTTCCCCTTTCCTAAAAATCCTACATGTTTTTCTCTCTCTGTTCGACAACCCACTCGGCAAGGGGCCGGGCCCTCAAAATTCCAAAGCAAAACGAAGGTGACTACACTGTCCGTGGACTGCGTGAGAAACAAAGCTCCCGACGTCACAAAAGCCGCAAAATCCTGACCTCGAAGGAAGCTGGCCTTTTTGAGTCTCAAGGACTCGACGGCAAGGCAACTTTGCAAACCCTACAATGTGGAGACAGCAGGCTGGCAAAATGACTAAGAGCTTAGCGTTTTTAATGGGCGAAGCTCCTTAGCCATGTCCGTATGTCCGTCTGGCGTCCGGCGTCCGGCGTCCGGTGCTCGTGCTCCTGCTTGTGAGCTCACGTGCTCACGTGCTCGTGTAGGGGGGAAAAAAAAGATGAAAAGATTGAAAAAAAAATGATGAAAAATGAAGAAAAAAATATTTTTGCGCAGTCGACAGGATTCAAACCTGTGCGGGGAGACCCCAATGGATTTCTAGTCCATTGCCTTAACCACTCGGCCACGACTGGTTTTTTGTTTTTCTTTTTTTTAATGCATGGAAAATTTTTACAAGTGACATAACATGTTGATACTTACGGGTATATACACTTACGAAACATTCACTTTCACACCGTATTTACATACCAATGTCGCACACGCACCTTATATTTGGCATCTTGTACATGTGGCCAGTAGGTGTTATAAATTTAAACACAGAAATCTCGACAGGTGTAATACAATGGTTACAAAAGAATATATCGTCAATAGAGTTTTTCAGAAATCTGGGAGACCAAGGCATGCATCAAACAAGGCAAACCACTCTGGTTGACTGAGAGGAGACTCGTATACGCTCCTCACTTGCGCTACCTGTTCCAGAAAAAGCGATTTCGTTGTACGGGGTTTCTTTGCATGTCTATCGATCATTCGACATTTTCATAGGCTATGTAGTCCCAACAAAGCGAACATGTCGTACGGGACGGTTTCGTTCTCAGCGAACGGGAGGAAGCGGATATTGTAGTCATTAAAAATTAGATCTTTTTTTTTTTTTTTTTTTTTTAGCGTGCGTTGCAGAACGTCTCAAAATAAAAAATGCGTCGTTTCAATAAATAAAACAGTGCTCTATGGTTTCTGGCTTGTTACAGAGTCTGCAATTAACAGTTCACGGTACAAATATTCCTTTTTCCTGGAGGTAGGTTTTTACTGGTAAGGTTGATGTATGCAATTTGAAGAAGAACGTTTTGGTTGCGGGAGGCACGCCCATTTTTTTTTTACTCTTTTGAAAACATCATTGATGGGTTCTAGCGTGAAACGGGTGCGATAAAGTGGTAGGGAAAACAAGCTTTCCGTAATACTCCTCGACAGTGTCTTCCTTGACACGCTAAACAAATATTCCAATGAAAACCGTGTTTTTAGAAAATTGAAGGAATCGACAACTTCCTTTAAAAATCCTCAGGGCCTATTTTTCGACGTTTCGCCCGTTGAAACAACAAGATAGCTTAAACCGTCTCAGCAAAGCGTGATTGGAGTATGACTCTAAGGAACTTGTGATTGGCATTTTTAAAGAAAAAGAATCTTGACACTAACTGGCGGACAAAAATGTGACATAGTCCTAAACCACCAGATTCGAGAGGGAGAAAAAAGGTTGCCCCCTTTTTACACGTTCCCACGTGAGCACCATATGAAAGTCGCAAATACTCTATGGAATTTTTGGATGTCTGTTCGAGCGCAATGGAGCACTTCAAGGACATACATAAGCTTTGAAGCAAGGAATATATTAGAGACACTTGCTCTTGTAAAAATGGAAATGTCTCTACCTTTCCACGCATTAGCCTTCCTTTTCAGTGTGGTCACAAGGGAGGACCAGTACGTCGAGATGCTACGAATTTGTGAGAGCGGTACTCCAAGGTATGTGATCGGCCCCTGGTTCCACGCTATCCCCGCAAAAGAACGTGGTTTTGTGGCCCAGGAACCGTACCAGAAGCCTTTGCATTTAGATGGATTCACTGAAGCCCCTGTGATTGCGCAGTAACGCGCTGTTTGATCAAGCGCTTTCTCGACACTCTTCTTGTCAACGCAAAAAAAATCCGACATCGTCTGCGTATGCGAGGACTTTTACCTCAACATTTACTAGAGTACCCACGAATACATTCTGTTGTCAGGATGCTAAAACATAAGGGCTCTAAATACTATGCAAAAAGGAGGGGAGAGAGAGGGCAGCCCTGTCTTACGGAAGATTTGATCTTAATTTCATCGGAAAGTGTTTTATTGATTTTCAGTCGTGTCGAACTATGCATGTAGGCAAGTCGGATTCCTTCCAAAAGTGTCTCTCCCACGTTTACGTGCTCAAGAAGGACAAATAAAAATGAATGACTCACACGGTCAAAGGCTTTTGTAAGGTCTATTTGTACAAGTGCAACCTGGTCATTGTTTTCTGACACAAACTCTAGGACGGAACGGGCAACATGTACGTTCGTTTGAATTGCTCTGCCGCGTATCCCACAAGTTTGGTGCTCACCTACCAGTTTTTCTATTACACAATGAAGTCTTTCATTGAGCACTTTAGCGTAAATTTTATAATCTACGTTGCAGAGTGATATTGGTCTGTAGTTTTCCATCTTTTTAAGCATTTCAGGATCTTTTGTTTTTGGCAGCAATACAGTGTGTCCACGGTAAAATGAAGGGGGGAGAGTAGGATTCTTCAAATACAGCGAGTGAAACAGGATATATAATGTCTTGGAACTTTTTGTAAAATTCACCGCTTAGTCCATCTGGTCCTGGTGTTTTCCCATTTGGGAAAGATTTAGTGGCGGCCTTAATTTCGTTTAATGTTATGGGGCCATCAATTAGATTGCGATCTTCCTCGTCAAGTTTTGGCATCTGTGCTAGTAGCTGTTCTATTTCAGTTTTCTCTTTTGTGGGTATTACTATTACAAAAATATTTGTGTAGAAGTGGTGAAAAGATTTAACTATTTCAGTGGCGTCGGTGAGTATCAATCCATCTTTGTTTATTTCTACTATTTCCTTTGACAGTGCGTTACGCCTTTCGTCATCCTGAGATCTTTTTGTAGGTTGTTCGCCGAGGTGAAAGCGTCTCTTCCGCGAGCGGAGTAATGCTCCGCGGTACTTTTCGGTTTCATATCTTTGACGCTGGGCGCGTACTATGTTAACATCGTCGCTGTACGCGCCTGGATTTAAGCATTCAAGTTCGTGCAGGGTTACTAAATTTTTAAAAAGGTCACGCTGCTGTTGTTTGTTCATATATGATGCAACTGTAGAGCGTTCGACAGCGATGTTTTTTTACTTCTTGCTTGAAACTATGCCATTTTGCTAAGATGTGCATGTCAATGTTTTGCAATGTATTCGACAAAAGTAAGGAGATGTTAGTTGAAAATTGCTCATCACTTAGAAGCCTCAGGTTGAGCTTCCAGTGTTCCCACTGCTGATGAACACCTCGGGGTCTGCGCGGCCCAAAGCAGACTGATACCAGGCAATGATCAGAAAAGAAAACTAGTTTGACTTGATAATTACTCATTGAGTCGATTATATCACCTGAGCCATATATTGTCTAATCGTGCGTGAGACGTTCCTTGGAAATGGGTGTAGCGTATCGATTCACCTTTTTTATAAGCAACATCAACAAGGTTATGGTCTTGAAGCGTGCTCCGTAGAGCAGCGGCACTTCCGTCATACCTAGTTTGTGACACCGATCGGTCGTCTGCACTGCAAACACAGTTAAAATCTCCCATTGCAACTATTGTTCTATTTGTGTTGAAAAGCGGCGAAATAAGTTCAAAAAATGATGTTCTTTCTCTAGGCGTATTTGGAGCATACAGGCAAATAAAGCGCCAATCTATCTGCCTAAAACAAATGTCGCAGGAAATAAGACGCCCTTCCAGGTCATTAAGAATGGAAAACTTATATAACTCAAACTGTTTACGAAAAAAAAAAAAAGAAGAAAACATCCGGCAGAGACTTATTTGGCTTGGCTAACGCAGATTTCGTAATCCTTAAGAAAAGGTTCTAATGCTTCCGCGATGCCTGCATCTGTAGAACTGCCGCAACGTCAACTTTCTGTTTTTCAAAAAGACGCAACAGCCGAAATTGTTTCCTTCTAAACCCTAAACCTCTAACGTTTAGAGTAAGAATATGTAATGGAAGGGCGGGATACATCAGGACATTTTAGTGGCTATTCTCAGTACCCTTGAGGTTCTCCAGTAGCTTGGAGTACGGCTTGTGCCGCACCCCTGCCGGCTGGCGCTCTTTCTTGGACCTCTTCGAAGGGAGCTCGTCGGAAGAGGAACTTTTGGTCGGGCGGGGCGTTGAAGTTCCTTCCGATTCATCAGATGGTCTCGACGTCTCAGAGGCCAGTGTGATGACTGTGGGTTTCGCGTCCACCTCGTCATGCTCTTCGTCGCACTCTATATTCCCTTCGCCGACAATCGTTGACTCTGATGATGAGGATGACGCGCCGTCCTCGTCAGGTGGTGGTGGCTCCGAGAGGCCCCCAGGGTCATCCTTACATTCGTTGATGGCAGGTGCTGCTCTTGGGTGCTCCTGTTCCACGACCTTTTCGATCGTTGATGCAAGTGGTGTGTGCCCCGAGGCGTCAAGGACCTCCGTGACATCCATAAGCAGCTCACTTTGTTCTTCGGCCTCTTGGGTTCTCCGTCCAAGGAGCTTACTTGCGTACGTTGTGACACAAGTATCAGTCGTGTGCCCGTACCTTCCACATTTGAAGCAGCGGGGGGTCTTGGACTGGCGGTGTACATGCCCCACTCTGTTACACCTGAGGCATAGAGGTGGACGTCCTGGCACGAGTAGGAGGCACTGGCATCCAAAAATCTTCAAGAGATGTGGCACCTTCTCAATCGTGATGTCGTCGTGAAGTGTGATGCTCACTTCTCTGTTTAAAGTGTCCATATGTTCCATGCCGGGGCATCTCCATTTCTCCCGGCTCATAATCCGCACGGTTCCGTAGGCCTGCAGGGCCTCAGCGACACGTCGGTCTCCAAGATGGTCTGGTAGCCAAATGATTTTTATCTTGATGTCACGAGTGTCTGGGTCTATAACCAGACATTTTCGTCCTTTCACGAGAAGTTCTTTTTGTTGACACAGCTTCGCTTTCGCGAGCGCGTTTGTGCAGGTGACCATCCAAATGTGGCTCATCTGGTATTGTCCGGTTGCCTTTACGTCTCGGAGATGTACAGGGTGTCACAAAAAAAAAAAAAATTACACGGTCTTTTTTACCGCAAAAATAAACTAGGCATCGCCGAACGCTCATTCTCCGCCCAAAAGTAGAGCTAGAGGTCACAACCAGATGCCAAAGTTTCAGCCCGATCCTATAACTTAATCAAAAGTTATAAGTGATTTTCTGAAAATTTCAATGGGAAAATGGAGCCCATTTTTGCCCGTTTTCGGTTTCTGGTGCCATAGAGCCCCATGTGTTTGAAAACTCCGTCGGCCGCCATTTTCCCATTGAAATTTTTAGAAAATCACTTATAACTTTTGATTAAGTTATCGGATCGGGCTGAAACTTAGGCATCTGGTTGTGACCTCTAGCGCTGTATACCTTTGGGCGGAGAATGAGCGTTCGGCGATGCCTAGTTTATTTTTGCGGTAAAAAAGACCGTGTAAATTTTCTTTTGTGACACCCTGTATTACGTCTTTGAGGGCATCACGAAAGTCTGGCGCTGAGTCATGAAGGAATACGGAGTTTAGAATGAGGTTGCCGGTTGGAAACGGGGAAGGATTACCTTGTAGTCGTTTGTACTGGGGTGCTATGTTGCGCTTTTTGGACTCCCAGGAGACTTGGAAGAGGGAAGTGACGTCAACGACTAGAGAAACGCAGATTGGATGTTGACAGAAGAAAACAAAATCAACATCCAATCTGCATTTGCTGCGTTGTTGACGTCACTTCCCTCTCCCTAGTCTCCTGGGGGTCCAAAAAGCGCAACATAGCCCCCCTGTTGTCGGACGATACGGGGTTAACTCGGCCAGTGGCCGATACGACCAGACATCATATTTCTCGCTGCCGTTCCGAACGGCTTCTTCTTCCTCTCCCTCGGTCACGACTGTGGGACGAGTAGGGGGCTCTGAGATGTGGTAGTAACTATACTCTGTTTCACCTTATGATGTACCGCAGGAAAAGCTACAAGCGCGAGCTCCTTGCTCTGGGGAACATCTTGTCGGCACAAGCTCTCGTGACTTAAGAGCAGCTGCCAAAGCTATGAGCTCGCGCTTCTAGCCTTCGCTGCGGTACAACATAAGGTGAAACGAAGTATAGGGGGATCGGTGGCCGAGTGGTCTAGCGCACACCAGCTCGGAGCACGTGGAGCGAAAGCTCGCGCTGCAGAACCCAGAGATCCTGGGTTCAATCCCCACCCCTGCCCGTTTCGATCTGGATGAGCATCGTACCGGCGTGCGGTCGTGTATCACTACTGCGTGGTGCACGTTAAAGACCCCAGGCTAGCAGTCGTACTGCACTGGCTAAATTGCTTATCTACAGTGGGTAACAATGTCGCCATGTTCTGGCAGACTAAACTCCTGCTGTATAAACAACTAACGACTAATTTGTTTTGTTTTGGTAGTAACTAGAGCCACTAAATGAGCTGCGATTAGAGTATCGGCACTCTGTTCCCCGACATTGTTGTGGGCGCCGGCATTTTGGTGCTTGTGCAGAGTAGACGCAACTGCCGATCGTCATGATTCAAAAGTGCGACTTCCTCAGCATTAGATTTAGTGTTAGGAAGCTCATATAAAATTGCTTTGCTCTGTCGCGAACTGTTTAAACATTTGTGGAGGGCGGAAAAGCATTTCCTGCGATTTCACTTAATTCTTCAGATAACTGGCAACCATGATTTTAAGCCACAATATGAACAAGTGTCGTTACTCTGAAGCGTAGCTTATTTAGTGGCACTAGTAGTAACTATACTCCGTTTCACCTTATGTTGTAGCGCAGCGAAGGCTAGAAGCGCGAGCTCATCGCATTTGATATTTGATATATTTGATATTTTATTGCACTTTGGGTGGGTAGGGACGTGCAGGGTGTGCAGGTGTTACGGAAAGGCTGGCGCCCATGCAGTAGGTATGCCCATAACACCAACCCGCACGTCCTCTCTGTACAGTTTTTACAGGTAGTTAAAACAAACACACAAACAAAGAAAAGTGGGGTGGGGGTGGGGGGGGGGGGGGTAGAAAAGTGAAGTAATCATGCACTCGCGTGGGGACCATGGGCGCATTAAGGGCAGCTTTGCACCTGCCCTTAATGCGCGAGAGCTTGTGCCGACGAGATGTGCCCTGAGCTAGGAGCTCGCGCTTGTAGCCTTTCCTGCGGTACATCATAGGGTGAAACAGAGTATAGAGGAACTCTAGTAGTAACCCAAGAGCTGGGGATGTCATGGATGCTGGGGACGTCATGGAAACGTTGCATGTAGCCCCTCAACGTCTATACAGGAGAGGGCGCTGCGGTCAAATGCGTATTAATGCGTATATAATCGCGTTAAACTTTGCATGCATTGGCTCAACGTTTATAGACGAGAGGGCGCTGCGGTCAAATGCTCAAATGCGTATATAACCACGTTCCATACCACACATTCTCTTTCTGACATGGATGAAAACGAACGAAAGGCTCGGAATGCTGCGGCTCAGCGTCTACGCAGAGAAGCACCACCAGAGCTTCGCCCCAATCAACATCATTCACCACGTGGAGATGCGGTAAATTTTTTTTTCGTTATGTCTTTTTTTTTAGGGTTTACCCGTTTGTACTCCTTTAGTTTTTATAATACACCAACCGAAATGTAAAACAAAAGAGCATCCCCCTTAATAAAAAAAGTGAAAGCCGTTTACAACTCCCTGTAACGCCGAATTGGAGCGCAGCTCTTGAGGAGGAGGAAGGAAGGGTAATCAGGGGAGCGTATACCCCTCCTCCTCCTCCTCCTACCCTCATTCTTCAATCTCCTCCGGGGGGGGGGGGGGGGGTCAAGTGACCTGGGGGAGGAGGGGGAGGGGGGGTCACGTGGCCCCCCAGATCACGTGACCCTCCTCCCCCGAGGTCACGTGACCTGGGGGAGGAGGGGGAGGGGGGTCACGTGATCTGGGGGGGCCACGCGACCCCCTCCCTTTCGTCCCCCAGGTCACGTGCCCCCCCCCCCCCCCCCCGAGGTCACGTGACCCCCCCCCCCCCCTCCCCGCAGGTCACGTGACCCGGGGGTCACGTGACCTTGGGGTGACCTTGGGGGGTCACGTGACCTTGGGATGACCTTGGTTACGCCGACGGCGACGCCGCTCAAGCCGGAAACGGGCGCCTAAGAGCTGCGCTCTAAAACAAAAACAAAAAACAAAACAAAAATATAAGCAAGAGAGAAACGCGGAGCGTATGCACTGTGGAAGCAGCTTTGGAATTCTCATAATCACTTGGTTTCAAAGCGTACCTAGATGACTTCTTTAATTGCTGCAGTGTGTATATGTTTACAATCTTGCAGTTAGCACGTGTGTCGTGAAAGTTCCTTTCCGTATATACACTCTCAAAAAGGAATTCAATAGCCAAGCTGTCGCTTGACGCTTTTTTTTCGAGAATGATTATTGACCTACAACTTCAAGCGCGTTAAGAATGTCTCGAACAGAGTCGGCACATTCACGTCAAGCAGCATCGTCCGCCCTAGGTGGGAGCGATGTGTGGACGACGTCGGTCTTTCTTTATGTCGGAAGCCTCGACTTCGAGCAAATCTCCAGCCTGTGCGGAGCATTCGTTTCGTTAAATAAACTTCCTGGGGAAGTTCTGCTATGGTTTGGACACATATGTTATAGTATAGTGCGTCTCAGCGGTACAGGCAACTTGCCTTTGCCTGGAGGCCTTGTATCCTGATGTAAACCGCCTGCTGAAAATTCGGGCCACCATGCCCGTTAGCACCACTGAAGCGGAACGTTGGTTCTCGAGACTCCGAACACTGAAGCCAAACCTGAGAGCTTAGACGTCCCAGGAGCTCTTGCTACTCCGTTCTAATCTAAAAGCTGCGCCTTCAGCGCGAGCTTGCTGGCTTCCGCAGTGCTTTAGTTGCGCGTTCACACTTGTGTTTGCAAGGGCAGAAAGCCCGCGCTGAAGGCGGATCTTCTAGTCTCAATGGTGAATGCAGTATAGCGGTTGCGATTTCTGAACATTCACCGGAACATCCAAGTCATAACAAAGTCAACCCCGAAAGTGTCCTCTGGCTTCTTTCTATCGACCGACGGCGGCTTCCACTAAATGTTTAGACCCCACAAAATGATAGAAACTGGTACTTTCCTCTTCAACTTTCTCATAAAACGACAACGAAGAACGGAAAGAACCCGAAACATGACCATATAGCACGATCATTCCTGAAAAATGTGATCCGCGCACGAACAATGAGCGTGACGCTCCACTTGCTCATTGCCGCAGTGCGCATTGCAGTTTTTATGTTTAATCGTATTCTAAACTTCGCTATTCTCTGGCACTCTTCCGTAGTTCTCAGTCATTGGATACCCGAGTGTTCTGCAAAGAAGTGCACGCACCGGAATATTTTGTGAGCCTGTCTGAACTTTTTTTGTTAAAAACTCATCAATATATATTTTATTATTGCGTTTTTTTTCACTGTTCCCCATTAAAGTTCCCATCTTTAAAGATTGGACAAACGAGATGTGGCAAAAAAAGGTTGAATTTTTGTCTTCTAAGAAACAGGAAAATAGTAACTAAAATTGTCTTTGTGCAATTTGTTTTCATCCCTCTTTCTTTTTTTGTGTGTAATTTGAATGGTTTGAACAAAGAAAACACCCCCTGAAGAAATGGCCTGGCTACGCCCCTACAGGTCGGCTATTGAAATCAGGCCTTGCGAAGCAGGCGACATTTTTTTGTATTTATTTGCCATCTTATTTTGGGGTGGCAGGGACAAAAGGTGTATTAAAACACCTGACCCAGATGCCGTACCCCATACAGGTTTCACAGCGGCCCAGCTCTTACAAGGAACACACAGTATATATACAAATGAAACACAAGAACATAACAAAAATAACAAGACATATGTACATTTCAAACGCAGTGAAATGTCTGGCAGCAGTTCTACACAATACTTTATACATGCTCGAAAATATAATCCCTTATTCTTTTTTTAAATGTATTTGCAGATCTTGATTTAGTTGCTATATCGAGAATTTGTGGATGCATATTTAAAAGTTGTGTTAATTGCTGCTTCAATGTTTGTTCTCCATAATTAGTACGCATTCGGCCTCTATCATATTCCACACGTCTCAAGTTATATTGATTGCCTCTTAAGGGAACTTGAGTAACAAAGGACTCCGTATTGTTTTTAAGAGAATTGAAGATTACTTTCGCAAAGTTGAAAAATATTAAGTGTTAACTATGGGTATCTACTACTGGTATCTACACGCCCCATTCACGGTACTGCGGTAGCCTCAATGTGGTAATATTTCTAGCTTTATAACTTCAAATACACACAAATAATACAACGTGTTTTTGCAGATTCTGTTAGTACCTATCATTGGCCTTAATGTGGGAGAGTTTAAAAAAATCGAAGATGGCCTTTTTTTTAAGTGAGTTTCAAAATAACTCTTAATTATTAAATGGCCCCATTTGAGCATTTCTCATAAATTTGTTCCGATACCCAGGACAACAATATTTAGCGCCAATATTAACAAGATACAGGGCAACACGCTAGCAAAGTTTGAGAGTTATGGTATTTATAGATGCGGAGAAAAAAAATATAAGTATTTTTGCGGAATATGCCGTGTTTGCGATTTTTCTCTGGAAATTAACATCGTCGATACTTAATGGCAAATAGTTTGAGTCAATCCTCCTTATACATAGTCTGTGAGTAAATATTTCTAGAGCGGTAGCGACAACAGTTTCTTTGGTGACCCAAATGCCAACTTCGCGCAATTCGCAGAAAGCCCTTCGGACTGAGAGCGTGCTTCTAATTTTTTACCGCAAGGACACGCTTTTTTTCTTTTTTTCTTTTTTTCGCACTACAGATTTCGGTTTTGTTCTGATGGGCATTGAGTCTACAAAATATTGTTTTCGTAAAAATTAAAACTGGTCACCGGACGCCATCGGTCGAACTTATCTGAACACACTCCATAATGAAACCGGAGCGATATAAATCACGATTTTAATAATCAAATTTTATTCGCCACCCTGCCAAGCTTTTATCGTTGGTAGGACAGCACATATGATTTTTAGCGTAGTATTCGCGGTGAAATGACTGAGAGTGAAGTATAAATTCCTGTACACCAGAAAATGACTTAGGTCTGTTGCAAAAGGTGCTCTAAATGACTTGGACCAATCACATGACTATGGATCACGCATTCCAAATTTACAAGGAACATCAGGTAAGATTAGGGTTCCGCGTATATATTCTTTGAATAAATTCTTTGTGGTTACTATTAAAAAGAAGTAATCTTGGAATTACATATGCTACAGCAGGGGTGGTATCGTAGACCACGTAGACTGTACGTTGGGCCAGGGCCTCATTTCTTCTCAAACGTGGGCACACTGCATGGCGAGTTTGAATTCTATAGTTTATTAAATTTGTGCTTCAAGTTCGTTGCGGTTAGAAGAAAATTCCATGCCATGGTGCGGACTATCCAATGCTAGCTTATCTTACAAATGTCTGCAGTAAAGCCAAATGCATAGGCGCGTGAGCCTAGCTGAGCAGAATGCTTTTGTTTGTACGAGAACTCGTGCAAAGGAGGCACTTTCCGAAGCCACGCGCTCGTGGCCATGCCTTTGTTTGCACTGCAGATGTTTCAACGAGGATTTCTGATGGCATTTTAAAATGTATGTACTCATGTAATGTTGCTTTTAGTATTAAACGCCAGTTTAATAAAGTTCACACGTTGCTACACATCTAAGCATCTTGAAACACCGGCTATCTGCCCCAGCCCGTACTGTTCTTCGTAACGCGCACCTGCGGTACGGTCTTGTACAGCGGATAAAGCCCGGTGAGAATGGTGCCCGGTAACGTTCCGACCGAATAGCCGTCCCACATCTTTTTCCGCCTTGCCTCTCCGATGACCGAATGGTCTCCGAGTCGCTCCACGATGTCTCCGGATCGCAGCCAGAGCTCCTTGTGGTTGAGGGCCCTGTGCTCGTACAGCACCCGCCTGGGCGGGAACTGCACGAAAGCGTAGAAGTAGTCCACGTCCAGCGAGATGACCTGCATGCTGGCATCTGTGCGGCGGGCTTGCATCAGCTCGTAGACGACGCGACAGACACCGGACGAGAGGGTGCAGACGACCAGGTCGCACTCGGACAGCAGGGACACGTCCTTGAGGAGTGCCTTCAGGGCGTCCGGAGTGTACCTGGTGTCGGGGTTCCTTGCCGTCTCCGAGGCTGCCTTGTCGCCCAGGAACAGGTAGTTGGGGAACCTGCGGAACGTGGAAGTCTCGATGAATGAGTGGGATCGAAGAGCATTGCTCGCTTGGTGTCCGTAAACTGACAAAATTAATTTAAACACTTTTGTAGACGTGCTAATCACTGACTTTAATACTAGCGGCACGCAATTTGTGTTTTCTTAGCCTAACAAGTGCAGCTATGGATATGGCCATGTGTAATCTTTAACTCGGAGACATAGTTAGCTGGCAGGGCACCTTCCTAGGTGTCCTGGCATCTAATTTTTAGGTACTTACATTGATCGTACTCGGAATCAAGCACGCAATTCATATCTAAAATCTGTGTTGCTTAGCATTGATGGGAAATGAACAGTTGTAGTAGATTGCACTTATATTAGAACAAGGTTTACAAATTGTTGCAATGTTTTTGCAGTGTGCAAAAAGATGTGCTCTCACAAATAAAGTAGTTTTTTGTTGTTTTTCTTTTGTAATGGAAGGGTTTACAAACGTAGTTATATTGTGAACAATGAGTCTTGCAACTTTGGCATTAGCTCGTTGCTCCAAAGACAACGCTGAGAGGCAATCTATACATCGACAACGAATAGACGTCGTACTTTAACGGGCATCTTTAAGCCGTATGGCTGCTGTAGCTGCGTATCTACTAGGGTTGTGCGAATATTCGAAATTTCTCATAGTAGTTCCGACTAATACACTATTCGATATTCGCTTCGAGAAGAACTGCACTATTCACGTTTTTCGAAGTGTTGATTGCGGCGGGCTAGCCCCGTTGAGTGCGCTTCTTACCAAGTACCGGTGCGCTGTGGAGAAGCAATACCCGCGGAAGCGAGCTCCGCGGGTGCTGCTTTTGCGCAGCGCACCAGTGCTTGGTAAGAAGCGCACTCAATGGGGTAACCCGCCGCGATAAACACTTGGAAAAGTATGAAAATCGTAATTGCGTGCTTGGAAGTAAAGCATACATTCAAAGTGGGATGGTGCACGTGTACCGACTGTATTTGAAGATAAATGAAAACTTTGTGAATTTGTATATCTGCATTGTAGTAAAAGTCTAAAAATCAACCTTTTATGCAAGAGTATACTATGTTAGCAGAGATGCCCTTACACCTGCGTTCATCATGCACGATTCATTCTTTTTTTAACTCGAGATTAAAGAAAGAATATTTTATATAGCAAGATTTGTAAATTCACTCCATTGGGTATAGTTGGCCATTTCTACAGGATTCATTTTATGTAAAATCCGTCGTTTACTTGCCATCCCAAGACACTAGACCTTTTGAGGTCACAGTTCATAAATATAGATAGATTAAACTTTGCTTATAAACGAACAAGTGGAACAACCTTTAGCTGGGTTTTTGTCTAGGTATTATGCAATGGTAGCGAAAGGCATGAAAAAGCTATTCGATATTCGAATAGAAAATATTCGGCCAAAACCACTATTCGCTTCGAATTCGCTTCGAGCTCAAAATCCACTATTCGCACAAGACTAGTATCTACATTTCGAGTGTTCGGTGCCTTTGTGGGAGGAACGGGGACTAGCCCGTGGCCTCAGGCAGCGCAGCGCGGAAATATATCGAAATTACCATTGTGCAGGCGAGGGGGTACAACTTTACCTTGATGATTTTAACCCAAAACTAATGTAAAAATATTTTTTTTTTTTCTTTTTACTGTGGAAGAGAAATTAACAGGTGCAGACACCGCGCATGGGGGCCGCGATGATGGGAGGGAAGTGGGAATTTCCCCCCTCTCCCTAATTGTTTACTATAAATGTCTGAAAGTTCTAAGGGGGATTGTGTGTGTGTGTGTGTGTGGGGGGGGGGGGGGTCGACTTCCTGCCCCTTCCTGTTCCAATTAACGTTCTTAGATCTTTGAACTAGTAACGTTGGTTCTGACGCCACATGTACGCGAGCCTGTGCCCTTGAGGGTTGCACACATCAATTGTGTGACCGTGAGATACTACAGCTGCATGAGCTACGGCTGCGAAGCTACGAGCTCTGGTCCCGCGTGCTCTTTCTCCGAGTGGAACCAGCTTGCAGGTCTGCTCGCGCGCTCCTGTGGGTTTCCTCTATTCAACATTCCTGTAATGTTGCTATGTTTCGCAGTCAATTACTGTACGAATATGAGGGAATGGCCACATGCAGATAAACATATAGCAGGTGTCCACAGCGTTACTTAATGTGGGCACCATTCTCTGTGCTGCTCCAGGTCAAGGCTCACTTGTAGCGGAGTTCGGCGAAGATGCTTGGTTCGTCGGTGGCCACCAGCACTCTCCGGGGCACGGGCCCCATCGGGGCGAAGAAGTCTTCCACGTGCTCCATGTACTCCTCCACCTGGTGGAAGGACGCCTCGGCCTCCTTGTCCGTGCGACGGATGTGCAGCCTGCGCCGGGAGGTGATGTGTGTGCACCCTTCTCGATCGATCATGCATACCGGGTGTGCCAAGAAATATCTTTACTTTTATTTTTCGCGTCACATACACTAGCGCCACTACACAAGCTACGCTTCGTGTATCCTTATTCCGTTCCCCAACTTCCTTGTGGGTGCCGCCATTTTGGTATGTAACGCAGAGCGGGCGCAGCGATCGTTACCATTCGAAAGAGCGCGAGTTTTTGAGCTTCAGTGTCAGGAACTCGAACTCATGCCAGGAAGTTGAGGTGATACGTATCGTTTTGCTCTAAGGAGAACTGTGCTGACCTTTCTGCATCTTGAATATTTCTGAAATCGAAGGAAAGGGAGAGCGGTTTCCTGCGATTACAGGGCCGGCTTGCTAGAACAGCGTCTCAGCTGAGACTGGGTGAAAGAAAGCACTGCAAAGGCTGGGGCGCGCAGCGTCTTGAGACGCAGCTTGAGTCCCGCTCAGCTCGTGCGCTGGCTTTGGCAGTGCTTTCTTTAACCCAGTCTCAGCTGAGACGCTGGTTCTAGCAAGCCGGCCCAGATAACTGTCAATAATGATTTTAAGTACCCCGATAGTTGACGTGTCGTCACCCTGAAGCGCAACTTACATAGGGGCTCGAACATACACCATTCCACTGTTTACAAAACTAACAGCCCGTACGTGCTAGGTCACAGCCCAGCACCCGCATATTCGTCCGAAGCTCTGAAGGCGAGCAAAGCACGCGGAAAATGGCACCGGTCGGAAGTCCTTTCCCGCAGAGTGGTCTCGGTTGGTGCCCCATGTGAACAAAATGTGCGGCACGCGCGTGGAGATAGCTTTGGCAGTCTTGCAATTTTACGCGCTTTGTCGAAAGATGAGACGTGACGACCGCTGTGATGACAAAATGTGAAGTTCCAATTTATAATGTGCCATAACGGAAATATTGTACGTGTAAAACTCTTTCGAGATCTGGCCTTTTTTCTTTTCACTTTAGACGATGTGGAGATTGGATCGATCAAGAGCTGAAAGCGATTTCTGAAAAATGCCCATTCAATTATTGCAACCTGCAATCATTAAATAATGCCATTTCCGACGTGATTTTTTTTTTTAGTTTTTGGAGACTTTTGATTTGGTTAAAATTATAACATATCTGCACCTTATCATCGCTGACATAGCATATAAATGCAGGGTGCCTGATCTTAACTCTAACATGTTTTATAAATAGTGGTGAGAGTTAGGTGACGTCGTCACTATAGTTGATTGCAAGCTAAAAAAAAAACCGGAAATGCCTCTCAGAGGAAAATGTATTCCTACGCCGAGAAACGCCAGCCAATCGTTTTCATGACGTCACGATTCCGTGGACCAATCGCGATCCCTTTGAAAAAAAAAAAAAAAGCTCAACATGGCTGCTGGCCTTAGCACCGCGACGCTAGTTTCTCGTGACAATTATTCTGCTTTTTTGCACCGTGTTTTACGTGCCCGAGGTTACGCCACGAAGTCTTAATGGTATCGGCTTGCGTTTGCAGCAGTTTTTGCGCGACAACGTGCGAATCCAGCGACGCTATCGACAACGAAAATTTCGAAGCGGGCGCGAGGCTTAGTAATGGTGAGAGGTGAGAAGCTACGCCGGACGTCGTCTGCTTCGTTGGATTTCTGTCGCCTCTGTGCTACTCAACATAGTACCGGCACCGCTGCTTCAATTCGCTGTGGTTTCCGCGGGGTGAGCTGAGATTGCCGTGCACCTCAGTGGGATCCATGACGGAAGATAAAGAGAGCGGGGCGTAGGGTGCCTACATGTCTGTCTGTCTCAGGGTGAAGACATCCATTGTTGCACTAAATGTTCAGCGCGTGACGCTCTCGCGCACTCGTTGCGTGACCTGGGCGCTAAAATGGCGTCTATGCATTAGCCAAAGCTACGCGCTCGAGCTGATTGACACCGGATTGCGCGTACTTCAAAATGCATAAAAAAACGGTTGGGCGTAAAAATGGCTGAGATGTCACCACTCAAGCAAAAGCGCGCGTGTGTATGAAGGCACTCTATGCTTCGCGGACACGCAGCGCCATGGGGTGGCGGTCGTTGAAACTAACGCGCAGCGGCCAATGTTAGCCTCGTCGACGCGCGAAAGCCAATGGGACCGAAGCCGAAATCGCCGAAATCCATCAGCTTTACTCCGCTCCTTTGGGATCGGGGAAACTTAAACGGCGACGGCGACGCCGCTCAAGCCGGAAACGGGCGCCTAAGAGCTGCGCTCTAAAAATTAACTACATTTTCGCATATTTATATAAATTGGTCCGGCCTCCAATAGTAATTGCCGGCAATTCTGCCATAGGGAGTATTCACTGGCGGCCATAGCTGTGTGCGCGGCTGCTCCGCGTGCCGACGGCGAGCTTCCGCGGTTCTTTTGCAACGTGCATTCCCCACCATCAAGATCGCCGGTCTTAGCATGGCTATTAATGTGAGCTCGTTCTGGGCATGCGCTCTAAACATCGTCCTCATATGTGGTGTCCAGTGAATACCCCCTTTTCCGACATAACTCCTAAAACCGATAATTGAAATGTTAATTAACAAATTTCGGCTAATTAGTCAACTTAGCGTGACGATTATCCCCTCATCTAATGACCGCCGAATTTGAGAAATACATGGTGAAGTCCAAATTTCACCCCTTTAACAACCCTTCTGGCGTCCTACACTCACCCCATTCTTTTTTCTTTCGAATTAAAATTGAACACCCTGAATAAATTTTAGTTATACAAAATGGCAACGGAACGCTATAACTTGTACCATCGGCGTGCTGATATCGAAGTGTGCGAAAGCATAAGTATTAAACACATTGAGATATGGCAACCGAAGATGGAAGCTCGTGTACGGTATAGAAGGTGACACGTTTTCGCATAAGCATGGAATATACTGTATATACCGAGAAGTACCACGGGATCCCGAAATGCCGCAATATCACAGCTTTAAATTCATTAAAAACTCTAGAACTCGAGATTTTACAAACCCGAAGGTTGCATGCAGCTGTGAGAGAGAAAAAAAAAAAGTATGATTAACCTTACGGATAAATCGGGAGAAACACAATGCGCATCGTAAACACGCTTATGTGTACCTCCTTATAACTATAGTTAAATAGTATTAATCATTTCAATTAATCTATTTTGGCTAAATCGCGCTAAATTTCGAGGCAGTGTGACGATTTCTCGTGTCGCTCTTTCGTAACGTTACGCTCATCTCGTGCAAACCAGCCCTACAACAAATTCCGTGTTGAAAGCGGGATAGAAACGAGGCTATAGGATTTTGTTTTGTAGTCCGATTGAAGGGAGCCCATTACGTGGTCTCCGAGCACAACCACTATTGGAGCTTGTGGCGCAACATATCTCACAGGGGCCAAGGGCGCGGTCACCGTCAATCCGTAGAATGCCGAGAGGCCGCGTTAATTTTTACCGATTAAAAACCAGGCTGCCGTCTCACCCCACAATGGGCGAACGGAACTTGAGGCTCCTCTTGGCGTCCCCGACGAGGTCGAGGAGCTCCTTGGACGGCCGCATGATGTAGGCCATCAGCTGGCCGAACCACCAGGCGTACGGGTCCCCGTGCAGAAGCACCAGGTGCTCTGCCAGCACGGGGGGAAGATCGAGGATAGCACTGCGGGCCCTGGACACTGAGCGGAAAGAGGACCTGTGAGCATCGGGGCCGACGAGTGTGCTGATGGAGCTTCGGCGGTCCCGGCATGGTATGCACGTGCCTATCACACGGAACTCTTTATTTTCACTCAGCTTGTCCCCGCTACAGCGGGGAGAAGATGCATCACTCGCGATCTGGAAGAGTCACCAGAAGGCGGTTCTTTCAGAATTCAAGACTGAGCAACGTTCCAGTTTCAGGTTCTTGCATTCCAGTTTATTTATTTTTGAGTGTCGCCACAGTTTTAGTTTCGGAGTAACGGTTCGGAATATTGAAACAAAATAACATTTTAGCTTAACAACTAATTTGCCATTCTACTAAACTTGCCCGCACTAAACACAGGCTTGCCATGGCTCAATGCACGAGATACCGAAAGCGCAATCGTAGTACCGGACACTTCGCTTCAAAAATAAATACGAAAAGATATACCGCGCGCTTAAAAAATATCTTTAAAAAAAAATTCCGTGCGAAGTTTTTTTTTTTTTTTTTAGAGCGCAGTTTTTAGGCGTTTGTTTTCGGGTTGAGCGGCGTCGGCGTCGGCGTCGGCGTAATTGTGCGCGTTGCACTATGGAACGTTTCCCCGCTATATTTACCGGAAAAATTGACGTCACGTGACCTCAACACAAATTCAGTTTCCCCGCTATATTTAGCAGGGAAAATGACGTCACGACTTCGTGTCACGTCACCTATGAACGTATTCAGTGGCAGGAGGAGAGGAGGAGGAAAGGAGGAGGAGGGGGAGGAGGGGCATACCCTTCGCTCCGTACCCTCCCCTCCTGCTCCTCAAGAGCTGCCCTCTAGTTTCGCATTACAAAGATTTGTAAACGTGTTTCATTTTTTTTTTAATCGAACGGCACCTGCATAGACAATACCTGCATGTAAAGAGCAATCTCGAGAGCAGTTGTCGCAGTGCCTTATGTCGTCTGATGAGGCATTTACGGTGATGCCTGCGTATGCTATATCAGCTTTACGTATAAGAGCAGAGAAACGTGCGTGGCTTCATGATGAACGTGGCACCCACTGTTCTCTCCTGGCCACCTGGACTCCGGGTCGGGCTTCTCCGGGCACGCGAAGCTGAGCGGCAGAAAGACTGAGCTCCACCCAGAAGGCGCGTAGTGCCAGGGCTCCGAATCAACGACCACCGGTCGTCCGAGCTGAAGACCCCTCACCAAGCACCACAGAACGTCGTGGATCGCCGACGAGAACCCGTACCGGTTCGACAGGCGGCACGTGAGCACTTCGGAGCAGTTCCCCTCGTTCTGGTTCTTCTCTATGCTTCTGCGAACGTGCTGCTTGAGCTTGAAGAGCGAAGCGCGTTTTCGCTTCGTCAGGCCCGTCTCGTGCGCCAACATCTTGAGGTTTCCGGCGAGAAGCTGGACGTGTTCCCGCGCCTCAGCCGAAATGGCGGCGAGGCGGACGGCGAGTGCCTTGGGTGCCCGGACGATGGCCGAGCGAAGGTTGGCAGTCAGGAAGCGTTGCAGTTCTCGGAGGCTCAACTCGGCGTGGTGATGAAGGGCCGTCGGGGTGTTGAAGCCCACGAACCTGCCGCTGGCGGAGAACTTGGCGCTGCTCAGGAGTCTCTCGATCCCTCGGTCCTTGGCGAGTCGCCGCAACCGGACCCTGTGTGTAAGGGTTAGTCGTGAACACACGAAACACTTTTAAAGCCCTTAGGGGTGTAAATCAACGTGACCCGGGGTTACACTCCTTTTCAACGATGAACCGCAGCAGACGCTATGAAGACATCCCCGCAATCCAATGCTGTGAACACACCACGTGACTACGGGACCCGCGCGTCGCTGTGCCCCTCAGGTGGTGACACTCATATACGACATTATTCGATGACTCGTAGCGACCTCCGCGATCCATCGAAACGTGAAACGAATTGTGACACACTAAAAAGACGGTGGCGCCAGGGTGGAGAATAAAAATCAATATGATTTATTTCGTGTTTTAAATCAGACCAGTTTTACTACGATGATTTAGATGGAACATTTTCCGCAAACATAATCTAATTTTTTTTTTTATTTGCCGTTTGTCTGTCATTTGATGCCCCCTATGTGCATTTGTTTTGTATTTAAACCGAGGAGTCACCAAGCAAGAAAGATTTATATCTGGTTGAACACGAGCACAGACCAGTGGTCTTGTGAGCAATTCGGAATGTTGAGCTTTCTTTCTTCCTTTCATTGAGTTCGTCAGTTACGTAACACCCTATTGCAAGAAAATCAGAACGCAAAAAAAGCAAATAAAGCCAGTTCACTACCTTAAAAATATCAAGCTGATTTTTTTTTCTTTTTTTACTCTTGCCGAGTTTATTCAATAAAAAAGTTAATTAAACGGTGCTTTCAATTTCCAGTAATTATTCCTTCCACATTGTTTTCAGTGATCGGACGGATTTATTAATCATTCTGTCACGTTTAAAAATACATCCAGTGATTAAAAAGCTCTATTTTATGGCTACTTTGATTTATATAAAAAAATGGGATTTAAATCAGATAAATATGATCTATATAATTTTGTTTCACAAAAATCATGATTTTTTTTTCAATCCTGATTGGCACTGACTAACACCCTACTTAAGGGCTAGCACCTTAAAGGGGCACTGAAGTCGATTTTTAGATCTTCCTTTTGTGGTGACAACTCAGTCTAGACGCTCTAAGCATCCCAACAAACACGAAATCACAATCGTACGTAGCTTATTTCTTCGTTAAAAGCGTGTTCAAAGATCGCGACACGCCCTTTTTCGGAAGAGTTTTCTTCCGGGTGAAGCGGTCGACGAAGGACACTTGTTGGCGGGTTGCAAGCGATGGCTTCGCCCGCGGAAAAAAAGAGGAGTCTTATCCGAATGTGTACCTATATCAGGCTCTATTCGAAACGAGTCATTCGGAATCTGCGCGTATTGCAGGGCTTTCATTGGTCTACACATTGTAGTCCGCGAGAAAAAAGAGTCCACATGTTTTTCTATTGCCCTGAGATGAATAGGCAGTTTTGTAATACAGGACTTGGTATATGTGGGAACTAACACATTTTAAACAATATACGATTAAAAACGAACCGAAATTTGGATTTCAGAAAACGATGCAGGGGCGGTAGGCGGGACGCTACAATCCCTGCAACACTACTAGTAAGGCAATATTTCGAATGGGCGGCCGTATTTTTGGAAAAAGAGGTCGAGATTGAACGAGGTCGACGAGGCGCGTGACGTCAACATATCTCGTTTCCTCCTCTCTTCGCTTCGCCACCTCAAGGCGGCGAGGAGGAGAAGACGCGAGGCCGTTTCCTCTCCTTTTCGACTCTTCTCGGAGAAACGACGTCAACATATCTGTCAAATGCTCCTCCTTTTTTTTAGAAAAATACGGTCATTCGTTTGAGATATCGCTGTATGAGTGATGTTTTGGTGTTTGTAGCGTCCCGTTGCACGCTTCTGCCACCATGTTTTGTGGAATCCCGATTTCGGTTCAGCATCCCTTTAAAGGATGGGACTCAAACCGAAAATAAGAACCGTTCGGTCACGGTTAAGCGTTTATATATATATATATATATATATATATATATATATATATATATATATATATATATATATATATATATATATATATATATATATATCGGTTACCGTTTTTTTTTTCGAAAATAAAGCAAGAAAATTGGTTTTAAAATGTTTCCAGATACCAGAGAAGGCTGTTACTTTTTAAACAATCTTCCTTCTCAAGGGTTTGTTTTATTTAAGGCTCGATACTTTATTCATAGTAAATGGTATCAAGAAGCCCTTATAATACCGAATGAGTTGGCGAGTCTAAAAAAATCGGGGCGGCTCACTGTTACAAGAATTCGAAAATGTGTTCGCTTATCCCGCTTCCTCAGAAGACAACTATTTTTAGGCGATTTCATCTCGTACGCTTAACGCGCGACACCGGTTCAACACGTGCACGAATGCATCCGCAATATATGCACTCGAAAATGTCGACGTGTGGTGGTGCGAGCGAACGTCGACCAAATTAAAGTTCTTTTTATTTCTTTTTTTGTGCTGCAGCGTAAATTTTTTAATATTAAAAGTATTGCCTGCGCTACACCTGCTGAGGTCGAGAAATGTTGCAGAAGTCTGAATATACCCAGAATCTTCGTTGTAGGGTTTTATATATCTTTTTTTTAATTGGGGCGGGGGGAAAGGGGGTGCTTTGTTCCAAACTGGTAATCAGAAAGAAATCGTTTTCTTTTTAATAATCTTGAAATTCAGGTTTTTCAATTGATAAGTAGTTAGGAAACAAAAAGTGAAAGCCGTTTACAACTCCCTGTAACGCCGAATTAGAGCGCAGCTCTTGAGGAGGAGGCGGGAAGGGTACTGAGGGGGGGGGGGGGGGGGGTCATGGTGACCTCGGGGGGGGGGGGGGGTCACGTGGCCTCGTTGAGGGGGGGAGGGGTCACGTGACCTCCCCCCCCCCCCCCCTTTAGCTAAAGGGCCAGATTAAGGATCAGTCACAGTTTCGAGGGCGGGAAAATAAATAAGAGAATATAAATAATTAAACATTAAATAAACCGACCTAAACAAACACTTAACGGGAAGTTGAAGCGGTTCTGTATGTGAGTAAAGCACTGTAATCGCCTTTATTTGGCTTCCAGGATCAGGAATATCACGATGATTTTTCAATTTTGTGCACGGAAGCTGCAGAAAATAATTTTCAACGTGCCACTGAAGCCACTACTTAAAGCCATAAAAGGAGTTTTCGGAATTTGCACTCTCGCGCACTTTCAGCGCCTGTCAAAGTTATGCACACGCACTCTTGCTATTTTCAAAAAGGTCAGAAAAAGACGTCACGACTGGTGTCAGTGCGGGGAATATACCTGGCAAGCTTGCCATTGCACGTGTTGCCCACACGAGCGACATGCGCTTGGCGGCCGAAAGATCCTTTCATGACGTAACGACTGGTTGGAGTTTTTTTTGTGTTTTGTCGCGTTTAGATACATCCTGGAAGAAAACGAACGTCATATTCCGATTCACGGGATAAAAATACTCTAGAATTCAGTGTAACCTAGAGCAAAAAGTGAAGAAAAAAAATAAGGTGAGTAAATACCTATACTTAATAGTGTTGTACGAATATACAAATTTTGAATAGTAGTTTCGAATAATATGCTATTCGATATTCGCTTCGAGATGAACTGCGATATTAGTACTTCCGAAGTGTCGATCGCAACGGGTGAGTTACGCTGACTGCGCTTTTCACCGAGCAACTGTGCACTGCGGGGAAGCAATACCTTCAGAACCCGCAGGCTCCGCCGGTATTGCTTCCCCGCAGTGCAGGCCTGGTGAGAAGCGCACTCAACGGGGGTAACCGGCGTCTTGACAACCCGCATTCATAATTCTCGCTTTTTTTTTCTTTTTGTAAAATGTAAAATTGGTTCAAATTGTTTGATGTAGCAAACAGACTTAGAAATCCTCTTAATTGGCACAGCTGCAACCAATTTGATGTTTACATGCCGCAGTTCATAAATATAGTTACCTAGCTAGTACTGTAAACGACTTCTTTTTCGCGGGCTCAATATTTCGTGATTTAGGTCAACGCTGAAGTTTTGGGATAATTCGCGGGTTCTAATTTTCGCGACGCGGTGGTATCTCAATCTAGATTCCAATGTGTTTACATTTTACCGAAATTGTTCGCGGGACTAATTTTTCGCAAATCGTAGGCGATTCGCGAAATTCGCGTAAATTAGGTCCTCACGAAAATTGAGTCGTTTGCATTATATTAAAATTAATTGAGCTAATAAGTGGACTAGTAATTAGGAACAACATTCACGAGTTAAGGTGAATTTTCGCTTAACCATGGTGCTTGCATGGTAGTGAGAAGCTCGGAGAAACTATTTGATATTTGATTCCACCAAAAATTTGACCGAATACCGGTCAAATTTTTTACGGGAAAACTATATCACACGGAAGCTCAACAGGTTCCTGATAGGAGCGAAACGTTAATTTTTACTGACCAAAGCGCTAATTATGTAAAACTAATTAAGGACTTAGTTATACGAAAAGCTACATACCTCACTACGGCACCAATTGATTTTTTTCTTATGCGATGCTTAGTTTTCACAAAAAAAAAAAAAAAGTTTCGACAATGTCCGGTGAAATGTTACAGACTTCTGTGCCGAAGTCTGCAACATTTCAACGAACATTGTCGACAAGGAAGAAAAACAACCAATGGACGCTAGGTTTTTTTTTCTTTTGAGATCGTGGAATGCTTCACAGCTTTTCACGATCTCAAAGGGGAAGGAAAGCTAGCGTTTGGTTGTTTTTCTTTCTTTTTTTGGCCTCTTCACTCGCTAAAATATTTGCGCTTCACTCGCTTAAATGTTCGCGCTTCACTCGATGAAATGTTTGCGCATCTAACAATTAGAACCTTCATTATAGCCCGACATTCCACAGTTGCATAATTGCCTTCGTAGATGTACACATTTTGACACCAAAGGGTAAGGGCATCCCGTAAATCAGTCGAGAAAACCTCTCGCATTTGACTGGTGCGAAATCAAGAACGATCAGATTATCAAACTTGGATGACGCCGAACTGAGGACTCCGCGTCGGTGCATATGGAGCCCATCGCGATGTGCCAACGAAACTCACCAGACGGGGGGCTCGGACATTGCCGGTGGAATTCCAAACTGCTGCATAATGGTCAGCTTGACGTCTTCCTGTGGAGGAGGCGATTTCTTCTGACTCTTCCACACCCAGACCACGGACGCCACCCCGAAAAGCAGCAGAGGCCACCGCTGCCGGCGCATCATCGTTGCCGTCAACTGGCCGCCGTCCGTCGCGATTTTGCCTTTCGCCGGACATTTCCGTCGACAAAAACGCCGCTTTGTTCGCTCGCTTCTTTGTCCCCTTTTCTGTGGTCGGAGCCCGTTGAATGGCCGCATCCGCTGCCTGCGGTAACCTAAAAGAAGTGCTGACGAGCCGCATGTAGACCACAAGGAGCGCTGACGTCCTGCTAAACGCGCCGCATTGTTGACGTCCTGTTGGTGACTGGCTTGTTTTAAATGCAATGGCATTTATTTCGGCAGCCGCCCGCCACCTCTCGCTGGTATTGAAGCCATTATTGCTGTCATGTGTACAACGAGTTCGATTTTCTTTTTTTTTTAATTCTGTTTTTGCGAATGGTGTACTAAAGACCGAAACAACCCCTAAATAACTGAGAAAGTAAAAAAAAGTTGAATTTTTTATTTTCAGTAAAACAAGAAAATAAGGAGTATACTCACGTCATGTACGGTCACAATCCCACTTAAGGGGAGCACGGGATAAAGTTTAATGAGGAAAAAAAAGAAAACTAAAACGTAATAGCTCGATCGGGCAACGAGTTGTGTGAACCAAAGATATAGCAGATATGTAATATGACATCGAGACGAGTAAACGCCATTAACCCTATTGAAAAATCTCATTTGTATGAGAAATTTCTGTGTCCAGTAAACACATATGAATCATACAAGATATATAAGAACATATAAGAACCATATGAGAACTATATAAGAACTAAATAAGATATTTTGTTTGTTTGTTCGTTTATTTTATTTTTGACACAATTGTCAAGGGGGTTGGTACAAAAGGCGAATATAATCACCTGACTGGGTTTCAATCCCTGTAACAACACTCAACAGCAGGGCACAAATCGAGATAGAGAAATAAAATGAAAAGCCAGCTCGCAGCACAAGTGAAGAAAGAGATAATTTCATCCAGCTAAAAACTCTTCAGCTTAAAAAAAAACAAAAAACACTGATTAATAGCACAACACACTAGGTATGTACAAGCAACATTAAAATATTCCCTTAGGCATTTCTTAAAATGAAAGATGGAAGTGGGCCATCTCACGCAATAATGTTTGTTTAGGATATCTGTAATCTGGTAGGATAATTTTTGAGTACCATAATTAGTTCTCATTTTTGGTTTTGGAAACTGCTGGTGCCTCAGGTTGTAATTTGTTTGCTTGGGTAGGTACACATCGCGACACTGTTAGCGCGAACACGAAATCGGCGCATTTTCGCATTTTACTTCTAAATAGTATTAGCGAGCACGAAATGTTGTCGCTTACATTATAGAACTAAATAAGCTCTTTCTGTTGCAATGATAACTTAAATAACATCCCTTAATTTCAAAGAGAAAAACTGAAAAAAAACGGAGATCGCGTGTTCGCGCTAACAGTGTCGCGCTCTGTACGTCTCGTGAAAGATGTCAGGATCAATGTCAATTTGTGTGTGAATTGAAATCGCCACCTTTAGACAAAAAAGGTTATCTACCGT
Organism: Ixodes persulcatus; assembly: GCA_013358835.2. NCBI lineage: Eukaryota > Metazoa > Arthropoda > Arachnida > Ixodida > Ixodidae > Ixodes > Ixodes persulcatus. The sequence continues at coordinate 1,021,829 of JABSTQ010011543.1, forward strand.
AAGTATTTTATGTTTATTGAAACTATAGTCGATGATTGAAACCGGAGCAAATATCAATTAGCCGAACCGCGCGTTTTTTGTAATGTAACTAATTGCTTAATATTATTTCCTGTGGTTGTCCCCCACACCAATAGACAGTAATCAAGCCTCGAGTGAATCATAGATGTATAAATTTGTCGTTTTTGTAGCGTGAGCTACACTGGCCGAGGTTGAGCAGTTTCGCGTGGCTCGCATAATGAGCAGTGCTCCGTGCTGCGCAAGCGCGAGGAGCAGTGACGTCACACGGCGCACAGCTGGCGCGCCGGAGCCGCCGCCGCTGCGGGCTCCGCCGCCACCGCGCGCGCCTCGCCGGTCTTCGCATTCCAGAGGAGTGACGTCATAGCCGCGACAGGCGCGAGCAGACGCCAAGGGAAGCTATTAGCGGCGAGAAGTTTTGGTGGCGCCCTCCTGTGGTTCCCCTTTGTGACGTCATTACCTTGCAAACTACAAGTTCGATGGTGTTTGTTATTAGCATGGTGGAAGCTTGAAATCATTGCGCTCTTCAAAGGAACACTGCAACACCGTCAAAATTAAAGTTCTTTCATTCCTCTTATTTCCGTCGATGAAAATCCCCTTTCCGACGTCATAGTCAGCGTTCGGCCAATCGTGGAAGGCCGACCACAGCGACGCTTTTGGTCGCGCACGGGGCTAATACAGACGCTAGTTTACGCCCGTGGAGTGTACATGAGGGAACGCTAGGCGCTTCACTTCACCATTAAGGCCGGTTCTCACATGGAGCGAAGCGCTGATGTAGCGCTCCTCACGTGCCGTCAGCTACTTATCGCCTGCCACGAGCAACAGTTTTGGCGGTGCGATACAAAGCTGGTGAACGCTCCGGTCAGCACGCGCTTAGCGCGAGGTTAGCGCTATGCTTGTAGCGCTCCGCTGCATGTGTGAACAGGCCTTTAAATGGTCGCGTCTCCCGGACGCTATCGGAAGCGCTTCTTTTGTGGTCGCGTCTCGTGAACGCTACAGCTGCCCCCGGCCGAGAGAAACAGACCTATAGCCATGGAGAAGGAGAGCGAAATTGCTCCTCAGCGGCGCAGAAGAGCGGCGAAGCTTAACTCGGATCCCGAAGTAGGTCAGAAGAAGGCTAAACGTGCTGCGGAGACATCGGAGCAAAGGGAGGAACGTCTAGCAAAGCGGCGTCACCAGGAGGCTGAGCGACGTGCCCGACCATCTCAGCAGCAGCAACAAGACGCTGTCGATGACGTCAAGGCTCGCCGATTGACTGACTCTACGGTGAAACTTAGCGAAAGCGTCAGTGCGAGTCGGACCTTCGAGACGGGCTTCGTAAACAATCCGTTTGGATATGTGTGCGACGTGTGTGAGAGACTGTGGCACATGAAAGACTCTACGCCGGTAAGTAGTGCGGCTAGTGCCATGCGTGAAACGTTGAGTTTAGCGGCGCCGCCTGGGTGGGATGAAACCGTGGCGCGGGTTTGTACTACGTGCAAGAACTTTCTCGTTAGGCAGAAGATTCCACTCTTTAGCGTTACCAATGGGTAGCCACTTGATAGCGCCTCTCATTTTGTGCGCATAAGCTCACGCTACGTATATCCTGGCATAGCCGAGCTAAGCCACCGCAATTTTTTTAACCAGTTTGGAAGAAGTTGTCTGCACCTCAAAAGTAAACCAATGGATCTTGAAATCTCCTTTCGGAGATCGTTAACTTGGGCAGTCCAATACAAATTTTCATGGAAACAAACACCAAGAAATTTATAAGATTCTACGCGTTCAATAATGGAGCTTTGAAAGGATATAATAATTGTGTTAGTAATAGGTTTGTTTTTTTTGCTCTAAAACAGTAAGACATACAAGAAACAATATAATAACCATATAAGAAACTTGTGAGAAGTTTCTTATAACTTTTTTACATGGTTCATATATGTTCTTATATATCTCATATAGTTCTTATATGGTTCATATATGTTTTTAAATATCTTATATAGTTCTTTTATATGGTTCATATATGTTCTTATATATCTTATATAGTTCTTATATGGTTCTTATATGTCCTTATATATCCTGTATGATTCATATGTGTTTATTGGACACAAAACATTTCTCATAAAAATGGCTTTTTTCACTAGGGATTGCCAGAACATGTATACTAGCACGTCAAGAAACACCAAAATATGTAGAGTAGGCTTAGTATTTGCACCCGTTTAGTGTAATTGTGACAGTATGTTCGTTTAAAAGTAAAACCAATATTATTTTGTGACATAGTCGACTATAGGACTTTGAATGATTAACTTCTCCATTCTCTTATAGAAAAAAAGGCCAAGCTGAAAAATCAGTAGCTTTGGTCAGACCAGAGGACAGACCACTTCCCGGTCGCGGTTTTTTCTCAGCCATCCAAACGGGGGGAGGGGCTGAGTGTGTCACCGCAGCTCAAAGCGCGTGGAGTGAAAGCTTGCTCTGCAGAATCCAGGGATCCTGGGCACAATCCCCAACCCTGCCCAACGTGGCTCTTGCATCTTTCGATTTGTGGATGAGCATCCACTGGCGTGCGGTCGTTAAAGATCTCGGGCTAGCAGCGGTACTGCACCGGCTAAATCTCTCCTCTACGACGGAGATACCGGAGCCCCATTGGGGCTGACTAACTCCCCGCTGTCTAAACGCACACAGAGCATAATTCAGTTATGCAACAATTTGCCGGTGGCCAATCTTCGTGCTGCTTGCAACCTTGTTTGGCAAAGTCAGAAACAAAACAAGAAGTAGACAGTTGACAGTACTATAGTTTCAATTTTGTTTATTATGATAACATAGATTTTAGTAACCGCTGCAAGTTTGTGTTCCGACGATGAAATTTATCTTTAACATGCCCGGGTCTGGGAAAGACTGAAGGCACCGACTTCGTGTGCCACACCAGAACCTGAAAAGGAGAGCATTCCGGCTTAGTGCATTGACGTCACTATCCAATGTTACGTATGATTCTGCTTGGAAATACGTGTAAACCTATATGGTACACCAATTGATTACTAATTTAACCGAGCTCGTTGCTGGAGCCTATGAACGGACAGAAGGAACAAGGACACAACTATACGACCAGGGCACACGCGCACAATCGCTTTCAAAAATTCGTTTCTCCTTCATGCATTTTTTTTTTGTCATAGAATCCTCGAGTCACGCACGTGTGACCGCTTTCCGGAATTCATTAATTGGCCCTTCGATACATCCCTAAAATACGAACGGTCAGTTTTTTATTACCTCGCAGGTGTTGACAAATCATGTTCGTTGAGCCTAATAGTTTGCGGTTATGGTGGACACATTTTGCAAGTACGCGGTATTCGGTTTGTCGGCGCTGGAACTGTTTATTGTTCCAGGAAAATTAAAGCGGGACAAATAGGTTTGCTCGAATAAGCGGGAAGTGACGTGACTTCGGAATACCACGAACCCGCGTCTGGATGTGGGTGGTGTTGTTGTGTAACGAAACATAGCCGGCTGATACGTTAATCGGCTAACGGAGGGTTGAGCTGTATTGTTCTGCGAGGAAGGGATCGACCGTCCTATATTGCCTCGAAGTGCAGAGAGAATCTCCCGGCAATTTAAAGTTGTGGAAATGGCCAAATACTGTCCAAACATATTTTCATATGTTATACGAAGCGGCCGTTAGTCGTGCTGTCCACGTACAGTCAAACAATTGTAGAATACATATATATATATTTTTAATGAATAAAGTTTACGATTCAGAGGCCACCTATTGTTCCCAGGACACTGTTCAACCGTGGTCACACTGCCCATACATAGTACACGACAGTCTGCAAACATGAGGGGTGTTACTTTCTTCTATGGCGGTCACATTCGTCATACAAAAACTGTCTGCATAAAAATTCGAAGCATGTCTGAAGCAAACATGCGGAACACCGTGTCTTTTGTACGGTGTGTCGAGCAGTGTGACTGAGGTTTCAGAGCTCGGCGATTTCCGTCACCGCAGCGATTTCGCACTGACTGCCGAGGCGTTGTAAAGGAGAACAGGCTGACCGCTGGAGCCGGATCCTGCTGTCATTACCCCGGAGCACCCTCTTTTTTAGGGCTGGGCAATTGATCGATTAACCTTCCGATTATTCGATTAAGGCTTTAATCGCGATCAAATTGTTTAACCGATTAATCGGTTTTTTAATCGGTACTCAAAGGAACTCCGTTCCCAGCCAGGTGCTATGAGCAAGGTTCAATTCTCGCGCTCGCGAAGCGTCACGTGTTCAAGGATATACATTACAGTTCTGCCGAGGCTAGACGAACAAGCCGGGCCCGCAATTGATCCCCGAGCGACTGTGAAACTTCACGTGTTGAGGATCTATTACACATCCTGCCCAGCCAAGCCAAACAAGCAGAAAAACAAGCTGGGAAGCTAACAACGCCATGGTTACTTGTTCCAGTATTCGGCACGTAAAAATGGACGAGTTCACGAGTATGAAAGGCAATCTCGCTGGAAAGTTTGGGTTTAAAGTAAACTCCAGCGGTGAAGTTTTGAACTCGAAGGAAGTCCACTTCATCATCTGCAAAAAGCCATTTTCGTACAGTGGAAGCGTAAGTTCGCTTCAGTATCGCCTACAAGCAAAGCACCCATGTAGCAGCAGCAAGGACCATCCGCCAAAACGCAGACAACAATCAACGCCTTCTCATCGAGGTTCCTTTCTCTGAAAAAAGAGGAACGCATCGTCCAAGCCCTTAATTCTTGTCTTCCTGTCGGAGAATGTGGACGAACGTCTTTGTCTTCGGAGCTGGAGCAAAAATATGTGTCTTTGAATCGTTCAACTATATGTATCCTTAATTCTAAATGTCCTTTGCGCCGTGTAACAGAGAGTAAAATAAGTCTTCAAAGGCAAGACGAGTTGTTGCATTCTTTTTAATATATTATTTATAAAAATTAACGCAACCGATTAATCGATTAATTAATCGATTAAAGGGTGGCGATTAATCGGGTTAAAATTTTTAATCGACGCCCAGCCCTACTCTTTTTACATCGACGTAATCCCTGCGACTACACCGACGAGTTCCGCGAAGGCCAGACGCATAGAAACAGTCCGCTTCTATTCTTGAATCTACACGGCGACAAGGTAGCACGGATACGAGCGTCGTGTGGGAATATAGGTACTACTAGAGTGCCTTCATGTGTGCTTCGCATAGAGTGATGCCAACTGCCTGTTTCCCTTTCCCACACCCTCTTCCACCGCCATTTTGTTCCTCATTGTTTCCCCATGCGCCGGAAAGTGGCCTTTGTGTCCGTCGGACCTCCCATCCGAGGGGAAAAATGCTAATCCTCCCTCCGTGGGTTCCACAACGCTGCTCCGAACTTGTGAGATAAGGTGCTTGTTTCCGGGAGGGTTATAAGCCCCACGGATTATCGCCGAGAACCAGAATGGCTGCTGGGTTGTGGGCGAGTGGTATTACAAAGGGTGGCATCACCCTAGCAAACCGCGCATGAAGGCTCCCTAGGTACTACCTGCGCCGCACGTATGTCAGTATGATCGGTACGATCGTGTAGGGCGCTTAAGTTGAAAGCTATTATCGTTTTCTGGATCCTGATAAGTAGTTTGCTGTTAAAGGAATCCGCTTACACACGTATTATATATAAACGGTATTATATATAAACGGTATTATATATAAGAAAAAAGGAAGTTCTCTTCCATATTCCTCTGCATCCATTAAGACACTCCGGTGATATGCTGTGTGTACATATAATGGAAATTTGATGTACTATTGTATCCTTATACTTTAGAGGTATTGTATATTTTGAGATATAGGAGCATCTCAAAGCTACTGCATTCTAAAAAATCCAATGCGTCTGCTTTCCAGTAAAGCACTTAAAGAAGCCGATCTCTGTAATCTATATGGAGCAAGCTCGGCGAATGACGATACTGAAAATGCAACGCTCAGTGTCACACCGAAGACCCCCTATTGTGTTCAGGTCGAAACATATTTATTTCCCGTCCTTCGCCGAAATTCCTCCGGGGATTGTTGGGATCTAAGCTAAGTGTTATGCGGAAAAGTAGACGCACTGGCTTTTTTTTTTCTTTTTAAGAATGTGGTGCCGTAGTATACATTTCACGTCTGATTATTCTCTCTGCATAATACTACATACGATGAACAACATTTTCGATATGCAGTTTATCTGTAAGAGAATGGCGTTTCCTTCGGTTTCATTTCCCTCATCATCCCGTGCCCAAAGTGGACGGCATGCAGTCACACCGGGACTTGCCTGGGTGCAGTTCCGCGCCAGCGGTTCCAGCTGGGCGGTAGTGACGTTGAGGCTCTCGATGAAGCGAGTTTCCTGCATCCCGAGCAGGTAGGGAATGTCCGGCTGGCCGTCCAGCACCAGCCGCAGGTTGACCGCGAAGCCCGCCATGTCGACCGGGAAGGTCCGCCCCGAGTCGAACGAGTCGTGGAAGCCCACCACGCGTCCGGCCACCACCACGGGGCTGCTCACGCCGAACCGGCCCACCAGTCCCACGGGGAACACGCCCACCTTCCGGACCCACCGGATCTGCACGGAGAGAGACCGGAACGGACGCTGCCTGCCAAAGCGCATGGAGGCTGCAGAACGAACTGAAGGACCTCTGTGCCGTTCTCACTCTGTCATTGCAATGCCACTTAGAAGACGAGGCCTTCGCACGACGTCATCGCTATATATGGATCCCCGACGACGCCGAAGCTGGACCAGAGTCACCGCAAAGCGGCACACGCGTCCGTCTTGGCGTCGCGCTCGTCGTGAGACAGATGCACGAAGCGCGTTGGCGGCGATGCTGATGCAAGCTAGGCGGCACGCTGCGTCGATCCACTAGTCATGACGTTTGGAAGGAGACCTTGTCTTCTATGTGGCATTGAGGTCACTGGATGGCTGCTGGGAAAGCGCAAAGCTCTCCCGTATGGCCGCCATTCTGGTTCGGAGAACGTGCAGTTTTTCCTTGACCTCTCCATTCTTGGTGAGCCGATCTAAATTCGCTCGTGACGAATAGCTTTATATAGATACGCTTCTTGTAATACTGCACTTTTACACGCAAAGAGCCGCATGCGAACCGTAGCTTGGCCACCTCTGGCTTTGGTATAACACCACTGTCATAACTTGCAGGACTTCCCGAGCTCTATAAAAGCTGGTTCAAACATTTGCGACTGCTTACGGCTGTTATACCTTGTGTGGTACAGGTTGGAGAGAACTTTATTTTTCAATTTTGTTTTGACTCTCTCCACTTAGACTTCTGCTTACGACCGGAAAGCCTAAAAGCCGGGTTGAAACTTTTAAGGCGAAAGCATTGCTTGTCCCATTACGCGAAAAAGCTGCGGCGTTGTGCCCGAAAGATGGTCACACCAAAACGTCATCGGGCACGCGCCTCAGAAGTAAACCACAAACAAAAGCGCAGCAACGCAGATGCTTCGTCACGGAAGCCGTCGTAAAGCAGGCGGGGTTCGCCGCGCCTGCGCAGTGGGGGAGTGTGATGTCACCGACGGAGCGCCGTGTGAAAAAGGAAGATGTGGCGCGCTGTTTGTAAGAACGCACTGCGGGTAGGAATGCCTTTCGTATTCCTAGACGTAAGCAATCTTAAGCGTCTCTGCTAACTTTTCTTTTTACTACTTATGACTAGCTGCGCTGTGCGCAGACGGTCGTAAGCAGTCACAAGAGGCATAAAAACTTGTTTTTAAGACGCAAAACGACGTTCGTCGGCCACTATGTCGCGCCGGGTAGCGCCTGAACCACTGTGCAGTGGTTCAGGCGCTTCAGAAGCTGGACTGTAAACGTGTGTTTACAGTCCAGCACGAGCGCGGTCCAGCGCGCCTTCATCTTGCGCATTCGCGTCCCCGTGGTAACCGTGTACCGTGTCGCCTCGTGTAGGGTAGGTATTTCCGTTTCCTGGTCGGTACCAATCATGCGCTCGGTCGGTGTGGTCCATCCGTGTCGTGTGGTCATGCTTCGAAGCAGCGATTTGGGGCAGTGGTTAGCAGTTTGAAAAGATGGAAATGAAGGGGATAACGAGTGCAAACCAACATTTATTTTCTCCGAAATATCACGCAAATGTCGACGGAAAAACAAACAAGTAAAAAAATGGAAGCCGTTTACAACTCCCTCACTTTAAAAAAAAAAGGGTACTGTAGTACCCTCCTTAAGGGGGTAACCGACTTGCACACAGGGCAACCCCTTTTGGAGGTATCGTTACCCCCTGCAACGAGGGTGCAAACTTACCCCCTGGGTTAGGGTGCAACATTGCCTCCTTTTGGAGGTAACCTTAGTTCCTTTTGGTGTTAAAAGTGCATCCTTTCAGGGTCAGCCTTTACCTCCTTTAGGGGGGAATTTCAACCCTTTTGAGAGGTAAGACGACGTAATTGAGGGCGCTGCTTTTACCTCCTTTTGGAGGGAACTATGATCCACTTTGGGGTTAAATGCACACGATGAGGAAAACAGCTCAGAAATCGCGAACTACGAAGAACAAACACGACAGAAAAGTGCTGTCCTGTCGTGTTTGTTCTTCGTAGTCCGGGCTTTCCAAGCTGTTTTCCCCATCATGTATAACAGCAACCAACTGGCCCAGTTCACCACCTTATTACAGGTTAAATGCATACTTGATGGAATTACTTTTACCCCCTAAAGAAAGGTACTATAGCCCTTTGTGGGTGTGATAGTACGTGCTTCAAGGGTGGGCCTTGTAATAGATGAAGACAGCCTAGTTCTGAAAGTAAATCACAATGTTTTATTGTGGCTGTCACAAACAAAATGGCATAAAAATCAATGACATGACTAGACATCTTATAAAAGTTCTAAGAGGAAACCACTAAGCGCAATAAAGGCATCTGGAACAACGCTTTCGGGGCTCTAGTCGTAGCTAAAGATGAACTAGAGGCAGAATGCAACCAGGACTGCCTCAGCAGGCGACGCGGCTTCGACGTCTCCCTCCACTGCCACATAGCTGGGCGCCTCAGGATTAATTAGGCTATGGCTGACAGCCTCCGGGTAGATTGCACTGCCTGCCTGGAACCAAAAAAAATGTGCAAATCATGTGATATGAAGTTGAAACATATCATCCCCAATTTGAAGAAACTCTGAATAAATATTAGATTTTTCTAAGACGCATCTGGAGCATTTGATGGGCCACTGATTCCAGCATTATAAAGCATCCACCATACTTACCAGACGTGACCAGTTTAACTGTTGACTAACTACCACTGACGAAAATTATCACATGGCGGGTGGTAATCGTAGATTAGTAAGCACTTTGTATTCACCGGTCATGTTTAAATTTGTCACCCCGATTTACTTAGGTGACTAACAAATCTTAGTTAAAGGGGTACAACTACTGTAGCAGGTTAGTATATACAAGTGCTGATTGTTGGGTGAGTTGGTATTGTACGTGAAAAAACATGATTGCGCTTTAAGACAAGGACAGAGGAAGAACATACACCACAGAGCGCTACACAACATTAGCTACTCAGCACCACAGCAGATCCCTATGACCGCCAACCCTAACTGCCGAACTTCGGCAAATATGCAAATATTTTTGCCGAAGTGCTTTGCAAGATTAAAATTGAATTTATGTTTTATTTAGATATGAGAAGAACAGCACACAAGGACAAAAACACAGAAGAAGAACACACCGAAAAAGACACACTCAAGCGCCTTGTGTGTCTTACTCTAATTTATTTACTCGAAGTATACCCTCAATTTTCTCCGGAAAATGAACGGACACTCCACACACAAAGAAAAGATAAAAATCAAGAACCTCATTTAAAGTGCTCAAATGCGAACAAGAACATCAAAATAATATATCTGACTGCGCTTACCTGCCGTTGCGTTCAAGGTAGCAGGCATCCAGTACCCTCGACGAAATCACCCTACAACGTTGACGCGGTAGGAAAGAAATATATTCAATCAACTTCAAATAATGCAAACTTAGCTATCTGACTCGCCTATTGCATACTCAGCTTTTAAAAATGCCTGATCATACGCAAAAACAAATGCCAAGACAATATACTTGCTAGTCTCTCTGCCGGCAATAAATTAATGACCTTATTCAGTAATATACAACTATTAATGTTTGCGAAGCGCACGAATAATTTCTAACTGCCGAATGTCGAACTTCGGCAAATACTTAAATTTTTTTGCCGAAGTAATTTGCCAGATTAAAATTTAAAATTGAATCTATGTTTTATTTAGACATGAGAAGAACAGGGGGGCAATGTTGCGCTTTTTGGACTCCCAGGAGACTTGGAAGAGGTAAGTGACGTCAACGACTAGAGAAACGCAGATTGGATGTTGACAGAAGAAAACAAAATCAACATCCAATCTGCATTTGCTGCGTTGTTGACGTCACTTCCCTCTCCCTAGTCTCCTGGGAGTCCAAAAAGCGCAACATAGCCCCCCAGCACACAAGCACGAAAACACAAAAAAATAACACCGAAAAAGACACGCTCGAGCACCTTGTGTGTCTCACTCTAATTTATTTACTCGAAGTATAGACCTTTTCCATGTACTCTCGTCCCCAGCCACCTAACAAGCATATCCGGTATGGGCGACGAAAAATCATTAAAACGTTTCAACCTGTAAGTAGTAAGAAAATAGAGGAGAGGCAAAATGAGAATGTGTGACGGTTATGCTTTTATTCTAAATGTCTTCTATTGGCGTGGCGACGGCAAAACAATGTTTTCGCCCATACTGGAAGTGACGACAATTCAAGATGGCGGCGCCCTTGCGAAAAAGGTCTATACACTCAATTTTCTCTAGGAAATGAACAAAGAGCACACACACAAAATAAACATGAAGGTCAAGAGCCCCATTTCAAGTGCACAAATGGGAACAAGAAAATCAAAATAAAATATCGCACTACGCTTACCTGCAGTAAACAGTGTTAAGGACTGTCACGAGATGCGTCCAAGGTAGCAGGCATCCAGTACCCTCGACGAAATCACCCTGCAACGTTGCCGCAGAACGAAAGAAATATATTCAATCAACTTCAAATAATGCAAACTTGAGCCATATCTAACTCGCCTACTGAATGATTGCTTTTAAAAAAACCTGATCACACGCAAAAAAAAAAAAAAAAATCCAAGACAACATTATAATTGCTAGTCTCTCTGCCGGCAACAACTTAATGACTTTATTCCGTAATATACTACTTTTAATGTTTGCGAAGCGCACGAATAATTTCTAACTGCGGAATGTCGAACTTCGGCAAATATGTACATATTCTTGCCAAAGTAATTCGCCAGATTAAAATTGAATGTATGTCTTATTTGGACATGAGAGGAACAGCACACAAGGACGAAAACATAAAAAAAAGAACACCGAAAACGACACAGTCAAGCGCCTTGTGTGTCTTGCTCTAATTCATTTACTCGAAGTATACCCTCAATTTACTCTCGGAAATGAACGAACAGCACACACAGAAAATCAACATAAAAATTAAGAGCCCCATTTCAAGTGCACAAATTGGAACAAGAAAATCAAAATAAAATATCGGACTCCGCTTACCTGCAGTAAGCAGTGTTAAGAACTGTCACGAGATGAGTCCAAGGTAGCAGGCATCCAGTACCCTCGACGAAATCACCCTGCAACGTTGCCGCAGGACGAAAGAAATATATTCAATCAACTTCAAATAATGCAAACTTGAGTTATATCTATAACTCGCCTACTGAATGATCAGAGTTTTAGAAATGCCTGATCACACGCAAAGAAAATGCCAAGACAATATAATTGCTAGCCTCGCTGCCTGTAACAACTTCATGACCTTATTCCGTAATATACTACTATTAATGTTGTGCGAAGCGCAGGAATAATTAGCTCAGACATTTATATTCGGTATTTCAAGGTAACGTGACATTTTACCGAACTATTTATTAAACCTCGTTAAATTAAAAAAAAAAAAAAAAAAAAAATCTTATGAAATTTTTAAATATTTGACAGATCCTCAATTTAACGTCCGACGCGACACACCAACGGCCCCAAAAAGAGAAAACCTCATACCCCCTCACGCCTTAAACGTAGGCGACCCCCGATTCAAAAGGCGTCTTCGCCCGGCCGCCCGGCTCGCCGAACCGCCGCTCTCCACCTTCCTCCACCCGCACACACATACACCGGGAAAAGCTGCTGGCTACGCCACTGGTTAGCGTATGTGAACCTTCTAAATATGCGCTAGTGCAAGCGACAGTCATTCCTGTTCTTGCTCTTTATGAACTTCGACGGTCTAAACCGTGTCTGCGCTCGCGCCACACACTAATTTTATCGAACGCTCGACGCCTTCAAACGTGCCAACATGTCCGCCGACCCTTTGTCTAAGGAAGACGGGGGTCGCCTTCCCGGGCGGTCATAACCGACGCCAACTGCCGCCCGCGCAGAACATTTCCTTATCTGCATACGGTGCACACAACTTGGATCTTCGACTGTAGTCAATGCAGCGCTCTCGGTGACGTCGTAAGAAGAGACTGAGCCGAACAGAACAATAAAGAACGTTCCTGCGCTGGGACGCCTCCGTCGAACGTTGAGAAGAAATACCGTTATGCCGTCATGACCGGCGCGGCCGGCGTCGGCGGGGGGCTCCCGGTCGGCCCGGCAGTCGCTCTCCCACGCATGCGCGAAGAATCACATGCCATACGAGGAGACCAATTAGGGAACTCGTTTGCACCTTCCCACAGCCAATCGCAGCGCCCAGGCTTTGGCAGTGCAAAACAGGTGCACCCTCTGGGAGGTAATACGTGCCTCCTTGGTGCCCCTTCGCGGCGAACTTCACCTGGTAGCACCGCATTCCTAGTGTCTTCTGCGCCTGAGGAGGTAACAAGCGGAGCGCTTTACCCCTGGCCGGGTGGAGGGTGGTAAAGGCGGTCTGTTACCTCCTTTTGGTCCCCTTTTTCTAAGAGTGCTGTAACGCCGAATTAGAGCGCAACTCTTGAGGAGGAGGAGGGAAGGGTACTGAGGGGTGTCATGTGACCTCGGGGGGGGGGGGGGTCACGTGACCTCGGGGGCGTCGCCGGGTTGCATGCAACCCAGCGACTCCCGCGGGTTGCATGCAACGCGAGTTGCATGCAACTTGGACTGAATGCAACCTGGGTTGCACGCAACTCGCGGTTACGCCGACGCCGACGGGTTGCATGCAACGCGAGTTGCATGCGACCTGAGTTGCACGCAACCCGCGGTTACGCCGACGGCGACGGCGACGCCGACGCCGCTCAATCCGGAAACGGGCGCCTAAGAGCTGCGCTCTAAAATCACAATATCGCGTCCGTCGAAAATATCCGCTTGGCAGGATCGCCGGTATCGTGTAAGCGACTCTTCAGGGATACTTCGATGGAAGCGATGCACTCGATATTCCACAGATAGCTCTTTCTGGCAGATGGCCAGCGTCTTCATAGCTACCCTTTCACGTTGACTCGAGAGACTGACACCGGTTACCGAAGACAGGGTGCGATGGCTAAATTACGCAATGTATACCTTCGAAATTCTAGCGGTGCTTATACAAACAATACAAGATCGATTTAGTCTCCTATTTTCATCGCCTATCGCTACTAGCGTTTACAAGCTGCCCAGTTGAAAATTTCTGGTCGGCTAAATAGTTCGGATGTTTCACTGGGTCTGCCGTTTCCGTACATTCGACGCCGCTTGTTGTTTCGATCGGGAGCGCCTGCCGTGGCGTACGACTAGCACATGACCATATATAGCACACACATTAGGTCATCCTTATTTATTTCTAGTTAACTCTACCTTTGGCGCGTCATCGAGCTTTCAGCTTTTGCCGGTAAAACGTGCATGTGCGTCCAGTTCGTAGCTTCTCGGGGGGGTAGTGCATTCTCGGATCAGTCCACGTCCCGCACACACTCGCCCAGTCGTATGCACACAAACACGGGAACATGTGAACAGCACACGACACGCGGCAAGAACGGCAGGTTCAGATCGCAGAAATGAGCGTCTCACACACTCCGACTGGCCCCGACATCCAGCTTCCCAAATGGGGCGCTCACGCGAGGGCTTCTGAGAAAGCCACCGTCGTCGGTTTGCGCTCGTCGACGACGCGAATAGAGCATGCTCTATTCCGTCGTGATCTACGCCGACGCGCGCTGGGCGCTACGCCGCCTTGCGCACGACACTGAGTATAGACCCCCGTTCGCAGCCAGCGTCGGCCAACGCGATCGGGTGCTCGTCGAATCTCCTGAGATTTCTCACGACGAGATAACACAATGGCGCCACATATTGGATAGCCGTGGAACACTTAACATTTTCCTATATTTCCCCCCTTTTTTTTTTGCCTGAAACGTTTTTTGGAATAGTTATATATTACAATATTTCATATATAGTACGTAAATTTTATCTCGCAAATATTGCGAAACCTTCGCTCTAGTGAAATGCAGTTCCAGGGTCACCTCATAAATGCTAGCGTGCCAGTCTGTTCTCTCGCCGCAAGAGATGAGAACTCGGTCGTATACGCGGTCGCGACTATGAGAAGCAGCCTTTAGCTTTTCCGGTCGTAAGTGGTCGCAAGTGTGTGAGCCATCCTTCCAGGGCCCTCCGATAAGCGCACCAGATCACCTCGTCGAAGAGCCGGAAGTCGTAGGAGTTGTCGTCGTCGGCGAAGTAAAGCACGCCCGGGAGCGAGGCGTTCTGGCGCAGCCACTGCAGCGCTCTGCGGCGGCCCGCGGCGCCTCGTCCGGAAGAAGGCTTGCGGTGCTCCTTGGGACAGGGGCCCAGCAAGTGCACGCTCGGCAGGCCGGACCCCTCGACGATCGAGGTCACCTGAGAAGACCGAGAGGCCCGCCGTACTACCTCGACAGCCATCACGCTGCTCACAATGCTCATACATCGCCCAAAAAAAACAAGGCTATGCCAACACTGGGATGTATACAAACTACGTCACCAAGTTAGGAAAGATTGAAAGAAAACGCTCGCTTTTATTCTAGAAATTACACCGCAACAAAGAGGTTTCTTGGCCAATGGCTATACTCTGTTCACGATGAGACTGCAGCCAAAGCTACAAGCGCGAGCTATTAGCGCCGTGCGCGACCGAAAGCGTCGCTGTGGTCGGCCTTCCACGATTGGCCGAACGCTGACTCGGAAAGGGGATTTATCATCGACGGAAATAAGAGGAATGAAAGAACTTTAATTTTGACGGTGTTGGCAGTGTTCCTTTGAGAGCGCAATGATTTCAAGCTTCCACCATGCTAATAACAAACACCATCGAACTTGTTGTTTGCAAGGTAATGACGTCACAAGGGGGAACCACAGGAGGGCGCCACCAAAACATCTCGCCGCGCGCTCCTGGCTTTGAGACGTGCATTCCTAGCGCGAGTGCTCGTTCTGCGGAAGAACGCTTCAGAGCAGCGACGGCAAGCTCTCGTGCTTGTGGCATTGGCTGCAGTCTCCGCTTAAAGGTTGGTTCACATGAGGGCGTTAACGTCGGTTCAAGCAGGGGAATTTTCTTACGTTACGTTACAACCGCTTACGTCCCGAGTCATCGGGACATCCGTGCTTCGAATGAAGCGTGGCGACCGGCTCAAGGAGTAGCTTTGCACGCGACATGCGAAACACGAATGTCCCGATGACTCCTCGCGTAACGTAAGAAATCGTAAGGAAACGCCCCTGTGTGCACCGACCTTAAGGGTGAACGGAGTATAGTGCCATGCTCGTGAAAAGTGAAGAACATTCCAGCTGAATATCGTTGCACCGCCTATTTAAGGTGTGAATGCAGCCAATGCCACAATCACGAGAGCACCAGGTCGCTGCTTTGAAACGTCCTTCCGCAGAACGAGCACTCGTGCTAGAAATTTCACGCCTCAAAGCCAGGATCCCGGCTAGCTCGCGCTTGTAGCTTCGTCTGTAATCTCAGCTTAAAAACTAACAAAATAAACCGATGTTAAAAAAAAAAAAGATTATAATGATGCCGAAGTTGTTGTTGTCGCTACGCTGATTCTCGACGAAATCCATTTGCATTTAGCGCAGGGGTTCCGACCCGGCGAAAAATGGAGAATCCAACCTCGCAACGGTCCGCACTTTTGTGTTCGGAGAGCCAAAATAGGGCGGTGCCCTACTCCGGACACTTGGCGAAAAGGTCGGTGAGAAATCCGGCGGTATTCGACAGCCAATCACAGCCGCAGGATTTCTCACTGACTTTTTAGCCAAATGTCCAGATTATAAGCACCCTGTTGCCCTGGCGTCGGCGGTTTCGGATGCAAGCACCACAGCTTCCTCCCTCTCCTGCTCCGCGACGCGTCATTGGAAGCGTGCCAGAACGCCAGAAGACGCTTTCCCTAAGAAGGAAAGTGGACGTAAAGCGCTGTTCAAACAGGCCCGGAGTACGACGCCCGGGCCAGCCCGGGTCCCGGAACCCGTAGTGACGTCAGCGCTCCCTCCGTACGGGCGGTGACGTAATTACGGCTTCCGTCGTCCGGGTCAAGAGTTGAAAAATTTTAAACTTTCTCCTTCCCGGGTCGTGACGTAGGTTTCCGTATTTTCTCCGCGGCCAATCAGCGCGGCGCGCTTCCCTCCTCCGCCCTCCTTGCCACCGGCGTTGCCGGCGGCCTGGGCGGCCGGCGTTCGCGTGCAAATGCCTCAGACGCTCTGTGCTTGCTTGCAAGGATGGCTGCGCCGATGAACTTCCCGTCCGTCTCCGACGCGAGGAAAGCTGCTCAAGCTGCAAAGAAGAGTGCCGCTGCCGCGGACGGCCTTTCGCTTCTTCTTTTTCTTCACGCTCCGCAGGTACTGCTCACACGCAGCAGCGAAAGTGGTCAGCCGACGCCAGTTGATAGTTCTCGCATTTGTGACGTACCTCACTACACAAAGGTTCATAAGTGAGGCAATTCGAGCTTCGTAGCCGGGATCCTGTCGAGACGACGCCATCGCGAAACCAAGCTGACCAAGCGAGGAAAACGAGGCGCCAGTGCTGCCGTGCTGCTCTAGACGGAGCGCGCGCCCGCGCAAGCGGCGAGGACCCCGCTTGACGACAGCCGTTGATTGGTTGCCTGGGAAGCCGCCGTGACGTCAGCTCCCGTAGCGAATGAGCATGGCTCCGCGGCCACACGGAACCAGTCCAGTCCAGTCCAAACCATACCACGACCGTCCAAACGAAAGACGGCTGCATGCACCGAAGCAATATAACGCATAAAGAAAAAAGATGAAATAGGCACAAAGATAGATGTTGACAATGTTGGTCGTGCGGGACTCTGAAAATAGCGACAGCTAGAAACGAGGTCAGGGGAGAGAGTGTACGCATGCGCAGAAGCTTA
The DNA here is from genome assembly GCA_013358835.2 of Ixodes persulcatus. NCBI lineage: Eukaryota > Metazoa > Arthropoda > Arachnida > Ixodida > Ixodidae > Ixodes > Ixodes persulcatus. The sequence continues at coordinate 1,039,064 of JABSTQ010011543.1, forward strand.
CTAGAAAAAGATTCACTGGCAAAAGTTACGATTCGAAAGTACGACTTCCCAGTTTAAATTAGGGTGTTAGGAAGCTCGGGCGGTTTATCTCTGTCGCGGACTGTCTTCACATTTCTGGAGGACGGAAAAGCGTTTCCTGCGATTTCAGATCAAGCTTAAGATAACTGGCAGCAATGTGTCGTCACTCCTTAGCGTCTTATCTGGTGCATCCATGTAGGGAGCTTTTGGAAGTGACACCGGGCACCCGAGAATGACCCAAACAGCTGTGGTTTTGGTCATCGTTGGGGGCGTGTCGTTCCACACTTCTGGCTTCACCTCTGGTGGCACTATGTCGCCTCCAGGAGCTTCCAACCCTCATGGGGGGATCCAGTCAAAACGGAGCACCGACCAGTTCGGAGCGCCTGGTGGCGTCCTCGACGACGACCCAGAAGACGTTGGTGGAGAGCATGAGACTCTGCGAGACCCGGAGCAGGTCCGGTGCCTGCGTGGGGCGCCGGTACGTGGGTGTGACCACGTACACCGTCGGCGGAGCCTCCGACGGCGTCTCGGCGACTCTGAAGGACCAGGGGCGACCACAGGCTGCAGGCAGGCCAGGACGCGCAGCGCGGACCTTCCTGCGCCGATGTTGTTTCTGCAGCCGCGCCTGACCGGCCACTCCCGATCCCACTCCCCGCGCGCCCATGCAGGGCCACATGTTATTCGTGTACCGACCTCAGCTTTTAGGTTTTCTGGTTAGAAAATTGTTTCGATATTGTGTCGTTTGAATGCCCCAACCACATCAGTAAAGATTTTCGTTCTTTGAATAATCCTCAAAAAAGGCAAAGAAAAACCCTGTCAAAATATATTATCGACTAAAATCAAGTGGATGCCCACGGCAGGTTCCCGACTTTGAGAGGTAGGAATTCTTGTATTGACTTGAAATGTACATTTATATAATAGAGCTGTCTTTGAAGTCGGGAGCATACGGTATGTATCTAAATAAGGTTTCAAATCCCTCCGCAATCGAAAGAAGAGTTCACTGGAAACGCTCCTTGTTCCGCTTCAATGGATAGATAATGGCCACAGAGTGGTGGCAACTTGTCTCCGACCCCCACGTTTTAAGAAAGCGACCTTTGTATTCATCGGAGAGGGAACCGAGCCCCTGAAAGCAGCCTTTGTATCAATCGGAGGGGGACGCTAATCCCCGAAAGTCGTCTTTGTTTGCATCGGAAGGGGAAGACTCTAATCTCCCTCTCGTGGCTTCCACAATGCTAAGTCAAAGTCGAAAGCTAAAGCAAATATGTACAGAAAGGCAGGACCCTCCTCGCGCGTTGGCCGCGACGTCACGGAAACGATGGGACGCTATTGGATGTGGAGGTGGCGGAGGGATATATGATTCCCTTTGAGGGGCATTTGCCGCTACCTTCTTGACTTGTAACCTACTATAGTAGCTTCGATTTCGTGACACAAGCCCTTGAACTAGTTGCTTGTTCATGAAGTTATGACGCTGATCCTGCCTTGGTCAAGGCCATAATGCTACTATTTGCAGCGGGAGACAGGGACGTCTATGCCACGCGTTGCGCAGCTAATTTTCCCTGCCTTCCTTTTCAAACCATGAAGTGAATTCATTTTTATCGACGACTTTCAATATGTGTTGCTTTACGTATGAAAAGGCTAGTTTGTTGTCTCTGGTTAATTTTTATGTACTGATACGATGATGGATGATGCAGGATGTCAGCACTGTTAGGAAGGACCCACCAACTGAATTTAAATATATTATTTCAAAACGAGCCAGCTTACTATTCGCGGATAGTCGTCTAACGCTGAGTCGCTCGAAGTTTATTTAGTAACCTTCCGGCTTTCTCGAAGTTGTCCAGTTAACGATAGTGCTGTCTCATTGATAAAAGAGCTCGGATTAAGCCTCGCGGTAGACATGCACGGGTCAATCGTCCCACATCTGGAGTATCGCCTGTAGCGAGCCATCTCGTTTAATAAATTGACGTATGATGAAAAAACAATCCGTTTAATAAAAAAAACGCTTTGTAAAGCTAACATATCGGACGAATGGCTTTAGCTCGTTTTACATTCTAACTTAAATTGGCTTAGAAAACACGGGTATACACTCCAGAGAATATCTTGTGACGATGGTATTCTCCACGCTCGCCAACCAAAAATTATACCGAAAGTTCGTCAGCTACGAATAGAAGTTGTTGTCGTCGTGCCTCTCTCGAAAACAAAGAAATTAACTAAAACTAAAAATATATGAAAAAAGTGCTTAAAAAAAGAAGTCTTTTGCGTATCGGAAGTCAAGGGGGACCCACGCCAATCAACAGGCAGCGAAGAGAACGCGCAGAGAACATGCGATGACGAAGTAGCTAAGAGCGCACCGCCATTGGCCGAGATCGGAGGGAAACAAAGGCACGTGGACGCATCTGGAGGGTGAGCAAACGCACGAGGTGCGCAAAGAGCAGACGAACTTGCATGCCGACGCACCCAGAGCACGCGACGCGTATGAACGGGCTGGTGTCGCCGTGCGTAATAAATCTATATTAAAGATCTTCCTTCTTCAATTAACTCGACTATTCTGATATTTGCCGATGACTGTGTTGTATACAGAAAAATGACTGGCCCAACAGATCATTACATTCTTCAAAACGACCTCGACACCATAAACTCATGGTGCACCCAATAGCAGATGAATATTAACCCCGGAAAATGCAAACAAATGACCGTTACCACCAACTCGATCAAATCATCTCGCGAATATTCATTACTGTCACAACAATTAGAAAGTGTCACATAATACAAATATCTGGGTGTCTATATTTCTGAAACATTATCGTGGAATCAACACATCGACAACCTAATCTCCAGCTCAACGAGATCATTAGCTTTTTTTGAGACGGAACCTCTATCTGGCCCCTGCTGCGACAAAATTACTCGCTAAACAATAATTCGACCCAAACTTGAATAAGCGATTTCCAAATATTAATATTAGAATTGAGGTGAATCTTGAATAGCCTATATTCGATTGAATATTCGAAACAACCGAATATTCGCACAAGCCTAATATACCGGGTGTTTGTGAGAAATCCGAACTTGGCTTTTCGCACCGCAAAAATGAACTAGACATTGCAGGGAGTTCCAACTCCGTCAAAACGTAGCCCCAGCCGTTCGAGCAAGTTGCCAAAGTTTCAGCATCTACCGTTATCTTATTCAAAAGTGTTAGGCGATTTTCTGAAAATTTCAATGGAACAATGGCGGCCGACGGAGCTCTCGAATACATGGAGCTCTATGGCACCAAAAACCGAAAACGGCCGAAAATGGCCCCATTTTCCTATAAAAAAATTCAAAAAAATCACTTATAACTTCTGAATAAGATGACGGTTGGTGCTGAAACTTTGGCATCCTGCTAGAACGGCTGGGGCTACGTTCTGACAGAGTTTGAGCTCCCCGTGATGTCTAGTTTATTTTTGCGGTGCGAAAAGCCGGGTTCGAATTTCTCACAAGCACCTGGTATATTGTCATCAAGCTCATTGTATTTCTTCTCGAATCGACAACACATGTAAACTCATTCAATACCGATCCCATAATAACTCCTTAATGTTTTCTCCCTTAATATTGTGTATTACAGAATGGAATAACTTGCCATATCATGTTGTAACCAACTTAAATATCACAGCGTTTCAAGCATCATAGAAATGATGCTCTGGACAAGATCCAGGGCGTAGACAAGCCTACGACGCTCGAGGAGTGGACCAATCCAACGGGCACTCCTCAGCACAGGAAAGCCATCCTCGACTCCTTGATACAGTATATCAGGGAGTCGGGTGTACATAGCCTCATCTAAGACGTCACTACGATCATCATGAAATCCCCCTCACCCCTCACAATCCTTTCCCTTCCGTCTCAGAAGCACAACTCCATAGCGGGTGAACCCCTCATCAAGTAAAACATGTCTCTCTCTCTCTCTCAAGAAATGTGCCTGCTTTTGTTCAATGAGTAGAGAATGTCTGATTGTTTAAATGTGTTTTTCTGTGTGGTTAGACGAGATGGGTTGTGTTAGTGTTATTACGTTCTTTTTTTTTATATTGTATTCCCATTTATTTCCACCCCCCTCATCTAATGCGTCCTCAAAAGACGCCTTTGAGGTAAATAAATGAAATGAAATGAAAATTGACAAGGTAGCCGGGGACTAACTTACTGTAGTTTCTGAATAAACACGAGATAGCGTAAATATACTGCTTTAAAACAAAATAAAACAGCCATACGTTGAAGAGAACCGACACCAGTTGGGCTTGAGAATCGAGTACTGGGGCGTGGCCACGGCGTTCGCGTGACGTGTCAGTGACGTAGTTAACGAGCTGTGAAGAAGGCCACGCCCATTGGCCAAACTCTCTCCTATCAATAGAGTTAGTAAATCGTCCTGATGATTCCGATAACGATACCCGATACTCCGACGCCGCCTTTGCGCACGAATCGTATCGTTATCGGGTATCGCTATCGGGGGTATCGGAGGTGCCGCAACGACCTACTAAAACTCTATTTTGGCTCTGGTCTTAGCCACGCAGCCGTAAAGCCTGAAACGCGTGAGCGACGAAGGTGGACGTCGCGCGGCGGTTGCTATACTCTGTTTCACCTTGTGTTGTACCGCAGGAAAGGCTACAAGCGCGAGCACCTCGCTCTATGGCACAGCTCGGCGGCGCAAGCTCTCGTGCACCAAGGGCAGCTGCCAACGCTATGAGCTCGCGCTTCTAGCCTTTGCTGCGGTACAACATAAGGTGAAACGGAGTATAGATGGTTTGCGCCACGCGACATATGGCGCTACCCAAAATAATTTTGTTGCGTGTATGTTTATACAGCCAGTTAGTCAGCCTCAATGGGCGTCTGGTGTCTCAGCTGTAGATAAGAAATTTAACCAGTGCAGTACAACCGCTTGCCTGTGCTCTTTAACGTGCATCACGCAGTAGTGATACACGACCACTCGCCGGTACGATGCTCATCCAGATCAAAACGGGCAGGGGTTGGATTGAACCCAGGATCCCTGGGTTCTGCAGTGTAATGGTCTGTTCACACGATGCATCTTTTAGGCGCGCAACAGTTTCGCGACACTCAAGTTTCGCGAAATGTGCTCGTTCACACGTACCGCTTCACGTGCAACAACGATGACGTTTAGACTCGCGAAAATAGTTTCGGTGTTGACCATGATGTGGCACTCCGAATCTGATCGCTATTTATCTGGGGACCTGCTTTGCGCATTTTATGCAGTCAATTCACTTTAATTTTTTTTTCTCACATACTGCACTACTTGGAGCGGTCTCGCATGTGCGCAAAGCCGATTGAGGCGGACACCTTTACGTGCAGGACATGTGCCGGCGCCGAGCCCGTACGCAGCCAATTCATTGCCAAAGCTCCTATCAATGCACATGGTATTCATAGAAACGCTACGTGCCCAATATGGTTACTTCTCGGCGCCCATGTCTGCCCCGATTTTACTGTGCAGTGTTTCAGAGAGCGCAAATGGTTTCACGTTCGCTTGTAAACAAAGCAAACTTGGTTTCAGTTTACTCGATGGTCTCTTATACCCTTGTTACACGGGCGCACTTAACTGCACTCACGCTAAGCCACAGTTAGCGCACAATACTTGCGGACAACATTCTGCGGCTATGCAGTCCAAGCTATTGGCGAACGTGCGCTTGAGCATTTTGAGCACCCATCAAAGCAGTGCACACGCGCTCTTCACTTCTTCTGAAATAGCTGTCTGAGAGTATAGACCTTTCCAAAAAAAGGACACTTGGCAGGTTCCATTTTCAGTGTTCGTGCGTATGGCGCGTGATTTTCTCGCTTTCCGAAGCAACGAACGTGCGCGTTCTGGACTGTGATTTAACACGTGTGGACTGTGATTTTTGTAAACAGTGGAAACGTCTATAGTGCGGTAACTGGTGGTGCCACGTAACAGCAGTTAAAGCTGAGTTAACCACGGTTGAGGGTGCCCGTGTAACAGGGGTATTATCCAGCGGTATCGTCACGACAACAACGCTATGAGCACTATTCTAATCTCGCCAACTCCCGGTAGTTGTCTTCGTCCATCGCTGGATTTTTTTTTCCGATATGCTACTCACTTTTCCTTCAGTGGTGCTTGACGTGCTTGCGGAAGCGCCGGCAGTATCCACCGTTCGTGGTTTCGGTTTTTTCGGATTTGGCTCGGCTACAACACCGGCAGTGAAGTGGTCTTCTCAAACAGCTCGCTCCCCCCTCAAAGGCCACGTGAGAGCGTTTCTCAGCGGCCATTGGCGGCGCCCTCAGAGTGATTGACAGGACTCGGCAAAGTTTCAGCAAAAGCTCGCTCCAGAAGCGAGGTGTGCGCGCAACTTTTTTAGATGCGCGCGTCCTTTTCGGACTCGTTCAGACGGCGCAACCATTTCGCGAAACTACATTTCGCGACACTAGATGCGCGAGAAAAATGCATCGTGTGTACAGGCCTTAAGCTTTCGTTCCACATGCTCCGAGCTGGTGTGCGCTACCACTCGGCCACCGATCTCCTGCGCTGTCCAATGCCTTGTCTCGCGTTTGCCCCCCCCCCCCCCCCCCCCCCAAAAAAAAAAAAAAAAAAAAGATTTTTGCAGCGGTGCCGGATTGTTGTATCCCAGGTCCATCACGAGTCAGCGAAGCCTACAACGATGACGTTTTGACTCGCGAAAATGGTTTCGGTGTTGACCATAATGTGGCGCTCCGAATCAGATCGCTATTTATCTGGGGACCTGCTTTGCGCATTTTATGCAGTCAATTCAATTCAATACTTGGAGTGATCTCGCATGTGCGTAAAGCCGATTGAGGCGGCAACCTGTACGTGCAGGACATGTGCCGGCGCCGAGCCCGTACGCAGCCAATTCATTGCCAAAGCTCCTATCAATGCACATGGTATTCATAGAAACGCTACGAGCCCAATCTGGTTACTTCTCGGCGCCCATGTCTGCCCCGATTTTACTGTGCACTGTTTCAGAGAGCGCAAATGGTTTCACGTTCGAATGTAAACAAAGCAAACTTGGTTTCAGTTTATACCCCTGTTACACGGGCACGGTTAGGCTAAGCCACAGCTAGCGCACAATACTTGCCGACAACATTCTGCGGCTATGCAGTTAAAGCTATGCATGGGCGAACGTGCGCTTGAGCATCCATGCCGTGACCTTGGGGAGAGACGTAGCAACGCGTGGGGCGCGTAGATACGTTTCCATCGCTGGATTGCCTGTCGTGGCTCGTAACGTCCGCTGCGGTACATTACATCGCAAGCTGAAACAAAGCATATTTTAGCCATTCCTTGCGTCATCTCATGCAATATGGCCAATGCACTAGGCGCATTAAGCATTATTCACAGCTTCCTTTGTAAAAACCAACCTTAAAAAAAAAAAAAGAACGCGCGCAGTTTTTTTTTTGTTTTTTACGTTACGCTAGAAAAAAAAGTACGTTTTATTTTGTATTGAGTGGAAATATATATACGTAGGTGAATGCCATTTTGATTTCTGGGAATTTCAGGGGCTAGGCTTCTCCAGCATTTTTTATGTTGCTGCAGACATATGGCATAAAATAATCACGCCTAGCTCTCCTGAAAAAAAAAAAAAGACGAATTTATGGGTTTGTTAATAAAGTATAAATAAAGCTCCGCGCTGGTTTTGTTATCAAATTTCTCTTATCTCGTTTGAAAATGTCATGACCAATATTGTACTAAATGGCAAGCTAATTCGGTAGCCTCCGGTCTTGAATGATATTTGCAGAACGACATATTCGTATTATTTTTCATAATTTTACCATAAATTAAGGACCCGGGCATGTTGAAAATGTTCTCAAATCTACAATGGAAACTTATGCCAGATTCTCTCGTTGGACTTTACGGAACATTCGCTTGTATAAACATATCGAGCTGAAGGACAAAACAAACTGCCGCTGGTGGATGATGATTACACTCTATTTTACGATAATCTACGAGTCGATTATGTCACAGACGGAGATAGAAAAGAGCGCTCTTTGCAGCACCCTCCTCCCGCATCGATGCCATGAAAGGTATCCGTCTTGCAATAACGGAGACAATATCTTGAAGTAATAGGAAGTTTCCGTAGATCGTTTCCGCTGTCCCGCAACCCTCTACGCAACCTGATACCCGGAACCTTACAGTCAAGGCCATCGGCGCGCAGGCGCAGTAGCGGCTTCTTTCTTGCGGGGGGCTCAGAGGAGGGGAAACACGATCCACGAAAACTCCCTAATATCAGACCTTGAGATTTTTTATGTTGGGAGATGATAAAACTGGTGTTCAATAGCGCAGTAAGTCACGACATGTCTCAAAATAGTAAACTATCCACCTACCTCGCAGCACAACGAGCAAGCAAATGGCGGATACGGCTCCTACCCTGAAAAATGTGGACCACCGGCGCACCAGGGCTCGCACCTGCATGATCTGCATCGAAGTTAAAAGAGGTTTGTGTGAGGGAAGAATATGCAAGCAATATTCGTTTAAGAAAAACACGTTGAAGATGTTTGAACCCTTGATCAGAAATTTAGAAGTACTTTGCGAGTTTCGGGCATGAGACGTGCCGTAGCGGCGGGCAATGCTAGTGTCAGGGAAGATCGTACTAAATAAAAAAAAAATTAATGAAAACAAATCCGCCTCGAAGATCAAGTCTGCGAACGAAATTCATAAAAGCCCATTAAACCTTTCAGCACAGCGCCGAGTGGTCTAATGCATCTACCTTCCTTCTCGTGTTGGCATAGGGTGTTGCGGGTTCTTATCCAGGAACACGTTTTGTTTTTCTCTTCTGGCGCAGGAGAAGTGTGTTGGGACCAGACGTGTGCTCGTTACTTGAAAAATGTAATGGGTTACAATTACAAATTACCGAGCCACAAATGTAATGGATTACCGTTACAAATTACTTTCGCTGAAAAGTAACGGATTACTTCACTCGTTACGTTACAAATTACTTTCACGTTACTTTTTCCGTACACTTATCCAGAAAACAATAGCAACAATTTTGATATTTTTTCAAAAATGTTCCGCAACACTACTTTTCATTTCTATACGCTTGTATTATGGTTCACCTGTAGGCTGACAAGACACCGAAAGCTGCAATCCCCCCCCCCCCCCCCCTCTTTCCCGCTAGCTTACGGTCTACGGAAATGATCCCTGGAATTGTGCAGACAAAGCTAGCGGTGCGCATGTTCAGTAGCAGCGTCTACCTCCGCTACGAGATTCGGAGCTAAAGAAGCTATCTACGAAAGCTCTCTTTTAACTCGGGTGTTTGCCTGTTATTCACAAGAAAAGAAACAACTTGGTTCTAACGTTACAATGGATAGTCACTGCAGAATGAAGGTGTCCCAGCTTACCTTGATGTGTTTCCGTAGATGATAGCTTCATGTTCTTGCTGATCACAATGTGTTTTTTTTTTGGTTTTTTTGGCAAGCAATGAATGCACTGAAACTCTAGGTTCCCGTTCTCCTTAATGCCCTGAATTTTTAGCATCTCATTAGGGAGTTTTCGTAGACCGCGTTTCCCCCTCCGCTAAGCCCTCCGCAATGAAGAAGACGCTACTGCGCCTGCGCGCCGATAGCATTGACTGTAGAGTTCCGGGTATCGTAGCGGGTTGCGGAGGGCGTTCCGAGATGGCGAAAACCATCTACGAAAACTTCCTATTAAGAGATGCCCGTGGAGACGACGGGCACTCCGTGACCGAGAACTCGACCAGTCAGAGAAAAAGTGGCGGTTGCCGGTAATCGTTCGTTCATCGGTTCTCACTTTGATACCAATATTCGTGGAGGTCAGGGGAGGGGACGGCATAGAGAAGAGGTGGCCATCGGTCTCACAAAACAATAGAGGATCACACCACTTTTACGCGTTCTCTCTTTCTCTCTCTCTCTGTCAGCGCTCCTTAGATGGGCTAAACCCCCCGCTGTAAAGTCAGTAGTGGGCTCGACCACCATGCCCAGACAAGTAAACCAAAAGAAGTATCGTCCGTACCCTCGAAGAAGATGCTCTTAGCTTCGCGCCGGGAGCTTTTCAGCCGTGCCTCGTGTGTTAGAATACAGTAGCGCACATCAAAGACAAAGAGAATTCGACCCCCTCGCGCAAGGCTACATCGTCTGTTACGCGAGTTGTGAGCCCACGAATCGAGGGGATACCGACCCGCGTTTGATGGCTGTGCAGGTGGCGGGAGACGTCGAAGTTGGAAAAGGGTGAAACGGTGTAAAAGACAAAAAAAAACAAAAAAACAAAAAAAAACGAAGAGCTTTCTCTTGCGCGGGAGAAGGAGAAAAACACGATGCAGGGCGACGGACAGCCTACTCGGCGTGTTTCCTGGGGGTCAGCAAAACCCTGGCTCATCAATCAAGACCGGTAATAAAAGTTTTTTTTTTTTTCAAACTGAGAAAAAAACGTTTCAAATTTCGGATGAGTTCTTTTTGTGTGTATGTCACTGAGAGAAGTCTACTTCACACTAGCCATTAGTAAAATCATCATAATTAGCATATACCTTTCCCTTTCTCTCACCACGAATGGGGTCCTCCATCATCCTTGCCGATCCACGGGGGTCCGCGAAACATTAATGGTTGAGAACCATTGCTGACAAATCCATGGGTGCTCCCGAGGTAGTATCGGTGGAAAGGTCCGACAGTGTCTGATGGCGAATTCCACAAGTCGTTCTGAAGCGCGCCTATTTTACTGTGTGATAGGGATTGAGACGGACGTGTTCCACTCGTCGTTTTGGATCAGCACCCACTCCAGATCTCGGTCCGGATTCGAGGAAAGTCGTTTCGCCGATTTCGGCGGATTCGACCGGAAGCCAGCCTGGCCAGCCCTCAGCTGCCGATTTCGGTGGATTCAACCGGAAGCCAGCCTGGCCAGCCCTCAGCCGCCGATTTCGGCGGATTCGATCGGAAGCCAGCCTTCAGCCGCCGATTTCGGCGGATTCGACCGGAAGCCAGCCTGGCCAGCCGTCAGCCGCCGATTTCGGCGGATTCGACCGGAAGCCAGCCTGGCCAGCCCTCAGCCGCCGATTTCGGTGGATTCGACCGGAAGCCAGCCTGGTCAGCCCTCAGCCGCCGATTTCGGCGGATTCGACCGGAAGCTAGCCTGGCCAGCCCTCAGCCGCCGATTTCGGCGGATTCGACCGGAAGCCAGCCTGGCCAGCCCTCAGCCGCCGATTTCGGCGGATTCGACCGGAAGCCAGCCTGGCCAGCCCTCAGCCGCCGATTTCGGCGGATTCGACCGGAAGCTAGCCTGGCCAGCCCTCAGCCGCCGATTTCGGCGGATTTCACCGGAAGCCAGCCTGACCAGCCCTCAGCCGCCGATTTCGGCGGATTCGACCGGAAGCCAGCCTGGCCAGCCCTCAGCCGCCGATTTCGGCGGATTCGACCGGAAGCTAGCCTGGCCAGCCCTCAGCCTCCGATTTCGGCCGATTCGATCGGAAGCCAGCCTGGCCAGCCCTCAGCCGCCGATTTCGGCGGATTCGACCGGAAGCCAGCCTGGCCAGCCCTCAGCCGCCGATTTCGGCGGATTCGACTGGAAGCCAGCGTGGCCAGCCCTCAGCCGCCGATTTTGGCGGATTCGACCGGAAGCTAGCCTGGCCAGCCCTCGGCGCGCACACGTGAAGTCCTTTCTTGCCGGCCGGGCATCTTGCCTCGGAAGAATTCGTAATGGCTGCTCGCGAAGTGCCGCCCGCTTTATACTGCTGCTTGATGACAGTTCGTCGTTAAGTTTGCTCGAGCAACCCCTCCAGCAGCAGCGGCTCGAGTAGCAGGGACGACGAGGACTGCTCGTATATCCCGCATTAATTCGACTATCTTATAGGAACCTCCGCAGAAGAGGCTAAAAATCGAGACGTACTTGAACACAGTTCACGAGTATTCCAATGAAGAGGCAAGTGGGCAACGAGGCTACGCTGATGCACATCGCCTATAGACACGCATCTTTCACATCATGATTAACTTCGCAAGTGCGTTGAACACGTGCTGTTAGCGCCGCGATTGAGAAAACATGTGCTTCGAGATTCGGGACCGTCGGAAGGGGATTCCCGGGAAGGTGAACGACGAGAAGGCATCCGCCGATCCCGAGGGTGTGGTCATGTTCTACTGGTGATCCAGAGGCGGAGCGATTCCGTTCGGATCGCGTGCTCCATCTCGGATTTAGTCTACTGATCCCGGCTCGCTCCAAATCGACCAGTTGAATTCGCCATGAGTCGTCATCGTCGCAGGCGATGTCCGGACTGAAGATTAGTGGCTGGCACAGGCAGGGGCGGATTTAGAGGGGGTGTCCGGATGTCCTGACCCCCCTCTTGATTTCTGCATGTGTAAAATTTAGGGCCTGAAACGAGGGAGAGGGGCAGGGGGTTCCTAAACATATGGTACGCTGACCAACAACTGACCCCCCCCCCCCCCCCCTCAGAAAATTCCTGCATCCGCCCCTGGGCACAGAATCCAGCTTCGACCCCCAATTCACTAATCCGCGGGTGAGGCAGGCGAAAATGCGGACGGGTTTTCCGCTTATCGAGGAGAGTTGAACTTTGCTTGAGTCAAAGCCATCCGACCCGACGTGCGAACCCGTCTGTTTCCTCCTCCCCTGCCCTCCTTTCCCTCGAAAACTGACTATAAAACTTTACAGGCAAAAAAGAGAGAAAAAAAAAACGAAAACATTTCTAGGAACAGTGAGCTGATCGGGGGGTTTATGATGAGCCTCCGACCCACAGATCTATGTTTATATCGCACACGAACGCGTACGCAACAAAAATGTAAATAAATGGTAACGGCTTTGAAACATTCTTTTGTAGAACGAGCGCTCTCGCTAGAAGAGCACGTCTGAAAGACAGGAGTGCGGGCTAGCTCGCGCTTGTATACCTTTGGCTACTTTGGCTGCAGTGACAAGCTTGCGGTGAAAAGCTCGCCAGGGGCGCTTTTTTGTTTTCCTCACTATGGGTAGTGCACGTGCTACCCACGCGGTTATGTTTTAATTCTCATAGTGCACAGAAGCTTGGCACGGCACGTGCTTGCACTAGCAGATAAAGTTGAAACATCCTCACCCTGGGTTGTGAAAAAAATCCACGTGGCGGCGATACCCAAACTTCTCACCGCGAATAGAGGGTAACATACGAAGTGAGATCAAAAGTTATGAGACTGATTTTATGGTGTAAAAAGAGATGGCAGCACGGTGATGCGCGCCCACAGTCGCAGCAATTGTAACCTTTGTGTCTCATTATGCCAAAGGGCGTCTTTCTGTGAACCTTGCACGAGTTTTTGTGACCACGTGCACGAGCACGATGGCGATTTCACTATAGTCTGCAAACCAGAGCGAGAGCGAACATCAATTCTGCGTCAAACTCGCCATATTTAAAAACAAAGACCTTTGATATACATGGTTAAAGTCAGCGAACAACGTGAGGAAACTGTAGAAGAATACAGGAAACAGGAAAGACGCTGAAATCACAACTCAATATTTGATCCCAGAAGGAAGAAGAAGATGACATATAACCAACAGGCACGTGCTAATGGCACGAGGACTCTATGGCGCGGGGCCGTGGTTTTAGCGCATCGAAGCATTTAAAAACAAAACTTCATTTTCAGATCTAGACCAACTAGCCCAGCTCACCACCCTTCTACAAAAGACCTTTAAAGTGATTCAGCTGCCTTATTTCAAATAGCAGTGAATTGTGCGAAGTGTTTTGAGTGGAAATGGCGCTTCAAGAATGGCAGAACATTGCTGGGAGACGAAGAGAGGTAGGGCGACCTTCTCCGACTTCTATGTCTTCCAGTGATGTTCTGCCATTCTCGAAGCGCGAGTGTCACTCAAGACACTTTGCACAATTCACTGCTTTTTAACATAAGCCTGCTCAATCCTTTCAAAGATTTGCCGAGTTTGACGCAGAATTTATGTTCGTTCTCGCTCTGGTTTGCAATGCATGGCGAAATCGCCATTGTGCTCGTGCACGTGGTCACAAAAACTTGCGTAACGCAGCTCCAAATGTTCACAGAACGACTTCCGTTGGCATAATGGGACACGAATAGGTCCCTGCCTTGGACTGCTGCATGCGCGTGCATCGCAGTGCTGCCCTCTCTTTTACGCTACAAAATCAGTCTGCAACTTTTTGATCGCACCTCACATATTAGTGCTGTCCCGATCAATCAGGAGTGGTAAATGACTTTTCAGAATGTTTGTCATCGTATGGCACCGCAATATAATTTATCCCGGGCCTTGAGGGTGACGTATATTGTTGGGGAGGTATAGGGTTGTCTGAATTGTCTGCATGCGTCACTATCAGCAACGCCTGTTACGAACTGCGACATGCTACGATGCACATCGGGAGGCCACTGACTTTGTCGTCTGTATAATCTGCAAACTACTACCTCATGCGACGACGGTGGCTGCGTCACATATACTGCGCTCAGTGCACTGCCGCCCTCGTGCACATGTTCTTAGAAATAAATGACCTTCGATAGAATATCTTTAATTATGTCACTCTCTCCCGATGCTCACTGCTTTCTCGTGAAGAGAACCATTTCCACTAACGACACACTAGAGTCATATTTATGTCACTGTGCACGTTCCAATGTTTAATGATTTTAGACAAATCGGGAACGCACAGCACAAGAGAGTATTCCTACGGCTGCCTTGGGCCAATGCCATTGTTTTTGAGATTCAGGCCCGTAGTTATCTTTGAGATATCACAAGATTGTCTTGGAAAGTTGATGTATGCTTCTTCGTGAGAATATTGTTTAAATAATACTGCAATAAAAGTGTGAACATGTACATCTGGAATCTTTGTTTCTGTATTAAGAGTTTAAATATTGCATGCTATGGTGACTGAGCTAAAAAAAGAAGTATAATTGTCACGACCAGTTTAGGTTATTAATCTGATCCGGATTGACTTTTCCTGACGTTGCCCTGGCTGGTGGGCGGCAGTGGCCGGTGAGCAGGAAAGGGAACCGAAGACTGCTCACCTTGCGGGAAACGTCACGGCCGCTCTCCAGCGCGCACGTGTAGTTGCACCTTCCCCGGTGGAGTTCGCCGCAAAAGCGCGCCGGTCCCCCGATGCGCGAAGAGCTGATATGGCGCTTGGTGCGGCAGGCTTTGTTTCCGGCCCCGGTGTGCTTCCTGCCTCCCAAATGAGAGGCGAACCCACATCACAACTGAAGGCGCAGAGCTGTGACCATTGCCTGAATTTGGTTTCTGAAACAACGCAATACCCCCTACCCCCTCCCCCCCCCCCTCTTCCTTTTTTTTTTTTTTTTTTTTTTTTTAAAGCCCCCATTTCTTATTTACCATCACCACCCACCAGGCACGTAGCCAGGATTTGGTTTCGGGGGGGGGGGGGGGGGGCGCCCATGAGAAAATGCTGTATGAGGGGGAGGGGGAGAGGAGGTCCCAGCAAAATGGTAGATTTCGGGGGGGGGGGGGGGGCCGGGCCCCATGGGCCTCCCCCCTGGATACGTGCCTGCCACCCACGAAAACAAAGGTGTCCTACATATGTACTAGAATTTTTTTATAAAATTAGTCTTGCTATCTAGAATCGCCAATGATACAGAACTCAAACAACTGTCAGTTATATAAAAAAAAATGGGTTCTTCCGAACATATCTCAAAGGTAAAAGTTCATTAACTTCAAGGTGCAATTAAAAAGAGAAAACACCTTCGATTTTCTTCAAATTCAAAGATATTACTGTCAACGATGTGACTGTCTTGATCCATTAAACAATGTTGCATAATTTTGTCTTCGTCAAACCTACAGCTGTTCAAAATGTACATCGAACACAGATGATTTTCGTGGCACGTTATGAAGTGTCACCTATGTAAGATATTTTAATAACATTGATATCGAGACAGCTCAATTTTTGTTATTGAATACATATTCAATATTATATGTTCAAAACACAATTCGCTACATACATTTTAATTAACGAATGTTTACAAAACCTAACAAAACCGGTACCGATTTTCTCAAGAACCCTATCTTTTTGCTTCTTAATGTTTAATTATTAGCAAGGTATGATGCTGGTTCATCAAAAAATACAAAGAGAAGATATCGTCTTTTGGTTGTATAACCTTAAATCTTGCAAGTTGTTCGTTGTGGTAATACTTTACTTAAGGAGCCACGAAACGATTTTTCTGCTTCCGCTAAATTCTACTTAGAATCACTCTTTAACGTTAATAACTGTATAAACTTGCCTTGTTTTTTTCATTTTTAGTGAATGGCAGTCACCAAAAAAAAAAAAATCAATAAATATGAGCATTGTTCATCCCCTCAACTCGGAGCCAGAACAAGCGACCACGTGGCCTAGTGCCTCGTTAATCAAACTATCATAGCCACGCGCTGGGATTGGCAAAGTAGAAAATGCGTGCTGAGCTTTAGGCATTGTTAGAGTTCGGCTATTCTCATCACCGCAGTGGTTGGACACGAGCCACTGCCCGTGTGTCCGCCAAAGCATTGATTGTTACGAGCCGAAGTCGAGTGCTCACGCACTTCTCGTGTCCAAGCCATGAGCCGCGCTTATCTGTCGTCAGGCCGGTGGTTTTGATCCAACGTTATTAGATTAGCTCAGTTAAAGAACTGCGAGCCTTACGCCCCCCCCCCCCCCCCCCCCCCCCCCCCCCCCCGGCCCCTCACCCGCGGTTCGCCCCCCCGTATCGAGGGACTTTAGCCTCCCGCCGTTCGAAGCGCCACTGTTTGAAGGCGGCCGTTGCAGTGAATATAGTTGGATAGGGCGTGTGTAATGCCGTGTGGTCGGGACCTTTGAAGCAATGCGGAGAGCAAATCGTTTGCTTCTTGCGCAGGAGTTGCGGTGACGTCAGAACGACGCCGAGCTCTTATTGGCCGACTGAAAAAAAAATAGTGGGTAGATCTCAATGCTAAATGCTTTGAGGTCTACCAATTATGCCCCCCTGTATACTCTATATATGCCTGCCGGAAGCGCTTACCGGGGCCGTCGTGTTTAGCAATTCCTCATCTTCTAACCCGCGTGTGCGCCGCGAGACGGCGTTGCCTACGTTGGGAGGCTATAGAGAGCCGATTGAGGAGATGGTTCATCTCAAACCATGGGGAGCGTTTGCAATTTAATGGCGGACGCCCCCTGCGGACATTGGTGGAAAGTGCGCGTGCGCTGCGTTTTCGCGTGGCGAGGAAGAAAGCAGGAGGAAAGGCGGAGACGTTTGAAGACGATCGACGTATTCGTCACCTCCTCGCAGCTAGTGTTGTAAATGCGACCCATAAACCACGTGACCCCGATCGGTCAGTTGGAAACCCTCTGTAATGCCGGCTCTCACGAGCAGACGACGTGTCGCGCGCAAAGCTCCGGCGTCAGCCTCCTGAGAGCCTGTATTACAGAGTTTCCAACGTCTCGATCGTGGTCACGTGGTTTATGGGTCACGCTTCCAGTACGAGCTGCGAGGAGGTGACGAAAGCGCTGATCGTCTGCAGACTTCCCCGCCTTTCCTCCTGATTTCCTCCTCGCGACGGGAAAACGCAGCGCATTCGTACTTGCGACCGATCACCGCAGGAGGTGTCCGCCATTAAATTGCAAACGCTTCGTATGGTTTGAGACGGTCTTCAATCTAGGTTCTCTATCCTGCCCCAACTAGAGTCACTAAATAAGCTACGCTTTCAGAGTACCGCATTCCTTTTCTTTAGCATTTTGCCGAATATACAGTCGCTCTATTCAACAATATTCTGGTTCGCTGCGGCATCATTGGACAGTAGCAGTCACGTGAGTCGCTATCATCATCATCGCGTTTTTTCAACGCCACCATCTTGGGTCCAGCGATCCGCTGCCCGCTGCTGTTTTACTGTTTACTGCGCGCGCACGCTGAAGTTCGTCTCTCAGCATGCACTTTTTCCTTCTTACGTCGAAATACGAACAACACGACCTTGATTCGCTGCCACGGCTGCGGCTACGGCAGCTGGCGCAGGCGACGGCTACAGCTCGGCTTGGCTCAGCTACAGTCACTCCTCCATCTGCGCGCGGACCCAAGATGGCGGCACCTGACGCGCTTCAGACGCATAGTTTGGGAGTTTCGGTTCTCTGAAAGCGTAGCTTTATTTAGTGACGCTAGCCCCAACGAAGGTGGCGCCTCCACACTGAAACAACGGCGGTGGAGCGCAACTTCTTGGACGGCGGCCCCCATTGTATTTTCCTCCGTCCGGCAGGCATAGAGTATACAGGAGATAAAATGGAAACTTGGGCGAGTTGGAGATTCATATCCCAAGGTTAACAGCGCAAGATCAGCGCGTGTGTTTGTCCTTTTATGCGTCGGTGTGTGTGATTGATCTTGCGCTGTTAACGGCAGTATAAGGCAAGTAGCCAGGATTTTGTTTCGGGGGGGGGCGCCCATGACAAAATGCTGTATGAGGGGGAGGGAGGAGAGGAGGCCCCAGCAAAATGGAAGATTTCGGGGGGGGGGGGCGGGCCCCATGGGCCCCCCTCCCCTGGCTACGTGCCTGTGCAGTATACAGGAGGCATTGGGTCTACCCACTATATTTTTAATCAGCCAATAAGAGCTCGGCGTCCTTCTGACGTCACCGAAAGTCCTGCGCAAGAAGCGATCGAAAAGACCACCAAGAAAATTTGATGGCCATCAAACTTCTCTGATGGCCCATCAAACTTCCCTGATGGCCCATCAGGTTTCCTTGATGGCCCACCAGAGCTCCTTGATGGCCCACCAGACCTCCTTGATGGCGCCTGATGGTCCATCAGACCCTCCAAATAGACCATCAAAAGGATTTTGACGGTCCATTACACTTCCTTGATGGCGTCTGATGGACCATCAAAAGCGTCTTGATGGTCCGTCAGGAGCTCCAATGGCACCTTATGGTCTACCAGACTTCCCTGATGGGCCATCGAAAGCGTTTTTGATGGTCCGTCAGGGGCTCCAGTGGCAGCTAATGGTCCATCAGACCTCCTTGGGGGACCATCACAAGCGTTTGACGGTCTACCAAAAGTTGATAACGGTACCTGATGGTCAGTCAGACCATCAGGCGATGGACCATCAAACGCGCTTTGTACCATCAGAGCACGTTGACAGGGTATAGTCTGATACTGCCACAAATTATATTCTGCGGTGGCTCATATGTGACGACAATATTCGATCAGTCGTGGGCGCGCGTGGTTGCAGTGGTTCTGAGCGTGTATATTCACCTTGACTCGATCGCATGCAGGCTTAAACCAATCGTATATATATATATATATATATATACTGTAAACGACGAAATTTTCGCGAGGACCTAATTTTCGCGAATTTCGCGAATTTCGCGAATCGCCTACAAACGCGAAAAATACGCTCCGCGAACAATTCGGGCAATATGTGAACTCTACGGAAGCTACACTCGATTCGCGGAAATTAGAACCCGCGAATAATTTCAAATTTCCAGCTTTGGCCCGATTCGCGAAAATTTAAGCCCGCGAAAATTAAGTCGTTTACAGTATATACACATATATAATAACTAGAGGCCGGATGTTTAGGCACTAAAAAATCCACTTTTAGGCGCCTATAAAAGGCACTAAAAACTTCGTAATAGGCATTTATAGGCACAAACAGTTTTTATTCACAGGGTGTTCATGAAAGCATTTAGGGCCTCTGCCATTCAAACAAATACAGGATAAAGTGGTACAATAGGCATTACAATTTAATTTTACCAACACTCGAGAAAAAAAAGTGGACTCAAGCCAACTAGAAAGAAGCCAACTAGAAGTCGAACTACAAACAACGGAAAAAATTATGAAAACAATAGCAAACAAGCACCATCTCAAGATTCTTGGGTTCAAATTTCTGCCTCTTGTCGCTTAGAACCAGTTTGTACGCTGAAAAAGAGCGTTCCACGTCAACTGATGTGAGCGGGGCGTACTTGTACTTAGGAATATTCAATGCTTCCACACCCTCTGGTACCCTGGAGTGTTCCCCGGTGAGAACCTTCGAGACTTCTTTGAGTACAGAAAATCCACTATTTTTGCTCAAGACGGACTGAAGCTTTGAACGAACTTGTACAGCAGCGGGGCCTGCGGGGACGGCGTCGACTAGTTCTTGTACCTTCGAAATGAGCCCGATGTTTCGAGCCAGAGTTTCGTCAGCACTTTCGAGGCTCTTGATTGTGTCCGCCAGAAACGTGAAATTGGAGCACAAATACGTCAGGTCACCTTCGAGAGTGTCCTCGCGCAGGACATCTTGAGCCTTTCTGACTGAGACACTATCGTCTGCTGGAAACCCGTTAATGACCATCTTCACTCCAGCAAAGTTAGAACTGTAATACTTTACAGCTTTAAGCCACGTTCCCCATCGCGTCAATATGGGTTCTGGTGGAAGAGGCACCCCTGGTAGCTGTTCCTTAAAGGAGCTGTGCAACGATATTCAATTGGAATGTTTTCACATTCCAATTGAGCAGGCAGGTGGGGCAGGCAGGTGGTTGAGGCTCAGAAAAGCCTTGAAGCGATCTGGCACACTGCCTTCCTACCCACTTGCACGCTGGTAGTAATCCGCTCGAACGCCACCCGAGTGACGCTGGCATATAGTAAGTTTAGTTTCTACATGGATGCAAAATCCTGATACTGGGAATAAAATTTGAAGAAAAAAAAGTATAGAAATACAGAAAAAAGGGGACAGGACAACGCCTCATACTGAGCTCTGGGAATGAAATTTGAAAGAAAAAGTGCAAGAAGACAGAAAAAAGGGGACAGGACAACGTCTCAAACTCAGCTCAGGACAACGTCTCAAACTCAACTCAGCTGAAAACTCAGCCCAGTACAACGCCTCAAATCCAACTCAGCTGATTTTGAGACGTTGTCCTGTCCCCTTTTTTCTTTCTTCTTTAACTATTTCTTTCAAATTTTATTCCCAGTCTCGGAATTTTGCATCATGATGAACATACACCAGCTCGTCTGCACCTTGACAATTTTTTAGTTTGTAATTGCTTTGGAGGTTTATTTTCCAAGACAAAAGAAACGCCGAGCAAAAAGCACAGAAGCTGACACAACTTGAGGTTGAGGAGCGTTCTACCATACCAGTGGCGTCGGAAGAGGAAAAACGGGGGAAAGCAGTCTCCCCCCCCCCCCCCCAGATATTTCGGACTGTCAAAGAAAACAATACGGGGAAAGAGGGCATGGTCGAGCTTATTTTAATCTGAAATTATTTATGCATATGTATAGCTACTGTCGCTTTTCACTGCATAAAAGATCGCGTAGATGGTCATTGTTATAAACTCGTTGTCAGGACTCAGAAGGCACTACTCGTCACATTCTCGGTGGTTCGAAAGTTCAAAGCTATGTCTTTTTGACCTAAATAACTGTGCCATTGGTAAAAAATAATAAATAAATAAACATAACAATAAATGCAAAAAATAAAAAGATGGAGAAAAAAAAACTATCAAGAATCCGCCGGAAGTGTTGTATTCTTGCATATTCAGAGGCCCAGAACTACGAAACAGGTTTCTCCTACCAAAATGTGTACAGGCTAAAAGGAACACGTCACAAAAACGTGAAATGAAAAAAAATAATAAAAAAATGATTTTTTTTATGGCATGCCGAATTTGAACAATATTAGAAATCTTTTTCCCCGAGTTAATTTATTCCTCAGCGTGAAACGAACAATAGGTACATTAGTTTGTATTCTGCAGGTGGTAATGATATTTACTGTCTGTGGTGTTAATTTAAATGCGATGCCTCAAACGATTTCGACGAAAAAAATTACCAAGTTTAGGGCATAATTGCCCGTAGATACATGTTTGGATATTTCTCCGAAACTCGTCTTGAACAACAATAATCGTATCTTAAGACGACACTTACCTAGGCTATACATAGATCATTCTTAAAAAGTTTAACATCTCTACCATAAATAGCTTCGGCTATACGCGCTTCAAATATGGCACAAACGACAATTGTCAAAAACGCGTCGTACTTCCTCGCTCCTTCGGGAATCTATTTCTTTAAAACCAAGCATGCCAGATGATTGAAATAAACGGCATTGTGTTTCGCAAGGAATGCGGCACCGTATGTAAAAATGCGAGAAAAAAAATTACGAATGTACCTCACTGCTTGAATCCAAATGAAACCACCCGCCCGTCTTTCGAAGTTCGACGAACTTCGAATTTGAACTTTTACCCTAAAAATTCGAAGTTCGTCGAACTTTTGACTTTTCAGGAATCGAAAGTTCGACAATTTTCGATTTTTTTTTAGATTGAAAAGTTCGAAAGTTCGAAAATTATCGAACTTCTTAGCGTAGGAAGTGCGAAAGTTCGAAAAGCTTCGAACTTCTTAGTGCAAGAAGTTCGAAAGTTCGAAAATCATCGAATTTTTTAGTCTATCAAGTTCGAAAGTTCGACAAGCATCGAAGTTTGCAGCGTAATAAGTTCGAAATTGCGAAAAGCGTCGAACTTCTTAGTTTAACAAGTTCGAAAATTCGACCTCCGTCGAATTTCTTGATATGGAAATTTCGAAAATTCGAAATCTTTCGAACCTTTCGAACTGCTTGATTCGATCATCGAACCTTCGGTTCGAAAAAAGTTCGCGGCATCCCTATCTGCTACGAGCTTCCCAACTACGAGGTGCGCGACAAAGCGTCCAGTCGCATCTGTCGTTTCGTCTACGGAGACCCAAGTGCACGAGTCCCAAGTTCATCTCTGATTTTCTTCAATGTTTCCTCATATATGGGCCGCAGGTAGTTCTTCCGTAGAGTCGACTCCGACGGCACGGTGCGACTGGAGTATTTTTCTAAGCATTTTTTGAAAACTGGGTTTTCTACTTTCGCCCAGGGAATATTTGCGGCGACTAAGGCTTCGCACAAGTCTGCGTAGAATGCGTTCTTCTTTCCATCCGTGAGGTTTTCTATCAAAAATGACTGCCTAGACGTTGAGGGCAAGTTGCGTTCTGCGTTGGCTTGATGTCCTGCTGTTTTTTCGTGTTGTGCCAGGTGGCACTTCTTCTCGCATGGAATCTGTGAAAAAACAACATTACCATATGTTGGAAAGCGTAGTGCGCCGTCCTGAGCGGGGATGGCTTTAAGCAATATCTTCTTAATACCTCTAAATATACCGACACTGAAAATATATAAGTGTTTTACAGTGGTGAAAAAGCCTACTGATTGTGTAAGCTTGTTCAGCATCAGAGCACACAGCTGCCATACGCTCCGCTGCCAAAGCTCACTCTTGCGAGACTATCTCCCACTTAGGTAACAGGGCGCAGGGCTATTGGTGAACTACGACTCGTGCCCAAATTGGGTGTGTGCTGTTTATGGGGTCATCGTGAGATCCTGCACGATTCATCTCTCTAGAGTTGGTTTGCCGATTATGTCGCGCAAGATAAGGGGTATTTCAGTTGCCTCGCCCCCAGCGCGAGTTTCAACAGTACACGCCCAACCAAAGCATGACGGGAGGCAACCAGCACTTACTGGAGATCAGTAATCCGATAGGAAAGACACTGCGTTTTGTCTTGTTACTGAGTATAGTTAATTTATTAATTAAAATTTCAATTAGCGTCAAGAAGTTTGTGTGACTCCTTTTGGTGGTCATTCCCCAGGACGTCACGGAGATAAACTTTTTTCCCGAGTCACCTTGCGAACGGTCCGGTAATGGCAGATGGTAACTTCGAATATTCTTTCTGCTTGGTCTTTGAATATCGTGCGTACACTTTAATCCGTGCGATCCTAATCTCACGAGAACAATGTCGCTTTTCTCTCTGTGACGTCACGGAGACAACACAGCAACCAATCAGCACGCTGCAACTACAGCAACGGTTGTACTCGTTCTTGGGGCTAATAGATTTCGAAAAACATTGTGACTGGTATCTGTCAAATAAAAAATTTACTTAGTGTTTTTGGAGGGTCATGCCGCCAGGATTCAGGAAACTCCTGTATTACAAATGTATGTGCCTGTCTCGGCCGCGGGGGGAGGAAGACACAGTTTTTAGAGACCTGTGGACTTTGCGCATATAATTCTTAACCAACCCATAGACGAGTATACATTTCATTAAATAAATACATCTAAATCATCTCTTAATAAAGATGCGGGTGTTTTTTTTTTTTTTTTGGTCCATATTATATGAGCGAATGACGTCTTCGCGATTAGAAAATATTTGAGCGGAGAACGTTTTTGCGAATGCCATTTTAGCGAATAGACTGCTTTTCGGCGGTGGCGAGCTAGGCTTTTAAACTGGTGCAGTTACCCCTCGCTGTCAATGAGGGGAAACAAAGCTGCCATTCGCTACAGCGTCATTCGATGAAACGTCGTGGTTTCGTTTTCATTCGCTAAATCGTTGTTCGATAAAGTTTTGTTTTTCTCTGAAACAAGGTACCTAAGGGTGTCTTCTTACCTGCTTTCCACTAGGTTGACAGAAGACCATATCCCCGTCGGTCGAGTAGCAAAGGGAATGTTGGGTCCATTGCCGAATCAGCACGCTCTTTGAGACCTTTTTTTTTGGCATTGCTGAGCAGCTTCAGGCAGCGAAAGCGAAGAGCAGAACCGCAAACCACCGGACACAATAACGTTAGAGACCGACGCGCACGCGAAAGGAGCAAACCACGGCCTCGCGGCTTCCTATTTCCTTCACCTCACATGTAGGCTGCCAGTGTTGCCAGATGGAGAAAAAAAAAAGTCAGCAGATTGATCCCCCAAAAGTCAGTAGATTTGCACAAAAATCAGTAGATCTACGAAATCTGTGTTTTGCCATGTTTTGCTTTTTTCATTAATCTACACTCCGAAGAAATATTATAGAGTAACAAATAACATGGTAATAAACACAAATAAAAAAGAAAAAAAAAAGTTTTCGAGCAATTTTTTATGAAGGACAAATTAAAATGGCACCGTAAATGTTTTTTTTTTGTTTTTTTATCATTATTGACTAGTGTTGCTATTTTGAGGATTATTCTTTGAAATCGAGACTGAGCCACTTTTGGGGCTCAACAGATGAAGGCGGCAGTGCGACATCCACCTGTCGCTAAAACGACATTCCGGCAAGTGCACGCGTACATGTCCAATGTGAGTCCTCTGCAAGCTGCCATCTTTCCTTACTGGGCTGTGGAATATTCTGACGCAACGCTGTAGGCGCGGAGCACTGTTTGTCCCTGTACGGGCTTATTTTCTTTTTTTTTTTTTTTTTCGCCTGACTCAAAGTTTGCGTTCAAACGTGGAGAAACTTAATTCGTTAGCTTTTTAAGTCACCGAAGAATAACGTTATATAATTTTCTTGCCAGAGCCTGCCAAATAAAAGTAAGAACCGAAATTTGGATGTCGATCTTATGCATTCCGCCGGGCGAATGAATGAAAATGGCAGCCCATTCAGCTGGGAGCAGCCAAGAGTTCATGCGCTCACGCCTCTCGCTCTGCGCCGCAGGCTGATTGGCTCACTCGGGAGAGGGACGTTACGGCGAGATTATAAACTGGCCAAACTCTCCCCGTATATGGCTCTGGCCCGGATGTCACCAACTCACCGTCGAACAAGGAGTAGGGGTGTCGCGAACCGCCCGAGGTTCGAGTTCGACCAGGTTCGACTTTTTCGAACTAAGTGGAAAAATCGACGAACCTTGTATTGAGGTTCGACTCGTGTGCGCATGCGCGACAGGCTGGCCAGTTGGCTTCGGATTGGATGGTGATGGCTAAGGGATGAATTAAGGGCAGCGCTGATTGGTTATTTCAGTTGATACAGTACAAAAAATTAAGTTATTAACTTCTTCAGTGATTAGAATTGGTTTCTTTTAATTTCAACTGTTTATAAAATAAAATAACCCTTTGCATAAAAAAAAAAAAAAAATTCTCCAAACGTAGACATGCTTGTATCAAGGTCTGGCCACACTGTCCACGAAGTCGAACCGGTCGAATCTGGTGAAAAGTTCGAAGGTTCGTCGCACCGGTTCGACCCAGTCGAACGCCGAAAGTTCGACCTAAAAATCTGTTTCGACAAAAGTTCGCGACACCCCTAACAAGGAGTATGCAAGGAGGTTAGCCGTCGAACCTGCCGAACCTGCTCTGGGTGAATAGATAGATGAATATACGGATGTCACTCGAATAGGACGGGCTCCTGGGCCATCTAGCCAGTGCTTCGTTTTCAATTCTGGGACAATGTGAGTTTCCTGGGAACCTGGGAACTGAAGGGGCCAAATAATAAATTTTTAATATGTTTACTAAAAAAAAGTCAGTAGATTTTCTTGTTTTTCAGTGAATCAGTAGACCCGGAACGTAATCAGTAGATCAACTGATAAATCAGTAGACCTGGCAACACTGGCTGACACGCACGCACGCACGCACGCGCACATACACACGCATACAGACGCACGCGCTCGCCCACTAAAAAAAAAAAGAAAAGCTTTTCCGTGGGCATTACGCTCCGTTTCCCGATCTTCCGATGAACCGCAGCGATTAGGACGAGCCATCCCAGCCAATCCAGTACTACGAGGATGTCAGTAGAGCTTCCATTTGGGCGGAGAGACACGCGGAGACTCCAGGTCACATGCCACACTCCCAGCGCTGGACTGGCTGGGACGCTCCCAGCATCCATTTTGGTCACTTCCAGTCTCCAGGCAGCTCCCGGGCTCCACACTGTCCAGACATGTAAAGACAACAAACCCGCTTCTCTCGGGGGAGGCGAGATGGGGAGAAAGCAAAGGCGCGGCAACAAATAGAAAGAAGGACGACGCGTAGGGAAGGGCCTTCTACTAGAAGGAAGGCGCCGTTTGCGCCTTGGCTTACAGGCGTGAAGAAAAAAACAACGATGTTTGTGCTGGATCTTGGGACAGAGATTGGAGGAGCCTGTTGCCATGCGTCGCAGCAGGGTGAAAGGTAGTTCGCTTGAAATAGAAACTAAACAGAACAAGTCGTTTTGGGGTAGCGAAGCAAAAAAATCAGAAATAGGCATTTATAGGCGGGAAACGGTAATTTAGGCTCAAACGCCGAAATAGGCATTTATAGGCACGATAAAACCACTCTTAAAACGCTTCTTAACTCGTGATTCGTGCTCATATAAAGAAAAGGCACGATAGGGACCAAAGGAACAAAATATGCATTTGCCTAAAGATCCGGCCTCTAATAATAACACAGTATTTGTAACCCCGCTCATACCATCAGAATTAACTGTCGATTGTCCGACAGGCTCACTTGATGGTGCCTGATAGACCGTGAAACATTTCCTGATGGTGGCTAATGGACCATTAAAGGCTTCTGTTTGTAGCTCAGAGACCTTCAAAACGTTTGTCGTGGCGACTGACGGACCATCGAAACGTTTTGATCTTGCCCGGGTGAGACCATCAGGATATCTCGATAGACCATCAGAACGAAAAAAGGCTGATGGTGCTTCTCATGACATCTTTCGGTGGTGGAAAGAACCTGACTATATTCGGGAGGTTCCAGCAGTGGCCGAGAGAAGGCACCAATGATCTCACGTCGTTGCGCATGCGTGAATTACATTCGGTGTGTAAAGCTGACAGCGGCGTGGCTCGATAACAGGGTGTTCAAACCGTAATAATCCGCCTCAACAATTGTCTTAGGACACTCGAAAGCATTAGCGCACCCAGAATTTTTGTCTCAGGGGGGGGGGGGGGGGGGGGGTTGTGAAATTTTGACGACCTATCGGAGGAGAGAGGGTGGGGGGGAAGGGAAGGGGGTGAAATATTTTTTTTTCCATGGCCGTTTTTTTTGTACGTGTTATTGCGATATTTAAATTCTGTCCTATCGACACGACGGCATTCCTTGGTATGTACATTTATTTATCAAAAACTTGTTTTACATTCAAAGAGTGCAGTAACCTTTGAATTTCTCCACCATCGCACCCGCGTATAATCAAGCGCGGCACTTAAAGGGTTAAGCGTTTTAAAGGTCATTTTATGTGTTAATACGATTTATTTTCAAATTTTCAAGAACCACTGTGCTGAAAAGAACTCTGACATCCTGTGGTAGGCTTTCCTTGCAGCATGCGCAACCTGAAAGCACTACAAAGTCTTTGTTTCAATAAACGAATAACTGTATTCATTTAAACGTCGACGGACAAGTAACCCAATGCTGGGCGTAGCCGTAGCTATAGCACTAGTGAGTCCAGAGACGATCGTCGGTACAGGCCTCAAACGATCGCGCGTCTCGAGTGTGCACCTGGCGGCTGGCACAGATGTGGCGCCGCCGGGCGCTCCCCAGCTCACTAGTGGATATGTGGATTGTTTCAAGATGCTGGTATGAGGTGACTTGACGTGACGAGAAGTCAGGGGAATTCTCGGGGTATGAGGTTACTGGGTACGATCGCCGTCCTTTTTTCCCCTAGCCTGTTGTGGCAGACGTTTTGTAGTTCTGCTCGGAAAACGCTGGCACCGTACGGGCTGGCTTTTCTGTAGTCTCATAGATGCGGTTGATACACATATTATCTTGACTACCGGATCTGCACCCAGGAAGTCAGCCAGACGATTGACGTCAGCCGGTGGGTGCTGGAACGGTCATGCGTGACCGAATATCGGGCTGCTGCCATCGAGACTCTGGCGATGACCATGCGCATCAGGTTCAGCAACGTGGCTACAACGTCCTCATCAACCGTTGATGTTTCCGCTGCGGTTTACAACCATGTCGTGGGCTCCATGTCTGCAAGCATAAAAAAAAAAAAAACACCGCGCCGAACACGCAACAAAGCAACAAAAAACCAAGACCCCAAAAAACGATAACTCCTAGAAAGAACGTCATGGCCGCAACACGAAGTAAGCCGAAACGAAGGGGAACAGACACGATTTATCATCAAGTGCCAACGGAAGGGCGGAAAAACCATGTTGGGTGCAATTGTGGTAGAATGCTCTTGAATGTAAAGTCATCGTCTCAACGAACGAGAAATGTCATTTAACATAACATTAACTGACAAATCGAGATAAAACTAGTAAAATCATACTAGGTATAACCGAAGCTATATATCAGTAAGTCCAGGACCAGTTTGCTCAACAAAATCAGGAAGCTTTATGTAAAACAATATTATTCGTATTATTTATTTTATTTTCAGTACCACCCAAATTCCTCTATGCCGTTTGTGTTAATATTGTATAAACCAATAATGACAGCTGGGGCGAGGGAGCACCCCGGCCTATAGCCTCGTCATGCTTTTTTTGAACCTGTCCTGCATGCGACCGACTGATTTTGTTTCGGGCAAAACCAGCCCAGAAAAGATTGCTCTAATTGCCGGTAGCGGTGTCCTGTGGGTGGATAAATGTGGATTAGTATACATCTGAGCACTTTGAATTGAGCGACGGCTCGCGCCCTTCGCTAGTTTTTTTTCCTCGATTTTATATTACTGATATGTATTTTTCGTTCCCCTTTCTTTCTTTCTTTCTCTCTCTCTTAATATCTGCCTCTCTCTTCATATAACAAATGAGCGTTAGACGTTTTGACATTACTTCTGCCTAACATTGAAATCCGTGTGACGGAAGTAACTCCGCACCCGAGTACGCGCACCTTCCTCTACGAATCGCCCAGGGAGAAAAAAAAAAATATTTATCATACTTTGAGTTATGTCTCCAGGTAAACAACTTCGACATGGTTTTCATTCGGGCTCATCAAAGCAAGTTTGATCGAGCCTCGTGTTTTTCTTTTTCTTTGCTGTCTTTCCACGCCAGCGCGTTCACTAAATCAGTCACGTCATTGAAAACTGCAAGGTGAGGCCCTTTACAATAAAGTATCAAAGTGCTCAGCCGTCTACCCATCTCTGCATACCCCACGCACTTTACACATTTTCGTGAAAGAGTGGATTGCTGAGCTAGTTGGTTGTTAAACATGGTATTATAAAAGTGCACAACGACGAGACACAAGATGAAGAAAGGCGCAGGACAGACGCCAACATGAATCTAAATGGTTTTAGAAATTTGTAGAGATTACCGCTTTGAAAATGTACTCATTTTGATTTCTGCATGATACAGTGTTTATCTATGGAGACAACTTTCCTGCTGCTATGTCTTTGCGTTTTGGCGTTGTGACACTTTTTATGATAAGATATGTACTTTTGTCGTAGAGACCCGACAGCGATGCTGGAATTTAAGTAAAATACTTAGTTACAAGTTAGCGCTTGTTATGTGTTTTTCTTCGTCTTGTGTCTCTCTTTTCGAGCTATTTGAATAACATGTGCAAATTTCCGGTCTATATATTTTTGTCTTACACACTCCTGTTCTGGTCGTGTCGATGTACGAATACGTTGAACAATATCAATCGAGCGGTAACTTTGGCTAGCAGATGCTTTAAATTCGAACAGCTAAAATATACTACCCTCACACGCTGCAGAATGACAATGGAAGCCCCTCTAGCACGGGCATTCCCTGCCATTCTAGAGACAAAGATAGTGGGTGTACCGTTTTTTACGGGCATTAGGTTGCGCCGCCTATCCATTGCTACCTCAATTCCTTTTCCTCTAGAACCCTGAAACTATCACCGTGACTCCATAAAGTAATCAAAGACAGTTCATCGTTTTCGATAAAAAAACAAAATTACGATTTCAGAAGAAGCTGTTGGACTTCAGACACTACTACAGCTTGAAGTCCAACCGCCGTGGCTTTGTTGCCAGTTCGTCTAGAATCTCATCCGCAGATACGGAAACTTCGCGGGGAACATTTAGCAATGCTAGTCCGTTTAATCTTAGCGCCCCAGTCGTATTGCGGAGGTAGGTTTTCAAGCGTCTCAGGGTTGAAAAATACTTCTCACTTGTCGATGTTGTTACTGGAAGAGTAGCCATAATTTCAAGCAGGTTTTGGATTACGGGAAGCATGAGAGACGGGCATGTTTCAAGTGCCTCTAGTGGACCCGTGAGATATTTCCTTTGGAGCCTGTTATACCAGAGGTGTAGCTCTCCGACAACCGAAAAGATTTTGTCCGCAACATCGGTATGGTAGCGCTCACACAAGAGGCGTACCGCGCCCTCGTCATTAGAATTCGGTAGTGGGCTTGACGACGAAGAAAGAAGCACTTGAAATTGAGCAAGAATGCTCTTGTGCTTCACAAATCGTTCGTCCATTTGCTCTGCGAAAGCTTCCTGGAATGGAATCAATACACAACGACGGAAGTACTCTTCTGGATTCGCAGACTCCACATTCGAGCGCGTCGTTTGACGACCAACGACCCTCGGCACTTCTATGCTTAAGCCAAGATTTGCACAGTTTGAAGAAATGTGATCAAAGAGCTTTTGAAATTCTTCGTGAGCTCTGCACCGTATTCTTCGCACATTTCCCAAAACATCCCAGCCAACTCAACAGCGGATGAAAGATCATGGTTTACCGTTTGCAAGTACTTGCTCAGAGGTAGGGCTGAAACTAAAAACCTTCTCTGCCACAAAAAGAGCTAGAGACCAAAAATTCGCTCCTCTGGAGAGCGCTCAGTAGAAGTTGAGCATTTGACGATGATTCTCTGTCGTTCCAGTTAGTGGCGATATCCTGAAGAGTTACCGGAACAGGTTCTAGGAGTTCTACAAAAACGTTGAGAGCGTCATGTCTCTGAGCCCATCGGGTTGGACAAAGCGACTTTAAGCACGTTACGCGAGGCTTGAGCACCAGCTTCTCAATCTGGTCGCCGAGAGCAGCTATAGGCGTTTCGGAGTGTGAAAGAACTCGCAGACCTCTATTGTTCCCATGCAGTTTTTAATCTGAGGTCCAGAATATGCACTCGACAGGCTCAAGTTAAGGCTGTGTGATCCACAGTGAACGTAAATAGCATTAGGAAACAGTTGTCGGATGAGTGCCTGAACGCCATTGTAAGCCCCACTCATTGAAGCCGCACCGTCATACGCTTGAGCTCTCAAGTACTCCGTTGCAACACCAATGTCGTTCAAACGTTTCACTATCGTGCTGGCCAGACCTTTCCCTGTCATGTCAGTCACAGGAACAAACTGCAGGAACTCTTCTTTTATAACGATCCGCTGCATGTCCACATAGCGCGCACACAGCGAGAGCTGTTCTACACCCGCAATGTCCGTTGTCTCATTAGCCATGACTGCAAAGCACTTTGCAGCATTAACCTTTGAGACAAGCTTTTGCAAAACAATGCTATTGCATGCCGATATAATCTCCTTTTGGCTCCTCCAGCTTGTGTAGGTCGCATTAGCACTGCATCCCTCTAAACGCTTTTTGAGAGGCTCATCGCCGTTAGACGAACGCAACCTTACAAGCGCCTTGACATTCCCTTCGTTTTCTCCCGGCTGATTGGATATATAGATCCATTTTCCCGGCGTCTCTATGGCCACGCAGAGCAACTCCTTGTCTTCCGCACCAGACTACCGTTGTGATGACAGGAGTCAGGCATTTCCTGTTTTTAGCTATTTAACCCGGAGTCAATGTCCTGGTCAATGGGATTCCTTCTCCCCTCTGATATCTTCAGAAACTGGCCGGCACCAAGGACGCTGTTCTTATAGAATGTTTTTGTTTTATGGTCCTTAAAATCCTCAACTGCATTCTTCCATTTGTCGAATTTCGACAGCACAAGTTTGCCAGCGGGCAATCCTCTCTCTCCCACCCCAGATGAAGCAAAAAGGTCGCAGTACTTACAGAAGGCGCCGTTCTCCGCGTTGGAGTAGACAAGCCAGTTCCATCGGTGCAGCAACTTATACTGAAACTTGAGGTTCCTTTTTCCCGTTGGCTTGGAAGGGAAGGGGGGCTCGGCGTCCAGGCACTTGTCAGCAGCTCTTTTTTCGTGACGTCCGTAACCTGCAGAAAATAGAAATGACATTTATAAGTAGGGTTCAACCTTGTAACGATACCTCCGGGCTTACATCAGCTATTCTGGTTAACCATCACCGTTGCAGGTAGAAAAAAACGGCTAGGTTTACACGGGCTCATCCCACCAAGCGAACGAACAAGAACCACTGCTTGCGCACGTGTCAAGCGAGCGTCGCCATGAAGGATGTCCTGTCTGTAAAACTTTGTTGTTGAACGTTACACCAGTGGAACGAGGTTACCTGTCGTGCAAATAAGGCCCGACCTGTGTGCAAACCATCCGAACAACAGCGGCAACGCATAGGGACCAGTCACAGGACAACGGGAGGAAAAAAACGTGGCCCGAACCCGTGGCATGGAACCTGTCCTAAATCCATTATTATGTGCGATTTACGAAAATTACGAAAACAAGGTTTACGACTACAACCAATTCCACTCGAAATGTACTCATTAGATTATTTGATTACTTGACATGAAATATAATTGAACGTCGATCCAAAAGAAACCATTAATTTTCATTTTCTCTTTGTGTAACGTGATTACTACGGCTGGTTTTTTTTATTTAGTGTGCCAATTTTAACAAACGTAATAGAGTGAATCTCAGCACTAGTCTGAGTAAATACACGTAAATCTAAGAAATAATAGGTTCCGTCGATCCAATTAAGTAAAAATATGCAAACCATATTCGCTTAAATAGTCTCAAAGAAGGGTGTTAAGAATGGAACCTTCGGCGACCTTTTCCGAGTTTCAACGCTGCGGAAACGAGTCCCGAAACGAGTCCCGACGTGTTCAGGACTGTCGCCCACCTGTCGGAGCCTGCCCAAAACGAGTCTCAACGCGTCCGTGACGTCAACGGGACGTGTGTGTGTGTGCGTGTGGGTTCGTGCGCTCCGGAAGGGGAGAGAGGCATGGCCTAACTGCGGAGAACCATGGCTACGACGCACTTCTGGCTACGACGCGGCGGTCTTTCCTGCAACGCACTTGGCGGCGGTCTGCTACTCGCACCTGCTGCCCTGGCGGAGAGTGAGGGAGAAAACGGACCCTATGTAAGGCGGAGCGTGAGGCTGCTCCGTTGTTCTCTCGGATTTGACGACTGTATCGCAACCATGTAATTAAACCGTTCGTTACGTTACCAATTCTCCCACCTCCACTGGACCCCTGGGTTCTTCACTTCGGGGAATGGTCGTCGTCACGAGCCAGGAAGCCTCCGGACTTGCGGCTAAAACCCCGCCTCGAACAACTGGTTGGCAGCGGTTGGGATTGAACCATGTGACATCGTGCTACATCCGTGGGTGAGCGTTTGGACTTTGCTTTGAGATTCGCCAGGCTTCAGATTATGGGTAATTAATTTTGAACTGCTGGGACTCCTTAGGTTTTGACTCGTGCGCTAGGTTTTTGTATAACCTCGCGACAATTTTTAGAACAAAGCCAAACTAAAGAGCAGCGATCGTGGATCTAATGAGGTTACTGAGAACAGATTTACTCTGTTGATGTGAAGAATTGGGTGTGGAGGTGGAGCAAAAGATGAAGAAATCTGAGATCAGTAAAGCGATTTCAGAGAGCGCAGAAGCAGAGGAAATTAAAATTGCGTGGGAACTGCTTCAGAACGCTAAGAGCGAGGCTGCAGCGAGAGAGGAACAAGCGCAGGCTGCAGCGAGAGAGGAACGAGTGCAGGCTGCGGCGAGAGAGGAACAGACTGCAGCGAAAGAGGAACGAGAACAGGAGCGGGCTGCAGCGACAGAGGAACGAGCGCTGAAAAGGCTAGAGCTCGAAATTGAACAACAGCGATTAAACTCGCAGAACAGTAGAGTTGGGACTCCGGTACGAGCAAGTGAGACCGAGTCGTATCAAATGAAGAAGCTCCTGCAGCCGTTTAAAGTTGGGGAAGACGTGGGCCTGTTCTTAGTTAACTTTGAGAGGACATGTGAGAAGTTGAGCTTCGCCCCAGAAACGTGGCCGCAACGGCTTTTGACTTTGTTGCCCTGTGAGGCTGCAGAGGTTGTCGCGCGCCTTAGTGCTGGAGACGCGGACGACTACGACAAGGTGAAGTCCAGCCTTTTGAAACGGTACCGCCTTTCTGCCGAGGCGTTCCGTCAAAGGTTTAGAAACGCATCCAAAAAGAGCAGCGAGGGCTACTCGGAATTCGCGTACGGGCTTAAAACCAATTTGATAGAATGGTTGAAGAGCGAGGAAGTGTACGAAAGCAGAGACAAGGTAGTTGAGTGTGTGTGCCTCGAACAGTTCTTTCGTAGCATTCCGCAGTCAGTCAAGCTCTGGGTGCAGGATAGGGTGGGAGTCGACTCTGTCGAAAGGGCCCCTGAGCCAGCCGAAGAGTACACAACGCGTAGAAAGCTGAGCGGAGAGGAAAGCGAACCAGGCCGGAGCGATCGCGCTGTGCGTAAGCCCTTCCAACACCAACAGGGAAACGGCTCGCGAGAAAACGGGCCCGAGAAACCCGAAGCAGGACAAAAGGTCCCAGAAAAGAGCTCAGAACACTCGAACGGAGACGAGGCGCGGAAAAGCCCAACAGGGCAGTTCTGAGGCAAGGAAGCCGTTCCTGTGCTACAACTGTCAGGAGCCGGGACACACAGCGGCCAGATGTAAGAAACCGCGGGTTGTGTTCTCGTATGTGAACGGTAGTGACAAGGACCTGAAGCTTCTTCGTCCCTATTTCACGAGCTCCAGGTAAACGGAAAGCCGTGCAGGGTGCTTCGGGACAGTGCAGCGACGATGGACGTTGTTCATCCGTCGTATGTAACGACATCCGATTTTACTGGAAAGGTAGTTTGGATCAAGCAGCTGCTCGAAAAGCACAGTGTCTGTCTGCCTATGGCGACAGTAAGGATAACTGGCCCGTTCGGAGAGCTAGTGACAGAGGCGGCTGTCTCGCAAACAGTCCCGTTGGAGTATCCTTATTTGTTTTCTAACCGGTCAGATTTCCTGCTGCGCGAAAGGGGTCAACAACTGGGAGAAGGGCTAGTTCAGTCGAGTACGAGGTCCAAATCGCGTCAGGTCGCCCCTTTGTTGACGAGTGATCCAGAGCCAGAGGCAGCTGACGGGGAGCAAGCACTCCCAGAGTTGGAGGCAGAAAACCGGGATGAGAGGGACCAGGTTGTAGAACAGCCTGACCTCGTAGCACTAGAAAGCGTACGCCGTTCCAACGCGCCGGCGAAAAAGGCGGAGGAAGACGGAATCAGTGCAAGATCTCTCGTAGCTCCGGCGTCACGTAACTTTGGTCCTCTGCTACGAGTAGACAGAGTGTCTTTGACAGTCGAGCAGAAGAGCGACCCTAGTGTGTCAGGGTTTCGCGGTACAGCTCAGGAGATTGTTAGGACCAATGTGACGGGGCATGAAAAAGGCGGATTGTTTTATCGGCGCTATAAGGACCGCATTTTCACGTCTAGAAATCACGTGAAAATCGATCACTATGACTTCAGTGTAAGAAAAAAGGAAAGGCAAATTTAACAGCAATGCCGATGGGTTGAGCAGATTTTTCTGACATCACGAAAAACAGTAGGGATGATCTCAGAGGTCTTCGTCTTCCACGGGAATGAGGATCTAAGTGGGGGCACTTCGTTAAAACCCAAAACGGCCGGACCTCACAAATTGTGAAGAGTTTTTGTCTTTTGTATTTTGTTCATTGTGACCTCGTTGGAAAAATGAGTTTTTTTTTTTGGCGACAGGGGGTCTCGATACCCGGAATTGTATACCAAATTTTGGTAATCCGTAGTCCAGTCTGGCGGGTCTCTGGCGAATTCCGAGCGTTTGACTGCGGTGTGACATGGTGTTGTGGGGGACGTTTCCGCTGATGCCTCCGTTGTAAGAGGTTTGGGAGTTTGTTTAGTGCTTGCAGCGTCTTCTCAAGGCCTACTCCAAGCCCACCTCTTCAGGCCAGCGATTGTACCACCGGCCATTCGAGGTTTCCCTGGCCCCGGAGGGGCTGTTAAGAATGGAACCTTCGGCGACCTTTTCCGAGTTTCAACGCTGCGGAAACGAGTCCCGAAACGAGTCCCGACGTGTTCAGGACTGTCGCCCACCTGTCGGAGCCTGCCCAAAACGAGTCTCAACGCGTCCGTGACGTCAACGGGACGTGTGTGTGTGTGCGTGTGGGTTCGTGCGCTCCGGAAGGGGAGAGAGGCATGGCCTAACTGCGGAGAACCATGGCTACGACGCACTTCTGGCTACGACGCGGCGGTCTTTGCTGCAACGCATTTGGCGGCGGTCTGCTACTCGCACCTGCTGCCCTGGCGAAGAGTGAGGGAGAAAACGGACCCTATATAAGGCGGAGCGTGAGGCTGCTCCGTTGTTCTCTCGGATTTGACGACTGTATCGCAACCATGTAATTAAACCGTTCGTTACGTTACCAATTCTCCCACCTCCACTGGACCCCTGGGTTCTTCACTTCGGGGAATGGTCGTCGTCACGAGCCAGGAAGCCTCCGGACGTGCGGCTAAAACCCCGCCTCGAACAAGGGTCATAAAACGATTACGACTTTTCTCTTCTTGTTAGTCAACTCGCGAAGGAATGATAAAGTCCCCGGAAGTGAATAAAAAAGAATGCTCGTTGCGATTGAACACATTGCGACTTTTCTTACATAACTTTAACAAGAAAGAAAAACCAAGCAAGAAAGACATCCAAAAAGCGAGGTGATTTCTAAAATTCGCTAAAAGTTAGAATAAATCAATCCCAAACTCAACATTGTCGATTTCAACTTTTAGGTAATTTTATTAGTTAAATGCAGCATACAATTTTGGACTTTATGTATGTGAAAAACAGAATGACAAAGATTAAAAAAAAACATCTAGTCACACTTACCGGCTTTCCAACATAGATGCCCAAGTCATTTGGGTGAGTCGCAGCAGAAACTTGAAGATGCTGGGCAGAGACGGATCGCACAGAGGAATCCGGTGAGGATGATGGCGTCTGTTGAATGATCGACTTCTCGATGCTGGGAGTCATACATTCCGATTGTGATGCATCCGTTGGCTCCAAATCGCATTTTTTTTTTTAGGGAAGTAGTAGGTAAGCACAGAATTTGGCTGGCGCTTCAATGAGGCGGCCTTGGTGATATAGCTCATCGCGGACTCTTGAATTCGCGCACCGATCAGTTTTAGAAATTAGTTGTTAGATTTACACCGTGGCATAGGAGCGCAATGAGCAGTACGAGTAGAGTAGATGCTCTAAGATGGAAATCGGCAGTTTGTTGTGTAGCTCGAAGCCCGGATCTCGCTGGCCCACCGAAGTTTATCGCTTCTGTGAAGTGCACGAAAAGACGGCCTAGCGGAAAGGAGGATAAAAATAGAAAGAGAAAGAACGAGATAGAAAAGAGAAAGAGGAGGAAAATGCACAACAAGGGAAATAGAGAGAGAGTCGTAAAGAGAACACGGATGGATAACTTCACGCCTCCTCCCTCTCTGGGGGCGGCCAACCAATCATTTTAAAACACCCAACAGAGTCACGGTCTACAGGGTGACCCCTGTCCAATGGTCGACTGGGGGTCGGTCAACAAGCTTATTAGAACGGATTAGAATTGCAAAGAAGAAGAAGGGCGTCCGCCCGAAACGTCGGTATACCCTGTCCGCGTCTTTTTTCGAGTAGCACGTCCATATATTTGCAATTATTGGCAAAGTGACAGTTAAAAGCATATTACTCTTTTTTCTTTTTTTTTTTAGTCGGTTGGTGTTGAAGCGCAGCTGTATCGTTGGAAGGATCGGCCCAGGTGGGAAGTGTCAACAAAATGTCGACCTCCGG
Organism: Ixodes persulcatus; assembly: GCA_013358835.2. Taxonomy (NCBI): domain Eukaryota; kingdom Metazoa; phylum Arthropoda; class Arachnida; order Ixodida; family Ixodidae; genus Ixodes; species Ixodes persulcatus. The sequence continues at coordinate 1,077,440 of JABSTQ010011543.1, forward strand.
TGTGCCTCGAGCCTAATTGGGGCGCACGGGACGCACTCGTTTCCATGGGAGACTGCCGGATGCGGTCTCGAGTCGTAAACCGTGCACAACATATCGGCTCTCCGTTCATTGTGTGAGCGGGCCAGGTTCGTGGGAGCGCCATGCATCTTCACGGCGCTTTCTTGTGATGTCCGTCAAGGAGAGCGTGGGGTCTTTTGTGTTTTATTTTGGTTGTCCGTTTAAGAGAGCGTGTTGTTGTTCTACTCGTATGCTTTTATGGCCAACCGTCTACCAGAAAAAAAAAAAAGTAGCGTGGGAATCTGGAATCCTGTTTGGTTTTAGAGGACGGAAAGTGTCGGGCGGCGACGTCCGGTCGCGCCCAACACTGTCAATATACTATGTTGAAATTTAAATTTTAATACCACCCGACTGAAATTCACTTCGCGACGTTTTCGTCATCAGGCCCCTTTTTGCAAGCGGCCGAACACCGTCTACATCAACGACCTTCCTAAGTGTGACACTCCCGTATCTTCGGTAGTACAACCGGCCGGAGCCTACCGGCGCCACGCCGAGTAGGCTGGTCACGGTCGCTTCAGCATGGCGGACGCACGCACATTTTCGCGGCTCCGCTTATTGTTGGTTTTCGCCACGCTCCTGAAGTTCCGAATCGACAAGTGTACAAGCCTCGGGGCTCGCGACGGCTTCAAGTACTCTGCCAGCCATCCTCAAGGCGGCCTATCCCACAGTTGGACCCGTTCTTCCTTGTCCCTTTCCAGCTGGGCTGCCGTTAGTTTATGCCGGCTAGGCCTAGCCGGCCCGACCACTTGAACCAGGCTGCTCAGGAACGCCGCCGGTACTCCGCGGGTGGCTTCACAAGTCATGCACGTCGGCATCACCTCGTCTGGTGCTTTCTGCTCGCCGGTGACGTTGCGTCCAATCCCGGTCCCCGGCAACCTGTCTGTGCCTGCTGCACGAAGAGTGCAGGATAACCAGGCTGCGCTCTGCTGCGACTCCTGCACAGGCTGGTTTCATCGCGGCTGCGTCCACCTGTCATTAGCCCATCATCGTCGGTTGGATTCTTCCAGCGACCCGTGGTTCTGCTTGGTCTGTTCGCTACCCCAGTTTTCTGATGACTTCTTTGAAGTTGCCCTGCATCCACCTGCGACTTTGCCCAAAGTCGCCGCCTCGCCTCCCCCCCCCCCCCCCCCCCCCACCCCCCGCCACCCGCGGCGACGGCGGTGTTCGCCGGCCTCCTCGAAAGGACAGTGGTGTCAGCCGTGCGCCGAGAGCAAAAGGTGTGAACAAGGCACTCACCCTGTGGTATACCAACTGTCGCAGCCTCAAGAACAGAATGCAAGATTTTCATGCTGCTGCAAGTTCACTGCCTGACAATGCGAGTCTTCTGCTTACGGAGACCTGGCTGGACTCCAGCGTGCACGACGGTGAGCTGCTAGGCACACCGCATAGCATTTTTCGGAGGGACAGGGAGTGCAGGGGGGGGAGGGGTACTGGTCGCCACTCCGTCCGGCCTCACAGTTGATAGAAGGTATGACCTCGAACACCCCGACCTGGAGGCGATCTTCCTCGAGCTTCACTTGCCTCATGGCACTGTTCTACTCGGGTGTGTGTATTGCCCGCCCTCGACGCGGAACTCTGCCTACCAATTACTTGACGCTTCGCTCACTCGTGCCCTGGTGAAACCCTAACGGGACATTCTGCTTATCGGGGATTTCAACTCTCACATCGACTGGTGGAACAATGATAAACCGGTTCCTGATGACGCCTTCGACGACCTGCTCCTAGACGCAACGTCATCAGCTGGACTCTTCCAGGTCTGCCGCAGCTTCCTGGACTTGGTGTTCACCACCGATCTCACGAAGATCCTCTCCTGCGACGTCTATCCTGGCCAGGGCTTAAAGTCTGGGGGGTCTCAGGGGGTCTCGGACCCCCCACTGATTTTAAAGCATGGTCCGAGACCCTCCTTCAGAGCCCCAGCATTAGTGAAAGCAAAATCATATCTTGCAATAAAATAGATTGTTTTAAGGGATCTAACATTTGGGGATTAGCAATTTGAGGGTTGCAGGTACAGCGTGGGTAGAGTCAGCAGGGGGGTTTATTTTATGTGCATCTATAGTACAATCTCGTCAGAACCCCCCCCCCCCCCCCTCTCCCCTACCTTCTTGTAGGGACCCCCTCAACTTACGTGAGACTTTAAGCACTGATCCTGGCCTTAGTGGAAGTGATCACATGGCTGTGGAGGTATCGTTTGCCACCTCTCTGCCCCGGAAGGGCCACTTTTCCCTGCACCATATGGAGGTTCCTCGAGACGGATCACGCTCACATTGCCAGCCTGGCCCACTTTGCGCCTTGGGGTATGACAACTATGGGCAGCGACTATCTCTCAAACTTCGACCTGTGTGGTGACTTCGCCTTTCCATTCAGCGTGATTCTGTCCCCCACTCACTTCGGTCAACCCGGCGGAAGAGGGCTCCTTGGATAACACATGACATTATCAAAGCCGCCAGTCACAAAAGGGCGCTTTTCAAAAAGGCGGCACGGTTGCAATGTGCAGAAACGCTAAAAGCAGCAAAAGATCTTCAGCGAGCACTGAAGTCCTCTATTCACACTGCTCACTCCAATTACGCCCGCAACATTTCTCTTAAGGCCAAGGAGGACCCGAAGCAGTTCTGGTCCTATATGAGCAGGCTGCAGACCAGCAGCAGCAAGCATATGCTTCTTGACCGATAATGGGGGCGTAGCGTCCTCCCGTGACCTTGCACAACTATTCGCTCGGCACTTTTCTAGTGTTTTCAATGCTGCTTCATCTCCACCGAGCATCGAATCTCTGGTACAAGACATTGAGGAGAGCACATCATGCCCCAGCATGTCTACGCCTGACATTACCCTGACACTTGACCACCTCAATGATGCCTTTGGTCAGATTAAGCAGTCTCTCTCGCCGGGCCCCGACAACCTCCCGCCTGCTTTTCTCAAGATGCTCTGCCCGCAGGCGTCTCCATCTCTTATTAACGTCTTCCAGTCCCTACTCGACAATGCTGTGGTCCCAGACACATGGAAGAGGGCCCTGGTGACGCCCATCCACAAGGGTAAAGGCAAGCCCGCGAATAATGTTTCCTCCTATCGACCGGTCTCCGTGACATCAATCCTCTGCAGGACCTTCAAGAGGCTAGTCAATCGGAGTCTCCTGGATTACCTGATCGACAGCAAAACCCTCTCCATGTCACAGCATGAATTCAGGCCAGGTAGGAGCTGCGACATTGCCCTGGCCACCATCACGCACTACATCGGTGATGGTTTGGACGCCCGCACTCCTACTGACCTGATCCAGCTTGATTACAGCGACGCCTTTGCAGTGGCGGATCCAGGGGGGGGGGGGGGGCGACGGGGGCGGGCCGCCCCCCCCCCCAAACAAAGTCAACCCCCCCGTCCCCCCTTCTCGGAGGGCAATTTGACATGGGTGGACCCCCCGGTGCACACGAAAGAATGGGAGAATAGCATCCTTACAAATTTTCCGCCCCCCCCCCCCCCCAAACCGAAGTTCTGGATCCGCCCCTGCGCCTTTGACATGCTTGACCACCACCTTCTCATCAAGAAGCTTGCCGGGGCTGGCGTGCGTGGCTCCATATGCTTCGCTGGGTCGCACATTTTCTCATCGGGCGCTCACATAGAGTTGTGTTCCACGGACCCACGCTATTCTCAGTATATGTCAACGACATGCCAAAGCATGATGGTACCCTCCTGGTCCAGTACGCGGACGACACCACCATTCTGGCCTGTCTGGATTTACCCTCATCCTGCCTTCTCCTTCAAGACCACTTGACGCAGGTCGTGGACTGGTCCATCGCCAACCACCTCAGATTCAGCCATGCCAAAAGTGCCGCTATGCGCTTCAGCGCCCAAAGGAGAGTGCAGCCCCCATGCTACTCGATGTCTGGCACTCCTGTACAGGTGGCTACATATCTCCAGATTCTGGGGGTCACGCTCACTCCCACTCTCGACCTCACCATCCACGTGTCAAGTATTGTGGCGAAGGCTCGCAGAACTCTTGGATTTGTTACCAGGGTCTCGCGCTTTTGTGGCCCGGAGGCCTTTCGAGCACTCTACACGGCGCTGGTACTCCCACGCCTCGAGTATTGTGCGTCCATCTGGAGCCCACGTCAAACTCACCTCACACAGCGCCTGGAAGGAGTTCAGCGTCGTGCAACACGGACACTCCTCCATGGACACGCAGCTGTTGGCCACTTGCCAGGTCACAGTCGTACGAGGATCGACTTAGGGGAGTGAACTGGCATTCTCTTGACCACCGGCGGGTCGTAGCGCGTGTCAGACTTTTGTGCCGACTCCTGGGCGGCTCAATGTGCGACACTTATTTGGAGAGTGTTGTTCGGATCAACAGGCGTTCCGGGCAACCTGAGCAGCTAAGGGCGCGCATACTCCGACACGGCCACTCTTTTGCCCCAGCTGCAATTGAAGCTTTCCTGGCGGCTCCCCTATATACGTGTCCCTTTACCTCAAGACAGGCAGGACTCTGTGCTTCTGTGTCGGGCGTTCTCGCGAGCCCGGGGCAGCCATTGTCCCTAACTCATCACGTGGTGAGTGTCGCGGTGGGGGGCAGACGTGTGTGCCTCGTCTCCATGGTGAGCTGGGTAGTGCTTGTCCTCAATGTCTGCGTAAGCGCTGCGTCTTGGCGCTTGTCGGGACGGCGTGCTGAGTGGCCTGGGGTCGGCTAGTAGCTTTGCCCTGACGGCTCGGGGCCCCCTGCCGTGGTTCTCGGGTTCAGGAGCGCTACGGTCAGTTTGGGGCCCCACCTGCGAGATTTTCTTCAGCCAGTGCGAGAATTCTCCTCGTCGCATTTTCCCTTTCGCCTTCCCTTGCTGGGGGGGGGGTGGGGGGGTGATGCCTTCGCCCCCTTTTCTTGACAGCGTCTTTTCGTGAAGGGACAAGCTTCCCACCACAGAGTGGGGGGGAGGGGGGGTGCCGGCAGGATGGGGGATTGGGGGGCCATAATGTCGCACCTTGGTGGTGGGGGGGAGCTTTCACCGTCCCTGGAGAATGTTCTGCAGGTCGGGCATTAAGATTGCATGGGAATTTTTCGAAATTTGTAATTGTTTGTTTTCCCGGTTGCTTGATTGTTGTTTCTCTGATTGCTTGTTTTCTGTTTTTATTGTTTGTTTCCTGGGGGGTCGGCCAGCAGACGCTCTCGCGTACGGGCTTTCGCCTATCTGCTTCGCCTCGCACGCCCCCGGGCCCAAGGACACCGTTCGCTCTGTGCAAGTAAAGATTATTATTATTATTATTATTATTATTATTATTATTAAGACCGTTCATGAGAACTCCTTCGCACCTTCGTAGTTTCGCTCGTGCTCCAGTCCGCCGTCTCGACGGCGCCCAGCTGAGGTTCCTCGGCAAAGTCACAATACCTAGGTTGGGAGAGGAGGCGCCGGGGACCAGCTATCTCCGAAATCCAAATCCTTCAAACCCTCACAAAGCAGACCCGCCGTAGAAAAGACATGACCCCCACGAGACGCTTGTAATGGCCAATTCGTCCGGGCCCGCATCGCACCGGTGCAGTGCGGTTCGGGGTACACGGAAGGCTAGAGGGGAGAGGGGAGCATGCTTCTCTCCCCGCCAGCCTTTCGTGTACTGAAGTGGAAAGAGTTTACTGAACTGCATGGGTGCGGTGTGCCCCAGACGAATAGGCCATAAGTCGGCGAAGGCCACACGCGCCCCCTCTCCAAAACGAACAAAACAAACTGACTTTGCGGACAGCCCGGTCCCTGCCAAACATTAAAAAAAAAGAAGAAAAACTAAGCAGGAAAGAGATCCAAAAAGCGATGTCATTTCTAAAATTCGCCAAAAGTTAGAATAAATCAATCCCGAACTTAACATTGTTGATTTCAACTTTCAGGTCATTTGATTAGTTAGAGGCAGCATACAATTTTGGATGTTATGTATGTAGAAAAACAAAATAATAAGGATTCGAAAGAAAAAAAAATCTAGCCGCCCTGACCCCCCAAGTCATTTGGGTGAGTCGCTGCGGAAACTGAAAGTTTCTTGCCGCCTCACCTTTCTGTGGAGCCAACCGTGACAATGTCATTATTCGAGGCGGTATCGTCTGAGTCCCTGAGACAAAAGAAGAAATAAAATATCACACAGCACGACGCATGAACTAAGGCTGTGTCATAATGTCCGTTATTTTATCTTTATTTGATCTCAAACTCTAAGGGAAAAAAACGCTTTTATCAGCGTGCTGAACTGAACTTACCACCTTCAAGAATATTTCTCGCAAAAATACACAGCAAATGTATAACTCGATCCTAGATGGTTCGAAATGCGAAGGCGCACGCAGTCCATGCAATCAATTCATATGGAATCCTTCTGAAAACCTTTTTAGAAACAAATCTGAAATTTCGTGTGTAACGCATATCTCAGCTTTTCTTATACAACATTCCAGACTACCCGCGCTACACAAAAATGAGAAAGCGTTAAAATAACTTAAAGTGTCGAGGCTTTTTCTCTAACAGTTGGGGACAGAACGCGATTCAAAAACGACACAACGGTTAACTACTGGAACCGCTTCGTCTTTTAAGGGGGTTTATTTCTTCAAATACGAAACATGTCCGAACATAGAATGAATAATGATTTTATATCTCCTACAGTAGATAGAGAAATTCGAGGAAAAGAAAATATACGAATGTACACACCGCGGCGACACCGGCGGTTTTTGCATTTTGCTCAAACGGGGTGTTGAGGGACGCAAAATTTTAACACCTAGGTTGGGGCCTGAGTTGAGCCCGTTTTACCACATAAGTAATTGCGAAAATAATGTAATTTGTCAATGTACGATAAGAAAATCCGGAACTGACTCATTCGTACTAACTCTGTCACGCAGTGTACATCATCGTCAATGCAATGGGGGCGACATCATCGTCAATGCAACGGGGGTGGGGGGGGGGGGGGCGGGGGGGCTAGGACACTCAACCCCCCCCCCCCCCCCCCCCCCCCGTGGGTGCGCCACTGTGGGAAACTGTACACACCGCGACACTGTTAGCGTGAATACGATCATCGGAGGTTTTTGCATTTTGCTCAGACAGTGTATCGAGGGACGCAAAGTTGTGACACCTAGGTTGATGCATCAGATGAGCACTTTTCACCACATAAGTAATTTTGGTAATTAGCCCCGTGCGCGACCGAAAGCGTCGCTGTGGTCGGCCTTCCACGATTGGCCGAACGCTGACTATGACGTCGGAAAGGGGATTTATCATCGACGGAAATAAGAGGAATGAAAGAACTTTAATTTTGACGGTGTTGGCAGTGTTCCTTTGAGAGCGCAATGATTTCAAGCTTTCACCATGCTAATAACAAACACCATCGAACTTGTTGTTTGCAAGGTAATGACGTCACAAAGGGGAACCACAGGAGGGCGCCACCAAAACATCTCGCCGCTAATAGTGTGTCCTCTGTCAATGTAAGATTGTATATTACGGAAATGACTCGCTCGTGCCGTGTACATCACCAGTGCAACGGCGAGGGCGGAAGGGGGAGGGGAGGGGGCGATTAATTTATTTACCTTTAAAGGTCCTGGTTGCAGACATTACATTAAAAAAATCGTCAAAATACGCAAAAAAATGAAAGCCGTTTACAACTCCCTGTAACGCCGAATTGAAGCGCAGCTCTTGAGGAGGAGGAGGAGGGAAGGGTACTCAGGGGAGGGTATACCCCTCCTCATCCTCCTCCTTCTCCTCCTCCCCTCATCCTTCAATCTCCTCCGGGGGGGGGGGGGGGGTTACGTGACCTCGAAGGGGGAGGTCACGTGACCTCGGGGGGGGGGGGGGGGGGGGCTCGCGCGGTTCATGTCCCAACATGCACCGCGCGGTTACGCCGACGGCGACGGCGACGCCGCTCAAGCCGGAAACGGGCGCCTAAGAGCTGCGCTCTAAAATTTCTCGCGGAGCTTTGGGGGGGAGGGAAGCGTTTGACCCCCCCCCCCCCCCCCCCCCCCGTTGTGGGTGCGCCACTGACCACAAGGATACACGGAGTCACTTTCACTGAAGTGTTTACTACACACGAGAGGTTCTCGAATTCTCCTTTCATATTTTCAATTTTATGAGACATTTCTTTCTCAGTTTTATTAAAGGGGTAGTGCAACGATTTTAATGTTGAAAGAATTGAAAGTTTGCATTTTTTTATATTGTTTATGCAAGCCCAAGTGACCAAAAACGCGCCCCCTTTCTCCGAAAAACTGCGTAATCTTGCGTAATCGCAAAGCAAAAAAAGAATTATTTGCCGATCTGCAGCTGCCTGTGGCGGTTACGGGAACTAAAATGACAGCGTCTCTGGGGGATACGCGGAAGTCAACAAAACCTGTCCTCCTCCGCTGCTACACTCGCCCAGGGTGCCTACATGTGTCCCGGAAACATGTAGGCACCCTGCACTCGCCGTCAGCAACGTGGGGAACCGTATTTTGTGTCGATCGCTCGCCGCGACCTTCGACGTTGCTAATCCTTTAAAAGTCGACAGCAGCGGAGGAAGCGGCTGGGGTCTCTGAAGCAGTGGCGTCACGAGGGTCAGCGGCACCCGGGGCAGTAACCCGCCGCGACACCCCCCCCCCCCCCCTCCGCCCCCCCGTTCTCGCGTAGCCCACCGCGACTCCCCCCCTCCCCCCCGCTCTCGTGGCCCGCCGCGACACACCCCTGAGCGCTGCACCCGGGGCGGTCCGCCCCCCCCCCCCCCCCCCTTGTGACGCTACTGCTCTGAAGAAAGAACCCAAGGGGAAACCACGTGATCCTCCACAGTACGTCACTCGACAGTCGACGTGGAGAGTTGAGAGGCACTTTGACCTTCGATAATTGTTCCATATTTTTTTTTTAATAAAAACTAGTGCTTGCAAGAAAATGCGGTTTTCTGTTTTTCGTCTTATAGGTTGCGCAGATTAGTATGTGCAATTAATTGGTTAAAGTCTGAAAATTGTTGCACCGCCCCTTTAAGGCGAAAGCCTTACTCTCCCCACTGAACGATAAATCAGAGATATGGCCATAAAAATGAAAGCCGTTTACAACTCCCTGTAACGCCGAATTAGAGCGCAGCTCTTGAGGAGGAGGGGAAGGCACGGGGGGGGGGGGGTCACGTGACCTCGAGGGGCGGGGCGGAGAAAATTTGCCGCTAAATCTAGCGGGGAAAATTTTCCGCTAGATTTAGCGGGGAAAATTTTCCGCTAAATTTAGCGGGGAAAATTTTCCGCTAAATTTAGCGGAGAAAATTTTTCGCTAAATTTAGCGGGGAAAATTTTCCGCTAGATTTAGAGGGGAAAATTTTCCGCTAGATTTAGCGGGGAAAATTTTCCGCTAAATTTAGCGGGGAAATTTTTCCGCTAAATATAGCGGGGAAAATTTTCCGCTAGATTTAGCGGGGAAAATTATCCGCTAAATTTAGCGGGGAAAATTTTCCGCTAGATTTAGCGGGGAAAATTTTCCGCTAAATTTAGCGGGGAAATTTACCCATCATGCACCGCGCGGTTACGCCGACGGTGACGGCGACGCCGCTCAAGCCGGAAACGGGCGCCTAAGAGCTGCGCTCTAAAAATGCGATTGAGCGGCACGTGCCGCTCAATGATATGCTCAAGGACGACCCTGTTGCGGTCGTCCTTGAAGTCGTCTCATACCTTTAGGACGACTTCACTTGTCACAGACAGTACGTGAAGAACAAGCGGTGTCGGCGTTGTTGTGCCCGAAAGATGGCCATAAAAATACGTCATCAAGCGTCATGAGCGTGATGTCACCGCCGGAGCGCCGTGTGCAAAAGCTGCACTTCGGACTTCGTCTGTGCTCGTTGTGTGCTTCGTGCGATGGACTGTGAGGCGACCGCGTCTACATCTACGGCCTCGAGATCGGCAGCAACGTCTACATCTACGCGCGCTTCCGCAGGCAAGCGTGGCCGCCCACGCAAATACGCCATCGCCCCTCCTTTAGGCGTCCTAGACGTCGCCCTTGACTGACTTTCGTCTTCCTAGATGTAAGAAGTCTTAGTGTACTCGCGTAATTCTTTTTTGTCCGAATCATTATAAAACGTTTACCCTATTCGCCGTGGTAGGGGTTGTAGTGGGGTAAAGCACTGGATATTCTATTTTCATCATTCAGCTTTTTGTACCGGGGTAGAGAACAGCACACCACCGTCCCAGCGCTTCGACACCTCAGCGCCAAAATTGTTTGTTAGCACGATTGCGCGTACTGGCTTCAAGCTTTGGTAAAATGTCCTACTACAAATATCACTTCACCAAATAAACACAACACGTAAAACAGGCTTTGCCATGCGTTACCCAAACAGCGCATGAAGCGAGTCGACGAGCCGAGCGGTCGAAGATCTGCGCGGTCTGTCCCAGTGTGTCCTACCCGTGACGTCACAAATGATGATGATAATAGCTAGAGAAGCACCCCCTGGAGTTCGTGCACGCCGCCATAAACGCCATTTTGATTTCTGATAATTTTTTTCTGATGTTGCTGCAGACATGGCAATAAGTTGTCACGCCTCACGCGAATCGGGATTTTCTGCCCACGCGGAGTGCGGGCAAACGTGGGCTTGCTTGTAAACTTTGTTCATTTATAGAACGAATGAAGGAGCAAGCGAAATAAGCCTTTTATTGATAAACCACAACGGTGCTGTATTTTTTTGTGCACGCAAATCCTTGAATCTTTTAGCGTGGCACAATCTTATGTGCCATAAAGACAGGATTTCGTAGATCTTTTTCAGGAGGACAGTTGTAGGAATGCACCGCATTTTATTCATATGGCGTCCTGAGTCCTGACAGACAGCCCAATATGTCTCGAGGCAACTTGAGAAAACATTTAAAATCATGCGCTGTAATAGGGTGTCGGTATGCAGCCTATAACTATGGTTCGGAGTTTTCGGTTTAAACCGATAAAAGTACGTCGAATCAATTTTCGGAAATTTGGTTTTAACCGAAAAAGGTCAGTTTTAGTTTCGGCGTTTTCGGTTCAAACCGATAAAAGCATGCCGAACCCAGTTTTTAAAAGGGCCGCGTCGAGGTGGGCGGGGGGAGGGTGGGAGGAAGAGAGAGAGAGGGCGTTGGGCAAGGTTCGACATTGTGTGACCTATTCGTGATTGCCCTCTTCCAAGGTTCAACATGCAACAAAAGAGGTCTTGGGTTGGCCTTTGCGGGACAGCTGTGTCCTTTCTGTTCTGCTTTCTGTGATCGGGCTTAGTGTGTCAAGTTCCTGGTCCTAAAAAAAAAAAAAAAAAGAAAGTTCGGGTGTGTGCTAGTATCAGTCACGGGTAAGTTACTTTTCAAAAGTAATTCGTTACAGTTAGTTACTTTAAAAAAAAAGTAGCGAAGTTACCGTTACAGTTTCCGCAACAAAAGAGTATAAATCGTTACAGTTACAGTTACTTTTAAAAAAAGGAACGACGTTACTTTTCACTTACTTTTCTACAACACTAAACAATTAGGAAAAACTAGAAAACGCTCCACACCAAGTTTTATAGCAAAAAATTAAAAAGTACGCTTTTTACGCTTTTGTTAGCAACCACCTTCACCACAGCAAAATGCTCCCTGTACGCCGGCCATGGTAGTTCTCCTTTGTTCTCATCAACATCCCTATCCTTGGTAGCACTAGCACATTGCTGGCTCGTTGACAGTTGCGCTGGGTTCATAGAGTCCCTGGACATTTTTCAGTTCGTATCCGGCAAGCCAGAAACAAACCCCGCGCAAGCAGCAGTAAATTTTGCCTCGACTGTTGACACCACGCAGGAGTAGTGGCGCAAATCGAAACACGAAACATGCGCAGTACCCTCCGCGTGTATTGTTATTTCACGGTTGATTCACCCGATTAAAAAGCGTTCGCGCAGAAAAAAAGAAACTGCAACACAGATAGTGCTTTAAGATACCGAGATATAAGTGTTGAGTCACAAGGCACAAGCCCGTTTTAAAAATAACTAGATTTTTTTTATTATTAAATCTATACGTGGCTATATTCGGGTCGTGACTCGCGAGAAAGAACGTATTCGCAAGTTTGTGCAAGTTCAAATTGATACTCGAAATGTCGGAAAACACGATTTGGAAAGTGCAAGGAATACCTATAGATTGTATTCGTTCAATGATATATTATTCATAAAAAACTGGAAAGTAACGACAAAAGTAACGTCGTTACTTTCATCGTTCTTTCAGAAAAAGTAATAGAACTACAGTTACAAGTTACATTTTTAAAAAGTAACTCGTTACAACAACAAATTACCAAAAAGTAACGAAGTTACAGTAACGCGTTATACCCAAGACTGGAAGGTTTTTCACTTCATGCACTTCACAGGACATTCGGGAAAGCAATTAATACCTTTCTTAACACCCTCTTTCAAACTTCCCTCTGGTTGAGAACATAAATATAATGAATTTTTTTGCCATTCCGCTGGTTCCTGTACAGTCATCACCTCAGACGGTCACGTCGTCCGAGTGGGAAGGAAAATGAAGCGCGCTGAAGATTATGCCCGCGAATTCCGCGATTTTGAGGTGTGTCCTGACGGAAGTTGTAGCGAAGACCATCTCTTGTGTGCAAATACTGCCTCACTACGCTGAAGTTATATCACGGGCGCTTTGGAGAGCACATAGAGCTTTGGAGGGCGCTTTGGAGAGCACATAGAGTCCGCACGCCACAGGAAGCTGAAAGCCGCACACTCTGAATGCGGTAAGTGCAACTAGTTACATCTTTTTGTGTACTTGTTAATTTATTGTAGCTGAAAAAGACGGCAATACGTAAAATTCCGAGAGAACGCCCGCCCCAGAGAGATCGCCCATCCCATTTTTCTGGCTAAATATCTGTAACATAAAAATTCCGAAACATCGCCCAGCCCCCGATTTCCGGCGGACGTCACGTGATGTTCGATGGGAATCGTATCAACCGCGCAATTCGCTGCATCGGCACGTCTGACAAGCAGGTTCATAGTGGGTTCTGGCGTTTTTGTCCGCGATCAGCACGCGCGATTTCGGCTCCCGTAACACGCGAGTTGTTCCCGCGTGTATGTTGCACCGTGAAATGCGCCTCTGCTGCGTCCGCAATTCGGGGTATCCGTTCCCGTGACAAAGTTTGTAGCGTATTCCCGCGTTTTTGTCCGCGATTTCGGCTCTCGTAACACGCGAGTTGTTCCCGCGTGTATGTTGCACCGTGAAATGCGCAACTGCTGCGTCCGCAATTTGGGGTATCCGTTCCCGTGACATAAAGTTTGTAGCGGATTCCCGCGTTTTTGCCCGCAATTTCGGCTCCCGTAACACGCGATTGTTCCCGCGTGTAGGTTGCATCGTGAAGTGCGCATCTGCTGCGTCCGCAATTTGCGATATCCGTTCCCGCGACAAAGTTTGTAGCGTATTCCCGCGTTTTTGTCCGCGATTTGCGCGCGCGATTTCGGCTCCCGTAACACGCGAGTTGTTCCGGCCGCGTGTATGTTGCACCGTGAAATGCGCATCTGCTGCGTCCGCAATTTGGGATATCCGTTCCCGTGACATAAAGTTTGTAGCGGATTCCCGCGTTTTTGCCCGCGATTGTTCCCGCGTGTAGGTTGCATCGTGAAATGCGCATCTGCTGCGTCCGCAATTTGCGATATCCGTTCCCGTGACAAAGTTTGTAGCGTATTCCCGCGTTTTTGTCCGCAATTTGCGCGCGCGATTTCGGCTCCCGTAACACGCGAGTTGTTCCCGCGTGTATGTTGCACAGTGAAATGCGCATCTGCTGCGTCCGCAATTTGCGATATCCGTTTCCGTGACATAAAGTTTGTAGCGGATTCCCGCGTTTTTTCCCGCGATTTGCGCGTGCGATTTCGGCTCCCGTAACACGCGATTGTTCCCGCGTGTATGTTGCACCGTGAAATGCGCATCTGCTGCGTCCACAATTTGCGATATCCGTTCCCGTGACAAAGTTTGTAGCGTATTCCCGCGTTTTTGTCCGCGATTTGCGCGCGCGATTTCGGCTCCCGTAACACGAGAGTTGTTCCCGCGTGTATGTTGCACCGTGAAATCCGCATCTGCTGCGTCCGCAATTTGGGATATCCGTTCCCGTGACATAAAGTTTGTAGCGGATTCCCGCGTTTTTGCCCGCGATTTCGGCTCCCGTAACACGCGATTGTTCCCGCGTGTAGGTTGCATCGTGAAATGCGCATCTGCTGCGTCCGCAATTTGCGATATCCGTTCCCGTGACAAAGTTTGTAGCGTATTCCCGCGTTTTTGTCCGCAATTTGCGCGCGCGATTTCGGCTCCCGTAACACGCGAGTTGTTCCCGCGTGTATGTTGCACAGTGAAATGCGCATCTGCTGCGTCCGCAATTTGGGATATCCGTTCCCGTGACATAAAGTTTGTAGCGGATTCCCGCGTTTTTGCCCGCGATTTCGGCTCCCGTAACACGCGATTGTTCCCGCGTGTAGGTTGCATCGTGAAATGCGCATCTGCTGCGTCCGCAATTTGCGATATCCGTTCCCGTGACAAAGTTTGTAGCGTATTCCCGCGTTTTTGTCCGCAATTCGCGCGCGCGATTTCGGCTCCCGTAACACGCGAGTTGTTCCCGCGTGTATGTTGCACAGTGAAATGCGCATCTGCTGCGTCCGCAATTTGGGATATCCGTTCCCGTGACATAAGTTTGTAGCGGATTCCCGCGTTTTTGCCCGCGATTTGCGCGCGCGATTTCGGCTCCCGTAACACGCGATTGTTCCCGCGTGTATGTTGCACCGTGAAATGCGCATCTGCTGCGTCCGCAATTTGCGATATCCGTTCCCGTGACAAAGTTTGTAGCGTATTCCCGCGTTTTTGTCCGCGATTTGCGCGCGCGATTTCGGCTCCCGTAACACGCGAGTTGTTCCCGCGTGTATGTTGCACCGTGAAATGCGCATCTGCTGCGTCCGCAATTTGCGATATCCGTTCCCGTGACATAAAGTTTGTAGCGGATTCCCGCGTTTTTGCCCGCGATTTCGGCTCCCGTAACACGCGATTGTTCCCGCGTGTATGTTGCACCGTGAAATGCGCATCTGCTGCGTCCGCAATTTGCGATATCCGTTCCCGTGACAAAGTTTGTAGCGTATTCCCGCGTTTTTGTCCGCGATTTCGGCTCCCGTAACACGCGAGTTGTTCCCGCGTGTATGTTGCACCGTGAAATGCGCATCTGCTGCGTCCGCAATTTGGGGTATCCGTTCCCGTGACATAAAGTTTGTAGCGGATTCCCGCGTTTTCGGCTCCTGTAACACGCGATTGTTCCCGCGTGTAGGTTGCATCGTGAAATGCGCATCTGCTGCGTCCGCAATTTGCGATATCCGTTCCCGTGACAAAGTTTGTAGCGTATTCCCGCGTTTTTGTCACGACCAACTCTATATTTTGTCCGCGATTTGCGCGCGCGATCTCGATTCCACGCGAGTTGGTCCCGCGTGTATATTGATATAATTCTGCTGCTTTCGCGATCTGAGATATTTGTTCCCGCAACATACGAGTTTGTAGCGGATTCCCGCGTTTCTCTTCGCGATCTGCGTGCGCAATATCGGTTCCCGTGACAGGCAAATTTAATGCGGGTTCCCGCGTGTTTATTACACCATAAAACTTGAATCCGCTTGATCTGCGATTTTCAGTATTCGTTCCCGTGAGATGCAAGTTCTCGGCGGATTTCCGCGGGACCTTCGCATGGTGAAACGCAAATCTGCTGCGTCCGCAACCTGCGGTGTCCTTTCCCGTGACGCAGGAGTTTGTAGCGAATTCCCGCGTGCTTATCGCATCGTGAAACGCAAATTCGCGGTGTCCGCGATATCAGTTCCCGCGTCACGTGGTTTGTAGCCGGTGCCGGGTTGTTTATCATTCATTTTTGATAAAGTTTGTTGTGGCATCCCCAAAGATAGCCCACCCCGTGTTTTTCAGCATTTCTCTTCGTTTTGGGTGAGCGTTCTATCGGAACCTTACTGCAAATTATAAATTTTGGTCAAGCGTACTTGCAAGGAATGCTTTGTGTGGAACGCACCTCGGTGGTTGGAAGGCAATTAATTTTGATAGGTATGACGATTCCAGCCGTGTTCATCGGTTCAGCTTTCACTTCATTCGTCAATGACACGCGCTGCTGAGAAGCGAAGTGGTGCGGAAGACATCGCCCACGAGTTCTGCGGAGCCCTGTGCCAAGCAGCGATACCGCTGCATCAAACAGACGGTCCTCTTCTTGGTGACCTCGTTCGTCGGCAGCGCCGACGAAAGAGCGTGTTTTCAAACTCGTTGTAAGGGAGACTGACTTGATACAAGCTCTGCAGCCAGAGTACGGAGTACACGAAATATGCTTCGCTTCAAAACGTCGCACCATGTATCTTTTGGCACTCACACTTGGTTGATTGGCCAATTTTGGCTTAGGCAGCGCTTTGTCTCCTCAGCCTGCCAGTGTCCATTGTTAACGTTGAGAGGGCATTCTCGAAGCTCAGGGTCATAAACAAGAAGGAAAGAGCGCGGATCAACAGGAGCACCTGGGAAAGTACATGTGTGTTTACTATAATAAGATCACAAAATCTTGATGTACAGAAGCTGAAGTTTCATGTTTTTTGGACATAGGCTTCATATCTGACTTGCTTTTCCTTGTTTTTTTTTGTGCTTTTTTTACAGTTGCACACATTTGCCAAATAAAGTGTTGACTTTTTTTTTTCAATGTATCCGTGCCGTTATTCTTCGGGTGATCACAAATATCAGAGCTACAGGGATCATCTGATCCGGTGTCCGATGGTGTTTCTTGCATATTCACCGAAAATAACCGGTAAGCTTGTGTGGGCATAAATATACAACAAAAAAACCCGAAAATTGCATTTTAAAATAAACACCGAAAAAAGTATGCCGAATTTTGAAAAAATAAAAACCGAAAACGTGGAACCCAACCTATAACTAAACTTGTGTCTTCAAAGTAGTTCAAAATCCATTTTTAAGCACAAGTTCTACATGAAGTGCTTTTTGGCATGACCCAATGAAGAACTGAGAATTCATTTCCATCTTGGCAACCAAACAAGGCACAAAGGAGCAAAGTTCTCGTATATAAATCACCCGGGTGACTGGTTCAAGTTCTGGCCAAGGTGCCCACAATTTGATAAAGATTTGTTGCAGTGCCGGCGAGGTCTGACAGACCACGGCTGCAAGTGCAATTATTGAGGTCTGTGATGCAGTGACCGCACTGCAACAAATTTTCGCCAGATTGTGGACGCCATAACATGAATCTGTCTCCCCGGTACAGTGGTGTCGCTATAGAACCAGCGGCACCTGGGGCGGTGGCCCCCCGCGACACTTTCATCCCCCCCGGCTCGTTGCCCGCCACAACACACCCACTCCCATTGGCCAAGGCCCTGCAATTACTATACGTGGGCTATCTTTCGGGATTTTTCGGTAGGTTTGATTTTCATTATCATGGACAGCCTCCTTGCCGTCGTCCGAAGTTTTCCTGTGGACTTGCCGCCGCGGCCCACGAGTGAGTAAACCACACTTCAGTGTCACTTTCATGTTTTGAGAAAAATAGTTTATTGCCCATGAAGGTTTTGTCCCAGAGAACGAGCAACCCAACTGGCTTCACTGCTGCACTAATCAATTACTTTGAAGGTTTTTTTCCCCTCCCCCTCTCATTCAACCTTAGCCAATACAGGAATGACATGCAGAATAATCTATATATTCTCGTGTTGGTGGATAGCACACAATAAGATTCCACAAGGGGTGCACGCTCTAAGTGGATGGATGCAGGCTAGACATTGTCTAACTCTACAAGCCGTGCTTGACAAGAGCCAAACTTGCGACACACAAATGGCATCACACAGTGTCACATTGCTGACTTTACAAGCAAAAAAAAAAATCCCCTGTCAGACCAGCTGACAAGGGGCACAAATTCATGGTCACCAAGGCCTAGCTTGAAACCGACACTGAAATGAAACACTGAGAATTTTCGGCACATGTCTGGAAGACAGCAGCTCAAATGGCCACATGTTCTGAGCACAGTGAACTGGCTGCTACCACAGGTGCCAGTGGCATTCATTCTGGAGAGAGTGCACACATCCATCCATAAGATACTAGTTGGCAGTGGCGTAGCCAGGGGGAGGCTTATGGGACTTCAGTCCCCGAAATCCAGCCGACCCTATAATATACACATGCGTTTTGACCACCCTGCATGCCCCCCCCCCCCCCCCTTCCCCTTCTCCACACCCCAAGTCATGGACATCCCAGACACCTCAGCAGCACCCCCCCCCCCCCCCCCCCCTTTCCTCTTCCGAAAAAGATTCCTGGCTATGCCACTGCTAGTTGGTGCCACAAACTGGCACTAAAATCTGGGTGCAGCGCTGGAACAAAAACTGACTATCTCAAGCTGCCTGCGAGGACAAAGAAATAAAGCTTTTGCCCACACAACCAGACAGACACACCTAGATCCAAGGTCATAAATATTACTATTATAGTATATCTGACATTCAATCTTTCAAAAATTAGGGCCTGCTTTTATCGACCACCACTATAACAATTCAAGACTAGATTGAACCAGATGTCACAGTACTTGAAAGCTCTGTTTCCTATCACCCCTATGATAAAAGAGGCTTTGCTAAAGAGTTTGTGTTGTCCCAGCAGGAAGTACCTTTAGAATAATGACCAACACGTTGCGTGACGCATATAGTGGCAAATATACAACTGCGCCTGCACCAGCAAGTGGTAAATGAGTCCTGCGGTAGCACACTCCTGTACATGGTGGAGGGAAATCAAAATACTCCATCCTCATAAATATATATATTAGAGAGCTCTAGTAGATCTGAAATAGCTCAGATATATTTCCTACCATTTGAATGACAGACGTGCAAAGATATCAAGACAGTAGATATCATTGATCTTAATGGCCAAGTGTACAAGAATAAATGGCTTAGCTCTGCAAATCACTGGGCACACCTCACACAGCACCAAGACACCATTTAAACGAGAAATGTAACACATGGGTTTTGGCTTCAGCAGATAACTAAATTCAACAACAACAAAAAAATAGCATCAAAAATCAACACCAAAACACCAGTAAACAAAGCATGAGTGGTTGATGTATATGTGGATGATTGGAAAAAAATATGGAGAGATATTCAGACAGAAAATACCCAGTAAAGTCCTCTATGCTCTAGCGTGAGAAAATCAGAACTTTGTGATTAAAGTAAGCCGCCAGCTTTTTTTTTTTTTTAATAAAAAAAAAAAAAACATTTATGAGTTTGGAGAGTATGAGGGCTAGTAAAACGACCGTGGACACCTTCGGAAAGCCGACAAAAAAGGCGACGGCTGAATCAGCCCTCCGGTGAACCACAACAGAACACTGGGACTGCTGCTTCTTCTACGCTGCGACAACAGCACAGAACACTGTGGCAACACGGAAGGTGGAGGGACATCGGCAGGGTGCTTCACCGATGCGGGAATGCAAAGTGCCTGACAACTGGCGGCCACACTAATCCGCTGAATCGACGTACAAAAGAAATACTTAATCCAGACTTCTCTAGAGAGAATAGAGTGATGCACCGGGATCGGGAGGCGCACACTGATAACAATTCGGTGGGGACGATCTTCTTATGGCCCTGCAAGGGCAGTGATTGGGGTGACTAGATGGTCTTGGAATGTTGTGGTCATAACTCCCCGGTGGCGGCCACCTGTGACTTGGGTGCGGTGTCTGCTGGCGGCGGCTGACCCGGGGACTCCGACAAGCTGCGTGCCTGCAGGCTCTTCCTCAGTTCCAGCAGCGAGCGTTCCGCCTGCAGTACGCGCGCAACATTGGCCTCAAACCAAAAGCATTTGCGAGGTGTGCGGATGCTGGGGCCTCCAAAAGCAGCTGCAGAAGGCTCTAGTTTGTTACATTATTTAGGACACAAAGAAACAAAACAGATGGGAGCTACCATATATGTTCAATCCTTTCCATAAACTCTATTTTTCTGGTGTTTTTACTTCAAAAAGAACATATACCTACTTCTCGCAAAGTAGGGCAACCAATGAACTATAGTTCGTTGCAACTCAAGAAGGTAGGGCGAGGTTAAGACAGGCCGAGGAGGAGGAAGCAGACGAAACACTGGAGAAGAGACGGGGAAACCTCCTTCTCTCTTTAGCGTTCTGTCTGCTTCCTCCTCCCCGACAATCCTTACCCTCGCCCTACCTTCTTGAATTGCAACGGACTATAGTGAACTTTTCAACACGAGATGTCTCGGTAAATTAGTCGAGACTCGGTTAGTGGTTTTCGGATTTTCTTCCCAAGCGCACTGATAGGCAATTAACTGCTATTCAGTTCAATCTGCATCGAAGAAAAAGTCACAATAAAAATGTTTCTGTCATCTTTAACTCCTTATTGAGGAATTAACTTTGTGACAGTTATTTTTCCATAACAACCTCACATTGCAGATATATTCCCCTTTGGGCATAATATATTAATCAGAACCTGCGATGTGACAGCTAATTTGGACAAGCTGACTGTAATAATGCATTACACCACATGTTGGTCAGAAATTTTACCAGGAGAAGGTAACCACTAAACCCATCGTCCAAGAAAAATTACAGCTCAGAAGACAGAGACGCCAATTCATTAAAATGATTTTAGAGCTTTAGTGCAAAGAACCATGTGTGTTACACACCATGGGATTTTTCCGACAACCAAGAGTATATAAAAACATTGTACAGTAACGTAAGCAAGTGGAGAAAGTGTGTAGGCAAGCTGGTTTTTGAAACAACACCAGTTAAACTTTGGGACTGGGAACAGAAAAGAATGAACAATGAAACAGTCTCAAATACAGCCAGGTTTGTTCAACAGAGAACTGCCACAAATACATATCCATTAAAAAAAAAAGAAGAGAAAGACATGCACCAACAAAGGACTCGTGATGCACTAGCATGCTAACTGAGCAAGTCTCTAGTATACACAAACTCACCTCTGTTACGTCACGGCACAATGGTGGCATGTCGAGTGCACTTCCGGTCTGGGGCTGTGGGCAGAAGTCCCCATGCGAGACGTGTATTCCTTCGTTGTTTTGAAAGGAACCAGACAAAAACCTGCCTTCTTGTCAAAACGGCACGACTGGGGCTCTACCAAAAGAGTCGAGAAAGGTTTTAAGGTCAGTTTTCATGTGCTCGGTTCCTCCAAGAACATGGACATGTGCCGTGAAAAGGATAAACCAGATGCCGTCGGACAACGATTGCTTGGGCGGGAAGCACTTTGGGTTGAATTCACGGATACCTGTGGTCATCAGATTTATTTGTTTTGTTCCAACATGAACGCGGAAAAAACTGTCAAGTTGTACGGACCACCTGTGAACTACGTTCAGTGCGTCTTCAAGTTCAAACGGATACCTGATCGTTTGAACTGTCGTCTGCTCTTTCAAACGTTTCTGCTTGTTGTCTGCTCTATCAGACGACACTGGCTTGTAAACCAAACGTTGGCCAGGTAATTGCGATAAGAAGTGCAGGCCTCAAAAGATTTAAGTTTGAAGGTTGGTTGGGGTAAGCAGGCTCGATGTAAACAGTAGATACAAGGAGATGTTGATCATTGTTACCAGTGGCCATCACCGACTCGTTATGCAATCACCGACTTGTTATGCCTGATTCACTTGGTCTGATTCTGCTTGCGATTTTCAGTATCGACGCCGACCATCTCAGCTATGGTTCGTGCGTTTGCAGCCCGAGCGACGTTGCAACTGAAAATTGCGAGTGGAATCTCATCATGCGAATCAGGCTTTAGCGTCCATTCTGCAACATCCACGCGGAATGAATTGCCCATGTCACATTGTTCACGCGAAGTTTTGCGGTGTAACAAGCCCCGATAATTTCACTGAGGCCGCTCAAGTAGTCAGACACTGCCAGGAAGACAGAATCAACAATTGAAACGTGAAAACTAACACAAGGACTCACACCGATGCCGACAACATCGCATTTCAATGGTTTGTTTATGGGCGACGGCGAGCTTCTTGCCCACACTCCCTCACGCATAGGCGACGCCGGTGGCGTCTGCTAGGGCCGCTGTCATTTGAACAAGCAGACAACAAGCAGACAAGTTTGAAAGAGCAGACGACAGTTCGAACAATCAGGCGACTGTTTGAACTTGAAAACGCACAGAACATAGTCCGTGAATGGTCCGGACAACTTGGCGGTTTTCCTGCGTTCATGTTGGAACAAAACAAATAAATTTGACGACCACAAGAATCCGAGAATTCAACCCAAAGTGCTTCCCGCATAAGCAATCATGGTTAGACAGCCACTGGTTTTCCCTTTCCACAGCAACTATCCACATTTTCAGACGAGCCGAGCCGGCAGAAAACACACGAAAATTGGTCTTCAAACCTTTCCCGACTCTTCTGGTACAGCCTCAGTTGTGGCGTTTTAACGAGAAGACAAGTATTTGTCTCGTTTCTTCCAAACAACACAAGAATGCACGTCCCGCATGGTGACTTCTGCCCACAGCCCCAGACCGAAAATGCGCCCGACGCGCCACCACCGTGGCGTGACGTAACAGAGCAGAGTTTGCATCTAGAGGGTGTATCTCTTGAACTAAACAGATTTGCTTAATTAAAAAAAGCCATGAAAGCTACACAAATGCAGTTTGTACAGGTGAGTTATATGGCTAGAAGGACATAGTATAGGGGGTTAATTGTAACAATCAGTAAGCTAGTTAACTATAATATGTTAGATGACATTTTAATTATTGAAAATAAACATATGGTTCAAATTAGAAACTTGCCGTGCGCCATCGAAAACCACTAAAGCAGTTTATTAGAAAAACTTGGAGCACGTGGGAAGCACGGTGGAGCGCTAAAGTTACCACTCGAGCAGCAGGGGAAAAAGTCTACCAATGCGGAAACGCATCCGTGCAGTTTCTTCATCTCTTATTACAACCCCAGCCTTGTGCCTGTTGCAAGGGTGGTAACTTTACCGCACTACCGCAACTCCCTCATGGTCAAAGTCTTTCTAAAAATGATTGATTTAGTGGCTTTCGATGACGCTCATCAAGTTTCTAATTGGAACCATATGTATCAAAGATTAAAAAATTCCGAGGACACCTAAGCACTTCTTAGGAGTTGTGAATGCGAAAGTACAAATGTCGTTCTTCTGCTCCCTTAGTTCATCTGCGGCATAGTGGCGTAAACGGCCACGTTTCACTACTGCCGAGGTAGCGGCCGACGACCGAACGTGCGCTCTTGTGAAGTGGCTGTGCAGCGCTGAGCTCAGCCGTGCAGCCTCTCAGGAGTTTGACCGTGCAAGCTCTGTAAGCTCCGCGGCCAGCCACTTTATCTTGCCGGTGGCTGGGCCGCAGCGCCACCATGGAGAGGGCTTCTCTGGTGGCGTCCCTTGGAACTACGCCATGCGAGAGCTGATGGGAGCCTAGTTCCTCGAAAATATGACGCACGTCAGCCAATGGGAGCCTATTCATCAGATTTCTGCTATGGACGACAGGCTTTGCTCCATTGGGACAGGGAAAGGTGCCGTTTGGCACGGCTTCAAAAGCTGATGATGTCGGTTCGCTCCATGGGACCGTTAACACTTTTGCATTAAAAACAGCGCGAACAAGACGAAGGACAAGAGGAGACGTAGACAGACAGAGCCCTGACTCTCAACTGAATTTTATTGGAAAGCAACACACTTTTTTCACTATTTAAAAAGTTAATTAAGAAACTTTAGTTAATTATTCGACTTGTTGTGATGATTAGCCTCCTATATTATGTCCCCCTTGCCGTATAACTCACCTGCACAAACCGCATTAGTGTAGCTTTCACGGCTTTTTTTAAACATTTCTGTTAAGCTTAAAAAGAAACAACCTGCTGCTTCCCAGACAATGTGATGTCTTGTCCGTTCTTTTCTTTCTCACATCCCAGGGTGTCAACGATATTGGGGAAGAGATTCAACTGTTGCGTTGATGTCGAGCCAGTCGAGCACGCCATTGACGCTATTTTGACCATATATTGGCGGGGTCGGCGGAGTCCGCAGAGGTGATGTCGCTGGTGATGAGTCGGCGAATGTGTACCGAGTTTGGAAACATGAATAGAGTGTACTAGACGGAGTGGTCGGGACCTTGTGCCACCCGTCCAAAAATCCGAGGAGTATTTGGGAAGGAAGAATAAGTCAATATCATTGAATACCTGAATTCGAGTTGAAGCGAATGCCGAATAGAACAGAATTCAATGGTTTATTTGTAATAACTGAACTTTGTGGAGAAAATTCAGCAGTCCTTTGTTCACAACGAACTCATTCATCACCGTCGCATTCATGCACCGTGGGGTGCGCAAACAAAAGCGTTCGGAACGAAATAGACATCCTTTTTTTACAGCGGAGCTGTTAAGGGCTAGGTTCCCTAGGAGTGTGTCCGGTATGTCGACACAAACCTACCTGGACAGCTACCGCCATCTATAAGCGACGGCGGCAAGCACACAACCAGTATGATTTCTGCCGTCGCTCGTAGATGGCGGCAGCCTTTCCAGCTATCATAGAAGAATTGATAGTTGGGCGCGTTGGTGGGAATTCATCGTAGGAAACAGCGCGAAAAATAGACGGCGACGAAGAAGAGGCACACATAAGGAGCACAGTGCTCGTCACGTTTGTTTCTTCGTCCTCGTCTGTTTTGCGCGCTGTTTCCTACGCTCTTATCAGCTTCGGTTTGGACTCACGATGGGTCGGCCGCGCGCCCTTTCGGGGAAAGGAGACAGGCTGCGAAAAGAGCGGCGACATACGCAGCAGCGCGAATGGGTCCGCAACCGCCGCAAAGCCACTGTCGCCTCGACTTGCACTGCGTCCAGCGCTTCAGATTCCCTTGCCAAAGAGCACATCGCTCGCCTAGAAAGCCGCCGCCGACAACAGAACCAGCGATGTAAAGGGCGCCGGCGGGCCAACGCCACGGACGACGATCGTGCCACGGAGGCCAAGCGCAAGCGCGAGGCCCGGCGACGACTGCACTCCACGCCGGCTGAACAGTTCCCGGGTGCAACGGCAAGGTTCCGGAGGGAGTTCGTGCAGAACCCGTTTGACGTCACGTACGCCGTGTGCGACCGACTCTGGTTCGCCGGAGACGTATCCACGATCGGCGGCGTGTCAAACAAGAAGAAGCGGGAATCGGGCGCGTGCACGTTGCGGCAGTGTATCGAGTACAGCTCCGCTGGTCTTCCTTCTTCACGAGAGTGGAAAGGCTGAACGTTTTATTCCGACCACTTTTGTCTTGTTTCGTTTTGTTCCGAACGTGCTTGTTTCCTTTTCGGCTCTGCAGCGCAAAAGCCCGTCTCCCGGCACGAGCTCTTGCCACTGATGGTGCTGCAACGGCAATTTGTTATCGGCTATATTTTTTTTCTTCCCAAGAGTGCGTGCTGTGGGCATTGAGTGCCACAAAAACCCTTAATATAGAACAGGTTGTTAACGCCGTTACGTAGCTCAGTTGGCAACGCCTCCGCTTCGCACGTGGCGGACCCAGGTTTGATTTTCGCGGGCGGCAGGTGATCTTTTCTGAGGATTCGGCAGCATCGACGACGGATGCCCCACAATGCCAACTATGACATCAACAACAACGGTGGTGGTGGGAAGAGCCCATAACGGCTATGGCCGTAAAACAAGCCGCACAAAGCGCCCGCGACAGTTCATTCTCTTTGCCAACGGTGCGAGTGGCCCTGTTGTAGCTATGCCCAAAAGCCTCTCCCAACGCGATTCTTCGTGCGCAAATGAGTTTGGGTTGCCGAACTCACCGAGCGCACCGTCTGCAACAGGTCCTCAACGGTGCGTCCCCAGGTGTCCGCTTCGAGGCGCCGCAGGGACTCCCGCTTGGAGAGCAGTCTCACCCACTCCTCCTGGTTGGTGGGCACGGGCCTGCACCCCACACGCACGCATCAGCCCCCTGGCCATACGCTAGGAGGTGTCTTTCGCTCATCTCTTTGCGTTAGACAACTTGGTCGGTACTGTTACGCATATATTACGGTCCTGTCTCTTCTTTGTGCAAATAAAAAAAAGAAAAACACTTTCAACATTGGGGTAATGACGCTTCAAACGAGGGTTCACCAACCACCCTAGTCCCAGTAGCTGCTTAGCTATCGGGTTCCGAAACGAAAACCTATGGCAATTTTTCTCGTGCTCAGTCAATCGTGTGTCAAGGTGTCAGTAATAATTATTTCTGTTGTTGGTGGTGAATGTGCAAAACTTGGTGAGTGATGATTTTTATATCACAGATATGCTGAACCTATCCAGTTCTGAAAATCCCTCCAATAAAGGCAGGCTGAGGGGCCGTGTGAAGAAATTAGTTTAAAAGAAACTTAGAAATATTTTCTTCTGTTGTATCTGAATGTGACTACAGTCTTTGCTAAACCACTGCTGGCAAATGAAAGCAAAAAAGGGCAGAAATTTGTGAAATAAACAATTCAGATGCGAGTCAGCAGGGGAAACCAGCAGTACAGCAACAACGACAAAAATGTTGTGAACAGCCAGGAGAAAATAGAGGCACTGGGGACGAGAGTAGTGCTGGTGAAGATGACAGAAGCACGCATAAGTTAGATATAAAGAAAGGTTTAGATAAAACCTACTACAACATTAAAAGTTCCAAATAGATTTTGCCTGGAACTTCAAATATTACATAACTGTTTTTCGTGAGTTCTTATTTTTATTTATTTAGTTTACTTATTTACGATATACTGCAGACCAAAAAAGCCCAAGCAGGAATACACCGAGACAAATCACGTTCATCACAGGTGTTACTAACATACAGAATGGAATTTCAGACCGGAAATGTGAGACAGCACAACACCACTAATGGTGCAGATCAACAGCCATTGTTAGCACAGGACAAAGTGGTACTAAAGACCCAGTGTGGGCATGTACAGGGAAGAAAATAACTCGGCAGGGAGGGTAATTGTCCTGGGGGAAGAATGAATTTAGCAAGGTCTATATATTTCGTTCACCCACAAGCTAACAGTCCGGTGGGAGCTACGAGCTCGCTGGATCAATCGGCCACTTCTCCTTCATTACTTGACCCCGCTCTCTGCAAGGTGGTATGGGGGGGGAACGTCATGCACGTGGCGGAAGACACACACGACTAGTTTAACGAGCGCGTAGCATTCACTGCACAGTCAGCTTAGGGGTGAATAAAGTACAGAGAAACCTGGCCAACTGATATCACTCTGAAGTGACTTCCTTCCCTCTCAGTGACAATAATTATATCTCAATCTTTTGAATGGTAGCATGGCTTGTCATCCACAGACAGCGTTGATGTCAAAGAGGTTTCAAGACTGCTCACTCAAGCACAAGGATGTCCACGCCCCTGAAGAATGGCCGATCCCCGGGGACCCAGAGCTTGTAGAGCAGCGTCATGTTGATCAGGAGAACAAGCACCACCCTGAAACACAGGCACAAAGCTCAAAACTGTAGCCTGGAACAGCCTGCATTAGAGCTCTTGCCAGGGTCTCTTCGTGAACTGCCAACCCCGACGCAATTTCACGCCAACCAAGGGGCTCCGTGTATTAGGGGTAAAACTCTGTTTCCCGAAATGACCGCACGTCAACCGCTCTCTAAAGGGACACTGAACTCCCAAACAGTTTTATTGCAGAATGTGTTTTGTGAGGCATTTTCTATGAAAAAACTGTTACGAATGAGCGACAAGCTGGGAGCATTACAGACGTTAAGATTAGAAATGAAGCTTATGAAGTTCGAGCCCGGGGCTTGAACCTGGGTCGATGCGGTGGCAGTCGAATGCTATAGCCACTGAGCTACTAGCATGCGTTGTATGGATCGGTCAATGCTTTTACTGGAATGCAAAAGTGCCGGTGACAGCGGCAGGTTTTGGACAAAGATAATACATAAAAATAAACAAATAATCAACTAAAGAAATATTGAACAAAAAATAAAACGAATGCAAGTAAAATAAATAGATAAAATAAAGTAAAAATAAATAAATAAGAAATAAAAAAAATTAATAAGAAAAAAATATAGAAGTAAAACATACAGGAGGACGCTTACGCTTTGCCTTTAAGAGTGGAACGTGACAGCTAAACATATAAACCCCCCCACCCCCGCTCCCAAGCCATGCAAGCGTGTCTGCATGGCCTAGTCAGTAGTGTGAAAGGGTCGTAGGTTCGAATCCCACCTAAAATTCTTCAAATTTTTAACGCCTTACTTGTCCCATTACGCGGTGGGACCGCTTGGTTCATGGTTGCCTTGCGGTCACGTCGAACCCACTGTGTTGCACACTCGTGGCCCCTTCGCGGGGTTGGGGGGCGGGGGGGGTCGGGATCTGTGGGCCCCCTCTCTCCGTCAGTCTTTCACGGGTCGTTCTTTTGGCGAGGCCCAGTTTTATTTTTAGGGGCGAAGCTCCTTAGGGGCTAGCCATGTCCGTCCGCCGTAGGCCCGGCGTCGGGTGCTCGTGCTTCTGCTCGTGAGATCACGTGCTCGTGTAGGGCAAAAAAAAAATTGAAAAAAAAAAGATGAAAAAAATTATGAAAAAGAAAAAGAAGAAAAAAAAGAGTAGGGGGTTCCGAGATGCCATCCCATCTGTCTGCTTAAAAAAAGAAAAAGAAGAAAACCACACATTCTCCTACTGACATGAATGAAAAGGCTCAAAGAAAAAGAAGAAAAAAAAGAGTAGGGGGTTCTGAGATGCCATCCCATCTGTCTGCTTAAAAAAAAAAAAGAAGAAAACCACACATTCTCCTACTGACATGAATGAAAAGGCTCGGCATGCTGCGGCTCGGCGTCTACGCAGACAAGCACCACCAGAGCTTCGCCCCAAGCAACATCATTCACCACGTGGAGATGCGGTCAAGTTTTCCATAGCTTAGTTCCCAATTGCCTTTTTATATGAAATTCACTTTTGATCTAAGGATCCAATTAATTTATATCAAATTGACTTTAAATGGGGTGTGCCCATACAGGCGGTACTGATTGAGGATGATACATTTTTCATTTTTTTAATTTCCTCACCTTACCAAATGTCCCGTTACGAAAAAAGGCGGCAGCGTTGTGCCCGAAAGATGGTAACACCAATACATCATCAAGCAAGCACCTCAGAATTAAAACACAAAGAAAAGCACAGCAACGCAGATGCTTCGTCACGGAAGCCGTCGTGAAGCCGGCGGGTTTTGCCGCGTCTGCGCAGTGGGAGAGGGCGTGATGTCACCGCCGGAGTGCCGTGTGAAAAGGAAGACGTGGCCGTGCTGTTTGTAGGAATGCGCTGCATGTAGGAATGCTTTTGCATTCCTACACGTAAGCAGTCTTAAGTGTCTCTGCCAAATTTTTTTTAAAGAACCCCTGAAAAGAAAAAAATGTTTTTTTTTAACAGTCTGGTTGGGACATTTGTGTCAAAAAATAAAGTTTATGTGAAAAAAATAGTTTTTTAGAGCAATACTGACGGTGAGAGATGCATTTAAAATTATGCGCGCAAAGTCCATGACTTCACGGAATGGTCATTTGCTCTTTCGACCTCAATGTGAAGGCGCAGCCGATCCACCTCTCCTCCATGCGCCTGAAATGCAGAGAGAAAACAAGTGGAAAGGAGGTGACTACCAACTAAATCGCGTCTTGCGCCGTCAATATTGCTCTAAAAATATTTTTTTCACGTAAAATTAATTTCTTGACAAGCGTGTCCGAACCAGATTGTTTAAAAGAAACATTTTTTTTTCTTTTCAGGGGCCCTTTCAGGCAAATGAATAACTTTATAAAGTAAGGTCATTTGAGACATGCGGCGACCTCAAATTCACATCACATGTCATGTTTTAATCACTTTCATTCCACGCGTGATGTCACACTTCATGTTAGCATTGTGGGTTGTATGAAATTCTCGTGCGAGGTCATGTGCCTGTGACGTCATGACCCCATCGACCAATCAGGATTTTACCGTCCTGCCGACGCCGGCATTCTGCGACACGAGCTCCTTCGAGGAGCTGCGCAACGATTTTAACGTTGAAATAATTTGCATCTTCTACTTTTGACATTGTTTACCTTGTCCCAAAGGACAGAAAACACATCTCCTTCCTTCGAAATGTTGCGATTCCGCCATGTAATCGCGAGGCGAAAATTATAATATTTCCCGACCTGCAATTGCGAGCGGAGGCCATGAGAACCACGCGGCATGACGTCAATGGGGGACTCGTAAAAAGATAGCAAGTTGTGCAAATACCTGCTCGATAAAAGGTGATTTTTCTATAAATCTTGTCGTTCCAACATAAATATAAATGCGTCAAAAACCTGGTATCATCCACAAAACTTTCATTATATGGAGTTTTAGTGGCGCCATCTATTCAAAGTCAACAAAACTGTCAGCTCTGTCTGCTACCGCAAACAGCCGCCAGAAGCCGGAGGGGGACGGGGGCAGAGCCGGACGGGGATGGCCGGACCCGGATGACACTTTCCTCCTTTCGCCATGTTGGTCGCACTGGCTCCGCAAGCACATGGTCACGTGGTCGCGAGCGGGTCAGTTCTCACTGCTCACTGATGGCTTTAGAGAGAGAGCTTCACCGGAACCCCGCGCGTCTCCCATTGACCTCACAGCACACGCGACTCGAAAGATGGTGAAGGAGTTGAGAGGTGCCAAACACCTCAATCTTTGTCCATTTTAAAATAAAAACTAGGACATGCAGGAAAAAGCGTTTTTTGTTCTTTACTTCAGAAAGGTCGAGACACCAACTCCAAAATTATTTAAGCAAAACACTGAAATTGTTGCACAGCTTCTTTAACACTCTCACATTAAAGTAAGTAATAATTAAAAACAAATGCATAGTAAATTGTTGGGCAATTGAGTTGCACGTGAAATGTGTTGCGTCTATGCTCTCGGCACCCTTCATCGATTAGTTTAGCGACTGGCTTAACGCGTGCCATGTACACTTGATAGCAATTCCTGCAATGGAGATACCGGCGCTAACCCAAGTTTTAAAGAACATGTCGCACGGTGTCAAGTTGCTTTATGCCGGACGCAGAGCGGATGCCCCGCGGGGCTTTCTCGCCGAATAGCACCTCAACTCACAGCGATGTGTAAGTGACATGCTGGAAAGACACTCGCTTAATAATCTAAGTGGTCTGGGTTTGATTCCCGCCTGGCACAAACACCTTTTTACTGCGATGGTCTCTTTCACCCCTCCACTCAAAACCAATCAGTGTCGAGCCTAGCAGCCACGCTTTTATCCTGGCTTCCCTTTTGGGCTTCACAAAATGCTGAATGTTTCACTGCCAAAGAAAGCCAAAAAACGTTCTACGTTAAAATTGACAATAAAATTGAAAAATCTTGCAGAAACGACACACCGAGTGTGGTTTGTGCGGGACATTTTCCGTGCTCCCTGGCACAATCAATCCTGTATACCGTATTTGCACGAATATAATGCGAGTTTTTTTTTCGAAATTACGCGCTCCAAAACGCACTTCGCCTTATATTCGGAATAGAGTTCAGTCACGAGACCCGCGAGCTGGAGAAAGCCATCCCTCCGGCTCAATGCAGGAGATCGGGTGACAAAAGAAGTAGGGAGAGAGAGAAGAGAGAGAAGGAGTTTGGAAAGGAAGAGATAGTCCTGTAGACTTGTGGGAGGGAGTTTATTAGCTATTGGGCCCCGCGGATGGGGGAATAGAAAACATAAAAAGCATTTTTAACTCTTTTGTGTTTGTACAACACACACCGAAAAGCACGATACAGAAAACAGAAATGCAGCGAAAATGCGGGAATGCGGGCACTGGCCAATTCAAGCCAAGTTGAGCCAGGCCAAGTCAAGTCAGCACAAGCCAAGCCAAGCCAAGACCACCTAACACCTATCGTGTTTGCCGTGTTTACCCCATCGTGCAACACGAGGTCTTTGTTTATGTGGAGGGACCAGAACAAGAATGAGTGGGATCGTGTATCGGGTTCAGCAGTCTTTTTTTCTGCCTGCGCATTTATTTACTTTCTGCTCCAGAGAGGTCTGGTGTTTGTGTGTTGGTGCTTCTGCTTCGTGCCTCGCTTTGCTTGTGGGCTTCCGAGGAGCTCACACCGAAGAAAAAGGAACTACCGGACAAGCGCCGTGCTGCTGCGCATCTGCGTAGTCGCCAAGTGGATTGAAGAAAAAGGAACTACCGGACAAGCGGTGCCGTGCTGCTGCGTATCTGCGTAGTCCCCGAGCGGATTGCTAACGGAAGGACCTGGGCAGTGACGATGAGTGCAGTCAAAACATAAACTGATATTTCTTCGATTTCCCTTGCCTTTTCACTTCTGCTATGCCCCCGAGTGCGGGAAATTTACGCGGCCTCGGCTCGCGTTATAATAGTAATATTTATGTTTTTTTTCTTTTTGAGGCGTCAAAACCTGCCCTCGCGTTATATTCGTGGTCGCGTTATATTCGTGCAAATACGGTAATTTTTTTTTGAAGTGCTGTCACAAAATGAATTTTCTCCTTAAAAAGAAATCTTTTCAGTGCAATATTCCCATCACAAAACTTACTCTGAGTTAGGAGCGATTCAAAAAACTATTTCGAGATGCCGACGCCGAAATAAAAGTATATCTTGGAATTGCTCCTAAGGGCACTGAACTTTTCCCAAAACATTTTGTAGGTACCTGCGCAGGACATGAGCGTCACGGAACACAAACTCTGCCCCCCCCTCCCACCCCCTCCCCTCCCCCCCCCCCCCCCCCAAAAAAAAATGTTTAGCGCTCTATTTACGTTGTGCATTTATTTTCACGTTAGAAGGATTCTGAAACATGCTTCTATATTGAGACATTGACCCCAAAACAGAAGCAATTGACATTTCAGAAACACTCAAATATGCCTCGCAGCGTAAGTATTGTTATAAACTTTTTGTTTCTTGGGGGGGGGGGGGGGAGAGTTTATTTTGTGGTGCATATGTCCTATCCAAGCAATCATAAACAACTGCTTTTTAAGAGTTCAGTGTTCCTTCGATTAATTATACACAATTTAGTTTCATAAAGGCTTGTTCCTTTTTAGAAGCCGTAATATTGGCTTTCTATACACGTTTGCGAGCAAGGCTCCTGTTATTTTGAGCGATACTGGCACTGTGTAATGTTTCCACCATGTTGGGGTGTGCTAGGGGCCCATCATTGGGGTGCGCGAGGACAAGATGATAGCCAGCGTCGGCTGTATCGCCGACGGCCAGCGTTAGCGACGCACTTGCTGTTTTGGTTCGCAGCAAGAGGTATCCACTTAGAATCGTAGCATCAAACATTGTAGGAGGGGGCATGTTCAAGGGTTGAAGCTGACTTCATAATGATCGCAGCCTCTGTTCCAGCACGTCGTGGAAGCCAGAGCTACCGCGAGCGCAGCCATCGTTGATGCAATGGCCATGTGGCTTCTGGCACATTCTGATAAGCACCCTGAGACTTGAGATATTTTTCGAATTTTTCAATTTGTTACTGGTTTACGAATTATGTTTAATTGTTTGTGCTCTTTCGCTGTCAAAAACAACACCTGTATGTTTTAGAAATCAGTTTCTAGTCTCGTTCTGCGTTCAGTGGTGTATGCTTCAGCAAGAGACGCTTAGCAACATTGTACGACAAACAGCGAATGTCCTGGCTGGAGAGTAGGTCTGCCTCACCTCGGCGTGCAGTTCGAGGTTAAGTTGGGATCCTACTTGCAATAGTGTATAGACGAGGCACTATCAACACGTCGTAAACACTCCACCGTCACATCCTGCATATGTGACATATGACAGAGTGGTGAGTGTCGCACTGAACAATTCGTGAACTGTCTGGGCAGAAAATGAATGCACTTGGCAATCATTTCTTTGAATTAAAATAAAGATATTAACTTGGTCTACCCATTAACAGTTATAATAAGCTAATAAATTGGTATATTCATCAGAGTATGAATCTACCGGCATTACAATTTACCAACCACTAGACTTTATGATGAACTAAGCACAAGGTGGGTATCGCTGGTCAAAAAGAGATGATGGCCACCCGACCACTCACAGGAACAGCAGAGCTTTGAGGGTGGCACTGGTAGGCAGGCAGCTTCGTCTAGACTCGCCAAGGTGGATCCTGGCAGAGCCTGCAAGCAGACACCAGGGATCACCACAAGGTCAACACCTATTTACTAAAATGTCTCTTCATTCAAAAATTAAATAAAGGTTGCATTTTTTCCCACGAAGCTAAAAGACCACGCAAATGTCCGTTTGAGGAAGCAGAAGTCTGAAGTATTCTGATTAGGCTTTCCCAGCCTTCTCAAGTTACCCCCAAGATATCTCATATTTTCTCACATAAAAGTGATTAAGCTGCTAGTTGCGAGGCTTTTACAAAATGAATGTTGGCCAACAGATAAAAAGGCTTAAACTAAAGATTACAACTGTCTTAAACTTGTTCATAAGGAACTGACAAACGCAGCTTTAACTTGTAAACATAAACTGAATTAATGTTTTACCCGTACAGCAAGCCCCTTCCAACAAAGACAGTTGGTCAGAGGATTCACAGTGGGCAAAGCATTGAAACATATCAACAAAAGGCAAAGCAAACTTTCATATTCATTGTCCATACGCGTGCCTAAAAAGTCAATGTCCCCGCTAGATTAGTGGGAGCTTGACGAAAGCAGTGCACCAGCAGAAGAATAAAAGGTGTGGTCACGTAATGAAGTCCTACCGAATCTGGGGAAGCAGGCTTGTGAGCTGCTGGAGCGGTCCCTCTGTCCCTGGTCATGCTGGGAGTCCCTGAGCCGTCTGCGTCGCTGCTTGTTGGCCTTGCGCAGAAGCCGGCTGCAGACGCTCAGCCTCCGTAAGCAGCGCCCCCTCTGCACACACAAGCACAACACTGGGGTGTGATCTCAATCTTCCCCCCGTCCACGGTTTCCTATCCATCGAGCCTCCAAGCATGGACACTTACCCAGGTCATTGCAGAAGCCAGCCACACCTTGCAGGGAGTTTTTCTCTATCACAGCTGCAAGGAGGCACAGACTTGAGATTGGCTGTTGAACTCTTTTGCTTTGAATCATGCTAATCACATGCGTTGGTGCCTTGCCAATATAGGCTCAAAGATGGCACATTTTCGCTAGTATACCACAGTTTTGGGTGATGGTCCCGTTTAAGTCGCCAAAGTAGTAGGGCATCAACTTCCATTCTGGTGTGCCTCAAAATACTGCTATCTCTTTGATCGTTAAATTGCAATAAGTGAACCTCAATAAAAAATGTGACACCTTGATTGTTACAAAACCATCCCCAAATCATCAAACAGGCCATAAGGATTGCAGCGATTGTTATCGCTTGTAACGAACAAATAAAAACAAATTAATTAAAACAAGGTACTGTGATGTGGCTGGTAGTTAGAGTCACCAGAAAGCTAAGCTCAGAGTGTCGACACCCTCTGCTCCGATTGTCCATTGACCGACACTGCGACGATGGCCATCAACCCATTCACGTCACGTGACACTTGCTTAGGTAACAGCGGCTTGTGGGCATCGTTACTTCGGTGCCCAGTGACAGACGAGCGCCTTTTACGACTGTTCTGAACCGTGACTTCTGAGCTGTAGGTACGGTGTCAGTGCAGTAGCGTTTTGCTCTGTTGCGAACTGTTCTAGCAAGGAGCCCAATGAAGAGCACTTGTTGCATTTTCCATTGGGCACATTGAGAGAAGCTGGTGACAGCTGGCACAATTGATTCTACGTAACAATCTGGCCGAGGCATTGTTACTCTGCAGAATAGCTCATTTGGTGACTTTTCTGGCAGAGACTCACACTTGACGAGGCCCCAGACAGACTTCTTGTAGCGTATGCAGGCAAAGATACGTAGGCGGCAGCGGCTGTCTGAGATGCGGGACAGGCAGTAGTGTGACTTGACGCAGAAGGCGTCGCTGTACGGGATCCCTGTGCTCTGCACGTCGCAGTCGATGGCGTAGACCTGGCCAGGACGGCTCTGTTTCAGCAGGATCTGCATCAGGGCGGAGGGCCAAGCAAGAAACAATCCTGAAGACCACATCCCCCAAAACTAAAAGGGAGGTTTTGTAAGTCTCACTGCACAACCTCGGAGGATTGAAAACGTCGCTCAAATAAGATCCTTGCCCATTCACACACACACACCGGATGTCCTAGACAGCATCACAAACGTTGTGTCAGGCGAGACACGGAAAAAACTTTGCATCTTCATTCCTATTCTTTGCTGTCGAAGGCACAGTCGCTTTCGCTGACAAAACTAATATTGAACCTCGTTATAACGAACTAGCATTGCAAGCAGAAATTTGTTCGCTATATGCGATATTCATTATATAAAAGTACACACAAAAATTTACACAAACGCTCCCGCAATCGAGCCCGCACTAAGCAGCATTAAAAAATAGATCGGAACATGACAGTATTAATTTACAACACGAGAAACAATGGTATAGGCAAGGTCTAAGACGCTTTCGGTCAATCTTGACGGTGTTATTTGCATAGCAGTCTTCAATCTTCTTCCTTGCACTCAGGATGGCAGATATCGTGCTTGATGTAAGCTTGAAGTCCAAAGCGATGTCTTTTTTCTTCCGACCGCTGTCTGTCGCCCTCAAAATCTTCACTTTTGTCTCCAAAGAGACGGCGTTCCGCTTCGTCGCCATTTGCAGCTCTGCTACGAGTAGCGGGTTGGCGGTTAGCTTTAGTCTGCACTGGTTCTTGATGCCGCGCATAGAGGCCAGCAGCGGCACCCCCGCTGTTATCCGCTTGGTTCATAGGTGGCACTACCTCCCGAAATGCGCATTTTTGCACATCGGGCA
The DNA here is from genome assembly GCA_013358835.2 of Ixodes persulcatus. Classification (NCBI taxonomy): domain Eukaryota; kingdom Metazoa; phylum Arthropoda; class Arachnida; order Ixodida; family Ixodidae; genus Ixodes; species Ixodes persulcatus. Next base: position 1,114,066 of record JABSTQ010011543.1, read on the forward strand.
ATCTAAACTTCAAAAATTTTTCGTCTTTAAATTACTTTTTGTATTTTTTCTACTTTTTAGTAACTCATAGTATTTTGTGATGTAACAAAAGCAGGAATTGCTTTGCTATAACTGGTAGCGTGTCAGATCTCACAGTTTCGGTTTTGTTACATAAGTAGAACTCCTTTCCAAGAAAAGCATGACAAACCAAACTTCGTGATTAGTTTGCTATATCCGATAATTCACTATATCAGCTAGTGTTCGTTATAAAAAGGTTCAACTGTATTGCTCATCCTGCCACAAAAATGGTCAGAGCCCAAGTAATGCAATTCTAAGGATAGTCACCTTCTGAAGTTCCTTGAGAATGGAGAACTGGACATAGGGTAGGGGCGGGCTATCTTTCAGGAGCGGGTTACCTTCGAAAATATTACAGCAGAAGTTTTCCCCAGAAGATTCATACTACAGTCACCGACTGATTTTTCGGACGCCGATAATTCAGACTTGTTCGATATTTGAGACCTAAACGAGGCACCGTGACCTGCTAATAAAAATAGTGCATATTCACGACCAATGTTTCTGGCAGCTTGAAGTCCGATAGCTAAATTTTTCAGACAAAATCGTCACGAGCGATCAGCGGGAAACACCACAAAGAAGCCGCCATTTTAGATTTTATGTTGGCTGCACATGGATTGGCTTGGTTTGGCAGCACTACTTGAGTACTGCTAAGTCCTACCACTAGGTCACGCTATGCTGCGGCTTTTTTTTCTCTTTGAGCGTCATTATCATCATTATTGGTACAATTTTGCTTTGTTCATTCGCCATTCTGCGGTCATTAACATGCGCCTCTTATCTAGTCTCGGTGAATCATGTTTTCGGACTATGCTAATTTAGATGTCATGGCCTCACCTGCTCTTCCACCGCCGCGAAGTGTCGCTATGAAGTGCGGAAAGTACTCAACCATAACGCTAGAAAAGAAGGAAAAGATTCTCAAGCTAATAGAAAGTGGCCGAGCGCAAGTGGAAGCATAACCTGAAGCAAGGCACTATTGGTGGCGTTTTTAGCCCGCTTAGACGTAATAAAGGAAAGTTTTTTAACCCGCCGATTTTTCGGACTGCTTATTATTCGGACGTTTCTATGGCCACTGTGAAGTCCAAAAAATTGGTCGGCGACTTTACAAGAAACTTTCGTTACTTGTAGACAGGGCTGGGCAGTATCGCAATACAAATGTACCGCGATAGTATTGTAGAGATACTTTTGAGTATCTGTATCCCTGTATCGAGATACATTCGAAAAATGTAGGTATTTGTATCTCTGTAGGGAAATACACTTAAGATGTATCGCTTCTATCGCGATACTTTGCCAGATATAGCTATCTCATTACATTTGTTGTCCTTTTTAAGATAAATTTAAAAGATAAAAATATCTATATGGTGCAAGTTGATTCGGAATTTATAATATGAACCTGCCATATAACATGATCCTTCTCAGTCACCAAGATAAAGAAAAACTGTGGTTTAAAAAATGTTACGTGCAAAAAAAAAACAAAATCAGCTCCTCTCACAAAACCATCAACTCTTTCGAATTTAGCAAAGAGAACACTCTAAAGTAGTTGAGCGAAGAAAAAGTATGGTTCTGTTGTTCAATCTCCCTACAGGTGACTCACAAGCTTATAATACAACAGTTTGAGATGCGCCCTCAAGGCAAAACAGGGTTCATTTCGGGCAGACGAATTTTGTCAATAATGGTACGCATTCTTTACCATTCTGTAACTATGTAGTTCAACGGGGGTGACATGTCCTCTTTAGCGTCATTAATGATAAATAAAAGTTTGAGGTAAGAGGAACAGCATGAAATGACAACAAATAGGAGCACAAGCATAAATTACCATTCATATTCCACACGAACTACACCCTCCCCACCTTGCACCGTTCGGAAACAAATGTATTTCTCTATGTATCTGTATGAGTATTCTGGAATACTTTTTCGCCGGTTTAGTAGAAAGGGATATCCCGTTGCGTAAAAGACAAATGTATCTCAGTATCTGTATTTTGGGCCTTAAAACACAATTATCTCAGTATTTGTATTCCCGAATACTTTTTGGAGTATCTCTGCCCAGCCCTGCTTGTAGAGAATTACCAACTTTTCTAATTTTCTTTTAATAAGGTACTTCTGTAAAAGTACTTCCAACTAACGTGTTAGCAATGCTAAAATGGTCTACCAATGTACCAACCCTGAGAACTGTCCTAGGTCTACCTGCGGCACGATGCATAAATTTCTCTAAGGCCATTCAGTTCTCTTGAAGCATTCACAGTCATCGTGAAGTCGGCAGGACACTCACCTGGGTCTCAGTTGAGTGTGCAGCCTTTGCCATGGCATGATTCAGTGTCACAGTGTATGTCAGCTGCCGTAGCTTGTGGCCCGTCTCGGGACAGGGTTGCCAGTTGCTCTCTGTCACATCTAGGGAAGATGAAAACAATGTTTCCAGTCAGTCACATGAATCGGCAGATTCACAGGACCGAGGTTTCAGTTTTTCGCCTGGAATAACTTTCTAAACGACACTTCTAGTCCACCAAGTCACAAAATTCTGGTTACATTATTTACTGAAGCAGCCTTACATTATAACTGACCATTCTCTGTTTCTTTGGCAAGGACTGGCAGTTAAAATTCTCTTCCCCAGCACCCTTCAGTTAGTTACTGCTCGTCTCATCTGTCTTTTACTTGTCCTAAGTCTTTTTGCGCCATTCATTCCTGTATATCTTGAAAATGGCTTCTCAGCTCGGAGTGCCGGGAACCCCAGAATTCCCCAAATTACCTCTAACAGTTGCTTGAGCCTCCGACTTTTCTCAAATGGCTCCATTTTTAGTAAAGTGTTTCTTCACTTTGAGCCAAATCTAGGCGTAGCTAAACAATGCATTGAAGCATCACCAATGGGTGTAATACTCTTCACAAAGATTGGAAGATTCCTAAATTCTTCATAAAAAACCTTTCGAGAAGGGGGAAAGGGGTGTTTCTTGGCTCTGACTCAAAGTGGCCGAGAGTTTCCCAAGATTGGGAACCCACCTTGGTCAACTATAATTCAGCTAACCAATCAGCATCAACATGTGACCATGGCTAATTAATTTTAGCACTTTAAACAGTAACAGTACTGTTTAAAGTGCTAAAATGAAATAGGCAAGGTCGCATGTTGATGCTGATGGGCCTGAATGAATGTGCCTCTGAACAAGCCGAGGCATTAGACTGTACTCACCATAGGTCTTTCTGGAGGTGAGGAGGTCATGGAAGAAGCGTGACCCTGTGAACAAGAGGCTGAACAGTTGGTCCACAGACATGGACAGCACCAGGTTCAGCGTCTCCTTGCCCTCGTGCGAGGGAGCCGGACATGGGCACTCCGATGCTGGAACATGGACTTTGATCAGACCCCACACTACTCAATAATGAATAAAAATAAATACTGGCATGGCATGTGTTAACTGTGAGTGCATCAATCACATCACAGTTTCACTTTTGTTTGAGATAGTGTTTAAACCTCATAACTCCGGGTGAAGTGCCGACAAGGCAATGAAAAAGATTGACTGCTTGATCATGTTGTGCGCACTTAGAGGAACATATTTATGCATGCACAGTGAGCGTCCCCCTGGGATACTGATATCAGTGGCAGTAGTTTAGGCTACGAAGCCTATCACTATAAAGTACACGCAAAACAATGACATATAATGAACACTAAAATGTCATTCTATGAAGGAACTGTTTGTTGAAATGATAAGTATTTGCTAAAACATTCAGTGAAATGGCATTCACAAAAAACAATATGTTAGAGCTCTCTTTAAAATTATTCTTGTGCCATGAATAGCAAATAAGCAGCGCATGTCAATTTAAGCCATGCTTAGTGCTCCAGATCATGCATCATATGACTCCGATTAAAATACAGTACAGCCCGCTTATAGCGAACCCTGAAATAGCGAAATAACAAATATAACGATTGGATTTCAATTTCCCATCACCGTTTGCATACCAGCAGTGCAATACGAGTCCGCTTTTAACAAAAAACCTTGAGAGGCTTGCCACGAATATAATGAGAAGAGAAAATTGTAAAGCCCTTCCACTTCACAAGAAGGTGGAGGACCAGCAAAGCTGTTATCTTTTGGATGTCTAGGATGATGCCTAGAGGACGATGTCTACGATGACCTCAAGGACCACCTCAAGGACGACTTCTAAGATGACCTCGAGGATGACACCTTGAGGACGACGTCTAGGACGACCTCAAGGAGGACTTCTCGAATGACCCCAAGTACGACGTCTAGGACGATCCTGAGGACGTCTAGGACGACTTCGAGGACGACGCCTAGGACAACCTCTCAGACGACTTCTAGGATGACCTCGAGGACGAATTCTAGGACGACCTCAAGGGTGACTTCTGGACAACCTCGAGGACAACTTCTAGGACGACCTCGAGGACGACACCTAGAGGACGATGCCTAGGACAACCTCTTGGACGACCTCAAGGACGACCTCGAGGACGATGCCTAGGGATGGTAACAAGGAATCAGGACCTCACTGTCTAATAATGCCAAGGAAGGCTGACTCGCACTGGTTGCCCCCTCTTTTTATTAATGCGAAAGCATTAACTGTCTCATGGAGCGAGCCGACGTCACCAGCTTTGAAACCATGCAAAACGGCAGCTTAATGAAACCCCGCACAAAGCTAGCCGACGGCACCTTTTACACTTCAGTCCCATTGGCTGGTGCGCGTCAATGAAGCTCCCATTGGCCGCTGCGCATCAGTTTGTGTGGTGTCATCCTGACTGTGTTATCACACTGTTGTGCTATCACTGATCACCACATTCGCTCGCCTCTTATCGATTGTACGGCGCGTGGCAATATATACGGCGCATGGAATAAACCAAGGGGTTTGTTCTGCTGGGAACTACGTTGCTGTCTGTTCTTTCCTCGCGCCGCAAGGCACACGACAGTTGGAATGATCACTCACCCGATGGCGCTGTGTGTCCGCGAGGCAGCGGCTCCACCGTTCCACGCCCAAGGTCAGCGCGTCGTACGCCGCAGATTAAAGAAGGGAGCGAAGAGCTGCGTGCATGCTTTCGCATTCACAACTCATAAGAAGTGAATTAGGTGTACCTCGAGCCTTTTTTTATTTATTCATACTTGCCACGACCAATGGGGAGTTTTCTGTCAACATCCGCGGACACATTTTTTCCCAGATCTTAGCGCATAACAGCTTTGCTGTAAAAAGTAAATTAAAGACACCTAAGCACTTCTTATGAGTTGTGAATGCGAAAGCATGCCGCCTGCGACATATTGCTTCCGCCTCGCATTATCGAAAGGCCTTGTGCTCTTGCCCCCTGGGACGCTTTGAATCGCGATCCACTTGTGCCTCACGCTTTTGAAAGGCTTTCTTCTGTCACCTAGTGCATTGCGCCGCTGCTCATTCCGCCCGCCATGTATTCGGAGACTTGACAACGATGGTGGATTTCACTGCTTGCCTCCTCCCTCGTAGTGCTGCGTTATTCCGCTCCCTTAGTTTGTCTGCGGTGTACTTGTGTGGACGGGCAGGTTCGCTATTGCCGAGGTTGCGGCTGTCAACGATATAGATGCTGGAGGCGCCGCCATGTTCGTCGGCGTTGAGAGGAGCACAAGTGGCCGAGTGCGCACCACTGTGTTCCTTTTACCGACGCGGGGCCCGCAGCGCCTTGGGGTGGCATTCCTTGAAACTATGACGCGCGCCAGCCAATGGGAGCCTCGTTCCTTGAAACTATGACGCGCGCCAGCCAATGGGAGCCTATTCATCAAATCACTGCCACAGACTACAGGCTTCGTTCCATTGGGACAGGGGAATTTAGGTGTCGTTTGGCGTGCGGCCTCAAAACCTGATAACGCCGGTTCGCTCCATGAGACAGTTAATGCCTTCGCATTAAGGGGAGACACCCCCTTGGAGGGTCAACTTTTGAACCCTTGGCTTAAAATTAATGAGATTTGCAGTGTAGGCTGGTGGTCATGCTAGAGGGTGCATAACAAAATTTCAGGTCTGTCGGTTAAGTGGGAAGGAAATTAGGACAGCTTCTATCAGCAACACGCCTACATTGTTTAGTTTATCTATCGTCGGAAAACTATCGCAATATTCAAAATTTTTATTCACTAGATATCTAGCAGAATGCCTAGGAGGTGCGGCTATGGAGAGTTTTTTGTAAAAAGTAGTTAATTTCTATAAATTTTCTCTTCTGCACAAATGGTCAACTTTTTGGTCTTCTGTGTCTTCGACAAAATGTCAACATTTTTTTATAAAAGACATCCGTAAAGTGACAAAAACATTCCATGGCCGCATTGCTTATTAAATTTCAGTCAGGAAAATTGAAGAACGAGCCTTCCCTGTACTGCCATTATCAAACGATAGATTGACTAAAATGTCATTTATACCAAAAAGTGGAACGGAGAAAAAGGCGTTCAAAGTGCTCCAAACCCTACCTTTTCTTTAGCTTCAGTGGACAGAAAATAAATTATAAAAATTTACTGTGCAGTGTAAAGTAGTGAAAATTTCTGGGAATACTCTCTAGATGTTGGTGGATATAAATATGTACCTAGTTTTTCAAAATCAGTGTTTTTTGCAGAATTTTTTTTTTTTTTTCTGGGTAGTGTCTCCCCTTAAAAAACACCAGAAATGTTGTTTTCTAGCGGAAGGAAAGGAAACTAGGCACACAAGCACTTGGAACGACGACAAAGAGACATGGCGTAGACATGGATGATGCAGGTCGCCTTTGTTATCTACCTGAGAGTCTACTGATCTTGAAAATGGTGCCTATTGATAACTAATTTACTGAATAGACCTGCAGTCACCGTTCGACTTTTCGGACTTGGAGGGGACCCCGAAATTGTCCAAATAATCAGGCGGTCCGAAAAATCAATTTCAGTCGAAATATTAAATTTCTGCATATATTCCGCTGCATATTGGCTACTTTCCACTTGCTGGATATCAATTTTAAGTTCTCGTGCAACTTCCAATTTATATTGTTCACTTCGCACTTGTTTGATCTGTTTGATCATGATGCTGCACTTTGTTGGCGCCTTCGTAGGCACAAACAGCGAAGCTGAAGCTAGCGCCGTTTGGCGCTATTTGGAGACAATGTTTAGTCCACCAAGCTCGCTTCAATACTAAGCCTATCGGCAAAAAAACCTTCGAGCTCAAAGACTACAAGAACGACAGACAGCCGCTCTTCTTGCGGTCACACTTGAAAAACATGGACCACAAGAACTGGAAGAACCATAAGAATGGGCAGACAGCAGCCATGTTGGCTATAGCGGAACCGGAAAACCCGACTATAGCATAGCCTCAACCCAGCTTGTTTATTGTGTGTGACGTGGTATCGAGGCTACAGGAAAAAATCAAAACAACCAAAATGGTGACGACTAAGCTCGTGGCGCTATCGCGGCGGCTGTTTTGTGGCTGTAAACTGAGGAAATCACGCAACTTATGTACGAAATATCGAGCAATCAGCTTTATGACGTCCGAAATTTCGGTCAATGTTATACATTAACTCTACGGGGTGAGTGACGGTTCGGCGAAAACGTCTGAATAAATAAACTTGTCAGAAAAATCGGCGTTCGAAAAATCGGTCAGCGACTGTATCGCCAAATTACCCAAGCATCAAGGAGAATGCAGGGAATGGTGTTCCACGTGCCGTACGTGCCAGCATCTCCAGCAGTGACTGTTCTAAAGCAAAAGCCTAAAACAAATGAAATTTTGCATGCACGTTCGTAAATGCTTTAGTTTGGTTATTTACTTCAAATCTTTTATACGGGGAAGGCGTGTGCGTGTGGCGCCGGAGTCTGCAGCAGTAACTGTTCTAAAGCAAAAGCTTAAAACAAACGGCATCTTGCACGTGCGTTCGTCAACACTTTATTTTGGTTATTCACTTTATATCCTTTATACCAAGAACGCGCAAGCGTGCGGCGCATGCTGCGGCGGTGCGAGCGTAGAGTTTCTAGTCACTGCACACGAAAAATCTACGAAACCCTAGCCATAAACAGCTTCACTGTAAAATTAAATTTCAAAGCAAACGTCGGAGTAAAATTCCTCCCCAATTGTGCAGAGGTGCACTTGGACTTACAGTCTCCCTCAAACTCCGTGGTATCACTCAGGTCCGTGGGCAGGTCCGAGTGGTGCAGCTTGGGCTCTCGAGGAGTGCCAAAGATGGGGGGCTCCCCATCTCCCGACTGGTCGTTCTCCTCCAGACAGTCAACTTCCCTCTGAAGGGCCTCCTGTCAAGCACACAGAAAGGCGAGAACATTCGTGCTAGGCCCAGAAACCTTTTCTTGAGAACAGGCCCAAGGAAGTCATGCCAATGAAAGTTGGTCAACAAAAGTGATTATTTCCGAGCGTCCTAAATGGAAAATTGATGCCGGTCTAAAAAAACGCTTCTTTCTTACTAAAACATTAAATATTTCCAGTCATTATTGCAATCTATATTTGCCGCTCTTAAGTGCACCATCAACAATAATTTTGCTACACAATGTCTAAGCATGCCACATTGAGATACAAGTTCACCTCTCAACCAGTGATGCTGACCACGTTCCTAAGCTGAAGAGTTACACCAGGTGAGGCTGGTGAATACAGGATAACGTGAAAATGGCACAAGGTCTGGAACAAGCGAGAATATATGCACAGATTGGAAAAAAATCTGTCCAGGCTAGAGTTAAAAACAGTCCAGAAAAAGGAGATTAGAACCCTGCATGAGAACATGGATACAACAAACTCTATTCACAATGACCCCTTTTATAACTAGGCCATAAATTTTGGATGAAACCAAAAAACACTGATAAACATCCTTGGTGTCAAAAATACAAAAAATCTACTCGAAGCGAAAAACACTGATTTCTTGAAATTTTTGTACCAGCTAGGACTGTTTTTGTCAAAACCCTCCCCTCCTAGATTAGCATCATAGTTTTTAATTAGTTTTTTTCACCAATAACAACACCTGTTTGTGTCTGTCCGAAGCAGATTACTGAACTACATCAATATCTTAAAAATAAATAAACACTGAAAAACATCAGTTGATCAATTACCCTTATAATCAAACACAGGAAAATCTGCGGCCCATTTTTAAACAATTGTTAGAATCCTGTGCGGATACCGATTTTATTATCTGCATCTAACTAGCATTTACAACTTTAATCAAAACCTGACCCAGATTTGCAATTTTTACTTTTTATGTTTTAGGTTTGAACAGCCCCTTTGGTGCACATGCATTAATGCAAATTCCACACATCTCATGCCTTCTGCAGTTTTATTGTGGATGCCCATGGACACTAGCAGGTAGGTTGCAAGCCGACAGGATAACATTAAAAAAAAATTGGCTGGATGTTTGGTCATTCTGTTAAATAGGTATAAATGCGGTAGCTTTAAAGGTGGGTGGTGATCTTAGTTTGGGTGGTGCCTAGGGCAGGATGACCCTTAGTCTTTCAGTGCCTTGGGTGGGTGGCGCCCTTAGTTCAGGTGGTGCCCAGGGCAGGGTTTTGTATTAAAACAGATTATGTCACACCATTGTCTCTTTATGATACTGCACGTGCTTCCTTTCAGCACCACACGAACAAAGCCTTTTGCGCTGAATTTTCTGGGTCACCAAGAAAAGGGAAACGTGCTTTCCTGCCCTTTCCACTCCTCCTCATTCTGTGCGTTCTTTCTACACCACCTGTTTCTGCTCCTCTCTTTCTTACCCTTTCTACCCCTCTTCGCTTCACACACTTTCTCACACCACCTGCTTCTGCTCCTCCCGTTCCTGTGTGCTGGGTCCGTAGCTCAGTGAGCAGCGCACTTAATCTTCAACGCTGGTGACAGGAGCTTAATCCCTGGTACGGGTTGCCATTTTTTCCCAAGATTGTTTAGTAGTTACAAACTGACCGATCTACATAATACGTGCTTGTGCGGCTCCTGAGGTTGGTTGGCCCTATAAGCTACCACTTTAAAATACCCTGGAGAAAACCACTGAAGTGATGAAAAGCCAAAATTTATAGGGACAGGTGGACATAAACCTATTTTAAACAAACCTGCAGCCAGCTCAATTTCAATATGGCAGCAAATAACGCAAAGGCCACTGAACAAATAAGCGACAGAAGTCATTCCTGGGCACTCACAAAGGGGTTGCAGCCGGGCCCCAATGACTCCTCGACCCCCACCTTGTCGATGCCAGGCAGGCAGACCAGGCGGGCAGTGCCCCTGGTGCCACGGGGCTCGTCCTCCAAGTAAGGGGGTGCCACATAATCGTCGTCGTCGCTCGTCAGCCCCAGCTCGTCGCCGTAGCTGTAGTGGACCCACTGCCAGAGCTCCTGCGTCGACATGGGCTGGCACAGCCAAGAGAAAGGCCCTCAGGCACGCTGACGCCCTCGATTAACCGTGTTTGAGGATGATCGACGACAAGACAGCTTGCCACGGGGACGATGGACAAGAACGTCCGAAGCACTCTAAATGGGGCCCTTTAGGAAAGTGCCATACCAGTTTTGACACGCTTGCTAGATTTTTTTTTCTTCTTTCTTTCTTTTTAATACCGCTAATCTCTTTCAAGATTGTTACAAGATCAAAAACAATATCATACAGGCTGCACTTTCTGCGATAACATAAAACAAAGGTCTAGAAAATGAGCAGTATTGACAACATCAGGTTGGAAAAAGTTCAAATCAATAAAAGACCTTTCCAAAATTCAGTCTGGTTACTTTGATCACAATCATCACTTGAGGAATGGCATCTGTGCCATACTAATGCGAGGCCTACACATTCGAGGGGATAGTATGATGCGACACAGGAATCGAACACAAGAGCTTCATAAGTGTTCCTTTCTAACTCAGATTCAGTCAATCTGTGGGCAGCGCACAATTGGCTCTCAAGGTCTTTGGTGTGTACAATTTTATCGAGGCATCTATGTGCTTGGAGATTTGTTCTGACAATGGCTGTATCTTTGTCACCGTTGAAAATGAAAGTGATCAAGAAAGAATAGCGCAGTGAACACTTCCTTGCCTGCCGTTGACTTGCAAAAGTGACAATGCCCGATAAAATACAAGTTCACTACCGCCATTGGTATGGCAAAAATTAAACTGCTATTATGAGCCACCAGATGGCGTTGAATTTCAAAAAGGGTCTATAGTTTGAGGAAATATGTTGTCCTTTGAGGGCTCAGTTATCTTGCCCTTACTTTATCGAAGCAAGAAACCATTTTCTACTGCAGATCATACTGTTAAAGATGCGCAATGCTTCCGAAATTGGACACCAAGCGCCCTAAGCTGGACGGCGGGACCGAGGGACCGGGACAATGCCACGTGCCACGATTGGTCAGCGCCGCATGTGGCACATTCGCCAACGCTCCCTAGATAGGTGAGCGGCAATGTCCCGGTCCTTTGGTCCCGCCATCCAGCTTAGGGACCGAGGTTCCAAAGAACCAAAGACAAAAAAAGCTAGGGAGCCATTTCAACGAGCACTCAAAATAACAAAGCTCTGCACTCTCCGCATTGCAGACAGTGACAATCAAGCTGCTTTTTAAGTAGATTCAGTCAGTGTTTGCACTATGGTGGTTTCCTTGGGACACCACTTCCTGTCGAGATAGCATCGTTCACAGCACTGGGGCCGGGAGGGCTCGACCGTTAGGCCAGCTCGAATCAAGCGGGAGGCTTTTTAGTGGAAGCTTCAACTGTCTCTGCACTTATGGAAGGGTGTGTGCATGCGGTATTATGGCTTTTCCATACCCTCACCTGCTCCATGAGTGCATTCTGCCAGATGCGGAAGAGCATCAGGTAGGTCTTGTCCCTAGCCCCAAAGGACGTGAAGAAGTGCTTCTCGTGGTCCGTGCACACTTGCACTGCATTGGGGATCACTCGGGCAGTCTTCTCCTTGGTCATGCTCGTCACGTCCCGGCAGCGGATCACCACCTGCAGTCATCGGCTCTCACTGCACGTCCCTAAGCCCTGAAGCGTGCATCCACTGCCCAGAGTTTTCAATTATGACAAACTTATGGTGTTTGGCTCAAGTACATGTGTGTCAACTTTGGGGGTCTCAGTTCTGGAACGTTCGCCGTAGCTGCTACATAGGTTGTCTCGAGCAAGTCGCTCGCATGTTGGTCCTGCCATAAAGTAATAGTTCAGCCTTTACAGCCTTGACTCGTTAATCCTGGACCACAGCGCAAACATTATCCAAGAAATGCCGAGCTTTCTAGATGCAATCCTGTTCCATGCAACATAATATACTTTCCACAATTTTGCCATTGATCTGAATTAAGGGGTGTCCAAATGGGATACTTCAGAACGCGTAAAGCAACACCTCTGCACCGAATGAGGTTGAAGTTAAAGTCTGGTCGCCCGTCTTCCACTTGGAGGTCACCCCGGCAAACACCACAGCTTTCCTCCTGGCCTCCTCTGCTTTTCTGCGATGTCGGTGCCTGTCCATCTGTTCTGCCGCGCCCTCATATTCTTCCCTTTCCCGTTTTCGGGGTTACGCTTGAACAGCAGCAGAGGCCTTTAGCGATTGACTGACAGCCAACAGAGGGTGTGTGTGTGGCTATCTGGACCCACGTGATGAGCAGGCTCTAGGCCTCTGTGAAGGTCACAAGCATATTTTGGCGAAGGGAAGCTTTCCCCCCGGCAAAAAAAAAAAAACGGACAGAGGCGGAACGCAGTACTTTATATGGTGGAGAAGTGTCGCTTCCCGCGTTCTTGAAGTGTCCTGTTTGCACAACCCTTGATTTCTTTTGCCAACATACCCTCAAAATATGTAAACTATGTAAGTACTGATATTTCTATTTCTAGACTTAACAAAACATTAAAACATATTAATTTTGAAAAGGATAAATAGAACTAGATCCAGACAAGTCTCTGTGAAAAACTACTTTTGCTGCGAGATTGGTTTCAGATTTGCTGTCTTTTGTTAGCATATTTACTGAAGAATTGCAGATAAATACTGTCTAGACCGGTTATAACGAAGTCAGCTTAAATTTAAGATCACTTCTCTATATCTGCTTCTTCGTTATACCTGGAATCCAAAAGAGGGGCACACGCCTATCGTGCCTGCAGAAAACAGTCAAGGCTTCCCTGCAAGCACTCTGCTAGATCGGAGCCGCTTCTCACCAACTGCGAGAAGCTCCGATCGAAAGAAGATACTGCGAGCTACATACGAACCGTGTCGAGTCCACAGCTGCAACGGCCACCACGGAGGACACCGACGGCAGATGGCGTTCTTTACGTTTATGTGCACTTCGTCAAGGATGGCGGCACGCTTTTGTTTCAAGGAGATTGCCCTCATTTTCCCCGTCGAGGTGCCGGGACTCGCCATCGTTGAGTGGCGATGAGTAGCTAAATCAGTGCTTGAGCGAAGCTAGACTGCTAGACTTTTGCACAGAAAGCAACCACACCGAGTAGCGACGCCGGCACGGAACACGAAGCAAACGAAGAAGCATGCAGGGCACCGAGTTCACGCTCAAGTTTGTGTTTCGCCGGTATAGAAAGCCTAGATTCAAGAGAGGGGGACGCCGTGGAGGACGGAATGTTTTAGGTTTAAGAGCACTTCATCGAGAATGGCAGCACGCTTTTGTTTCAAGAAGACTGCCTTCGTCTTCCCCGTCGAGGTGCCGGGACTCGCCATCGTTGAGTGTCTATGAGTCGCCAAATCGGTGCTTGAGCGAAGCTAGACTGCTAGACTTTCACGGAGAGAGAGAGAGACCACACCGACTAGTGACGCCGGCATGAAACACGAAGTAAACAAAGAAGCACGCATGGCACCGAGTTCGCGCTCAAGTTCGTGTTTCACCATTATAAAACACACCGACTAGCGACGCCGGCATGGAACATGGTGCAAACAGAAGCGCACACGGCACCGGGTTTGCACTCAAGCTCAAGTTCATGTTTCGCAAGTATAGAAAGCCCAGATTTAAAAGAAGGGGTAACTACTCCATTAGGGTCGCATAGTTTATGGACCATGTTTGCACAAGCTGCATACTGCAAGGAGACGAAAGCATTCATTGCCTGCAAATGTGTTTGCCTTTCCGCACGGTTTCCTTGCCACGCTGGCCACGAGAAAACCAAATGTTGTGCCAGTCTGCACAGGATACATCCGCCATTAAAGGGGCACTCAAGTGGTTTTTGAGTTCGTGTTTTGATGATGACAACTGAATCTAGATGCCCTAAGTATCCCTCAAAACCAAAAAATATAGTCATACGGTGATTATTTCTTTAATAAAAATGTAATTGAAGGCCGCCAAACCTCGGATCCATCCGAAAACGAAACCACTCTCATTGGTCATCGCACGCTTATCAAAAGGATCTCGGGCCAATGGCATTGGACGACGTTCCGTCGCACGGTGATCCCGAGGGACCCGCACCGGCCAAACTTCTTTGTCATTCGAGCTTCGATCATGGCGGAGTTCTCTACGCTCGAGGACCTGACGCCGTTAGAGGTTGAAATTCTTCAGCGGACAGCCGACCTGGGGAGGATTTCCTATGACGCCACTCCGACGTGCGATGTGGACGATAGCAGCGCTTCGGAGTCGTGTTCGGGTTCCGAAGACGACGAAACGCAGGCCTTTTCGGGCGTTGTTCGATTTGCGGTTGGGGCAAGTCGTAACCAAACCAACGTTTGGCATTGCAGCGTAACCTCTGGTACGTGATGTCAAACGATGTTGCCACGTTGACTTTCGCCTCGGGAGGAGGCTGGTTCAGACATGTGCAACGAGCGCGTCCGTTGCAACCAGAGCGACCGGAACGACCGCTCTGCGCCGCGCGTACACACACCTGCAACCAGTGCAACAAGCGCAACGGGTCGTCAGCACGGCGACCGCTTCTACGCCGCCGTCAGCTGTTTCAGCGGCGCCTCTAAAAAGGGGACGCACTGCTACTCAATGCCGTAACAGAATATAGACATACAGTTTTCTATAGCCTAAAGCTTTATTTTTGTTTTCATGATAGGCTTGCAGGGTACAGTGGATGAAAGAAAAAGATTCAGTAAGCCGTCTTGGACGATCACGACTCTAATACACGACTTTGCCAATAGTACAAATATCGCCACATGCCTTTTCTACGATTATAAAAGACGATGTAATCTTAGCAGCGATATAGCAACGTAGAAATATGATTTCGTGATCAGATAGACGTTGCGAGCGTTCAGGATTGCTAACACTAATCACTTTTCTCCGGTGATAAAAAGGCGTGAAAATTCGCATCCTTTATACGGTACGCGTCAGTAATACCTTGAACTTGAGCACACGCATGAAATGCGCCAAATAAGAAATCCGGGCGATGTTCGAGGACACAAATGCTTGGAAAGCACCACTGTAGTCGAAGTAAACAAACACGATGGCACGGGCGTTTCTACTGTCTTGAGAGTGCCGCCACGACATCGCCGCATGAGTAGGTCGATCTTCCCTTCTCGTACGTGCTGGCTATCATAGCGACACACGACGAAAATTCACAGTCAAGGATAGCGCTTTTACGCGGAACAATGAGCTTCCACCACGCCGACCACGCCAACGATCACCACCGACGCCATGTTCGCCGATAGAAGGAACCGGCCCGCGACCGGCATGACCGGCATGCAACGCGCGACCTGTGATTGGTCTGTCGCTGCGGTTGTTTCCAACGCAGCGGGAAAAGAAAGGCCGCCAAAATTTTCAAACATACGGTAATTTCATTGGTCGGCGCAGTAACAGAAAAGAGTCCGCACATATTTTATTCCTGAGTGATTAATAGGCGGTTCTGCCTTCTAAAACTGAAGATACTCATTCACTGACACTTCCTTAACGCCATCGCACCAAAAAGTAGCTTCCCCAAAAAACCGCTTGAGTGCCCCTTTAAATTGCAAATGCTCTCCATGGTTGGAGTTGCTCCCTCGCTTATATCTAGGCTCTCTTCGTCATCTCCGCCGTCGATACATTGTCACTAGCGCTCCGAACATTGGCACGCCACGAAGGCTTCTCCACATGCAATGCAGAGAAGCCGCTTCCCAGATAAGGAGAGGGGAACGGACGACGACGCAGAGGCTACCACTGGCGGCCTTTGCAGCACGTCTGCGGCCCGTTCTGGGTGGCTGCTCGGCTGCGGCAGCAAAGCATGGCGGTCTGCGACTTGGTAAACTTTCCGAATTTTAATCTTTTTTTAAATTATCACAAAATTTCTCTTTGCTTTATCCGCGGGAGCCGCTCAATTTACTTCGCTTAAAACAGACACAAATACATTGATAGAATGCAAATGGGAATAAGAAATCGTGATCGCTTCGCTATAGTGGCTATTTCATTATAACCGACTTCGTAATAAACGGTCATGACAGTATCTCAATCTACATTTATTTAAATAGAGCAAATCAGCCTTAATACTTTATGCAATGTCATCTGCCAATGCTTTCTACTCTGAAGCACGTGAGCCAAACTAACATATTACTACACAGAGAGAGTGTGTTTATTTCTTTTATTTATTTATTTACAGAGTACCTACATCGCCTCGAGGGCATTATTGTAGGAGGGGCAGGAAATAACACACATACATAAAAAACACAAAGTGATCACTTGTCCGCACAGATTAGATATACAGCCGAGAAAAAAATACACTGTTGTCCAAGGTGCTCACCACATCATCAGGCAGCAAGTTCCACTCTCTAATTGTCTTTACAAAAAAAGAATGACAGAAGCTGTTTGTTTTATAGGAATATTCAAAGACTTTTCTAGAGTTATCACACCTAGCTGAAACATACGTTGGCCCCAAAAGATACTCATTCTTATTAATACCAGTATTATTATAATAAATGCGATGGAAAAACTTCAATCTTAATTTTTGCCTTCGAATGCTCAAGGGCTCCCATCCCAGCATGGTTTTAACCTCTGTCATACTAGCGTATGGATCGTAGTTGTTACTAACAAATCGCGCTGCTTGATTTTGAAGTTTCTCTAATCTATCGATCAGATACTGCTGGTAGGGATCCCATATAACGCACGCATAATCAAGCATTGACCTTACGTGCAAGAAGTAAAGAGTCTCTTTTACGTCTCGGGACGCGTGTTTGAAATTTCTACGGATAAAAAACAACATTTTACTGGCCTTATTAATTGTGTAGTCAATATGTTTATTCCATTTAAGTGATTGGTGAAAATAAACGTCAAGATATTTACATTCAGAGACATTACCGATTGTCAGGTTTTTGATAGTATAACTTGTAAAAAATTTAGAGACGTTTCTAGCAAAATTAATGAGGTTACATTTTCCAATATTTAGGCTCATGTTCCATTGGTTACACCAGTATGCTACCTTATCTAGATCGCTCTGTAGGATCTCGATGTCTCTCGTCGAATTTATTTCCCTGTAAATAACGCAATCATCAGCAAAAAGTTTTATTGTCGACTGAATATTTTGTACAATGTCGTTAACGTAAATTAAAAATAGTAACGGTCCAAGAACACTACCCTGGGGGACCCCTGAAGTCACGGAAACGACTGAGGATTTACTTCCATTTAAGACAACACATTGCTCACGGTCACTTAAGTAATTTCGTATACAATTTAGTACCTTACTATTAATATTTATAGAGGCTAGTTTTATCAGTAGAAGGTTGTGTGGTACCGTGTCGAATGTCATAGTTATGTTCTTCTTTCTCCTGCCCAATAAAATTCTATATTGTGTCTCAGAGAACAACACAATGGCACTTTCCATACTGAACCTAAAAATTCCAGGGCAACAGAATGAAAGGTGGAACCAAAAGAAAAATATAAAAAGGACTTACATTGGTTTCCCACCTGAAGATATTGGCATAAAAGCAAATAAAGTTTTGAGTGACGTACAGGCGCCCATGGACCAGAATGTCCCTCTGAAGAGCACATGAGTAATCTATAACGAAAGAAAAGCATAACAACAAATTTAGGATATATCAACACTATAGTGCTAAACAATTGAACTCTTCTGCTAATGTGCACACTCAAGAGTATGCACACTAGCAGATACCTTGTTCTTCAATAACAGCTTTCCAATCGTCTCCTATCACAAGCCTAAATGAGCATTTTTTCAAAGCCCCTCTCATCAACAAGCAGGTGGGCATGTGTACCTAACAGAGATACAGATATAATTTCATGGCAGTAAGGAGGAGAAAGACCCCCATGAAGTGCACCGCGAAAGACTGAGAAGGGTCTTCATACTGCTAGTAAACATACATATACTGCTGGTACAGTCGAATCTTGTTAATTCGAACACGCTTAATTCGAACTTTCGGTTTATTTGAACTGACGCTGTGGTCCGGACTACACTATATGTATTTCAATGGGCGAAAACGCCCGGTAATTCGAACGTTTAAACGCCCGCGCCGGTTAATTCGAACATCCTGCGCCGCCGAGCATGCTTTCAGGAGCGGGCTAACTCACGCAACAGCGCCTCCAACGTCTCCAGTTCCAAATAAACATGACAACCGATCACGTGGTGACCTTGAATGCTGCGATGAGCGGTGCGGTGCTCTTTTGCACGGTGACGGTGCTGCGCCACTGCTCTTCAGCGCGTTTTCGGCGGGAGTGCGACATTTCCGTTTCTTGCCTTGCAGTCGCGCGTTGTTGCAGTTCGACGTGTCTTCAATGGGCGTACGACTGAAGTTTCCTGCGCCGCTGCTCTTCGGCATGTTTTGGCGGGAGTGCGACAGGAGAATGCGGATGCCGCGTTAGAGCTCATCTCCAAGCTCCAAGCAATCTTTGTTGATTCACGACTGAGGAACCGCGCACAGGCACGCATCATGGATTACTTCCCTTTGTGATCGATGAGAATAAATGTCCTGGAACTCGTCACTAATGTGTTAGCTCAGTGCACATGGGCCGCCCAACGCAGCGCTGCACGTAAGTACTCCATTTAATGAGCTTTCGTTACTTCGAACTTCGTTTAATCCAAACCAATTTTTGGTCCCCCTCGAGTTCGAAATAAAGAGATTTGACTGTACCATCAACTGAAAATCTTACATACAGTACAGCTCCTACCTTAAGTTACAACAAAATCCAATCAGAACAATCTTTGCCACAATAAAAACTATATTTCTTAAACAAATAGATTCTCACAAGCTGACCCTTGCGAACAATTAGATGGTTCTCAATAACACCTCGTAATCAATGATGTCGCTCTAAAAGGGCTGTAAGATGGTCAGTGGGTGGCAGAACAGGATGAACCTTCTCTCTCTTATGAATTACATCATCATAACCTTCTCATAATGCTCTATACACCAACTCATGTTTACAAACAAGCCGGAGCGCCCCTTGCGGACGCCACCGACGCCGCGCATGCGCGATGGGGGTGTGGGCAAGAAGCTTGCCGTCGCCCATAAACAAACCATTGGAATGGGATGTTGTCGGCGTCGGTGTGAGTTTCCGCGCTCTTTTTTGCGTTGGAATTGTTGATTCTACGTCTTCCTGGCAATGTCTGACTACTTGAGCGGCCTCAGCGAAATTAACGAGGCTCGTTACACCGCAAAACTCGGCGAGAATAATGTAACATGCGGCGTGGATGCCCCAGAATGGACGCTAAAGCCTGATTCACATGGTGAGGTTCTGCTCGCTATTTTCAGTCATGACGTCGTTCGGGCTGCAAAAGCCTGAACCGTAGCCGAGATGTCGACGTCGATACTGAAAATTGCAAGCAGAATCGGACCAAGTGATTCAGGCATAACAAGACGGTGATGGCCACTGGTAACGATTATCAAAATCTCCTTATATCTACTGTTTACACCGAGCCTACCTACCGAAGCAACCTTCAAACTTAAACGTCTTTTGAGGCCTGCACTTTCTATCGCAATTACCGGGTCAACGCTTGGTCAACGGGCCGGTGTAGTTTGAACGAGCAGACGACAAGCAGGAACGTTTGAGAGAGCAGACGACAGCTCGAACGATGCGGCAACCGTTTCAACATGATGACGCACTGAACGCAGTCAGCAGGTGGTCCGTGCAGCTTGACAGTCGATAAATCTGACGACCACAAGTATCTGTGAATTCAATCCAAAGTGCTTTCCGCCTAAGCAATCGTGGTCCGACGGCGTCTGTTTTTCCTTTTTCACAGCCCGTTCACGTTCTCGGACGAACCGAGCAGGCAAAAAACGCATGAAAACTGACCTTCAAATCTTTCCCGACTCTTTTGGTGAAGCCCCAGTCATGGCGTTTTGACGAGAAGGCAGGTTTTTGTCCGGTTTCTTCCAAAGTAACAATGAAATGCACGTGCCCCATGGCGGCTTCCGCCCACAGCCCCAGACCGGAAGTGCGCCCGACGCGCCACCACCACGCCGTGATGTAACAGAGATGAGTTCGAGTATATGTCTCAAACGGCTATTGGCTACAAAAATTCTTCCTTTTGTTCTCTCACTATCCCAACTGAATGGATAATCCACCATGAAGATATTGTGCTAATCACGCATTTTAGGGGCGAAGCTCCTTAGGGTCTAGCTTTGTCCATCTGTCCAGCGTCCATGCTCACATCGATTGGCATCCCATCTGTCTTCTTAAAAAAAGAAAAAATGTTTGCGCGGTCGACAGGATTCGAACCTGTGCGGGGAGACTCCAATAAATTTCTAGTCCATCGCCGTAACCACTCGGCCACAACTGTGGGACGAGTAGGGGGCTCTGAAATGTGGTAGTAACTCAAGAGCTGGGGTTACTATTTTAGGGGCGAAGCTCCTTAGGGTCTAGCCTTGTCCATCCGTCTGGCGTCCGTGCTCACATCGATTGCCATCCCATCTGTCTGCCATGGATGAAACATTGCATGTAGCCGCTCAATGTCTATACAGGAGAGGGCGCTGCGGTCAAATGCTCAAATGCGTATATAACCACGTTCCATACCACACATTCTCTTTCTGACATAGACCGTTGACTTAAGCGGTGGAGATGCATTCCCACGGCTTCTAGCGGATCCAAGCTGATCCGCTAGAAGAACCACTGGCTCTGCATTTCACCGACCATAAAGCAGTAATAATGAAGTCGAAACGCAACCCGGAACTCAGCACTACTTATGAGCAATAAAAAAAATAATCAGCACCATCAGCACTACCTATGAACAATAAAAATCAGTATCATCAGCACCACCAGAGCTTCGCCCCAATCAACATCATTCACCACGTGGAGATGTTGTGTTTTTTTTTTTTTGGAAGGCTTTCCAAGCTATGTACTGTGATGTCACCTTTCTTTCATTTGGTTTAATTTTGGTGCGTCTGCCTCCGCAACATTCCGGCGGTCTCAAACTCTGAACCAAAGGTACTTTACAGAGCTTCTTTACCGGAGGATGAGCTTTCCTCCTCTGAATTGAATTCTGAGTCGGATTCGACTGCCACTTCCGCCAAAACACCTGACACACAAAGCGACCATCTCACCATGTCCCGTGTATGCCGTACAACCGGGCCATCTCGCAGGTATCCCATGCACAGAGTATGTAATTTAGAAAACTATATATACTACAAGTCCGAGCAAGGAGAAATCGCGTGTGAACACAACAATTTAGTTCCCTAAGAACATAACAAACCAGCACTTCTCAGGGTGCATGCAATTTCACATTTAGGTGGGAACTTTCAAATGTGCAAACACTGCCATTCATGTATGGCAACGACCGTCAAAGGGTTAAATGGTGTCAGCCCTATCCGCTACAGAGCCTGGAAGTCTGCAGCTGCACCTACCTACGATGAGCCTCTCTGTTTCAGGCAGGTCCCTGAAGAGCTTCTTGAAGTCTTCACTCCTCGACTTGTATGTGGGGTTCAGCATCTGCGCCAGGGGACCAGAGGACTGTTAGAGCAAAGAAAAAAAGTGCTCAGTCTTTAGAGAGGCTACTTGATTTGGACAGCAGCCCGATCCCACCTTCCCCGGTACCAGGTTAGTTGCCGGCTTGAGATGACAGTGTGAAGGATAAGTTATGTGAGTGATTGTTGGGCCTCTGGAACTCGGATGCACAGCCCTGTAGGCCTCTGTAGTACAACCTTGCCGTTGCCTTTATATAACTTGCCTAAGCCAATACAGATCACTCCCTCGCTTCATCCAACAAGGATGGGATATTAGAAAGCTCGGTGAGGAGAAGCCATGTTGGTACTCCCTGCATGCGTATGTGTCAGGCCACTTGCACAAAAGTTGTCATTGCGAGAGAAGCTCGGTATTTCTTTCGAAGGATGCAGACCCGACAGACAGAACAAAGAATTCAAATTATTTTTGTTACAAACGAGATGGCCTCTTTGTCCAAAAAAAATTTTCTAATTTGCACCTCCACATGTTGAGTATCCATCCCAACTTTTCACTTTGCACGGTCTGTGCAACCTGTGTGCGTTGTAGATATCTTAGTATGCCAGCTACGCTATATGATTAAACCTATTAATAGGACAATGTAGTGGTTTTGTTTACAAGATGAGGTCACAAATATCGGCCCAATAGCAGCTAGCATCAGAAGTGAAATATAGGATAACCCTGTGCTGTTTCTTCAGTTTCGTAGCATCAGAACTGTTCCTATCACTAATCCCCTTCCTTATTCGCAATTCCTGCAACCTAAAGGGGGTGTGGTGATAAGGTAAAATAGAGGACGAAAGCATTTGACTTAATTATTCTGCATGTAAAACATCTTAAACTTCTTGCGTAGCAGCGTCGAATCAACAATCAATATAAAAGCAAAATTCTTTTTCGATGACAAGAACCTTATTTTAGTCAGTGCACAAGAGTGATGTGGTGGCACCCTAAAAAATAATCACTGTAATCAATATTGTTTTCTTTCATCAGCTCGATTCATTGATTTGGTAAAAGTTCGATTTTTGGTTTACAAATTTTGAGGGTACTAAATTTCACGAGGTGGAAGGTTTCAAGAACACGAAAGCCCCTTCGTAGAGTGGCACGCTATTGTAAAAGAACCAAGTATTGTCCTCTGGGAGGACGTCAAAGTGCGGGTAAGGGTATACGTTGGCTCTGTCTGATGAACTTTGAGAGTCTTTTTCAAGTTCAAGTTTCAAGGAAGCAATTTTACAAACCTAATGCCTGCTGCATCAGGTTTGTAAAATTTTGTAGCACAAGTAATTTTAGGATACAAACGACTTGTGACCACCACCACTTTGGCCGTGACAACCGCCACCAGCCCAAGAAAAAGAAGCTATATCTCATCATCTGAGATAGAGAAAACGCTGCGGCCGCTCACAATCAGGTTGCCATGCCCCAGTTCTACAGGATCAGCAGGACCACAAGTCTACAGCGAACATTCTTTTGTGTTAGCAAATGAAAGCGTAATTGCGGCAGTTATGTCAAGAACTCTCAGGATTGTGAAGGTGAAATGTGTCCAGACTACAATCTGGCAAGAAATGTCCGCGAAAGCGTGGAATAAAGTTGTTGAGATAGGCCTGCGTTCCAACTTACGACTTAGGTATTATATTTTAGATATTATTAATAGGGAACCTACACAGAGTTACATGCAATCATATGAATATGTGTGTGCGATGTGCGCTTATGCTGAACGAAACGGAGTCTCAATACTGTTTTTGCAATGGGGAAGTTTAGCATGACCATTATATTGAGAATAGTAGGTAACTTGGGAAAATGAGGTCATCGCATACTTTACCGTAATATCCTGAAAGATAACCCACCCCTATTTTTGGCACGATTTGCTATTTTTTTTTTTTTTCAAAAACACCGAAAGATAGCTTACCGTACTTCTAGAAATTACAGGGCCCGGCGAATGGCGACCTCGGCAGAAATGGTGTTACTTAGCCATGGCAGGAGGTAAGCGAACACTGCTGACTGGGAAGGACAGTCATCTTTGGTTCATGACCCCTCCCTGCGATTACAAGTTTCACAGGTCACAGAATCTAAAACTGGCATTTTTTCAACCTTTTTTTCATCGCACACTTTGAACCTTATTTTCATCCAATTTGCTTTCAATTTTAGGTGGGCTATCTCTCGGGTTATCACTGCCCTCTCTGGCGGGCGTGAGAATGGGCTTGAATGACTATCATTGTGCCATCATGATGACATTTGGGAGTATGTATAATAACATCCTAATTGGCTGATGTTCTAAATGCCCAGGGTTCTGGTATTATTTCTGATAAACAAATGAAAAATGCATAGTTTCCAAGCACTCCATTACTCTTCTTTTTTGGTGAAGCAACTTTTATGGTAATCTTTAAAAATCCGCTCCTGTCAATGGGTTTCAAAACAGGTTTCGGACGAGAACATTTTCATCTCGCAGACAAAGAAAATTGCAAACCATTAAGCAGTTTTCGCATCCTTGCTCATCCGTTATCTTACTGCGGCTCCGCTGAGCTGTGATTATTTAGTTGATCTTGATAAACAAGCACGTGAAACTATGTCGCCTACAAGAACCAGACAGTGAAGGCAGACAGCCGTGGGGAAAAGATTCTCTTTCTGTGTTGCTGCTACACGGCATTGCTTTCACTAGAGATGCGAATAGAACAAAACAAAACATGCCGAAGACACTTAAGGGCGGTGACATCACGCTCCCCCACAGCGCAGGCGTGGCGGCCCTGCCGGCTTCTAGGCTTCCTTGACGAAACATCTATGTTGCTGTGTTCTTCTTTGTGTTTTGTTTCTGAGGCGCGTCCGCTTTGACCTTGAGCGGCGCGTAGGCGCGGCACCCCAGCCGGCTTCACGGCTTCCGTGATGAAGCATCTGCGTTGCTGTGCTTTTCTTTAGGTTTTATTTCTGAGGCGCGTCCGCTTTTACCTTGAGTGGCGCATGCTTGATAACATATTTTAATGGCCATCTTTCAGGAACAACACTGACGCCTTGTCTCATAGTGGGGCATATAAGGCTTTCGCCTTAAAACAAAACCAAACAATCTCCCTTTACTGGGAGGCCGATGCACTTCTAGCACTCACATTGTACCAGGACGAGGTCTTCTTCTTTTTCTCCAGGAGCTTGGAGGACTTGTCGCTTTTATTCAGGGGATCCGAGCGGTCGAAGCTGCGGCACATGGGGTCCAACCGCTCCTTGGGTCCCCCCATGGGGTCCGGGCTTGGCCTCAGGACCACCACTGCGCTGTCTGTGCTGGCCGGGGCCTGTACAGGTTCCCTTCGAGCTCAGTCGCTTGTCGAACACCAAGACACACTGTACCACAGGTGGCACAATTAACTATCATGCTGTAGAGCCGTAAAGTGCAGCACTGTAGACTGCACAGCCACTATCCTCCAACCATCCATGCACCAGAAACAACTCCGAGTCACCCCAGTTATGATCACTTTCTATGTCGTCACACAATACTTTACTGTTTGAAAAAGGCTCCAGACCATACTCACAATACAAGGTGATTCTAAGTTATCGTTGTGGTTTCCATGGCCTATAACTAGGGTTCCGTGTTTTCGTACACAACCGAAAAAATTAAAAAGACACTCGCCGGTAAAATTTTTATTAATCCGGATTTATCAGAAAAACTAAAACTTTCGAGGTCACAATGGCAAAATAAATTACAAACAAATGTTACAAAAGCACAGGGTCAATGGTTTTGAGGAAGGGGCACTTTAGTTTTCTTTGAAATCTTGGACTACTGATAATTTGTGTGCTTTTCAGAGGAAGGAGAGGTAGTATTTTTGGAACAGTGATAGCTATGAACCCATATGTTTCAATGGAGTGGGAGGGCAGCTGGGCTTCCATGCTTCCCAGGGACTACATCCAAGAGTTTCATTATTAGGGGTGAAGCTCCTTAGGGGCTAGCCATGTCCGTCCGCCGTCCGTTGTCCGCCGTAGGCCGGCGTCGGGTGCTCGTGCTTCTGCTCGTGAGATCACGTGCTCACGTGCTCGTGTAGGGCAAAAAAAAATTGGGAAAAAAGATGAAAAAAATTATGAAAAAAGAAAAAGAAGAAAAAAGAGAAAAAGAAGAAAACCACACATTCTCCTACTGACATGAATGAAAAGGCTCAAAGAAAAAGAAGAAAAAAAGAGTAGGGGTTCTGAGATGCCATCCCATCTGTCTGCTTAAAAAAAGAGAAAGAAGAAAACCACACATTCTCCTACTGACATGAATGAAAGGCTCAAGAAGAGAAAAAAGAGTAGGGGGTTCTGAGATGCCATCCCATCTGTCTGCTTAAAAAAAGAGAAAGAAGAAAACCACACATTCTCCTACTGACATGAATGAAAAGGCTCAAAGAAAAGAAGAAAGAAAAGGAGTAAGGGGTTCTGAGATGCCATCCCATCTGGTCTGCTTAAAAAAAGAAAAAGAAGAAAACCACACATTCTCCTACTGACATGAATGAAAAGGCTCAAAGAAAAGAAGAAAAAAAGAGAAGGGGGTTCTGAGATGCCATCCCATCTGTCTGCTTAAAAAAAGAGAAAGAAGAAAACCACACATTCTCCTACTGACATGAATGAAAAGGCTCAAAGAAAAAGAAGAAAGAAAAGAGTAGGGGGTTCTGAGATGCCATCCCATCTGTCTGCTTAAAAAAAGAAAAAGAAGAAAACCACACATTCTCCTACTGACATGAATGAAAAGGCTCAAAGAAAAAGAAGAAAAAAAGAGTAAGGGGGTTCTGAGATGCCATCCCATCTGTCTGCTTAAAAAAAGAGAAAGAAGAAAACCACACATTCTCCTACTGACATGAATGAAAAGGCTCAAAGAAAAAGAAGAAAGAAAAGAGTAGGGGGTTCTGAGATGCCATCCCATCTGTCTGCTTAAAAAAAGAAAAAGAAGAAAACCACACATTCTCCTACTGACATGAATGAAAAGGCTCAAAGAAAAAGAAGAAAAAAAGAGTAAGGGGGTTCTGAGATGCCATCCCATCTGTCTGCTTAAAAAAAGAGAAAGAAGAAAACCACACATTCTCCTACTGACATGAATGAAAAGGCTCAAAGAAAAAGAAGAAAGAAAAGAGTAGGGGGTTCTGAGATGCCATCCCATCTGTCTGCTTAAAAAAAGAGAAAGAAGAAAACCACACATTCTCCTACTGACATGAATGAAAAGGCTCGGCATGCTGCGGCTCGGCGTCTACGCAGACAAGCACCACCAGAGCTTCGCCCCAAGCAACATCATTCACCACGTGGAGATGCGGTCAATTTTTCAAAGTATTGGCTGTTATTGAGGCAACACTTCTTTGCAATATTCATCGTGGGAGAGTTAGTATTGCCAATGGCAAAGCGCCAATGTCAAATGCAGCTGCAGATATATCATTCTATACAGGCGAGCTCCGACTAATGTAGGGTATCTTTAAGTCTGTTTATTTTTTTTTACTTATTTTGAAAAATTGGGAAAAGAGTAAAATTAAACCTTGCATTTCAGAGAATTGGAAATCTAACAAAAATAAACTCCAATAAATCTTGATTTTTCAGCAGAAAATAAACTCCGAGAAAACACCCTCCAAATTTCACGAGAAATAAACTCAGAAAACACAGAATCCTACCTATAACTAGGGTTCTGTGTTTTCGTTCAGTGAGTATCAATTAAACCTTGAAAATTAACCCCCGAACTGGTTTTATAAAAAAATCGGGTAAAAAAAAAAACGAATTGGGGAGGTTTTTGACTAAGAAATACTCGAGCTTCATGAAAAGGGATCTTTATCTACGACTTTATTTTGTGCTGATTGGGAACGCAGCCCACACTGAACTGTCAACGAGGCTGCCTCTTTGTTTAGAAACCGCACTGCTTATCACGTTCCCTTGTCTTATCAGTAGCCTGGCATGTTTCGAGTACTTGGGTCCCGGTCACGTTATGGGTCACGTGTATGTTCTCAGGAGCTTGGGGGAATCCCACGACCATATCCAGTTTTCTTCAACATTGTTACCCAATAAATGGCAATTTTTTTTTTTTTTACACTGCAAATAGACACCAAAAAACATCACATCAGTGGAAAAAAGATAAAACCAGAAGAAACATTCGCAATAAAAAAAAATAAAAAAACACGGAATTCTACTTATAATTTTCAAACCGGAAGCAACAAAATATGAAAGAATACAGAAGTAAAACTCAAAAGATTTTGCTTGGCAATACTGCATTCGCCTCATTGATGCATGTGTGAAAATATGATGCCATACCTTAAAGGGCCGACTGCTCGAGAGAAAGCAATCGGTGCGCCTTGGTTTCTCGGAGCAAAGTTTGTTATCAAATGCAGTGTCCTTATGAAACTCTAGTGAAAAGATCCACCCTTAGATAATGCTATCTGACACTGAATAAAAAGCACTTTCAAGAAACTGGTAGTGTTGAGCACCAAAAAGTAATGGAAGACAGAGCACTTTGCAGGAAAGAGTTGATTGAATTCAAAAGAAATTTTCAGAAGCCCCAAAAAATTAACTACACAAGCTTCTTTGCAATTAGAAGGTGATAAAGCTCTTTCAGTTACACATGTATATTCCATAAGCACTTTTATCTTCTTGTTTCCAGTTTGAAAATTATAGCTCACAGAAATCCCAACAATCATTTCGAATCACCTTATATGCCTAGACATGCATATAATAAAAAAAAAAAAGCATAAAGAAGCTTGATTTTGAGAAACATTGGAGGGTAAGAATCAGCAATGAGAAAGTCAGCAATGGCAATGCTATACCATGAAAAGAGTTTATTGCCCAAGCAAAATGTGATGGATGAACAGTGCAAGTTTGCCTAAGCTCAGAGATGGTAGTGCCATTACTTCGTCTTAACCCCAACATAAAACATTTTTTGCCATGCATTTGTTTTTGAATAGAAAAAGGTGAGGCAAAATACTTCACTAAAAGCAAAGATTCTCATCAAAACAGTAGCTGATATTCTGGCATTCATGACAAGATCCCTTTTCCAAGTTTTTCAAATCAGCCTTTGCTACTTTTGTGTTCTGTTTCTTTTCTAGATAAGCATTTTCAGCCACATCACAAATAAACTAAAAAAGAGTTCAAGACACCACACCTACAGCAAAGCCTTTTTATGCAGGACAGATAAACTGCAGGTGGGACCGGACATTTCATTGAACGCCATTCCATTGAAGCCGTTTAAAACCATTTCATTGAATGCCGTTTCACTGAATGGTTTATTCAAAGTAAAATAGCTTACAGAAATTCAACTACGCAACGATGAACTCGCGTGACATTTTTCATATCCTCATTGTTGTGAAGTGCAATGTTTTTATAATTTCTGGTTTATCACTTCTACCCTTTTAATGTTTTTTTTTTTGTTATGTTTGCAAAGGTGATTTATATTTTGTCAGGTTTTTGGGTCGATGAATGTTTCAGTGAAGATTCCAAAGATTACAGTGTCCGCGTGCATACTCTGCGCTTGGTTGGTTTGATCGGTAATAGTACATGCACAGAAGGATTGCGCTCCTTGTTTGGGCTCCATCGGTCGTAGCATTGGCTGCGCTTTGGATTGTGGTGAAACGAAGAATAGGTCGCTTTTCTTTGTTATATTATAGAAGTGATAGAAGAAAAAAAAACTAATAAAATGACTTGACAAATTGATTGCCCCCTTTCTAGTTGACCTCAAACGGTCATACTTGACCTTGAAGACCGAAACTGTGTTTAGAACCTCTTTGGGTCAGTAGTTATGCGCAGTAGTTTTCCAGTCAGGGGCTTTTGTTTAACAGTTCGTCTTTACAAGATGGCATAGAATTCAAGGTAAGACAGACGTGGGTCCATGGGTGTGCGTAGCTATCGTCATCGCCTCTACACAAAGTCGGCAACCAACACATACCCTAGGGCGATTTTGAAGCAGTAATCTCTACGCAGCCTCTAGATTATCGCCGTGCCTGCCTCTCTTTAGGTGCATGTGGGGTGTGATGGGCCCTGCTGCTCTCTCGATTCGACCCTTTTGCCACTCAAACACAGACAGTTTGGATGGTGCAACACACTTCTAGGCGAGTGCAACTTCAGATCCACAGTCACTGAACTGTTGATAACGGCACTGTGTGAACATTCAATTCACACTGAAGGTTCACACAGTGAACTCTTGTTTGGTGTACAAACAGTTCACTGTGTAGCGGGCATTCAATTTCTTGCCATCATCCTTAGCATCCTGAGTTAAACCACTGGCGGTGTCTTCACTGATCAAACGTCCTCAAGTCCAGCGATAAGCATGGCTACACTTTTTTTTGTTTCCCTGTGAGCAAATTAAAGATAATCTAAACAAAATATGAGCTACAAGGGAAGTGTCGTCCAATTTAGTTAAATTAACGTCACGAGAGTTCAGAAGCACAGAAAAAGAATGGGCGATAAAACGTAAGAGTTGTCATCAACCGGCAAAAGACCCTTGTAGGAAGGCACCCTATAGGTACGTTTTCATAACATACTACACTTAAAAAACTAGCAGTAAAATATTAAATGAAACGGCCGTCAACAGCTCGATGAAACGGCGTTCGACGAAACCGCATTAAAAAAAACGGCGTTCAATAAAACGGCATTCAATGAAACGGCATTCAATAAAACGGCGTTTGATGAAATATCCTTTTCTTTCCACGAAACGGCATTCAATGAAACAGGTTTCGATGAAACGGCGTTCAATGAAATGTCCAGGAACCAACTGCAGGGTCATCATCTTAACTATGCGCAAAACTATTGCGACAGATATCAAACCTCAATCTTATTATATATTCAAATGTCACAAAATAGTCTACTTGGTTCTTCACCAAAGCTATTGAAGTTACTAACCTTCTTGCATTCTTTTAGGAACCTACAATCTACAAATTTCTTTTCTCTTTAACAAGTGCAAAAGCTCCTCTTCCAACTCAATCACATGGCTCGGTCAAAGAACTGGCAGAACTACGAGTGGACGATAGTCTTCTAGGCTTTACTGCAATCACCAGCTAACAGATAGGCAACCTTATACACTAGCAGAGCTGTTCCAACTGCAGAATGATAAGAAGGAAAACTTCCTTGAAAGACAGCACTTAATTAAGATATTGATAACAGCAAAACATGGTTAAAACTGGAAGGAGCTAGACGTTCGTTTGAACAATCGCTACTTTACACGAAGTACCTAGCTGTCCCGGTCTGCATAAACAAAATGTAATCATTGGGCACTTTGATCAGATTTGATATAAATATGATATGAGCAATGGCCACTCTATAGAAACTGCATGCTTGAGACAACAGGTTAGGGCACAAACGAGCTGGCGGTGGTTAGACATCTGACTAAGCACCCCTGAGACTTGGATGAGAAGGGACGGACCGACACAAAGTCTCAATCTTGAGACTTTGTCCGTCCCTTCTTGTCCTAGTCTCGGGGTTTTTAGTGAAATGCTTGAGACATTTCTTTTTGTAAGAGCAGATCTCAAAGATACTGAGTCTCAAATAAATAAAGGAAAATCATGTTTTCTATTTAATGTTGAAGATGACCTTTCTGCATTTTTTTTACTTTTTGAACTAGTAGAAAGAAAGCAGTTTCATTGAAAAACAGTGTGCTTCATTTTTTTTTTTCAATCTTGATAAATATTTTTAATTTTGACAACCTTGTGATTGCCACCATGCTTAGTACTTTGACATAAATTGCAATAGAATTTGAAAAGGTCCTAATAAACTGTAATCACGTTGTTGATGTCTATAAATTTGCATTTAGTAGTGAATAAGGTGCTCAACATAAATATCTAGTTAAAAATTCAACTGCAGCATGCTTCAGCTCATACATTTCACATGATGATTATTCAGAACAAAACTGAGAAATCAAAGAGGACGACACAATCACAACTCATACTTAATATGAGAAAAATCAATAATCTCAAGTGCTTCAGGTCAAGATTTCGGCATGAGTATTCAAAATATTATAAATGAATTTCAAGTGGTCTATGTAAACTTGGTCAGAACTATAGACTTCTAATCTACATTACAATGGTGGAAGTCCAAATCTAAAAAAAAAAAAGGAAAACTTTAATGAATACGAAGAAAAAAAAAAAGAAAAGAAAAGAAGAGTTCAATTTTGTACTTCTCCAAGGACATTATAGAGAAAAGGCTTAAAAAGGAAATTTCAAATTGAAGAAAGGTGGCCAATAAGTCGAACTGGTGTTGCCATTCTTTGGGGGGATATTTGAAGAGTGTTTCATGGTGAGGGGTCCATCCCTCCTCTGGGTTGGAGGAAGGACAAATTTGTTGTGGTGATGTTTACAAAGAAGGAAGTTGGAGGGAGTTTAAGTTAACAGGAAAGGCGAGGGGTGGGCTGTTGACCCTGGACCCCAAAGGAAAAGGCTGGGACTGGAAACAAGCAGTGGAGCTTAACGATGGTCTGAAGGGATCGGATAAAAACGAAAAACAAACGATCCTCACCAGTGGTTGCGTTGATGTGGTGCTAAGCTACCGTGAAAATTTGATGCAATCTAAAAGTCTGCTTTCTCAGGAATAAAGAAAAAAAAAAGATGAAAGAAAGGAGTAAAGAAAAAGAAGCAAGATATACGACACTTGGAAGTCTTTGCATTATCTCGTATCTGGAAAACTGCGTAGTGCCTAAAAAAGAAATTATCGGCACTCTTAGAAGCTTCTGTAGGCACTCTTTGAAAACACACAAAATTATTGAGTAAACAGCTTCAAATGACAAACCCCACAATCGTTTACTGGCTCTAATGCAAATGCCACCCACCTCCTCCGCAATTATTTTTTTCCAAATTAAGCAGATCGACAATTGACCTAACAAGACAGAAAAAAGAACAACAACAATAAACATTATATTTTCATGCAGGCAATGTTTCCTGCACAGTAGTTATTTTCCTGCGGTTTTTTACCCAAAAACCAAATACAATTAAAGCTTTTGTGATCACAAAGTTTTCGGAGTTGAGGTCGGGCAAGGACTGTAACCAACGCGGCAGATGTGGAAAGGTGTACTCCAAGTTGGCTCTTTTGTGCAACGCGAGTAAAGCTAGCACGACCTAAATGGGGCTGAGGCTCCACACTACTGAGTAAAAAGGAGAAGGTGGTTGAGAGGGGCTCACCCTCTCACTCTTTCCCCGTCAGAAAAAAATATAGAGAAAGAAGTTTTGCACACTTTTTTCTTTTACTCTGCTACTCACATCTACCTACATTCATCTACCTACATTCTGCCAGGCTGAACATACGCTGAAGTGTCATCGAAGGCAGGAAGCTTGTGCAGAGAATTTACTGAACCTTTAATGTGTCACTGACTACACAGCACTGGGAGAGTTGCAACTGCTTCATGGTATGTTACAATTAGAGTTACCATGTTTGCAAAGTTAATTTTTTTTTTTCAACTTCGTTGTTTTTTTTTGGAGGAGGGGAATATTTTTTTTCACAGATTTAGTGTTTCTTGTGTAAATTGCTTAACCACTTAAAGGGTAACTCCACTTCATTTTTGTTTTTGAAAAAACAATGCAGTTGTTTTCAATATCACCTAGGAAGACCACACGTAAAATATTACGACGTAGTTCTGTCTAAAATCTTAAACGGTCCGGCAAGCTTTGCAACTCACCAAGTTGCCGAAATCGACTGACTCGAGCGGGCGAATTGAGGCGCAACCAACAGCGCAGCCAAGGCTACGGCATGGCCGTAGCCAACATGAAACTAAACGTCATCACCATTGCCTGCCCTTTTGCTTGTTTTTACTTCTCCGGGCAAGCATAACAAGTGACGTCAGCTACGTTTCCTCTTGGCGCTCAGCGGTGTCCACGTGATTGGCGTAATGCGTCTGCACAGCGCGCTTCTTGGGAGCCGCCCCGCTGCAGTCCCGCCGTTACCGCCGTCTTCCACTTTACAACCGCCGTCGTCGTCTCAACATTTGTGATTACTGTCTCTCGGAGTTTTGTCCACACTATAGACACTACGTGCACAGACTGATGCCGCAGTTGTGCAGACGTCGTCGAATGTCATAGACACCAAAACGTGGTGAAGAGCGCAGTGCAGATGCACCGCACTCTTCACCGATCTCGCCCGTCGTTGTGTAGAAAATCACGTGACATCTCGTACCACGTGATCGAAACTGAAACTTCGGACGGAGCCGAAGTTTCAGTTCGGCTCGGTCCATTTTTGCTCGTGTTTAAGATTAGATTTAAAAATATATATCCCATTTTTCACGAAGTAAATGACGTAGTGTCTTTTACTAGGGCTTTTTAATGCAAAATCATTCATTATCCCGAAATCTTCGGAATTGAGCAGGGTTGCCCTTTAACCAATTTACACAAAAAAACACTGAATCTGCTGGAAAAAATTAACCCCGAAAAAAATATCCTCGAATTTGAAAAAGAAATAAACTCTGAAAACACGGAACCCTAGTTACAATGATTGCTGATGCTGACTCACTATTATAGCGTAGGACAAAACTCTTCAATAAAAGGGACGTTAATTTTCTCTGTCACAGCACAAGGCACAATCTCCTTACTTGAAAGACAGCCTTCAGTAAAGCGCTTTTCACTGAAAGTCAGCACTGGTGACTTGCATAAGCGTAGAATGGGTGAAAGCAAACATGCTTACAGGCTAAATTAACAACTTTGTGCAAACTCTTGCACAAAAAAATTAATGGCTTAAACAGCTTGACAAAGACGGAACTTAGGGCAAACTTGACGAGAAAGAAGGCGTAACTATTTCTAGGCTTACTGGGGCAAGGTGTTGCCCAACACAAAGCATTGGTCACTGACGTCCATCCATTTATCCACACAGTGGGTTCCTTTCAACACTAGTGCACTGCTTCGAGCAACATAAGAGTTGATAAGTGGCCGAATCATGTTTGCAGTTAACCGCATTTAATGGAAAGCAAGAAAAGCGTCTAGTTGAAACCAGCACGAAGTATTTTCTCTTTCTCCCAGGGGGCAGGTGGTTTGGGGGTCTATGGTTGTTTATGCTACCAGAGGGGAGAAGAACGTTTTGCGAGGCACCGCTCGGAAACTTTAAAGTGTCGGGTGGCACTTCGTCGGCCTTCTTCCAAAACCCGGTGCACCGCCGTCTCATCTGGCATGTATGTTGCACTAGCAAGCTCGGAGGAACGTTTTGGGACACCAACAGGCATCTAGCCACCGCAAATTTGGGACAGACCTGAGAGCGTCCTCCGGATGAGTCAGAGGCCCGGTCCAGCGAGCCCTGGCTTTCTGCAAGCCCAAGCAGGAACTGGGGTGGCTGGACCCCGTCCTGGACTTCGGACGAGCTGCTCCGCCATGACGAGCCCAGGGACGGCTCGGAGCCTGAGCACAGGCCCAGGACCGGGGGGCCACCCCCAACGGGTGCAGAGCTCGCCTCGCTGGGCACACCCAGCTGGGGGCTCTGGCTGGGGCTGGAAGGCGTGGGGCTCGGGCACCTGCACAGGGGGCTCGGGCTCAGCATGGCACAATGGGGGGGGTGGGAAGGCCTGGGCTTAACGGTACAGAGCGAGAGGGACCATAGGCCCGGGTGGAACAGGTCTACCACTCTCTTCACTCCATTCCACTCCCGCGCAAAATGAAGCTGGGGCAAAAGGGAGTCGAGGAAAAATGAAGCTACAACAAGAATGGGGGAGTGATAAAAAAAAAATGGGGCTGTAACAAAATAAAAATGGGGCCGTAACAAAAAATAGGGCAGTGACAAGTAAGTTATACAAGGTTGATCATGCTGACAAAGAAGGGTAACACGGAATGTGTGACAGACCTCCCGAGAAAAAATGCGTGGCATACGAGCGCAAAGAACTTGGCTCATAGTCTCAAGGTGGCAAGTTCAAATCCTGCTGGGAGACCAAAATCTTTTTATATGGTTCCCTATGGGTGTAACGCTTTTCGGTGTCGTTACAGCCGATCGTTACAACGAAACATTACAGAGCGCCATGGAAATCAGCTCATAAAACATGTTCTGTGTTAAAGATGGGACTAAAAATGGGGGAAAAAAGTGGTTGGGGAAGTGTGGGGCAGAGTAAAATGGGCCTAGAGAAAAATGTGCTTGAGAGGCACAGGTTCACAATACTGTTTTATCAAAACCTACTCATATGTTTTGCAGGCAAATAGAATTGCTTCTTTCTCCGACAACCAAACCTTCGTAAGAACTACATCGTGCAGCATATGAACTATTCATCAAGCCTGCTTTTTCTTGAGACGACAGAGTATAAATGCTACTTGCGTTTTCATGATGCCAATACGCTGCTATTGGCGGAAAGAAGCTTCTCAATGCTTAAAAAACTTCATAGCTATATCCCAAGATGAATTCACATTTGAATCATCACAAAAACACCTTAACACCTGCATTCTGCTTCACGAGTCATATGCAGCAAGAAGAAAATGTGCAATAACAATGTAGATGATTTAGTAGTTGTCCACCCGCTCACTAGCCCCAGCTCTGGGTTCAATACCCTCCCTTCTTGTCAACAAGCAAATTTTTCATTCTCTTCTCTTTATGCACTGAGCACATGCTGAAAACTCTGCTTATTCTGGACAATGCCTACAGCATTGTTTATCCTTTTTTTGGTAACACTACTTCTCCTTTGAAGCAGTCTGAGTATATTTGTTTCCTCTTGCTCTTTTACTTTTATTAGCATACAAAATACAAAGTCTGCTTCACCTTTTCATTTTTGCTTCCCTTACCATCAGCTCTCCAGTCAGTCAGCTGACTTGGGAGTGCCAAGGTTACTTCCCACTTCTTTTTTGGTCAGAGTGCTGCCACACTTGTGCTGTCAGCATTCCTGTTTTATTTTTTTATTTGGTTTTGCTCTTCACCTATTTTCATTGTTTTCCAGTTGTGTGCCAACATCAAGGCGATATTGCTGCGATATTTATAAAACCTTTACAGGTAAGCTTTTATTTTTATAAACAATATTTCCTAGCTTTGATTGTGTGGAACCCAACAGTCGCCAACAGGCTGTTATGATATGAATACTGCATACTTTTCATTGCTCAAAAGGAGATCCGACAAAATGCATTACAGCTAAGTAGCATTCTAAACCGGATGTACATATTTTATATAGCGCGACTGAAATAACCAGGCACGATCTAAAAAATGGGCCGTAAAAATCAGCGGTTGCACATACAAATCTAAATTTTTCGTCAAAGGTATTTTTCACAGGTCGGTTTTTTCTTCTAAAATTACAAAACATAGCTCCCTTTCTGTAAGAGATAGGGCCAAAAATCTTGCCAGGGTCAACGGCAGACGGCGACACAGACGACTGAGTCGAGCGGCGGGGCGCGTTTGGCGCACATATTGATACATGGCGCTACCTCTTTATCAAGACTGCTTGCGACAACCGAAATCTACTAAAATGAACATAACCTTTTTGTAGTGCACATTTGGTTTAAAAATTACTGCAGACAATAAAAGCAAAACTTGAAGTAAAAAAAAGAAAAATCCGGTTGCATAACGAAAGCGTTCTTGCTGCCGATGGATTTCGTTGGCGTGTAGTCTGCTTTCTTTCCCTGGTCGGCTACATCTTCTAACGCTACTCCCGATGCCATTTATCAATATGTGCGCCAAACACGCCTCGCCGCTCGACTTGATCATCTGCGTAGCTGTCCGCCGTTGATCCTGGCAAGTTTTTTGGCCCTATTTCTTACAGAAAGGGAGCTACGTTTTGTAATTTTTCAAGACAAAACCAACCTGTGAAATACACCTTTGACGAAAAATTTGAATTGCTACGTGCAGGCGCCGAATTTTATGGACCATTTTAGATCAAGCCTGGTTATTTCAGTCTCCCTATGGTTCGCTATCCCTCATGAGACTCCATATTCAGCGTCGCTAAGGCTAACTAACAAGTCAGAGTGGTTTTTCCAGTCTTTTGTTGTAGCTCTTGTGCTCTAAAGTGTGCTAACACTTGTTTAATCAAAAGTATGGGGTGCGGCAATATGAGCTGGATTAGCGGTGTTCAGGACGGGGCGGCACAAAAGCCATGCTGGGAGCCCCAGGTATGTTAAGCTGTTGGAAAAAAGGTTAGAATGGACTATCACATTTCCTATTGTCGCAATGTGGAAGTCGGTTTCATATACATCTCTGACCAAAAGTACTTTCTACCTCGGTACCTACATTCAAAGATTGTTTCATAACCCACTACGTGTCCCTTACATCAGCTGAACGCTCGTTAAAAAAGAGAAAAGATGAGCTTCCCCTCCCCGTGCCTGCACTAAAAATGGCAGCCATGATGACAACTGAGTGATGGTTGCCCCTTCCAGCTTTTACCCCCTCCATGCTGAGCTATGCCTGAAGGTAATCCACCCGACCCGAAATCATCCACCAACAACGCGCTTGTGGCAATGCTGCCAGCAAAGTTGAGGGGCACTCACTTAATGTTCTCCCTGCTCGCATGGGTGATCTGCAAAGTTGGAGAGCCCTGGGTGGACCCCGGCACAGGCTCCAGCTTTTTCCTGCAGAAATAGAAACAACAGTTGTAGCACAGGCATCCCGAGCTTGGGCCCCAGAGCTCGCACACGTCATAAATGAAAGGCAGTCAAAAGAGGACGAGGCAATCATGCTTCTCTGCCCTTTATACAAAGTCATGGGTCATAAAAATGGACCAGTTACAAGACTGCAAACTGCAAAGTACCATATCGCCACTTTCTTTAAATTTTTCTTACAAGCGTGGAGGCCACCACCAAGGCTATTTCCATGTTAACTAGGGTGTCGAACAACCAAACCCGAACCAAAAACTGGAACAAAACCGTTATATTTGACCAAACTCGAACAAAATAGTCTCCAAAATCAAGCATTTGATGTTGAACAAACACCAGAACAGAACTGTAATCTCATGTAATGGTTTTCGGTCCTTCGGAATACGGTTAGGCGTAATAAAATGTGAGCTGCGCGTTTCTCCCGGGTGGCAGGAAAAAGTCAATTTAATATTCTCGACGGTGGTATCAGACAAACGGCAGTGACCTGGAGACAGTTCAATAATAATGAAACAAACAAAAATACTTCACATCTATGTGCAGCACTGCTTGGCGTCAGCAAGTCGGCGTGGTGGCGTACACTTCTATATCTTGATTCACTTTACAATGAACCGCAAAGGACACTATGAGCCACTGGAGCCAATTTATAGCTCGGAGGCTGTCATGTGCCCTTCCGTCCGGGTGGTGCGACGCGGGGAGTGTAAAGTCATGCAACACGCTACGAGCCATGAATTGTCTTTGGTAACTCATAGCATCCATCGTGGGACATCATAACGTGAAAATTGAGGGAAATCTGATTATTCTAAGGGGCTAAAAATTCTTTGTGTGTGTGTATGTGTGTGTGTTCCTTACTTGCTGCTAATCCACCGTTCACTCTTAAGCTGAGACTGCAGTTAATGCCACAACCATGAGAGCTCGAGGTCGCTGCTTTGAAGCGTTCTTCCGCAGAACGAGCACTCGCGCTAGGAATGCACGTCTCAAAGCCAGGAGTGCGGGCTAACTCGCGCTTGTAGCTTTGGCTGCAGCCTCAGCTTAAGGGTGAGCAGAGCATAAGTATTATTCCTCAAAGAAATAAAGAGCAAACATAAACATAGAAATAAAAACACGAAGTTGACGGCTGTCAGTACGTTTGTTCTGCAATGGCAAAATATGGAGGCGCCAAAAGGCGAAACCGCAAGGGGCGCGACACTTCAGCGTCCGTCACAGGAACACCAATCGC
Source organism: Ixodes persulcatus (assembly GCA_013358835.2). Classification (NCBI taxonomy): domain Eukaryota; kingdom Metazoa; phylum Arthropoda; class Arachnida; order Ixodida; family Ixodidae; genus Ixodes; species Ixodes persulcatus. Next base: position 1,153,421 of record JABSTQ010011543.1, read on the forward strand.
CCAGAGCAGCCCAAAGCCCTGAATGCTGCTTGAAGAAACTTTCTCATGTGAAACATTCTTTGGCTCGTCGGTGTGGCTTACATGGGAGTAAGCCACACAGCCTCGCCCCTAGGTTCACTTCCAGGCGGCGCAGCCTGTACTGCGAGCCACGCGCTCCTCTGTTCGCGTTTCATTTTTCCCCCATAGTACATGTGAGTACTGTATTTTGGTATAACCTCGTAATTTGCATAAAATGGTGTTTGCAACAAAAAAATTAAGATCACAAAACAAGCACTATTTATTTTTCTATTCTGGTTTCTGCAGTATGGCTTCAGATGACTAGCTTTTTTTAAAGCAGATGACACTGTGTTGAACACAACATCATCTGCGTTAAAAGTCCACTATGCCAATGACGTTGTGTTAAACACGTCATCTGCATAGTGAATTTTTTTCTTTTTTTTTTTGAGAATTGGTTTGAATTGGTTCACGCTTGGTGAAACTGGTAACTGAACCGTTATTTTGAATGCATCACAGAATTGAAACCGAACCGGTACAAAATGCAAAGCAACTGAACCCGAACCGAACCGGAATAATGACTGGTTCGACTGCCTAATGTTAACGGAGATCTTTGCGAGTGGTATTGTTAGGTGTGGAGGAGGTTGCAGCACATGCTTAGGCTTCTATATTAAACACAAAAAAGTATGCGCTGAAAGCAAATATTTCCAGTGTCATGCACTACTATTGAAACGAGATTGCACAGGCCAATCCTGCTTTTTGGCACCAAACCTGCTCTGCAATAGAAGGAATGTACTCACAAAAACCGCCCATATCGTCTTGTGGCCATTTATTCTGCAAACATTGTGTAGTGAACACTCTTGTGCACTTCCATTTATCTTACAAGACAAAAAAAAAAAGAAAGTTTCATGCAGGCTTGCAACAAGGCCACTTTGACAGCATGTCAACGAAAAGTAAGAAAACTATGCGGGCCAGCTGGTTCAGTAACGGTTCATAGTCCCGATATTGGGGAGACAGCATAACACAGCAGCAACTTCATCTTGTGCTATCTGTCTTCTTTCCTTTCACCAGTTTCAGCATTTCTAACACTAATGGCTGTAACAAGCCTATAGTATAATATAGAAACAGAGACCGACTCTCTCCTGTTCTTTGGCAACATGTGAGCACACAATGTGTTCGTAAAAAAAAAAAAGTTATGCATTTCATTTTTTTTTTTTTTTTTTACTGTAAAATCTTGAGCGACACCAAGCATCGAGAGCAAATCGAGTGAAAATATGGAGTGGGCTAACTTTTGGTGTTCAATCAAGAAAAGTTTAAAAATTGCTATTTTTAGGTCATGTCCCTTCCAAGCATGTTATGGTGGCGAGGGGCAACAAAGCAAAGATGACTCTACTTCCCAGTCAGCAACGTTAGCTTATATCCCGCCAAAGCTAACTAGCCGCATTTACGCCGAGGCCATCATTGATCACAACACTAATATTACTAGAAGTGGGCTGTCTTTCGGAGTTCAAAACAATATAGCAAATCAAGCCAAAAATAGGGGTGGGGTATCTTTCGGGGCTGGGGCATCTCTCAGGATTTTACGGTAGTATAGAAAACTAGTCAGGTTCTTCACAAAGACTGAACTGACTTTTCAGTGTAAGAGATTGAGCACTGACAAATGTGTGATGATTATGGTGCCTGGAACGCGTCTCCAACTGGTGTGTTTACCGTGTCCTAAAAAGTGGCCCCTCGATTTCCGCCTGGCGGCGTCCCAACAGCTGTGGTGTATGTGGCAGATGCCTGTTGCGCTGCAGGTCGCTCTCCAGTGTGGCAGTCATCGGAAGCTTCGGCAGACAGAAGTGGGGCGCCGCAACGACAGCGACACTCGCATTCACTTGTGCTACTCGCAGCTTCTCGTCAACGTTACTACAACAACCGCCAGGATCGCGACATGAGATAGCATGGCACTTCAGCTTCTGTGACGTCATTTTTTGCCACTTGGGGACCACTTTTGATGTATGGGCAGCATAGAACGCTAAACACACCAGTCGAAGACGCGCTCCAGGCACCAAAGTGATTATGCACAATGGCCTACCTTGTTAATTAGTAGGGCTGTGACACCCCAAGGAATAACAGTCATGGCAATAACAGTGATGGAAGCAGCATATGACCTTTCGTAGCAGGTCCTGTAGCAGGTAAAATATTGGTTTGGAGCAGCCCCTGATGCTTTTGGAGGGGACGCCAACATCTGTTAGCACAACACTTGAAAATAAAAAAAAGTGATTCCATCACTAAATGAGTTCATCTCTGATAATGACTGAGGGTTTGTCTTTAATACTGGAGCATATTACTTATTACCTTTTGTTATAAAAATAGATAGGGTGCCAAAGGAAACAGAGCCTTAGTTTTAGAAATAAGGCTCTAGTCAGAGCATGTTCCATTTACAATGGGTACTAAAAGATGGATGAGAAATGAATCATAGAAAAACACTTCAGTTGGGATAAAGCTTCTCTGCCCTCACACTTTTAAAGCCGGTAGTTTATTTAGCCTATAAATTATGTCCGTAAAATGCCTGCAAAACCAGCATACCAGCCGACATGTCTATCAACAAAAATGCGTCCCCCAAGTTTTAGATCAAAGTGGCGATGCAGGCGAGTTTGTTCATGATACAACTGGAAATAGATCAGAAATAACAAAGACGAGGAAGGTGTAGACAGGACAAGCACTGGTGATGAGCTTTATGAGCCTACCAAACTCGGGACCTTAACTGCCAAAATTACGAACTGCCAATATTATGAGAACCTACACTTGTGCGGGTGGCACTGCTCCTTAGTGGTGTTGGAATCAGAGTGAAGTCAGAGTTTGCTGTTCTTTTGATCCACAGCTACATGGGAACAACCATGACTCCCATTTTCAAATATAGTCCTGCATTTTTTGTCTCTTTCTCGGCGCAGATTTTTAAAATTGGAGATCAACCTACCATCAAGATCAAAGAAGGTAGACCTGCAATGGTAGTGAGCACAATTACTGAACCTATCGCGCTAACCAAGGTGCTCACCCACATCAGCCGCAGCTCCCAGCACCCTGTTGCAAAGCAGCGAAGCTCGACGGGCATGCAACGGTAAGGGGCAGCACGAAGGCATGTGGCAGACATGATAATCAGGTGATCTCATCAGGAGTACAAGACCCTGGTTCTGTCTTATCAAGTAAGCCGCCATCCTAGAATCTGGTCATGTTTTCTCGTGACTTTGAGCTTCTGACATTGTCGACATCGCCTGGAAATTTAGACGATGTCGGCGATCAATCAGCCAGCGTATCAACCGACCAGCGCAGTTGACGAGCAATCTTAATACTTTGTTTCACCTTAATTTAAAGCGTAGCAGCCGCTACGAGCCAATGGGACCAACCAGCATCAAAGCTCAACATCATGGCATTTATCCATCTTTCTGTACAGTGTTCTTTCATCAACTAAACCAGACGTCTCCAAACACCGGACCGCGGGCCAAATCCGGTCCGCGGAGGTCTTCCGACCGGCCCGTGGCTGGCCGTAGTCCTTCCAATGAAGCTCAACCCATGGCCCACTTCCAGCCACCCGCTTCTACTGGTGCAAAATAAGGGCGCGTAAAGAAACTGTGCCACAGCGTGCACCAACCACATAAACTAAGATATGCAGTAATAACGGGAGAAAACTGACTATTGTAAAGAATGTCCTATCGTCATATTATTCATTAAACATGTCATCACCAGCATTAACATCCTTAGCCCACTGTTTTCTATCTATGTAACTATGTACTATGTTAAATTGTCAGCATCAGCTCTATTGTTCTCATTAGTCTTCTGCCCTGTGTGAATATGCGAATGTTCTTATGTGCTTTGATTCTTGCCTGGTGAGTTTTCTGGGTCCCAATAATTGTGTAATGTCATAATTAGCTAAATATTGAATTTAAAAATAGAGTATTTGTTTTTATTTCCCTTGGATTATTTGACTTTTTAATTTTTATACTAACTTTTTACTTTTTATTTAAATGCTTATCTAGGAATATTTATTTACTTATTTTCCGGCCCTCAAGACAGCGACAGATTCCTGATCCGGGAATGTCCCTTGACTTGCGCTTTTAGTATGTGTTTGTGGTTGTATGTGTTTGAGGCTTCAACAGTGCTCTGACCTAAGATAAGACAATCTATACGGTGAGTGGAGACACTGTGAAATACATATTTTTTAGATCCCTGCACGGATAACAGTTTGATCATCCGCATCCGATAGGCATCCGCAGACTATGTATCCCCATCCAAACTGCATCCGCAAAATTCGGAACTGCATCCCATTTTCGATCTGTGCATTCATTTTACATCATGAAATAAAGCATGAATAAAAATTAAAAAATGCATCTGGATGGTATCCTATAAGCCGTCCGCTCACATTGTACAACAAGATATTTGTGTCAGAATACGGTGAAAGTCATTGTATCATATTCTATTTTATCGTATTTATAAAATAAGCGATCATCCTTCCAGAGCCACTTCGCATTGCTGAAAAGATAATTGCAGTCTTGAGAGTCTGTGACACTGACACTCTGTTCAGAAGATACGCTTAAAAAGGAAGGAAATTTTAATATGTATTTATTTTCCTTTTTGCTTTGTGAAACCCCGTTCAAGCATACACATATTTTATGAACATGAAAATTAACAGAAGCCAGACTAATTGTGTCATTTTATTTAGGCCAAACAATAAAAAAAGTGGGAGAGGAAAGGCGCTCACTCCCGCAGCAAAGTACTCGTGTATATGTGGTAAGGCGCGAGTACACCACTGGGAAAATATCACAATATTCAATAATGGCAACACCTCCAATCGGTTTCAGTTTTAAACATGATCCCTCAATCGCATGTTGGGAACCATATACTTAAAAACAATTCAATGCCAGTTGCCGAGAAAAAGAAAACACACACATGTGCACGCAACATTTCACTTGTCGAGATTGCTGTTAGAAGAAACAAAATATCGTCAACATGGACGGATTCAGATTCAGACTGGTTCGCCTCTCTTAAGTTAAAAGCCACTAATGAGAAGTCTTTTTCCATTGAAGCACTTGATACTGCGATGGTATGCATGAACTGTGCTACAGGAATGAGGGGCGGAAACTCGTGCTGGCGCAAGTTTCACCATTCCAGACGATTGAATTCAGTCTCCTCGATCTACTTGTAGCCGAAGAAGCCACTTGCAGGCCTCTACTTCCTTGTGGCTTGTACGTTTTGGGTTTTCTTTGCCCAAAAAATGTTTTCTGCTCTTTCCATGCCAAAGAAGAACATGTTTTCCTGGGATGACTGATACTCCTGCTATCTTTACTTTTTCTAAGGACAGCATTTTTGGTGAGATAGAAAGTTCTAAAGCGATCTTCGGCGAGAATCAAATCTTTCTTGACGTAGAGAACAATTGTCTCCCCGATTTGCCCGTTTTTATCTAAGCGAGTAGTTTGCTCCCGCAATATATTCGATGATGCACTTCATAGTATCACGGTACCACTCACCTATTCACTCTACACTGTGCAGTCACATACGTTTATGGCCCACCTCCCCAAAAATGTAGATCCAGACTCGCGGATATCCACACCCGATCCGCATCCGCAGCCCCCTGGCGTCCACACCCGATCCGCAATCCGCCAAATCTGATCAATTTTTAGTCACATCCGTCAGTTTACAGTGGATATCTCCGGATATGCAGGACTCTACATATTTGTACCATTTTCCTTTCCTCCTGCTTCTCTAAATATTAGAATCGATAAAGAATAAATGATTCTTATTTTTTGCTTTTGAGAATTTTTTAGAAAATAAAATTCATTTATTCATTTTTTGCTTTGCATAAGCCCATCTCGGCGCAGGTGTGGTGCAATTCTTAGCAGAAATGGTACTTCGGCGCAAGATGTATCAGACTTTTGTCCATGGCACAATTTCGCGCAAAGGGTGCAGCACCTCCATCACAGCAATAACTATTATAAAAATAAGACGATAAAAAAAGATTTGTTATCTGTGCTTGCCAAACTTTTCAGGACGCACAGGGCACTGAGGAGAGGCATTTTAAACCCTAGTCTTGACAAACAAAGCGATCCAGATAGCATTCAAACAGGCAACAAGAGTATAAAACCACAAACATTATGATTGCAGGAGGTAAAAGATCTAAAGCAGCTCTACTCTTAGTTTGAACCAAAATAAAAGTGTGAGCAAAGCCCAAGGCTGCAAACGCGAGCCCCACACCTTGACCCTACCTATCGTACATATATGTGTTCGTACAGTGCAAGCACTGTTCAAAACAACATCCTCGAGCTTGCATGCAATTTCTGCTCTGCTCGCACTTAATTTTTTTTTTTTTTTTAACAGATTTTAAGTTGTTTGGTTAGGGCATTATTGGAGGGGGACACAAAACTTGATGATAACATGCAATAATGCACTTATTACACACACACAAAAAAAACACATCAATGTAGAAAACAAAACAAAACAACAATAGCACTGTTGATAAATATAATGCAAAGAAAAGAAAAGTTTAGGGCGGCATAAAATGAGTGCCATAAAATACCGGGGGAACACCCACCACAATTTTACCGAAAACTGGGTTAATCTAGGCATGGGCGCTTGTTGAGAATTCCCAAATTCGGGAAATGTTCATAGTGGGCGCTTGAACGAAGTGGGCGCTTCCACGGTATTTTACGGTAGTTCATTAAAAATATTATGTTGAACTTAAATGTCAGGGTTCCCACTAAAGTCAGTATTAAAACCGCCATCACCTGCTCCTTAGCAAGTGGATGAGCTGCTGCTGAGGCAGCACTGGACAAAGTTTCATTCTTTTCCTGCCAATTGTGCATTTTCGCCACTAATTAAGCTGATATCGGCTGCTCCTTCTATATGCTCATGCATGGCTGTGCAATTTCATGCACAGAGGATTAAATCAGACGGCTGTGGCTTGTGCGGCCCAACCTATCATGCATGCTTACTGAAGCACAAAAGTGATATCGTCACCTTCATTAATGCTGATTAGGAGTGCTACTGCCACGTCGGAGCCTTTGTGTAGTTTTTTTTCACCGTAAATTTCCAAAAACCAACATTTGAAACTGCACAATGCTGGAAATAAACATTATACTTCATTGCTAAAGTGTTGACGGCAAAAACTTGCAGGACGCTTAAGCATCGCTTTTAAGAATGGAACACAATAGCGTTATCGGGCTCCTGTTCGCTTCACCTTCTCATTCACTTCTCATGCTCCTCCTGCCAGTGAGCAGGAAGTGCGGCGGACATGGCCTAGTCAGTAGCGTGTCTGGCTCGCAACCAAAGGGTTGTGGGTTTGAATCCCGCCTAAAATTCTTCAAATTTTTCTTCAAGGCAAATGAATTACTTTATAAAGTGAAATCAATTGAGACATGCGGTGACCTTTTTTTTTGCACTACATGTCATGTTTTTCAATCACTTTCATTCCTCACGTAACGTCACGTTTCACGTGAGCGTCCTGGGATGTTTGAAATTCCTACGCGAGGTCATGTGGCTGTGACATCATGACCCAATCAGCCAATAAGGATTTCCACGTCACGCCACTGACATTGGTTTTACTGTGACACAAGCTCCATAACGCTATAGCATTAAAACCAGTTTATAACACCCAAATACTATAGGAAACTGAGTGGAGTTGCCTTTTAACGACAGTTTGCATTTCGTTTGCATCTTTAAATATTTCTCAAAAAATGCTATAAGCATTTCAAGGTCTCTGTTGGCAAACAAGAATTATGCAACGACCAATAAGTGTAAGTAAAGAAACATGGTGACCACACACATTGCTAATGCAAAAGTGTGGTTGACACTCATGTGCCTCAGAACTTGAACTTGACTTTGGATGACATCTCGACAAGCATTCGTCACATGCCTGCCTTTTAAAGGGGCACTGAAACGAAATTCATGCACCTATTTTACTGTCTAAATGTCAACTATGTTGTGAAAACACCACGGAGACACCAAATTTTTGCTCGGAAATACACCAAAACTACCCTTCTCTCCCGCACCTACCCGACTCCTGTGAGGAGAGGGGATGAGACTGGGAAGAGGAGGAGGTCAGTGAAGTTTGAAGCGCAAGTGAGTCACTTTTTCGCCTCTGCTGGCATTGCCCAACCAGTCTTGGGCCACTCAAACAGCTAGGTTGTAACGCATTGACGCCGCCAAGTGGTAAAGCTCATAACTATGCCAGCCTCCCTGTAGCCTTGCCCGTGATGGGAAAAATGATGTCAAGAATGCGCCGAGCCTCCCATGACGCATTGCACCCTCTGATGGGGGCTCTTTGAGCACTTGCAAGAATCAATCGTTTGGAACAAAAAATACAGCAATCCGTTCAACATATGAACGTGCAGATAATGGATGATCATGTTTAACTTTTTCCTCAATGTGAGAGGTATATTTATATTTTCATTTTGGTATCCCTTCAAAGAAACCATGCAATGACAAATTTATTTTTTTAAAGAGCAAGGATGGGACACATTTTTTTTCTAAACTTTTCTATGAGAAAAATATTTCGTGCAATTTACGCCATTAAATGCAATTTAGGTGGAGGTCACAGCCTGCTCTAAGCCAAGCCCACAAATCAGTTGCTCCGCCCATTACTAATAGATTGGCTCGCTGCTCAGCCGAACATGCTAACAAGCCTGGTGTCTCCCTTTACCGACATCCGGCACGTCTAGTCTGTCGTTTGACAACGCCTGCTAATTGTGTGAGCAGACACGCGACAGCCTCCGGCACTGTCTGCTATTTCGCCATTGCCTATCGTCGTCTGCCATGCACGAAGGACGCGGACAGGGACGCTGCCCTTCGGCGTCCCTTATCGCCTTCATCCGTCCACTATCCTGCCCCCGTCTAAAAAAGTTTATAACGCTCACAAGACTCGATTATGAAAGCGTCATTTTAGCATTTCATCGTGCACGAGCAACAGTCCGATACAAGTGACTGTCAGCGTCTGCCGATGTGCAGTAAAAAGCGACCAAGCGGACTAAAGAAAGCAGCAAAATAAATATGCAGTCATTTCAGCTTTTTTGTTCTTGTTATTGTTTTCGCATAGCATCCGCGAGCAAGGTGAGAGAGCATCATGACGCACAATGAAAATGTGATTTAAAATTATTCGCTTTGGTAGGCCAGGTGCACTGCAAAACTCGAGAGACGCTTGCCTTTCAAAGCAAAATGACAGGAACATACCTGAACTAACTTGATACGAGCCGGACGCCTGATTGCCTGCAGCCAAATAGCTCGCAAATTCTTACCTGTGTAGGTATCTCCTCTGTATTGAAGCCATGGTCAGAATCACGACGGTTGCAAATTCACAGAGCAGCGGGGTCGCTTTTACGGGAACTAACATTTTTATTCAGCATCAACACGCGCAAAGGAAGAAATCAAGCCAAACCGATCAAAATAGTGAATGTGGGATACTAGGTTTAGGCCAGTCCTGCTATGAAAACAAGCATCCGCACAGCACTTCTGAAGGCGTGTACTTGCACCAGTTATTTGCTGCAAACTATGTCGGCTGATGAGATCTTCCTCTAAACACCTCTGTAAACTCAAAACGATCTGCACTCATCAAAACTGACAAGCTCAACAAGCTATGCTCGTTCAGCGCTCCGAAGATGCCGGCAGCCATCTCTGTTATCGTTTGAAACCGAAGCGGAAAGGCAATCTCGAGATATTTCTGAAAACCATACTGACTCTATCTAGATTATTTGTATCTAAACATAAAAATAATAGTTAATTAAAATTCTCTATTGCCACCCTCACGGTCAGCACAGGCCGGTCTATAAAAAAGATGAAGCAAAGACGAGGCCTGCGCCATGCGAGCCTCGCCTTTGCTTCATCTCCTTTATAGATCGGCCTGTGCTAGCCGTGAGGGTTGCTAAAACTGTTATGGGGCACGGCACAGAGATACAAATTTACAATCAACCTTTCACACATCAATCATCTCTCCTGCCAATGAGAGATGTAAGCCCCTTATAAGCACGGGCGGGGCTTAGCGGGCTGCGACCTCCACATTCTGCACTTGAATTGCGTCTAGTGGCGTAAATATTGCTAAAAAAAAATATTTTTCGTGGTAACATTTTTTTTTAATATACAGTCCCTTCAGAAAAAACATTATTTTTATTGCAGTGTCCTTTTAAGGTCGCCAAACTCCACAACCTTCATTACTTTCTCTCTCTCTCTCTTCCTGTCCCTAAAATATTATTCATGCCAGTGCCACACTTAGTAACATTGCTTTTACCTTGCAATCTTTTTGTAATATTCTGTCTGCTCATATCTACACCTGATTGGACATCTGCCTCAACAAATATTCAAAACATCTTTCATCCTAAGTGACATTGCTTTAACCCTGCAAACTTTTTGTAATATTTTGTCTGCTCATATCTACACCTGGTTGGACATCTGCCTTAATTAGGGATGCCGCGAACTTTTTTCGAATCGAAGTTTCGATGATCGAATCAAGCGATTCGGAAGGTTCGAAAGATTTCGCATTTTCGAATTTTCTATATCGTAAAATTCGACGGAAGTCGAATTTTCTAACTTGTTAAACTAAGAAGTTCGACGCTTTTCGAACCGTCGAACTTATTACGCTAGAAAATTCGATCCTTTTCGAACTTTCGAACTTATTTATCAATAGAATTCGAAAGGTTTCGAACTTTCGATTCCTGAAAAGTCAGAAGTTCGACGAACTTCGAACTTTTAGGGTAAAAGTTCGACGTTCGTCGAACTTCGAAAGACCGGCGGACGGTTTCATTTGAATTCAAATAGTGAGGAACATTCCTAATTTTTTTTTTCTCGAACTTTTACATGCGGTGTTCCGTTCTTTACGAAAAACAATGCCGTTTATTTCAATGTTCTGGCATGCTTAGTTTCAAATAAATAAATTCCCGAAGGAGCGAGGAAGGACGACGGGTTTTTGACGATTATCATTTATGCCAGATTTGAAGCGCGATGTAGCCGAAGCTATTTATGGTAGAGATGTTAAACTTTTTAAGAATGATCTATGTATAGCCTAGATAAGTCGTCTTAAGATATCACTTTTGTTATTCAAGGTGAGTTTCGAAGAAATGTCCAAGCATGTATCTACATGCAATTATGCCCTAAACTTGGTATTTATTTTCGTCTAAGTCGTTTGAGGTATCACATTTAAATTAACACCACAGACAGTACATATCATTGCCATCTGCAGAATACAAAATAATGTATTTATTGTTTTTTCACGTTAAGGAATAAATTAACTCATGGGAGAAGATTTCTAATATTGTTCAAGTTCAGCACGTCATTAAAAGAAGACATTATTTTTTTTCGCTTCACGTTCCTGGGACGTGTTTCTTTTAGCCTGTACACATTTTTGTAGGAGAAAGTTGTTTCGAAGTTATGAACCTCTGAATATGCAAGAATACAACACATCTGGCAAGTTCTTGATAGTTTTTCCTTTCTCCAGCTTTTTATCCCCGCATTTAGTAATTTTTTTTTATTATTTATTTATTTATTTATTTTTTTTTTTTTGCTATTGGCACAGTTATTTAGGTTGTAAAGACATAGCTTTGAACTTCCGAACCACTAAGCAGTATCGTAAAACAGTGTGTTCGAGTGATCACTACTGCGTGATGCACGTTAATGACCATCCCGGGCTGGCGGTCACAATTACTGATCTATGGTCACACGTCACTCTGCACTGGCAAATATTCCAGCACATCCGGAACACTTGTCGTCTCATTTAATGGCCTGAACAGCTTCGCAGAGCCTAGGTATCACACCCTAACTTTTCTAAAATTGATTTCGTGGAAACCAGTGAGTCGTGAATACGTTATTTGAAACTGAAACTGTGGAGGAACTTGAAAACTGGACTTCGAACTTTGAAAACTTGGACTTGAAAAAATTCAAAATCTTCGAAGCTTTTTTTTTTTTTTTTTTTTCGAATTCAGCGAAAATTAGAACCCGCGAATAATTTCAAATTTTCAGCTTTGGCCCGATTCGTGAAAATTTGAGCCCGTGAAAATTATGTCGTTTACAGTATATTCAAAACATGTTTCCTCCACTCATCCCGTTGTTACAGTTAATATACAGGAAGTTGCTTTCCTGCGACCTAAGCCACAGGAAATTGCTGATGTTTCCTTGACTTGGGTCATAATTACTAAGCTGTGCAGTTTGAAGAAGAAAAAAAAGGCTTAAAACAATAACTTACAAATAAGTTGTAAGCTTAACTGTGGTAATTCTTTTTAACTAAACCATTTCATGAGCATTAAGTTGCACAAGCTATTTACTTGTAAGGAACACTTCAAACACTTGAAAAGAGCACTTGCCCTAATGCCAACATGCAAGCACATGTTTCAACGTGCAAAAAACAAACAAACTATTTTTATTTATTTTCTAGTTTTGAATCTTTTCCTTCTGATAAGGCATACACCAGTGGCATAGACAAAAAAGGAAGAGAGGAGGAGGGGGGGGGGGGTGCATGTGGCTGAGGCTCCATAAGCACCCTCCCAAAAATAATTCCTGCCCATACCACAGGCATGCACCACATGTCTCACCAGAATGAAGAAATCTGGATAATCTTTGTGTAATTCATATTTAAAGCACGAGAGAAAAGCTTTTTCTTTTTTATACTATATAATTGAAAAATGCATTGCAAGATGAGTACTAAAAACAAACGTTTTCCTCTTGATTACTTATGTAGACATAGGCACATGGCAATTCCCCATATTATATATATATATATATACATACACAGGTTTTTTTTTTTTACGCTTTACAGATTTCTTTAAAAAAATCTGTGAAAGTTACACTTATGCGGTTTGTGCAGGTGAGTTATACGGCCAGAGGGACATTATGTTGGTGACTAATCGTTGCAATAAGTCCACTAATTGATAAGATTACCATCGCGATAAGATTATCATCGCGTTTTGCCATGCTAGCTTTGCGCCTGCTTCACGAGTGCTTCACGAGCCTGCTTCACGAGTGATCAAAAGAAGCGAGGAGGTGAGTGGCGGGAAATACAAACGCCAAAACTAAAAAGGCGCGCGCGCGCGCGGGAAAATTTTTTTTCGCGATGCGGTTTTTTTTTTTGCGTGTCTATGACTACAAGTTGCATCGTTTTAGACAATAAAAAAAAAAATACGACCTTTGGGTTGTCAGTGCCCCTTTAAACAAATCTGTAAAGCTTAAAAAAACTAACACCCTATATATATACAGGGTGTTTCACGAAAGTTGGACAAATTCGATATTGCAAAAACTATGCATTGCGCCAAAAAAAGGCTTGCGTTGTTTTTGGTCTTAGGCCAGGGGCCTATTTAGGAAAATAATTAAAGTTCGGGATAATTAGGTTGTTAATTATTTTCGCATAATTATTTTTTTTATATTGAGTTTAAGGGCATGGTTTTGATTAGAAAATTGTTGGGCATCATCGAAAAACACTAAATGAACAAACTGCAGAACGATAGAAGGCACGCGCGGTATTTACGGCTTTCTGAAAAACCGCAAAACTTCGACGGGATTTTAAGTTTCGGTTTGCAATCGGAGCGCTTATCGGCGCCGACGGCACCGCTCCCCTGGAGAAATAGTACAAACAACCTTTGCTGCGCTGTCCTCGCGCAACGCAGCAGAGGCTGGTTACAATATTTCTCCACGGGGTGCGGTGCCGATATAAGTGCTCCGATTGCAAACCGAAACTTAAAATTCCGTCAAAATTGCGCTGTTTTTTATCGTTCTGCAATTTCTTGATTTAGTGTTTTTCGATGATGCCCAGCAAGATTCTAATTGGAACCATGCCCTTAAACTCAATATTTAAAACAATTAATTACGCGAAAATAATTAACAACTTACTTATCCCAAACTTTATTAATTTTCCTAAATAGGCCCCTGTCCTAGGACCAACCCGACACAAATTAATTTTTATTTTAATTAATTATCCAACTGATCGTTACGATGCCCCCCTGGCCGTATAACTCACCTGCACAAACCGCATTAATGTAACTTTCACTGCTTTTTTTAAAACAAATCTGTTAAGTTAAAAAAAAAAACACTATATATATATATATATATTATTTCACGTGATTCACTTTTTTGAAGATGTACAGTGTCGCGGAGATAAAAAGAAAACACGGCGATACATAAATATTTAAATACTTGATTTTGAAAATTTAAGTGACTTTCGGACAAGAAAAATAAAAAAAAAGGCGCTAACATATCAAACAACACGCGCTTGACCAGCGCGTGACCAGTGCTTCACGGAGCGCCGCAGAAACGAAGACGACGGAGCAGACGACAGCGCGCCTATGTCGGAAGCAGACGAAATGAGAACGCAGCTTTCCTTGCACAACGCCGGACGCGGTTTCGTCTTGTGAAGTTCTCGGTAACGACACTGAACTGTGCTCTCGCCATCCCCCGCGTTTCGAATACTAAGTAACTTTCCCGGGACCGAGAATAGCACGGCACCGGGTCGACTTTACCGCGGGGCACGACGAGGTTCATCGCAAGCGCCTGCTCGTTCTGGCGTTGCGAGAGCACAGGTACTGTATTCGCTACTTTGATGGTGCGCACTTAATCCAAGAGCCACTGTTTCAGATTTTCGCCGTCAGGCCGCGGAGTTTTTCGCCGCAAATTTCGACAGGCGCAAGCTCACCGTTTCTAAAAGTCACGTCTTTACCGCTGTGTGGCGTACGTTGCCATGTGGAGCGGCGAAAGCGACGGCGCCGCCAGCGCCGCATATTCCCCCCGCGATGAAGTTGAGAAGTAAGAATGTGCTGGGATGACATTGAAGGATTCGCGAAGAGCGGTGCTGAGTGTGTTTATTGAGGCAGGAAAGGTGACATCGACGAGAAAACTTTCCTGAAACATAATACACTGCGAATGTGGGGTGCGCGTTCGGGTTATGGGTCAAAATTCCCACGAAGCCAAATAGTGCAGTAAAAAAAAAAAAAATATATATATATATATATAGTTTAGGTGCGTTCTGCATGTCGTCGTGACGACCACGTCACGTGCGTTGCTCTTTCAGTTACGAAGAGTCGTAAATTTAAACTCTAGCGTGCTGAAATGAAATACTTGAATACATTCCTATTTAGAATTTGTGACTGGAGGGTACTTGTTAAACACATGGCCTCCGCTAGGGGAATATTTGTGGCTAGTGGTTGGTCAGAAGAGCTGTCAATCACCGCACCCAAGGTTATTGAGCGCGATGAATGACTTTGAAGTGTGCTTTGATGTCAATTTCCACTTTCGGATGAGTGGGATGATAAATGAATGCTCGTGCTTAGTACCGATTAGGATTATTTAGAATACTCCATTAATACCGAATTTAGAAATATACTGTTATATATATATATAGTTGTAATAAAATTTAAAAATTGTATATAGTTGTAATAAAAACTTCGGCTAGGTAACGCAAGCCGCCGCCCAACGCCCCACACTGCATTGTAACCAAACCAAAGAATACTTCACTTACGATCGATGAATCACGATACGAGAGGGGCACGGGGGCTCGACTTTTCCCGCCTCATCATCGGTCCACTCATCTGTGCACACATTTTAAGCAGAAAAAAAAAATGTTTGAAAGGAGTTTGCGCTGTCAGCACTCTCTGATGCAAAACGCTCAACGTTGTGGTCCTGTGCGTCACCTATTGCGCGTGACGCATACAACAGTTTACACTGGTCGAACGCTGTTATTAATAATAATAATACGCCGGGGAATACACAAACAAAATACGGTAACTACTACTGTGAAAACAAACTTGTCACCGGCAGCGCAAAAACAAAACAAACAAGTTAGGAGCACATTCAGCGGTGCCGACAGTTCATAGCTTACCTTACCGTATCAAGGAATCAAAATGGCGGGAAGGTAGAAAAGGAGCACGGATTGGATTTTTCGTGTGCGAATGATCTCAACTCTGTCAGCCAGCGATGCATTTGTCATACAGCTAAACCGTCTCTCTCTCTCTCTCTCTCTCGCTCTTTTTTTTTTTTTTTTTTTAAGGTAAAAAGGCGCTAACAAAAATAACGCGAAATTAACTCACGAAAGAGCAAGCGCGATGTTTTCATACAGCTGCGCGTACAGCTACGCTCTGATGCCAGGAGAAACTCTCCCATGCATGGGCGTACCAACCAGTTCTCAGAGTGGGGGAGGGGGGGGGGGGGGGGCAAGGCATGTGTTTTGCTCCCCCTGACACAGCGTCCACAGTGCAGAGCAAACACTGGCCGGCGGCGCCCAAGGGATACCAAGGGCACCGCACTCCGGCCCTTGGGGAGGGGGAGGGGGTTGATTTGCCCCCCCACTCAAAACGAAGTTGGTACGCCACTGCTCCCATGCATGCGCATATCTCCGTGTTTGCCGACTACATATTTATGGTCGTTTCATCCGCCATTTCAAAGCGAGCCGCGTTATGAACGACTGTTTCAGAAGGCAGAAACATACGATTCAGATGATGCATCCCAACATATGCAGCGATTACGAAAGCGACTGAGAGGATTAGAACGGAAGGGAAGTCCTTCGGTTGTCCCGCCTCCAGCGCGAACTTCCTACCTTCGACAACGTTTCAGCGTCTGCCTTTCTCATTTGGTCAGTAGACCGTACTGGCAACGGTTAACCACGAAAGGTTCAAAAACGCCCACTAATAAACCGAAAAAAAAAAAATCCCTTTCATTTTTTGTTGTTAGCGGTCCACGTCTTCACAGCCACACTACAAAACCCAATGTCCCGCTTTTTTTTTTTTTTTTTTGTGGTTTAGTTAAAAAGCCAAATTTTAATTTTATTTATTTTAGCTCTCATTTAGAAAATGAAAATGTCCCCGGGGGAAGACGATCCGATGCGAAACGCATTGTTCGCAAATAACCTTGTTACTACGACGCCGCAAATATTCCAGGCCCAGGAGATCTGTTCCGCGGACGGCGATGGTCTCCGTACCATTGTGTTCCACTCTTTGCTCCGTGACGAATGCGAGCTCCGAGGGAACCTTGGAGCTGCGTTGGACGTTGAGCGACGAGGCACGTCTTGGCGAACCAGCCGTCACATGCAATGGAGATCATTTGTCTCCCGGAACGCCAGACGTACGTTCGTTACAGACTCGGAAAATAAATAAAAAGAAAACCTCAATATGCTCGAGACAAACGCTTTAGTAACCTGTGTTTAAGAGCGTAGAAGGTAGACATTTCGGTATTTTACCGTGAAAGACCAACAGACGCAATAACGCCGAAAGGAAAGGACACGCCGTCTGTGGCTAGAGCTGCAGGAGCATGCACTTGGGCAAAGCATAAAGGCAACGACATGATTCCAACAGCTTCCTGGAAATCCTCAAGTCTGGCGGCTCGAACAAATAAATTTTGAAAATTGTCTTCGATGGCACTTTCAGGTTGTTCGTAAATACTATGCATATTTCAGCTCATATATAAGTATGGTCTACTTTAAATTTTGTGTCCATCTGTATGCGCGGTTCTGCGACTCTTCGTTTTTTTTTTTTGTTTTTTGTTTTTTTTTCCCACGTCAGTTTTCAGACTGGCTAGATTTCGGTTTAATCCGCGAGATCGCAATGTGAACAAACGATATTCGAAGTTTTCGGCGTCACCTCTAAATTCCCATGGTAACCCGGCGTTACGCTTGAATACTTGATGAACCAACTGCACAAAACGGTTCCCTCGGGTGAGTGGTCGTGCAAGTAAACCACTCTACAGAGGTGCACCGTGCATAGGTACTCGCGCGTGGAACCTAGACAACTCTGCAAACAACTTACGAAATGTAGGAGATATGATGCACGCTGTCGCAACTCGAATAGACCAATCTCACCAGCGTTTCTCTATGTTACCGCAGTGGCAATGCATCGTGAGAACTGCAGTCTTTCTGCACGCGCGACAGCCCCGCTGGGGGTCTGCGCGAACAGAGCACGAGACGGCGCAAGCTGCCTCGAGCACGGGCGCCTACCCCCTGTGAACTACAGTTATGGCGGCGTCACGCAGGCGTGGAACGCTTAGTGAGATCGGTCTATGCAACCTAGCGCCTCCCGAGAGGAGACAGAAGACACGTGAAACAAGTCGCATTATTCAACGACATTACCGAGGAGGTTCAGTCAAATATGAGCGGCCATCCGATTTCCCTCCTCGTAGGCTATAAAGCATAGGCAACGTGACGATCGTGTTTTGACACCATGAGGTCTGTTTGAATTTGTATGCGCTGTAGATGAGAAATTTAGCCAATGCAGCGCGACTGCTCGCGCACTGAACACACGCCGGCACGATTTATATCGAAACGGGTAGGGTTGGGGTTGAGCCCAGCCTCCTCGGTTCCGGAGCGTGAGCTTCCGCTCCCCACGTTCCTGCGCTGCGTCAACACGCTCGGCCACCGATATATTTTCTTTTTCATTAATATTTTTTTTTAAAGGTGTGTCACAAATTCACATAGGAAAATTGTTTAAGCAGTCTCAATCCAATGATGCACTGAGCGTCATCACGCGCAGTCGGAGCACGAACAAGACAACGGCGGTTCGTTTTCCTTGCAGAAAGATGTCTTCAAACCAGTCAGTATGCACGATGCTCGTCCGGGACACTGAGCTGCACTGAGCTATTCACCAATATATTTGGTGAACGCGGCACTATTCTATGTCTGAACTAAATGAGAAAAGGCGCCAGGGGCGTGTTTACGCAAGCAGTCGCGTGGCATATACAGTCCCTCAAATTACCCGCGTGCTTTCCTGCAGTTGCAATCGATCGCGCCTTTTTCTCCGCGCGGCTCTAGACTAATCTGTATTATCGACTGACGCTCATTCATACCTGGGATTCCGTGTTTTCGGGGTTCACTTTCCTGGGACTTCGGGGGTGTACTTTCGGGGTTTATATTTTCCCTGGATTCAATGTTTTCCGGTGCCAAGTTTGCTGTTTTTTACAACAACAAAAATTGGGGTTTATCGGGGGTTTTGTGGAAGAAAATAGGACATGGATTTCTCAGACATCCAGGGAATACGCGCAACCCAAGTACTTGACAATGCAATTCATGCAAAGGTGCAAGCGAGCTGGACAAGAATGACGATAATAATCCCTGGAGAAGGGGAACAAGGGGGACAAAGAACAAATACGAGGCAGAGTCAAAAAGTAACCGCAATCCGTGAGAAAATCAAATCTAGTGACAGACTGCTGCGCTGCAAATATGTTCTGACCTACTACAAGAGGCGGTTGTGCACGCCGGCCTGGCGACTTGATGGGAAATGTCACGTGACCACAACACATTCAAAATGGCCGCCTCCTTGTTAGCATGAACCAGGGAGGAGCACCGTTAGGTTATCCGATTTTTGGACGCAGAGGGCGAAAAACCTGCGGATATTCATCGCTGGATGCTGAAGCAGTACGGAGACGCATGTGTACCGCTTGGGCAGGTGTACGAGTGGCAGAAAAAGTTTCAAAATGGGGCGCCCAGTTTGACAGACGCACCTCGCTTCCGGCCGGGCTCACGCCTCAACGACGCCGAACGTAATCTCTGCTGTGGAACGGCTCATACACGGTAACCGGCGTGTCACCATCGATGAAGTGGCTGAAGAAGTGAATATTAGTCACGGCTCGACGCACCATATATATCAGGATATGGGAACAAAATCTTAATTTCATCAAATAATCATTGATTGAATGAGGTCCAGTTTACGCAGACTATGGTTAGTGGGCTGTAACTCCGTTTAATAACTGCAGTGTCTGTGACGTATAAGAGCGTCCGTGTGCTCAGGGAGAAGCTTCTCCAGAGAGCGCCGACAAGATGGTCCCCTACAATCACGCATGGTTCATTTTATCGTTTTAATTTAGTGTGAGGTAAACTCAGCTCGGAGAGTCTACAATGCACATACGAATGTGTCCGATGCAACGCAACGGACTAGCTGCCGTCAGCCTTCGGGGGTCGCATGGCTGACGGCAGCTATTGGCGACGTGAGCGGTCGAAAGCGTCGCTGTGATCGGTCTTCCACGATACGCCGAATACTGACTATGACGTCAGCAAAGGATTTCCCATCGACGGAAGTAAGAGGAATGGAAGAACTTCAATTTTGACGGTGTTGGCAGTGTGGGTTTGAGAGTGCTATGATTTCAAGCTTCCACCATGCTTTTTACAAACAGCTTCAAACTTGTTGTTCACAAGGTAATGACGTCACGAAAGGTAACCATAGGAGGGCGCCACCAAAACATCTCACCGCCAATAGCGCCGTAGTCCCTAACGTTGCAGAATAGTGACAACCTTTTTTTTTTTTTGTGTGTGTGTGTGTGTTTTTTTTAAAGCACATGCGCATTGACGCTTCCCGGTGCGAGCACGTACATGCTGACTTGTTTATGCGGCGAGAAACTGAGGGAGAGGGGGAGACGGGAGCGCACAGGGACGTCTGAACGCCGACCGGAATGATTAATGGGTCGACGTAAAGCTACCTTTGTCTCTACCCGCTCTTCGAGCGCGTTGGGAACGCCGAACGCTGGACGCCGGCGTTTGACATTCGAACGCGCTCGAAGAGTGAGCAGAGACAAAAGCAGCTGGCTTTACGTCTGCCACCCATTCATCATTCCGGTCAGAGCTCGGCGTTCAGAAGTCCCCGTGCGCTCCCGTGTCCTCTTCTCCCTCAGTTTCTGGGCACATTAATACCGTTTCACCATTCGAAGTTTAGTTTTCTTTTGTTTGCTGCGGCACGTGTTTGTGTCCTCTAACCTAAGACACGCTAACATCCTCTTAGCCATGGAACACGGCGTTTGCTGAAAATGGGACGCGTCCAGGCATGGAGATGTCAGAGTCTATTATGTTCAATACGATCAGGGGAACAAACGAAGTATACCCACGCGTATCGCTCAGATTGTCGACCATTGCATCCCCATTACAAATGGACGGCCGCCGCAAGCCCTCAGCCGAAAACAACGACAATCGGGGTTTGATTTGCTGACCTTCTGTCATAATTTCCGACTTTTGAAGGACTATCTTTTTACCCACTTGAATGTGAGGATTGCTGCCATCCGAACAAGGTAATTTCAAATTCAGCTACGATGTCACATAGCTATATAAGCTGCGGCATGTCCTCCACCGTGACTGCCAAGCGTTTATCGTTCTCAATTACAGCAGAATTAAACGTATACTTTAAAAATAGGCAATTTAGGTTGTGGCAGCTATTTTATTTCCTCTAATCCACTTACTGTCTCAGGCAATTAAAAAAATAACTTATGCATTAATTTTTTTGTTTTGTTTTGTTTTTTGTTTTACGTGTTAGAGAACTTTTTAACGCTATTTCAAAGGGCTTTCGATAAAACGGTGCTCGATGATACGGTTTCAATGAAAAGGCCTTCGATAAAACACGTTCGATGGAACATCCAGTCCCACTGAAATATCAGTCTACCTTTCGCCACGGCAATGGGGGTTAACATATTTTTCACCCGGCCCCACAACTTTTACACGTCAAGGGCAGAGGCGAATGTGTTCTTCGCCGTACAGTTTTCCTATGAACGCTGACGCAGTGCTTTTATCCGATTCATTCGTTGCATCAGAATGCACAGGCTTCCTGTTATAACTACATCCTTCATTAACCACCAGAAGGCCACCGTCAGCACGTCACAGATACAGATACTCGGATGATGATAGGAATCGAAGTGGCCAGACTGCATTTCGGAAACGCTCAACGAAGGCCACACACACTATGCCACACACGGCGCGCAACACCATCGAAGGCGCAGGCACAATAGCGCAGCTACGCAAAATGATTCGTTTGCCAGAAGAGAAACAGTTCCCGCAACCACGAGCGCGCCTTCCATAATGCTGCACTGAACCCCCTTGTCAGCGGAACCCGTTGGATCCGTAGTCGCGCCTTGATCAGCCATTCAAAATCAAGCGACATGGTCGTTCGCATCGAACCACAGATAAACAAAGTTTGGTACGGCAAAGCAATCGTCTCCAGCCCCCTCGTCACCTGGCTGACGGCATGGGAGATTAAAGACAAAACTGATCAACTTGCCGGACGTGATGACGAGCAGCTATCCGCCATGCCATGAGTAGAAACTGGGTAGAGGGGCACGGGACATCGAACATACTGTCTTGGAACATTCTCTCTTCGATATTTCTAAGGGTGCCAAGGCCCCCTCGCTCACCGCGCGCGATGCCCAAGAGAAACGCCGAGTGAAGCGTGTAGCACACCTATAGGTTCGTCTACGAGCCCATAGGGGCGACTACACTATTAAATTTATGAGACCATATACTAATAGAAGCGGCTGCAGGCAGGGCAATATCAGAGACCATAGACAAGGTCTTTGCACTGGGAGTCCGACGCCGTCACACTAAGGCCCAGACTGAAAGTAGGGCTGCAGCAATCCAGTCGCACCGTCTGCGTCGGCGCTGTTGTAGCGAGTACTGACGTTATGGTGTTGTCCAGGGACGTGCAGCATCGGTCAAGGGGGAGGAGGTACAAAGAATGAGGGTTGAAGGGGAGCTCCATGCGATTACTCAAGCCGCAATCGAGTCGATGCACGTGAAAGCAACACGAGTGTTGCTCCAGCGCACAGCGCGGTCTGCATATCTAAGCGGAAGCACGTCCACATCGCTAACCGTCGGATCAGCCGCGTGCCGAAGACTGCACGTGAAGCTTAGAGAGGGAAGAAGGGAGTGCTCTTTCTACAGACCCTCGATACGTTCGCACTTTGCATTTCGCGCACGTATATGCGGCCAGTCCGTCAATCACTGTCCACGAGCGAGTGCTGGAAGTATAAGATGTAGCCTTGACAGCTCACCTCTTGGTTTAGCGCATTTAACGCTACTTGCAAAAAAGAAGGGGAAAAAAAAATAAAAAAAGGGGGAGTTTTAGTTATTTTTCAACGAGAGTGTTATATAATGTTCTCCAATCGGCTTTCTGGGAAGTGACCCGCTTGTGGAAACGTGGACTGAGCAATTTACGGTCGCTCAGAGTACGTGTGCTGCTCCAGCTGCGGTACAACACAGATACTGGCGGTGCAATACAGATTTACTTATGTACACAATTTGGAAGCATAATACTTTATTTAAATAAGATCTGAGGAGCTGAATGCCTCAGCTAAGGACGTCCCGGATATATGCTACCTTACCGTCAATCATCTCTCTTCTTGCTTTTTTTTTTTTAATGCTTTTTTTTTGCGTTTTGGAAGACGACGAGAAACTTAGCGTAAAGGCCCGTTCACACTCTTGCGACCGAGTAAGACCGAGAGAGACCAGACCGGTTTTTAAGCCTCTTGCGATCTCTTAGGACCAGCTCCGCTGCAGCGCATCCAGTCCTAAGAAGTCGCAAAAGGCTTAAAATCCCGTCTGGTCTTTCTAGGTCTTACTCGGTCGCAAGAGTGTGAACGGCGCTTAAGTTACATCTGGAGAAAAGGAGATTATCAATCTCTCTGCAAACATAGGCTCGCAAATTTCTGAGAAATGTCTTTTAAGGCAATGACACGCGAATATTTTTTTCAAGATCGCGAACCCCGAAATTTCCGGAGCGACCGTTCACGGAAAGAAATGCCACAGCACAACAAATGTCAAGAAGGGCCGCCGCTCTTTCGAAATATGGTGCATCACTCAAATATCGAGGCGGTTTCTACAGTTACCATATTCATTTATTATTATTTTTATTGATGTTTTCAATGTCCTGCACTCTGCAGTTTGCACTCCTTTTTCAAAAAGAGAGCCGGACTTCACGACGTAAATGACCGCCACTCGTTGCTTCGGCCAAAATCCATTTTTCGAAGAGCGAAGCATCATTCGACAGCCATGCGCATTCGAAACCGCCAACAGGGGTCAACAAATTGGTAATATGGCTATAGGTGGCGCGAGCCGCCGTCCAATTTAAAGGGTTCAGCCGTACGCATTCACCCATCCATCCATCCATCGAGCTTTCCCAAACTGAAAGATTTCCAGGCTCTGAGAACGGCAATAGCATGTTCAAATGTTCCGGGGCTTTCCAGGGATGGATGGTTATAAAAGGAGGGAGGAGGAGGGTGTCACATCCGAGTGGGTGGGTGATGCAGGGGTGCCAGTGAGCTCAGCAGTGCGTGCGGGCGGCACTCACTTCTTGCGGCGACGGGACCTGAGCCCGGGTTGCTTGGCGCCGGGGGGGCTTCGACCGCCGCCGGGAGGACCGGGGCCAGGCTCGGTGGCCGGGGACCGCGCTGCAGCCCGGAACGCCGACCCAGGGTCCTCGGACACACTGGGCAAGGCAGGCCACAGTGTCAGCCCCCCGAAACCGCGCTCCGCCCGGGACCCTCCGATTCCGTCCTCCAATACCCTCCAGGGATCATCCATCCTCCACAGAGAAACACGAGAGGGGAAAAAACGATCGAAAAACTCCAATGCGGCTCCCTTCCATCCAATGCCGAGTAGAGAGAGCTGAATGTTGTGTTGGGCGCTTTCCCCTCTTACTACAGTAAAAACCCGAATGAGCGTCCATCCCCGGTGTTGAGATAAAATAGAAAACATACGAGGTGGGCGATCATTAGGGGTAAGCGTTTGTTAGGGATTTTACGGTATGCATTTTGACTGGAGAAACTATCCTCGTTATCACACCAAGAAAAAAGTACGAATTGCGCGTTACTCATGCACTGCACGAAGTAGTTTCCACAAGATTTTGTTGTCGAAGAAAGAAGCGATGATTTTGGCTTTTGAAACGTGTACGTCTTGATAACATGAAGCTAATCTAAGATGCACCTACATGACAAGACAAGGCAAGACAAAAAGGGGGAAATTAGGAACGTTCCGGGAGGAACCAAACTTTTTTTTTTTTTTTTCCACATTGCAATCAGTCAGGAACGACAGCGATGCTATGATAGCGGGAAACTGATAGAGGGGGTTTCTTGATTTTTTTCTTTTATTGAAAAAAAAGTTAGAACATCGCTTTTCCGATTTCCATGGTCGTGACTATCATTTTGCCATCTAAAGATAGTCAGGCGGACAAGGCAAGAAGAAAAATGTCTAAATAGCGCCAGGGGGCGATAGGTGTCAAGCGTTAGAGACAACTGCGAGAAGACATCCGAGACAAATAGGTGTGCGGCGACTACAAGGAGCCAAACAGACGATACGGATGCTTGCAGCAACTAAATTTGCAAGCAACGTGCGAGCGTTGAACGTTGCACGCGTTGCAAGGTGCCGTCGACGACGCTTCCGGAGGTACGAAAAGAAACAGATCCAAACGATATCAGGGAAAGCCTATAATTTTATTTTAACTAAAATTAAAGTGATTACAAGAAAATTGGGTGTTCTGCGTGTAAAACCAACGAAAGGCATCTGGCACGCCCTCTTGCAGGATTGAGGATTCATTTCGACCCCCTGGGGACCTCTTCACGTGCAACCGAAATCTCGGTCACACGGCGCCTTCTCCGTGATAAGCCTCCGTCAGATGGCGGGTAGTACCTCGGAAAACTAAAGTGACGTCTCCCGAGCTACGCGCTGCTCAAGCCTGACTTGGTTAAAATGAAGCAGGGACTGAATCCTCTGAAACATTTAGTTGCTCTAGAAGGCCCGATTGTCCAATACATTCCCCACGGTAACTTTCTAACCCCTTACCTACACACCAACTCATGTTTCTGGTACGCGCTGCGCCAAGGTCGTCACGGAGAATGCGCAGATCCCGCAGTCCCCGTGGGCAAATGTGCTTGTTTATCAACGGTCAGTAGGAGCATAAAAAAGTAGTAAAAAAACAAACAACGTAAGGTTTCGTTTTCAGTAATTGGCAAGTTTCGTGCTGGGAACTCTCAAGAATGTATTTTTCTTCGATAAGAACGCGACTGTTACACACAATCTCGCAAACAAAAGTTGTGAAAACAAACTGACCACTCGACGAGCCGTGACTTTCGCAATTTCCAGGAGAAAACGCCGCCGAACATGCTTGACGGAGAAAACAAGTTGCAACGGACGCATCTGCGGCCACACGCGAACTTTGCCTATCGATGCCGCAATGCTCTTCCACAAAACCTTGATAAAATGAAAATATTATCCTCGTTTACTCTCTCTATGGTCTTTGGACGTCCAAAGGAACGGGTCCAGCACAAAATCCAGCTCATATCAGCCCCGCTGTTGGATATCTCCTATTTATTTTTAAACAAAGCTCGACAGAGAGCGCATACGCTCTACGAGGTTGGTCGGATGAGTAACGAGACCGACTGCATAAAATAAGCTGTATACCGAGTATAGTTTCACTATACAACGCGATTCCGAGTGAAGAAGTCCCGCTGGGAAGAAGCCTTTCGTTGGGGACGTCTCTTTCACTCTTGGAAAAGTTATAGAAGTCTTCTGAGCTCTTGTCGGTCGTCTTGACATGATAAACTCGTATACGCGGTTCCCGATTTTAAGGGAAACAAAGGGGCCACGAGGGCCGCCTTCTAAGGGGGACCGCAGACACCCCCTGCGATTTGTTCGTCGAGGTCAAACACTCCCGTAAAGACAGCGAAGTGTGCACAGGGAGTCGTGAAGCAACCGCCAACTTCTGCCGATGGACAGAGAGCTCTCTTTGCGGCAATGAAATCTCGGTAAGTTCTTACGAGTGTCCCGTCCAATACATAACCATTACGAAGGAGGGAATATTTATTTTTCAACAAACACGCTCCATTAGGACATCGACTGTCGAATACGCAGTCTAGAAATTGGACAGACCGTAAAATCGTAAAAGTGTAAAATAAATTGCAGAAAAGAAAATAAGAAGAAAAAAAAAAAGGGGGGGGGGGGGGGGGGGGTGTCCCGCGTTAGAAAGCGAGACGCCAGCGTCCGGCTTTCGTATTCGAACGAGTTCGACGAGTGCGCTGGAGACCAAGGAAGCTAGCTTCAGGTCTACCCCCTAATCCTTCGAATCAGAGCTCGGCGTTCTGACGTCCCCGCGCGCTCTCTTATCCTCCTCTCTCTCACTTTCTCGGCGCATTGCGTTTTGCTTCGCGACGATGTTGCACGGATGGCGCGGGCATCGTCCTGTGTAGAGTCCCTGAATGAAAGCCCTGACGAGGCTGAGCTTTAGCGGCAGTGGCACGCCAAGTTCGCCGCCTCATGCGGTCCCCGCCTTTTTCGGGTGTCCCCGCTTCCTCGGAAGCACCTGCTTATTTCCTACCCCCTCGCCTCTTGCGACGTCATTACAAACTAGCTTTTCCCTCGAGTGCGGCCGGCGCAGTTCAAACTCCATGCGGGAAAAGCGAGCTTGAAACGTCGTCACGCACTGCTGGCAGTTCACTGCTTGAGTGGATTTCACGTATCGAACCGCTTTTGACAATGGGAATCTTTTAACACCACAATACCAACATGGCTGACATTTTTATCACCTTATGTCCTTTTGTATTTCTGGCATTGTTTTTGTATGTCAATGTAGCTATAAAGAGAGAAAAAGAAAAGACAAAAAAGAAGCGCTGTTGGCACAAGTTTGGTTGGTTCAGCACCTAATTCACAACCGGAGACCCCGATTCCAAACCGAGCGCTACCGCGCTTTCTGCGGTGTTTTTATACTGGTAAATTTTGGTATAACGCTCCTGCGTTACTTAAAGCGCGGTACAGGAAACCGATAGGAGACAGCCATTAGCGTATAAAGTGTTGAAAAAAAAAAAAAAGAACAGGTTATAAACTGATTTCAAGAAAGTGTCTTCGCAAGGAGGTTATTTGTTCTTGCATAAGTGGAAACCGATTTCTGGGTACCTTAGCTTAAAGTGTATTTGTTTAGGACTAGTGGCAAGGGCACCGACGCACGAGGCGCGTGTCTTCTAAATTATTTAAAGGAATTTGGCGGACCATGCAACACTGACGTCCCGTTTTCTTTTCTTTTTTTGTGTGTGTGTTTAGTTTGTGGCACGATGTTTGACGCGTTC
Source organism: Ixodes persulcatus (assembly GCA_013358835.2). NCBI lineage: Eukaryota > Metazoa > Arthropoda > Arachnida > Ixodida > Ixodidae > Ixodes > Ixodes persulcatus. The sequence goes on from JABSTQ010011543.1 coordinate 1,181,201, forward strand.
GCACATAACTTACGATGCGAAAACGTGTGCTTCAAAGTCTTTTTTTAACATTTATTTGCGCAAAAAGTATAATATGAACGTGAGTCCCCTCTTTCGCTATACCTCCCCATAACCACACCACAAAGCAACCTGCTTTTTTTTTCTTTTTTTTAAAGTAATTTGGGCATGTTAAAGAACTTGGTGAATCTCCCAATTTTCCATGTCCTTCACAACGACCAATCAAATTTCCTTTCACTAGAAAATTTATGTTTTGTTTCGAACTTCGAGGGGCCGCAGGTAAAACGAAAGTGCAGCACTTCATTCCCGGGCAAGCGCGGGGATCGAGTAAAACTCAAACGCAATTTCTTGAAAATATCAATACAGGCACAGACAAGGTGAGAAGGGCAGGGAGGAGGACCGTCCCGCCTCCAGCGCAATCTTCCTACCTTCAACAATGCTTCGGCGTCTCGCGCACCTCGAGCGTGCGCGCGCAGCCAAAGCACGGCCGAAGGCACAGAGCGCGTGCCCGAGGCCGGCCGTTCGAAGGACACGCCCCGCCGTCCTCCATCTGTCGGTAACTCTAAAATACGAGCAGATTCCAACTCACTTCTTTAGACCGCCGGACGCCGGATAGAGCAGTTCCGTCATGTACTGGAGATTGCTAAGGCTGCAATGGCGGAGCATACTGATTCTATACGGACAAGCCTCGTGCGTGTTCGTTTACAAGCGGCGAGCGCGCGCGAGACGGTATCCAAAATCTCCTTCCTAGGCGCGGGAACAGATGAGCGACGGAGCCACGCACGGTCGGGCACCGGAGGCGATAAAACCACGCGACCCTTTGCTGATCGCAGATACCGAGCGAAACGAGCCCGGGATCTCACCGGTCGCGGGTCACGTGCGATACGGGACGAACAGGTAAGCACTGTGGGATACAAAGAAGGAAAAAAAAGACTAGCGGGGCAAGATGCGTTTGGTTGCGATAGAGCGCGTTGTGCAGCTTTGAGCTCCCTATAGTTTTCGCCTACTACGACAGAACAAACTCGGTCATAACAAACTGAAACGCTGGCGCTGTCTACGAGGTAGCCCCGGAACTGCATTTTACTGGAGTGAAGGTTATTTACAGGTAGCCACTTACCCCTGATTGGAGGCTAACACCTCTCCTGGCTCCCTTCCCCCTCCCCTCCCTCCCTCCCACCCTTCCTTCCCCCTAAATAATCTACAAAACAACAAACAGAATTTGCGAGATCAAATGTACGTATACTACCTATGAGAAACGGTCGTTTATAACGTTGGAAAACGCTTTATAAGCTCTCCATAAAAGAGTAATGCGTAAAAAAAAGGGGGGGGGGGGGATATAGGCAAATCGCGAGTGTGCAGGACTATTCGATAGACGGCGCCAGTGCGTTCTCTAGTCGTATGGGAAATCACAAGCTGCACAATGCGAACCGGCTCTGTGTGAACCTTTGTACCTTTGATTTACAGTTTACACATCCGCGTACCGGTGCTGCGCACGCGCACAACCCCGATTTCCGAGGACCGATGGTTTTGCGCATATGCTGTTCGACAGCAAACGGGTGAAAGAAACTACAAGTCGTGAATATGCACTACACCGCGCGAGTGTGTTAGCACGAAAACGACATCGAAGCTTTTCTCGAAATTTGAGCACCAAAGTTTACTTTGCGGTAATATTATTATTATTATTTTTTATGGCAGCTTATTCATGTTAAGAGAACGGGAAAAATCGACGATCGCTGTTCGTGATAACGGTGTCGAGCTTTGTATAGGATAGGTTATTCAAATCGCGGTTTCAGTCAGCCCTGCACCGGAACACGCGGGGTCAGGCGCGAATGTTTTGAATTGTAGTTCCTTCAACTCGAACTAGCGAAAGGCGCATTATGCAACGGCGAGGAACATTAATCTAGAATATCGTCTTGCGAATACTTAATGCGCCGCCGCTTTCTCGGCTGTAAGACCCCCCCCCCCCCCCCCCCCCCCCCTCCGACTACATCCGCAATAAACCTTCATTCGATCGGATGCATCATGCGTTGCATTTATATTTTCTCACCGTGCACGTTTACGTTTTCTACAGCTTCTCCAGATCGCATAAGAAATTAGACAAATCGCGAAAGTTTAAATGTATACCGAGTGATTTCCCTCGTCTTTCTCGTTCGGCTGCATCTCACTTTCCAGTCGCTCCTAACCACGCAATAAAAACGTTAAAACAAATTAATCTTTTTAAACAGGTTACAGTTGCAGAGCAAGTGGTACTCAAAGCGGCTTGGTCCCTGAACAGCGTCCCCCCACCAAGATATATACGCTCAGAACGGGCAATAGGGAGTTTTCGTAGATCGCTTTCGCCGTCCCGCAACGCTCTGCGCAACCCGCTACGATACCCGGAACTGTACAGTCAAGGCCATCGGCGCGCAGGCGCAGTAGCGGCATCTTCGTTGCGGAGGGCTTAGCGGAGGGTGAAACGCGGTCTACGAAAACTCCCTATTAACTCCTCCAATTTAGCAGGAGTTTCTCGCGATTTACTGGACCATATAAGGCGACAAGATATAGGTCCGGACCGCACCATGTTGCTGCAACTCAACGTAGACGATCGCGCGAGGCAATGCCAAGCAACACGATCTGAGCGTACGAACATCAAAAAAATTTCACTAGTTGCTGTGTCAATTACATAATCGCGAATCGCTCAAAAACTGAAAATAAAACGAAAATATCACGTTTAATCTTCTCCCAAACCCTATAAAATGCAAAACTCGTTCCTAAAGAAGTAAAAAATAAAATACACCACGTTACGATAAAGTAACACTTTACGTATCACCTGACCTAACGCGTTACGCATTTAGAGGGACACTGACACCCTCAAAAAACATTTTTTTTTTTTCATCTTTTGTCACGCGATTTAAAATGGTGTCGGAAGACTACCCAATTAATATTTCGCTACAGAGTCACGTATATTTTTAATAAAGCCAAAAAACGCAACTGCTCAAACCGAAACCGAAATCTGCGCACGAAGGAAACAGTGTGCCGCAAATCACGTAGCAACACCCGACCGCGCGCTGTCTTTTTTTCCCGTTTTTTTTTTCTTTTTTTTTCGTTTTTTTATTTTTTTTTTTCCCCGCAGCAAACGACATTTGTTGCGGGATCGGTTTGCCGTGCGATTCCTTTGCAGTTATGTTTGTTCCGCTCGCTGTTCTTCATTTCAAAATGAGTTCTTTTGTACATCGAAGAGTTGGAAATGAGTAGTGAGTGCCCGTGGTGAATTCCCGTGATCGGATCCGAAAAGAATACCCCCAAGATGTTGCGTGAAGAGCTGCCTCACATCTCACATGTCCTGCATCCGAAAGTGGCACTGTGCGGCAGAGTCTTTCACAAGTTTCCGAAAGATCAACGGGATCGGGACCAATGGCTGGCTGCAATTCCTGTAGAACATTTATGGGCACCTCGGAAAGCGGACGCTACCCGATTTATATGATCCTTGCTATTTGTGGAAAGTGACTACATTGAGTTCGCAGGTGTCGAAAAGAGAATCCCATACCATTTAGTTCAGCGACGTTTCGTGCACAACATTTTTTTTTTTTTTTCAGCGATAATTGTAAAAAAGAAAATGTAAATATCGCAAAATGTATGACAAAAAAAAAAGGGTACGCCCACATTTGGGACTGTACCTGCGTCCGCTGCGTGTGAAGCGGACATATTTCCACTGAGCTAGGGAAAATCTTCGTAGTAATCAAGCCGGTCGACTGTAGGTCGGAAAGTTAGCTTCCGATTTCTCTCCAGCAAAGGCACTGCCGGCTCGAAGTCGGGCAGCACCACGCATGGGCCACATTCGCACCTAGTAAAGAAATCGTACGCGTGCATATTCAACTCGAAGTACGCACTTCGTGCTTGACGTTTGCGCGAGCGATGTCTTCAGCCACGAGAAGGGGGCGACGGGTCGGCGACGTCTTCGTGCAAATCGGCTTAGTGGTCGGGCGTGTCGTACGGGATGAATACCAGTTCTTTTGATCGGTCCAAAATTTCGCTTTCAAAGGAAGACAAAATTCGCCGGTATCGCGAACGACAATTCTGAAGTAGAGGTCCCACGCCCGTCGTCCGCTGCCGTCGCCGTCCAGTCCGCGAGCTCCAGGATACGCGAAACGACGCCATGTTGAGAATTACGTAGCGAACGCACAGAATGCTTCCGATTCTCTGTGCAACGTTTTTTTTTTTTTTAATCAACGTATCTGCAGTTTTTTGGAAGCCACAAAAAATGGGTTTCATATTTTTTTTTTCTATTTTTAATATTGAGTTTGTGTTTTCAATAACCCACGACTTTGATTAAATTCGGTGGTTGTGTCTAAACCTTAGAAAACGGCCCGTGACCACGGAAAAGAGAGTGAGCGCGACTAAAACCGGCCAGCTCTCGATCGGCGGTTTTCGGGCGGAAAGAAACCGAATTTCGAGCCGCAAATTCTGTTCTGGGTAGTTGGGCTCTCATATGTCACGTACAACTAAAAACTTCGGCGAGCATAAATACCCTGTCAGTGTCCCTTTAATAGGGAGCTTTCGTAGACCGCGTTTTCTCCTTTGCTAAGCCCTCCGCAACGAAGAAGCCGCTACTGCGCCTGCGCGCCGATGGCCTTCACTGTATAATTCAGGGTATCGTAGCGGGTTGTGGAACTCTACAGTGAAGGCCATCGGCGCGCAGGCGCAGTAGCGGCTTCTTCGTTGCGGAGGGCTCAGCGGAGGGGGAAACGCGGTCTACGAAAACTCTCTCATCACTTTGCAACGTCTACAGAGCAGATTAGTTTGGTAAGAAAGGGAGTTGGAAGAGACCTGCACTTTGGTAGGCGCTGAGATAGTAGGGAGTTGTGGTAGATCGTTTTTCTCTTCCGCTACGGTATCCGTAAAGAAAACGCCGCAGCTGCGCATGCGCGCCGCCAGCCTTGTCTGCATAGTTCAAGGTCTTGTGGCAGATTGCGGAGCGCTATCCGGGTGCTTAGCGGGCTGCGGAAACGGTCTACTACAACTCCCTAGCATAAAAGTGGCTCAGTTGACGTGTGGGTAAAACGGTACCCCACACCCCTAAAGCGCCCGGCACAACCAGGGATCAGTGCAGAAAACGGAGGCAACGCGACGCCCCGCATCCGGTCCGCGGCGAGCCGAACTAGCCGCTGCCGTCCAATTATCATGCAGGCTATGTGCGCAGAACGCGAGACATCCGTAGCGCGTGTCTGGGCCGCATGGGAAGCTTATCGAGCAAAGGCCGCTGGAACAGACTGCACCGCCTATCTTCTGGCTACTGGGTTGTTTCCCGCAGTCCGGCACTGCACAGCACGGCATCATGTGGCCGAACAATGTTTGCCGAGTTCTCGGGCGGCCTGCAGCACTCGAATATAGTCTGCGCGCTCGACGAGGGACCCAAATATTTGCCCCTCGACGACCACTCAAAACGAGCGCGCATACTTCAACCTCGATTACAGTGGCTGCTTGCGAAAGGACTTACAGACGACACGGTTCTACTTGCCCCAGGCACAGAAGGCTGCCGAACGCATGTCCATGAACGCTTGCTCGATGAGATGATGAAAAGACGCGGAGAGGAGAGATTTACGTGAATTCATAAACCCATCGATCCATCGTTTTCGCCAGCATCTAATTACCGACAAATCATGAGTCCTTTGTGCGATTCCACAGAGAAGCAATGCCGACTAAGGAATGGCTCGTGCGAGAAGGATTCCAAACAAGAGAGAAACCAGACCCCAAAGAGCAGCGAGGAGGAGGAACGGGAACGGCACTCCAAACAGTATTTTCATTTTTTTTTTTCTTATCGAAGATTGACTGTACTTCGGTAGAACACTCCTAACAATCAATAACTAAAAAAAAAAAAAAAGAAAATCCGGAAATATATCCGACGAGAGAATAACCGTCGAGTTTCCGGTCAGTCTTTAAGAGAAAGCTATTCTGGTCTCCCGCGGCTTCGAACATGTAAAAGGGGAGCGAAGCCGCGCTGACCACACGCACGGCAAATAACGGCCAAAGCACTTAGCGAGAAGAACCGTACACCCCTTTCTTGGTCCGTTTTCGTTCCACCGTCGGCAAGCGCGAACGCGCATCGGCGCGCAGGAGATCCCCTCGTCACGCCATCGCCAGTGCACGGAAGTCCCATAGAGCGTTCGGCTCCACCGCCGAGCAGGAGTCCGCGAAGGCCGCGCAACACAACGTACACGCTAAAGTAACGGAACATGTTACTCCTCCCTGAGATTCAAAAGTAACGACCTACTTTGTTGGTACTTTGAATGTGTGTCGTTTTTTTCTGCACCAGTAACCGCCTTCGAATTTTTTGCGTCGCTAATAATGCCTATAGCCTTGTAACGCCATTCATGGGCATCTTTATTTTCTCGTTGGCGCGTTTTTGCCGCGAAAGTCACAGGCGCGAGCTGGGGTGAAAACCAAATAGGGTAGCTTGAGTTGTGCACGTGGACGCTACTCTCCAGAGGTAACGCAAATACGTTAGCCGTTCCTTTCCTAAGAAAGTAACCAAGTCGTTACTTCGTTACCGAAAATTAACCAGACAGAAGCAACGCGTTCCCTGTAACGTGCTATGCACAAATCTGCCAATGGGGCCCGCAGAGTTGGGCTTCGCCGCAGTGTGCCAAATGAACGCCCGCCGTGCCTGGAGCGGTCGGCTTCACCGCGGCGCTGCAGGACAGTACGGCTTAAGTAGCCGTTTGGTTGAGCGACACGAGACGCGTCCCCTGGGACGGCTTTGTTCCTCGTACGACCGGCCCGTTCGATGCTCTTCGTCGTTAGCTCTTCCAGTCATGCGACGGGGGTAGCTCAAACTTAGTCTGTTTGCAACGTAAAGGCTGGTTTCACAAATTTGCGTCTGAGTATGACCGAGTGCGTCGCAACGGCTTGCGACCCTTTACGATGAGACACTGGCGCCATTTGTCCAGTAGCCCTGGAACGTTTCCGATCGGCGAATTTTTCCTTATTTCTCACGCATCGTACTTTGCCCGGGGGCTTGAAATCATAATGTGAACGTCATAAGCGACTATTATCACTGCTGATCCGTAGATGTGATCTCGCAAATACTGCAAAACCTTTTGTCTGTTTGTACCTTTTTGCAAACGCCCCAAACCTCTTTGCACACGCCCCCGACGCAGAACGAAGTGTTCTAGGGATACCTAATAGGTGGCGCCGTGTGTCAATGTGAGGCTTCTGTAGTTTATGTCCCGTGAATTCGATTGTCGCACTTGAATTGGGCTGAAGAAACCGTAAACTGCATTTAATATTGAGGAAAAAAGAAAAAGAAAAGAGAAAGAAACGTGCTGGGATTGCTGTAGGTGTAAGACATGCGGCGAGCCTCTCTGTCGCCTGCTATTTGTCCAAGACGTCACGACCGGCACCTCCGAGCCAGCTTTTAGTGGCGAGCGAGAGTCCATCTGACCCCGCCGATGACGTCACTTTATCTTATTTTACCCGCTTCTCCCGTGCTCTCCTGCGCTCGGCGTGCAGTAGCAGGCGGGGCTGCGGTCAAACTGTAATTGGCGATCACGTCGCTCCTACCGATAAAATTGAAAGAGAACTTTTGACGCATCATCTTTAAGGCGTTCACGTATACGGGGGCATACGTTCAAACTTTCAGTTTTTCCAAATTTATAAACCTCTCCGGCTTCCTTTTAACTACGAAAACTCCAGCCCAAACTCCCACAAAAAAAAAAAAAAAGAAAAAAGACGCCACTATTTATTTAGTCCGAACGCATTATTTTACTGACGTAAGGGAAAGAGAAAAGCATTGGAGCCCACAAGAGTACAATTGCGCCTAATGTCTGAGGCCCAATGTGCTTCGGTGAATTATATATAGAAAACGTCTTTTCTTTTTTTTTCTCTTTCTTTTTTATTTTTTAGAAAGGCGAACCTTTTTTTGGCAGTCCTTTTTTTGCAACATATAATCACCAGAGTCGGCACAGGGAAACGCCGAGGTACAGACAAGCATATCGAAGAGAAAATACTCGATTCCGATCAATATCCTCTCTGCTAACAGGTGTTAGTATAGTGGTGGCGTCATGCCAGTTTTCCTCCGCTTTTTTTTAACGTGAAACGTTTTTTGGTTCGTATTAGGGGAAAGGGGGGAGGAGGGGGGGGGGGGGGGGGGGTCGCCAGAAGCCCAAAACGTTGACCGCGAAGCTCGACGCTGATTGGCTGGTGGAAAGATCACGTGTCAACGCTAACTGGCCGATTCCGGTGAGTATTGGAAGTTCTGGAAAACCGCCAGGCTTTAAAAACCCGGCTAGCGCCAATATCTTTATTCTAGGAACTGCTATCAAGTTTATATGCCACGTGTTATCTTACGCAGAGCACCGTGAGCGTAGGCACCGGGCTCGGTAACGTTCCTCCGGAGAGATATCGGAACGTTTCTCGAGTAACGATTGCCCAGCAATTTGCTACATGGTTTTATCGTTCGGGCAAGCCGAACACTCGCGTCTATGATGGGGTATAAAGTACTCCATCATAGACTCGCGTCTATGATGGAGTTGCCGGACTTCTAAGATACAAGTCCGTGGCGCCAGAAAATTACACCATCTTCCCGAGGGGAACCATGGGGTGATGCGGAGCATCGCGGATCGTTATTAACGGTGTTATTAACGGTGTTAGTAACGTTGTTAGTAACGTTGTTAACTTGCGTGTTATTACGTTGTTAACTTGCGTTGGTTACCACACATCGCGTGAACGTTGTTGGAAACTCCGCGATGCTCCGCATCACCCCATGGTTCCCCTCGGGAAGATGATGTAATTTTTTTAATTGCGTAGACGAAGGTGAAACGGTTAACGAAGGTCTTTATTGAGCAGCGTCTAGTACTTGAGGTGTGCACTTTGCTTTGATGAGGATGGCTTTGTGGTCGCTGAAGTGAACCGTGAGGGGATCTTGGTGTAGTGGGTGGATCTTGAAATTGGTGAAGACGTGATCAATGCATGTGCCGTGAATGGTAGTTGGCTGTTGTTTGCGGTCGTCGTATGATGTTGCAGCGTGTTGCAGCGAGTGGTGTGATGACATGTACTCAACTATCCAATGGCTCTTCGTGACGCTGACATTAAAGTCGCCAATGAGCATGAAAAGATGTGTGTCTGCGTATTGCTTTTGGTAGTCACCCATGGCCTCGTCGATGTACTGCTCCACTGCTGTGCGTGAGAGGTTGGGTGCGAGGTACATGGTCATGACGTTAACGCCGTAGACGCTAGCGGCACAATGCTCGCCGTTGCTACGTTGGTCAGCAGTGGGGCGCAGTTGTAGGTCCAGCGCGTTGACGGAACGTTTGTCGGAACGCTTGACGTAGATTTCCACACCGCCCGCAGGTCGTCCAAACCCCTGCGTACGCGCGACCGTAGCGTAGCCCGCAATGTCAACGTTCATGCGCCAACCCACTAACTGGCGGGACTGTTGCTTCCATCACACTTCATCGGAATAACGGAGGGAAGTGGAGTCAACAGCGCTGAACTGAACGCGCGCAGCGCGCTACCGCTGCTTATATTCACACTTGAAGGAGAGGAGACTAGAGGAGGAGAGTTGCGCATGCGCGCGCGGTGTGAGTAGAAGCGAACGCACGCGAAGTGCACGCAGCTGGTAGAGAGAGAGAGCGGAGAGAGTAACGCGCAGCTGTTGGAGAGAGGGAAGGAGGAGAGTTGCGCATGCGTAGTGTGAGTGCGGACTACGACGCCGCGGGACATAGACCCGAGCAAGAGATGCTCCGCATCTAAAAAACACGCCATAGGCTAGTGCTTCCCAAAGTCTGCCACCCTGCGACCCACCAAAAAAAAAAAAGTCTCGTAAAAAAAAAAAAAAAAAGAACGGAAACAAATAAAAAATACGGTACATTTTTTTTTTTTATTTGAGAATACTGTCAGCCCTATCTTGAGGGCCATCTCAAGGAGGGTACGTACAGGTTACAAAAATACGCAATAAAATGCCGTGAACAGTAGATAAGCAACATACATTTACGAGTAGTACAAGCATGTGCACCCATTCAAAGGATGCTGCAGTCTCTATGTTCACAATTTCGTTTGGTAGCAGGTTCCAAGCCTCAATCGTTCTTACAAAATAGGATTGCTCGACGGTGTCTATTCGGCTATTGAATGCTTGGACTGTTTTGCAGTGGTTCAGTCTGCCTGACCTTTTTCTACTTGCTGGTGGAATGTATGTATTTGGGCTCAAGTTAAGGTTGCAGTTAATAATTAGAAGACAAAATATGAATCGCGCAATTATTTGTCTTTCCTGCGATAGTTGTACGGAGCATTTCCGTTGGAGATGTTATCCACCTATAGTTGGAGTGAATAAAGACAGCAGCTTGTCTTTGCACTTTTTATTAATGTCTTCTTTTTCTTTCTTTTTAGTATAAGTGTTTCACAAGACACTACTATGTTCTAAAGACTGAACTCCATGGAGCGAATTATGCGACGAATAACTGACAACTACGCCCGACGGCACGCTCGCTTTGCGCGTGACGTAGCAGCCACTGTGCTGATGCTACGCGCAGAGCAAAACCCGCCGGGTAAAATTTGTCGATTTTTCGCAGCATATTCGCTTCATGGAGTCCAGCCTCAAAGTAAGAAACTGATGCGGGTCTGTATTTGAAGACAAACACCTAGACTTCATTTGATCTCCAGGATCACGAATGTCGAGATAATTTTTCAATTTGGTGCACGGAGGCCGCAGAAATAACTTTCAAAAGTGCCGCTGAAGCCCCTCCTTCCCGGGGCGTGACGTCATATTGGGAGTTTTCGGAATCTCCGCTCTCGCGCATCTTCAGCACCTGTCAAAGATATATGCACGCGAACTCATGCTATTTTCAAAGAGGTCAGAAAGAGACGTCACGACTGATGTCGGTGCGGGGGAATATACCCGGCAAGCTTGCAATGGACCTTTTGTAGAAATAAGCGGTGCGCATGCGCGGAGTATTTCATGCGCCTGGGTTCGAGAGTATCTAGTTCCAAACAATCCGCCATCTTGCATTTCTCGCCTTTGAGCGGTTTCGTTGGGTCGACCTCGGGGCGGAAGATTACGCACGATAGGGACAAAGGTGAGCTTGGGGGAGCCGTATCTAGGTCACATCGCCTCAATGGGTGAACAGGATGTAGCTGACGTTTTGGGTGTGGAACGGTAGGGAGAGGCCTTGAGCGCGCGTTGTTTTTCAGTCACCTAATCTCGAACCGATTCGCGTGTCTAGGTGGCAGCACATATTCGCCAAGAGGTCCATTGCACGCGCTGCGCACACGAGCGACACGCGCTAAGCCTGGTTCAGACAGTTGCGTTGGACTGCGTTGGACTGCGTTGCGGCAGCGAGAAACCAGGGCATCCCTGCTGCTTATATGATATCGCGTGCCAAGATGATTCCTTAGATTGGATTCCACGCTTCATACAAAGCACAGATGTGCCGATTACTCGCTTTCAGTTCTCGCCGCAACGCAGTCAAACGCACTCAAACGCAAGTGTCTGAACCGGCCTTTAGGCGGCCCAAAGATCTTAGTATGACGTCACGACTGGTCGGAGGTTTTTTGTGTTTTCTCGCGTTCCATCTTCGGGGAAAACGAAAGTGGTTTCATTTCGTTTATTTCCGCCTTAAAGGCTCGGTTAGGGCATTACATAAGAGGGGGGGGGGGGGGCAGTATAACGACGAATACAATAGCAGACGCAATAGTATAATACAATAATAGAACAGAAAAATAAGAATAGGAGAAATTATACATAATGGGCTAGTAAGAGATTGTAAAACACTGTTGCATCAGCGGTGCTAACGATGGAGCATGGCAACTGCTTCCTTTCTGTGATGGCATATGCGAGCAATTATTCGTTGAACGCGTTAGTTTTGCCTGAAATTCGTTTAATTGCGCAAGCGTTATTCAGGCGGGATGATATTCTATCGGGGGATGAGAGCAAAGCGTCAGGACTGATGTTCAGATTCACGGGATAAAAATACGTCCAAATTCACCTCTTAATTATTACGAAATTCGAACACCAACCAAGCCCTTCTATAGGGACCCTACGTTTCAAGGCCAATTCGGCCTCTTCTTCAGGGGCGACTACGGCTATGGCCGTTGAGGAGCAGTGTCTTTTTTCTTCTACGGCGGGTGTCTGGTCTTCTTTTACGGCTGTGCCTTTTCAATAAAGTGACGAAGCCCATTCACATAGGCGGATGGTAAAGCTCCGCGCGACCTATTAATGTTCTGTGGCGTTGTTTGAATGTGCCATGATTCGAGGAACAGTCTTTTTCGAGGATTTTTCTCAACGTCAATGACGCAAGCGCTATCAAAGTCAATAGGATGGTCCTTGACGTCACAGAGCTCAGCGACCGCGCTACGCTCGTGATCAAGCTTGCGCACGTCGTTTTTATGTTGACGGATTCTCTCTGTAAAGTTCTTTGTTTCGCCGATGTATGTGGCCGCGCAAACCCCGCAAGGAATCTTATATATATATAACGCCTTGGGCCCTTTCTTTACCCGGGCGATCTTTTGGGCGTGGCATGAGTCGTCCAAGGGTAGACACAGGCACGGCCGCTTGATAAGGGACTCCCCTTGGGAGCGGCCTGCCGTATGTCTCGCGCCGCCGGTGAGAGCGATAGTTCTACTTTACCCCGCAGCGCCAGCCGTGGCGCTCGTTATCGGCGAGAGAGGCGCAGTCCGCCCGGCGCGGCCCGGTGTGGCTAGGGTGCCTACATGTTTCCGCTCCGCTTCCGGAGCGGCGGAAACATGTAGGCACCCTAGGTGTGGCTATTTAGATTGTTTTTCGTGAAGCGGCAAGTCTCATTTGAAACGAGTGCCAGATTGCATGAATGATGTGACAAATCTGTGCCGAATAGAAGCACATAATTCTTTCTGCGAGGAGCTCACTCAGCTGCAGGCTGCGCGTTAGAGCCGCATTCAGCTGGCAGTATGAGCGAATTGTCGTTTTCTTGTTCCCGACCCCGTTTCTATTACCACTGTAATGAGTTATAGTTGGATATAGCTAGGCCGTATGAGTTACGATTTTAACCGATGCTCGAGCACGCTCGAGCTGTGCCTTTTATTTATCTGTGAGGGACAATAAGAAAGGAATTCCTCGTGCATAACTTCTGCAATATAAACTTCATTGTTCACGAACAGATCAAGGGAGTCATATAGTTCGCAAGCGGAATACCTTTCGGGAAAGAGGCTTCCGCGAAAGTCTCAATATATTCTCTAGAGAGCTGTTTAGGTCACCAGCCGAGTTAGCCAGAAGAGGTCTGAGGAGCTTCCCGAGAAAAAGCTCGCAGAGTTCTTAGCTGTGGTACCGGTCTCTGCCGTTAGTACACCACATCAGCGGGCAGTCCATAAGGTGTGGAAGCTCAGCGCTCGAGAGAACCTTGCCAATCCGTCCAGAACGACGAATCTCTGTCAACTGTAGAGCCCTCTCGACAAAGGTGCAGACGAGCTTGCACGGCCAGACAGCTTCAGGTCGTGGATAGCTGAGTCCTCTTTGGTCAAGGCTAAACACGAACTGATTTTCTCCGTCACGAGATTCATTTCCCTTAAGTTACAGCTTGCATTCAGGACACGTCACCTGCAAAGTTTAGCGGGTTCTACACATTAGCGTTCCTTGCTTAAATCTGTCTTGAAATTCGTTGCAGGTTTGTCGCAGTTTTTTAATTCGCTCGTTCAGTCGTTTGGCTTGCATTTGAAGGCGGTGCGCGTTTTTCTTTGCATCTTCCATGAAGCCTATAGCTGTCAAATTGAATGACGTCTGACATTCTTTCACTTCAAACTCTTTTTGCAGGCAAGGTTCAATAGCCACGCACTCATCAACAGCTTGTCTTCTTTCTGCAGGGGACTGCATTTTGCGTTGTCGGCTTCTACCGCTCGCATGCGACGTGGACGCGTTAGGTGGCACACGAACAAGCGTTCTGCGTCTCTTTGAACCTGCTGGTTGCATGTACAACGAATACAATGGGAATTGAGTCGGCACCGCTATCGGTCGCAGTACCTTCCGCTTCATCCCTACCTTGTAGTCCTCCGCCTTAAATGCCTATATGTACAACCTCGGCTTTCTACAGGGAAGATAATCCACATAGCGCTCCCCTCTCCTAAGCTGCGAGGGGGAGCCAGGTTGGGGCAAGGTAAAATGTGAAGGGATATAGGAAAAGAGGTGACGGGCAAAAGTGGAAAGCGCGAAGTGTACGTCGGCCTTTAAAATGAAGGGAGCGCACGACGCTCCTGGAGCTTGGTTGCCACCGGCTGCCCTTCTCGCTGCCTTCTCGCGAAATGTTCTTCAACCAGGCATCCCAAAATTTCTCTCTAGACGGAAGCTTGTGATAGCAGAGTTCCGGATCTCTCGCAGCATTTGACTTACAACGCGGCACGCAACAGTTTTTAGACATCGCGTGCTCCGTAACCCATCTGCACGCTTTAAAACTGTGCAGAGGCAAACAAAAGGCGGCTGTCTACGTCTCTTCTTTCTCATCCATCAGTGGTTATCGCCATGAAACTATAGAAACGAGCAAAAAAACGATCGAAAACACAAACCACGCATGCGAGCACAGGGTAAAACTGCGATATTTTCTCCGCGCAAAGTGGTGCAAAGGTGGGGGACAAGCGATGTTTGCGGCCTTTTGCAACCGCGACAGCGCCTCGGTATCGGCGAAGCCAATGACGGGCAGATATTTTCTCTGGGTCGCGAAGCAAGAGCGCGTTGGGCGCCTTTTCATATTTTCTCTGGGTCGCGAAGCAAGAGCGCGTTGGGCGCCTTTTCTATACTCTTTTTAACCTTATGATGTACCGCAGGAAAGGCTACAAGCGCGAGCTCCTTGCTCTATAAGGCACATCTCGGCGGCACAAGCTCTCGTGCGTTAAGAGTAGCTCCCAATGCTATGAGCTCGCGCTTCTAGCATTGTCTGCGGTACAACATAAGGTGAAACGGAGTATAGCTTTCAGCTCACGAGACCACTCGCCGATGTGCAGCGCCTCCACGGCAGATTTTTCGGAAAAAATCGGCAGGCCGCACCAACAGGGGGATCGAGAGGCCGTGACACAGGTTTGTGCGCTAGTTGGATGCCCTCTTTAGCAAGCACACGTGCCAGTGCCTCGCTTGTTCCGTTGATGTAGGGAACGCTGATGCGCGAGGTTGGGCGGGAATTCGCACTTGACTGTTGCTGCACGTGTCGTTGGTTTCGGCCTACATGGCGGGCAACGCGATGGATGAAGCTGCTTGTGTAGCCGTTTTTTTAAGGTCAGCAATGACAGTTTGTTCCTCCTTTCTTTTGTCCTCTTCTGATGAGCAGATGGTCTTTGCCCTGGCTAAGAGTGTCCTGACCACAGACGCTTGTGGTTGGCTGGTGGCTGGATTCAAACTGGAGGTAGCGTCCAGTGTGCGTCGTTTTTCTGTATACAGAGAATTTTAGCTCTTCCCTTTGCCAGTTTTACTAGCACGTCCAGGAAAGGTAACGTGCCGTCCTTTTCGCGCTCCACAGTAAACTGGATGGCCGGCTCGGTGGTGTTGAGATGCGCCAGGAATTTGTCCACTTCAGACTTTTTAAGGACACAGAAGCAGTCATCTACGTACCGTAAGAAAATCTTGGGTGGTGTGGATAATGACTGCAGTGCCTTCTGTTCAATAGCTTCCATGCAGAGGTTTGCCGTGGTGACGGAGATGGAAGCACCCATCGCGGTTCCACTGGTCTGCTTGAAGAACTCCCCTTGAAGCTGAAATATGTACTGTCGAGGCAGAGCTCAAGGAGGCGGCACAGTTCGTCCACGCTGTGGTTCGTTCTGTCGCTGAGGCTTCTGTCTTTTTCTAAAGCGTTCCTAGCTGTGGCGACTGCCAGGAGAACAGGAACACTTGTAAAGAGCGAGATGACGTTGAACGATACCATAGTGTCCTCAGCGCTCAACTTTAATTGCGCAACCTTCTCTACGAAATCGCTAAAAATTGCGCACATAGGTCGTCGTATTTCCCACAAGAGGAGAAAGGGTGCGATGAAGATAGTTGGAAAGAGCACGAAGTGGAGAGGTGGTAAAATCTACAATAGGGCGAAGAGGCACGCTAGGCTTGTGAATCTTTGGAAGACCATACAAGCCTGGAGCAGATCCATTCCTACAGAGAAGTCGCAGGTGGAGGCTTCTTGAATCAGGGTGCTTCTTGAAAATGTCCGCTAGAACTTTGTTCATTCTTGCCTGGACTTGTGATGTCGGGTCTTTTGGCAGCTTTTTATAAGCGGAAGTGTCAAGAAGATCGTGAACCTTCTTTTCGTAGTCATCACGGTATAAGACGACAGTCGAGTTGCCCTTGTCGGCTGGAAGGAGCACAATATTGTCATCTTCTCGAAGCGCTCGAAGTGCTTTTACTTCGTCCTTTGGCAGGTTGTGTTGTTGATGTTGCGGTATCTTAGACAAGATGCCGATCACCTTTTGTCGGGTTCGTTCGCGAGAGCTTGGATTCATGTGCGCAATGTCGTCTTCAAGGGCTGCGACACTGCTCCTCAACGGCCATTGCCGTAGTCGCCCCTGAAGAAGAGGCCGAATTGGCCTTGAAACGTAGGGTCCCTATAGAAGGGCTTGGTTGGTGGTACAATTTTGTAATAATTACTTACTCCCGACCAGACAGATCTCTGTCAAATGTTTACTTTTAAATTCACCTCTGTCTCGGTATTTTTTTTTTTTTTTATGAAGTGTTTCATTTTTTTTTTTAATATGAGTTTTATGTATGTTTTATATGGGAAAGATTTAACTTCTTTGGTTGCGTGCTTTAATTTGTGTCTTAAGAAGCAGATGATGTGGATGTTTGGGCTAGTTGGTAATTCATGCTTGGATGAAACAGCGCGGATATACAGTCACACTCACAGGCACACAAGCGCTGCGAGTCTGTTTCCTTCTTGTGTGCCTGTGAGTGTGACTGTATATCCGCGCTGTTTCATCCAAGTAGTAAGCAGAGCTTCCTATATACCATTGAGCAGACGGTGTCAATGTCTATAAATTGTCTATAAACAAATGCAACACAATCCGCGCGTGTCAACGCACAGCGACACTTCAACTTGGTATCTGCTAGGCCCGTCGTGCTGACGTTTGCGTGCGGCGTGAGACGGTGACAGTGACACACGCACAAGAGACCAGGAAGCCTAATGCAGTCAATCCGTCGCCCAGATAACTTTCTTTTCATTTATTTTCTTAACGTCGCTTACTATAGCGCCGTTCCGGTGAAACACTTTCAAACCATTCGTCGTCACGGACGTGCGGCAGCTTGTAATTTACAATGGAGAGTAAACAAAAAAGCAAATAAAAAAAAGAAAACAACCTCGAGGGATCATGCCTTCGGGCTTCGGCATAAATTGTTACACATCCGAACGCGCAGATTTCTGAGATGTGAACAGCAGTGGCACCCCGCACAACAACGGTCAGACGACGCTAGCTCCTTTCCGATTCGAGGGACAATGCGGTTCATTCGTATCGATTGAGAGAAGCCCTCCGACAACAATACAGCCACATCAGTCTCCCCCACATTCCAACTTCGTGCACGCACACACCGACGGCGGGAACGGCGTCGACCACGTGCGCGGACGCTCGTACGTTGGACGTCGCGCGCGAATGCATAATAAATTCGCAATTGGCATGAGCGCGTTCACCTAATGTTCTATTGATTGCAGCGCCGCTCTCTCGCTTCCATTTGTATAATCGCGGTCGTCGATAGAGCGGCCTTCGGCATGGCCGTGCTGTGTACATTCGTGACAGCCACCACTTCCGAGTCAGCGGGGAAGAAAACAACGAAAGATGCGGTCGCAGGAAGTCAGTTGCTCGAGATATATTATGGACCACGTTACACGGTCGCAGACCACTGCGCTATCCTCGGTCTAAAACAACTCACTTAGCAAAAAAGCAAAACTGCAATTAAAAAAGCGCTCGACAGAGCGCGTTTTTTAATTATACACGAACTCAACTCTGTTACGTCACGCCGCGGTAGTGGCGCGTCGGGCGCACTTCCGGTCTGGGGCGGTGGGCGGAAGTCACCGTATGAGACCTGCATTCCTGTGTTCTTTTGGAAAAAAACAGACAAAAAATCTGCCTTCTCGTCAAAACGCTGCGACGGGGGCTGCACCAAAAGACTCGGTGAAAGGTTTAAAGGTCAGTTTTCGTGAGTTTTCTGCCTGCTCGGTTCGTCCGAGAACGTGGATAGGGGCCGTGACAAGGGCAAACCAGATGTTGTCGAACCAACTGCTTGTGCGGGCAAGTGGTCGCCAGATGTATTTGTTTTGTTCCAACATGAACGAGGGAAAACCGCCAAGTTGTCCGGTCCACCCGCGGGTTCAGTGGGTCTTCAAATGCAAACGGCCGCCTGATCGTTCGAACTGTCGTCAGCTCTTTCAAACTTGTCTGCTTTTTGTTGTCTGCTCGTTCAAACAAAAGTGGCCCGTAGACCAAACTTTAAACCGGTGATTGCGATAAGAAGTAATTGCGGGTCTCAAAAGACTTTTAAGTAGGCTCGGTGTAAACACTAGATACAAGATGTTCATCATTGGTACCAATGGCCATCACCGACTTGTTGCGCCGGATTCACTTGGTCTGTTCCCGCTTCCGATTTTAACTATCGACGTCGATCATCGCCGCTACCGTCTACACTTTTGTAGCACGAGCGACACCGCGACCAAATCTCATCATGGTTTTGGCGTCCATTCTGCGGCGCTCACGCGAATGGATCGCCGCACGTCAAACTATTTACGCAAAGTTTAGCGGCGTAACGAGCCTTGATAATTTCGCTCAGGCGACTAAAGTGGTAAGACATTGTTATGAGGACGTAGAATCGACAATTCCAACTCGAAAAAGAGTACGGAGACTCACAAAGACGCCGACAACGTGACATTCCAATGGTCTGTTGACGCGGGACGCGGTGCTTCTTGCCCACACTCCATTGCGCATCCGTTCGAACTGTCGTGTGCTGTTTCAAACTTGTTTGCTTTTTGTCGTCAGCTCGTTCAAACGGCAGCGGCCGGTAAACCAAACGTTGACCCGGTAATTGTGAGAAGAAGTAAGTGCAGGCCTCAAAACACATTTAAGTTTGAAGGTTGGTTGGGTTAAGTATGCTCAGTGTAAACAGTAGATACAATGAGATGTTGATCATTGTCACCAGTGGCCATCACCGACTTATAATGTCCGATTCTACTTGCGACTTTCAGTATCGACGTCCACCATCTCAGCTACGGTCCACGCTTTTGCAGCCCGAGCGACGTCGCGACTGGAAAAAGCGAGCAGAATCTCATCGTGGGAGTTAGGCTTTAGCGCCCATTCCGCGGTGTCCAGGTGAAATGAATCGCCGGACGTCACATTATTCACGCGAAGTTTTGCAGTGTATCGAGCCTCGTTAATTTTGCTGAAGCAGCTCAAGTAGTCGGACATTGTTAGGAGGACGTAGAATCAACAATTCTAATGCGAAAAAGGGCAGGGGGACTCACACCAACGTCGACAGCATCGCATTTCAATGGTTTGTTTATGGGCGACGGCGAGCTTCTTGTCCACCCTCCATCGCGCATGCGCAGTGCCGGTGGCGTCCTCTAGGGGCGCTCCGGTTTGTTTGTAAACATGAGTTGGTATAGCGATTCTGTCCATGGAATGCACACGTCAGTTTGTAGCGCCAGGCTAAAGAAATAAACACCGATAACTGCAGTGCACCATAAAGACCCAGCAAAAGTCACCCGGCAAAAAAAAAAAATAAAATAAAAGAGACAAGGCAGGTTCGCAGTTGAACGACATGAACGTGAAAACTCTATTCGGGTTCAAGCCACGCTCGTATCCAATGCCCAGACGCTCTCTCGATTGGCGACAGGAATCAAAGTTCGATGTAGGGCGTTTGCGGCGTAAACCCGAGCTTCTTTACACGTGACAAAGCGCCTAAAAAAATACGTGGACACGAGAAAGAAGGAACAGGACCAAGCGCTGTCCTGTTCCCCTCTGTCCTGTTTTTGAGGCGCTTTTTCACGTAAACATGTACCAACTAGCCCACTTATACTCCGTCTCATCCTACGATGGTCTAAAGCCCAATGCTACAGGCCCCCGGGTCAAATCACGAGCCTGTTAGAAACCACGTGGTATATTTGCTCCGTCGTACGTATCAGTGCGCCAAGACGCGTCACGCGGAGGCGAGTTTTTCGTCTCGCGGCGGCTCCGTCTGCTTGCTATACTACTGAAAACTAATGAAGGGATTAAATACCACCTGGAAGCGATGGGGCGAAGAGAAGCCGGGATCAGAACCAGTGGCGATTAAGAAATGAAGAGGAGTCGGATAGAGTGTTGGACACGGGAGCGTATGTACGGACCGCGTGCGGAAGGGAGATGCGGGTCCGGGTACGTTTTACGTACACAAAAGTTAGATTGCATTGTTTTGGCTAAAGCGAAACGACTTTATGTCAGTGTTGCCTGCGCGCCGTCCAACTTCTCCAAACAGTAGAGTAGATTGCTGGGATAGTTGGTTTTGGAACTTGGAATACATTTTAGCGCTCAAAAACAAGGACAAAAAGACGAGAATCAGACACCAGAGTGCGCTGTGGTGTCTCAGACACCACAGCATAACAAAGAACCATATGCGTTCGATTAGTGCTCTTCGTACTCTGCACATCAAAATTTCTCTGGATGCAAGCTTTTCCGAGGCCGTGCTCCTCCCGCCAGCCTTCGGGCCCTAGTCCATCGTAGGGACATCCGTGTACGTTAACGATCGCGTTGTTTGCACCAACTCAACTCCCTGACGTCACACCCCTATGGTGGCGCTGCTGTCGGCACAGCGTAGACGCCTCACTTCACTCGAATGTGGTTTCTCCGCACGCGCAGTGCTCGGTATACCTGGTGTGGACGAACGTGCGCTTGTTTGTAAATAGTGTGTGTGTGTATAAAGCAACTCGTTGAAATAAAAGCGCGCTTTCCTGCGGGAAGTCTTCGCAATGTGCATGCGCAGAAACCCGTTTATTTCGAAGAGCGAAGCATCTGCGCATGCTCGCTGTCTGCGTGCCTTGACGTGACATCAGACAGATCAGTTGATGCATACAACAGGGCCACAAAACACCACCTGAAGGCCCTCAATATCCCGTTGCTCTCTCTTTTTTTTTTTTTTTTTACTTGATTGTGAAATTGGCAACGACGACGCGGAGAATTCACTGGCGTGGAACCCAGGGATCCTGGGCTCAATCCCCGCCCCTGCCCATTTAGATTTTGATGAGCATCGTCCCGGCGTGCGGTCGTGTAAAGAACCCAGGCTCAGTCGTACTGCACCGGCTAAATTTATCATCTACAGTGGGTAACAATGTCGCCATGTTCTGGCAGATGACAGTTAGGGGAGAAAATTGGCTTAGAAGGGCGGGAGGAATCATGGTTGTCTTTTTAGACTTAGGTTAGGTGGCGCAAGCTGCCGCCCGTTACAAAGGGTATAGCAATTAACATCCATCCATCCAGACTAAACTCCCGCCGTATAAAATAATTAACGATTTTTTTTTTTCATTTGCGTGTGTTTGTAAACAAGCTAGGGCATTTCCGTTTTTTTTTTTCTACTTTTCGTTTAATTTTGAGTCATTTTTGTTAGGTCTTGTCCGAAACGCGTGCAGAATCTCTCAAATGTATTATAATAATTAGTTCCTGGAAGAAACGTCCAGCGCGAGCTTCCACAGCTTCGTGAGAGCGTGCAGGCGCAGTCAAAGCACAACGGAAGACAACCAATGCGTGATGGAAGCATCCGAAGGAGATGTCCCGCGCTACGTGTCCGGTCAGTCGGAAGTTTGAGTAGGTCGTTCTGATAACACCGATAAGAAAGAGTTTTAGTAGATCGTTTTGATGATAACGATATTCGATACTCCGCCGCCGCCTTTGTGCATGCATCGTATCGTTATCCGGTATCGTTAATGGAGGTATCGGGACGATCTACTAAAATCCCCTCGTCCGAGACAACTTGGTTGGTAAAAATATGTGCTCGACAATAACGCGTCTGAGTAAAAGATTACAAAAGTGCCCAAGTCGTGCTCGCAACGGCAGTGTCGCCCAGTGTACGCACTGTGATATAGAGATCGAGGAAGTTAAAGAGAGGAGGAGGTTCGAATGACCTACCGAAAGATCTCCGCAGCCGGCATGATCGAGCGGAGATAGCACACTGCGGCAGAAAGCGCCGTTACTCCGAAGCCGCGGGGGTCACGCCATCTTCGCCGCTTGGTGCGCAGGGTGTCACGCGACAACATTTTCCACCTCCTTTTCCGACTGGCAAGCAAGTCAAAACAGGATCCGGGGTTTGAACCCCGCCCAACGTACTCACGCAACTCCCGAGCTTTTAAAGTGACTTATCGGACGGGACATCGTCTATACAGTTTGTTGGCCATATGCAAGTAGCTTACAGCGCCATTGTTCGATCTTTTCGGGGGCCCGCAGACGATATAGGAAATTGCGCGTGACGGGCGACCGCTCGATTAAGTCGAGCCGCGCAGACGACCAATATTGTCACGAATGACAAGTGATGAGGCGGCGAATAAATGAATAAACTTAACGATCAAGGGGCGCGAACTTGTGTCCAAAACAAAAGAGAAGTAGGTTAGCGTCGCAGGCGTCGATGTCGGCATAACAGCAGGATCGAGCGCTGGGGCGAAAACTGACCCCGGCTCGCCACGCGGAGCACCTTTCGTAGCCGCGTGGGTGTCTGGAACATTCGGCCTAAACTTCGTCTCACCTTAGTATGGACTATTGTTAGCCGCGCGTGCTAAAAACGCGAGCTAGTCGCTTTAAAGGGATACTGAACCATAGTATTTAGTGTCCATAATAAGTGGCGCACGTTCTTTCCACGAGCCAGCAGCCGCCGGTGTGCGCGAGCACACGCAACAAAAATGACGTCAAAGATCTCCATTCGCGGTTAAGATGGCAGTGAAATGCATGGGCTTCGGGCGAAAGGAGAATAAAGACAAGTTTTTCATCTATACAGTGGTGTCTGGTGTAAAAGGTAAGCGATTAATTGGTCTAACAAGCATGTAGCTTTCACTTGTAGAGATGAAAAGCCTGTCTTTATTCTCCTTTGGCCCGAAGCCCATGCATTTCACTGTCCTCAAGCGCGAATGGAGGTCTTTGACGTCATTTTCGTTGCGAGTGCTCGCGCACACCGGCGGCTGCTGGCTCGTGGAAAGAACGTGCGCCACTTATTATGGACACTAAATTCTATGGTTCAGTATCCCTTTAAATGAAGCAGCGGTGGCTGCACGAGCGCTCGTGCAGCAAGTGCTCTAGTCAAGGCAGTCAAGCCTGGCCGCTCGCGCTAGCACAGCCTTCGCGTTAGTCCATGCTAGGGTGAGACGAAGTATAGGCCCGTAGCTCTCAAGTTTTGAGCAGCGCTCCAGGCGAGCAAAATAGAATATTTGGCTCGCGTTTCGAACGTGCGTCATCACGCTTCCCCACTACAGTTTTTTTATACTCCGTTCCATTCTAAGTGCCAGCGTAGTAGAGGCTACAAGAGCGAGCTCCGAGCTTGCAGTGACCCTTCCAAGCACGCGCGCTCGTGCAGTGCGAGCATCGTTCAGGGGAACATGTTTTTGCAAGCAGCTTCGGCTTCGCTATCATGTAAATTGAGACATACGGGCTCACGGAAACTATGAAAGAACGCAATGAAATAATAAAGCTGATTGGGACGCCGAGGCCTCGAGCTGCATAATTTTTTTTTTTTTTCTTTTTTTTTTAGACGTTTTGTTATCGCGCGTCTACAGATGCTGACAAATGCTTGCATTCGAACGTGGCACATGCAAAATAGTTTAGTATACAGGGGCCTTACAAAATAGAACGTTACAGCGCCGCCTGGATGGTGCTGCCAGCATAACATGGTCGCGTCTTGCGGACGCGCTCGCGCCCCCTGCCCGAGAGCAACGGGTCTATTCTAAGTGCCAGCGTAGCAGAAGCTACAAGAGCGAGCTCCGAGCTTTCGGTGTCCCTGCCAAGCACGCGCGCTCGTGCAGTGCGAGCATCGTTCAGGGGAACATGCTTTAGCAAGTAGCTTCGGTACATACGGGCTCACGGAAGCCATGAAAGAAAGCAATAAAATAATAAAGCTGAAAGGAATGTTTAGGGACGCTGAGGCCGCGAGCAGCATAATTATTTTTTTTTTTATGCGTTTTGTTATCGCGCGTATAAGATGCTGACAGATGCTTCCATTCGAACGCTGCACGTGCGAAATCGAACGTTACAGCGCCGCCTGGGTGGTGCTGCCAGCATAACATCGCTCGCGCCCCCTGCCCGAGAGCAACGGGTCTATAGACCTTTCCAATGTTTACAAAATCACAGTCCAGCGTGCGATCTTCACAGTCCAGCACGTGCGTGGTCGTCGCTTTGGAAAGCGAGCAAAGCACGCGCCATACGCACGAACGCTCAAAATGGCACCGGCCACGAGCTTGTTTTTGGAAAGGTCTATAGAACGTTCGGCGCGTAGAACATTCGGAACTCGACCAGACGAGAATGTTCTCGAACTCACGAGAGCACGAAGTTGAAAGAATAAATAAAAGAACATTCCGCTCGCTGGAATCAAACCCAGATCTTCCACGCGACAGTCAAGCGCGGTAACCATTCGGCCACGCACGCGATCGCTCGGCGACGCGCGTGGCAATATAGACCTTTTCATCCTCCTCCGCATGGGCGCTGCCATCTTGGAATCACGTGACGCGGCAGCCATTAGGTTGCTTCAACTTGCTGTTCCGCTCTACCCTCCGCGCCTTGGAAGATGCGTTGTATTCGTGTTTTTCGTCGCGTTTCACCGCGCTTTCTTGCCTTACTTCGGAAACTGTAGTCCGATACGTCTACTCGACGACTAAGACATCACGATTGTTCAAAGGTCCTTATGACAACTGAGGTTTGTTTACGAATAGTAGCGGAGCATTCTCAGTAAGAAGCGCATATATTAATATCACGCATTTTGATCGGAAGGAGCCCAAGGAGACTATCTGTATTTCCAGGAAGTATCGTTCTTTGCATTCATAATATATCGAAAACAGTTTCTTTTGATTATGTGAGGACACTCGCGGAGAATATAGACAACGAACGTTTAACTTGTATTTTATCTGAGGCTAGAAGTAATGGTACGTCAACATCAGGCGATATGTTTGTTCATAATGTCACACCTATATGGGGTGTATGGGGTTCTCAATCTTTTTTTACGACGTAAACATTCGGTTGGTCGGTTTACTTATGAAGTTTAAGAAATTGTGTACCCTGCTCGCTCCCATTTCGACAGTGATTTATTGATTATATTTAGATAACTTGTGGTATACACTTAATTTATTTTAACACAAAGGTTGGGACTTCCCGCGTAAGAAACTGCTACAGACACTTGACAGTAGCGAGTTTTAGAATAGCGTGCACAAAGAAATAACGTCGTTTCTATTTGCAAATGCAAAACGTAGTTTGGGTTCGGCGCATGCGCAATAATGACGACGCTTTTTTTTTTTTCTTTTTCGTACTCTGTTTTAACTTTTGCCAGTATCTGGAATCAGCAATTTTTGACGCCAGAAAAAATATCCGTCTGCATAACAATTACTTGAGTCCAGGATTGTCGATGGCGAATAGAGGTGCACTTTTGGTGGCTGGCGACGCCGAAGTTTAGAAAGCAATTCTGTAGAAACAAATAAATATTTCTTCACACAGGTCCGTGAAGTGGTGCCTAGTGCTAGACTTCAGCCAAACCTTCCGAGGTATTTCTTCTCCTGCGCCTTTTAATTTTATTTGGCCAATTTTACGGAAGACAAATGCCAGATTTAATTTGACGGGCCTGCCACCTATATCATATCTTGAGGGAGCAAATGTTCATATAAAAATAATTTATTTCCTAGGACCAATATCGCGAAATGCTGCTTCTGAGTACTTTAACAGGGTTGATAATTTAAAAAAAACTTTTTTACTTGGCCTGTCAAAACATGCTCGAGTACTGAATTTACAAAAAGAGGCCGAAACGATACTAATTGTTTATATCAATTATCTGCGTCATTACACGATACGTTTTTAGTTTACGAAGTTCACTAAAGGTTGGGTGCTCACAAAAACCAAACAGTGAGTAGTAAACTTGCGAGTTCATCTGTTCTGGCCAATTCAGCACATTGCTAATCAAGCTGTCGATATGATTCTTTACATTCACGCGTTAGTCTCTTCATTAGTTTGCTTTCCCGGAAACTGCTGTCATCGGGTACGGCCGTAGACGATGATAATCTTCCCTCTACATCAGTCAGGCGTTTCGCAACCGACCATAATCAGATCATCAAAGGAATCGGTAAAACAAAGCCCGCAATTAAGGCTAAAATACACCTCGTAGTCCTCAAAGTGGCTCAGTACCACTGTTTCATTAGTTTTGTGCTCTAAGGAAAATAATCGTATCACCAAATTAAGCAAAAACAACGTAAAACAACAACATAGCCGCGTTCACGTTGGAACCGAAACCAACCAAATTGAAGCAACCTAATGGCGCCGAGCGCGTCAGCGCCCTCTCTCTGCCGGTGAGGCAACTACTAAAATGAAAAGGTCTATAGTCAGCACCCAACGGCTGTCAACACCGCCACGACAATGCGTGCCCCTATTTTGCTAACATCGCGAAGCTGAGAACGTGAAAGTCCATTTTTTTTTTTTTTTTTTTTTTTTACGCAGAGGAGATCGCGATGACGCGTGGGGTATACGACCTGTTTCAGCATTTAATTCTTACGGGTTCGCATGGGCATTGCGCACCCCCCCCCCTCCCCCCCCCCCCCCCGTAAAAACAAAAAACAAAACAAAAAACGTTCTTTTTTTAATTTTGTTTGTTTACACCGGGGGTGACAGTGGAACGGAAGCTACGTGCCAGCTGCAGGCCAATCAGCAACTTGACACGAGTCGTATCACCGAACATGCTGTTTATGAGCAAGCAAGCGCCGGGGATGGTCCCGTGATTCAAACAGGCACTCATAATGATAGGTTGCATCGACGTAATTTTGTCTTCCATGTATTTTATACCTGCCACGCGCAAGTATGCTATTGACATGGCAACTTTGTTTTTTCTCTCTCAGCAATCGAGTTTGTATTTGAATCAGCGATCTGTAGGGTAGGAATGACCAGCAGCAGCACGGAATGACGTCGTATGTGAATCAATAAAATATAGCTTCCACTTCGTTATCAGCTTGATGATTCGTAAAAGGGAAAGCCGTAGCAGAGAGCCACAGGAGCCCACCCAGTATAGTTTAGTAGTGTCTCCTCCCGTTCCCCCTCCTCATAGAGTTGGCCGTTTAATCCATCGAACC
Organism: Ixodes persulcatus; assembly: GCA_013358835.2. Classification (NCBI taxonomy): domain Eukaryota; kingdom Metazoa; phylum Arthropoda; class Arachnida; order Ixodida; family Ixodidae; genus Ixodes; species Ixodes persulcatus. Next base: position 1,208,416 of record JABSTQ010011543.1, read on the forward strand.
CTGTCCAACGTGTGAGTAAACATGGCGCATACGATCGACGTTAGCGTCAAGTGCGAGGTTCGCGCTGTTTCTTCAGGCGGAAGGGAGCAAACAGCACCAGCCCAGTTCCATGTGGCGAAGGCATCTGAAGTTTCGAGCAGGACGAACAGACGTCCGTGATGAAGGGAGTTAGGAAAGGGTCGAAGTCGAATGACTGTCTCGTTGAATGCGCGATAACGAGGTTGAGAATCCATGCAGTAACCTTTTTTGAGGAAGGCATCCAAAAGTTCGAGCCACGTAATGATAAGCGTCTAAATCAGTGCGTGAATAGGCCGATCTTATCATGGCTCCCGAGGTTTTTGGCGCGCAGGGATTCAGGCAGTTTCATTCGCCGGGAGAGACTGAAAAAAAAAAAAAAAAAAAAGAAAAGGTGTACTACGGTGGTCTAAGGTATGGCCCCGCGCGTTGCACCGTCGTGCGGCGGAAATAGCCACTTTTTTGTTTTCTTTCTCGGGTCTGCTCGCTTGCTTGGGCCTGCTGGCAAGCAGGGAGTAGTATGTTTGCTGGGTGGACAGTGAAAATGCGCTCATTTGCGGGAATTGTACTCGTTGCTTCTCATCACAACACGTCACTTTTCCGAGAAAGCAGTAATTTGAAATCCTAGGGTTGCTCTCTTAAAACCGGGAAAGACGTAGAATAGAATACGCCGGTTCGTGCCAGCGCTTTAGACTCGACTTCAGATGCCACACTGGCCGTGCCCTAGGTTTGGAAGGGCTTTTTTTATGTCGTTTTTTTTTTTTTTTTTTTTTTTTTTTTGCAGCTTTCCCAAACTTTACTTTTGTGATGCTGGTGTGGCCCCGAACTCGCCCCACCTTGCGGAGCTCTGGAGAAGCAATGCTATACGCTCCTTTTGCTGGGCGGCCGAGCGTTCGGAAGGGCCGGAGAAGACGTTTGCGCGCCAAAAATCTCAGGTCTTGATTTCACCTGTAGAGTTATCATAATGCACGCTAGAGGTTGAAATGGCGCTAGGTGTGCTGTGGCAAATTGAGGCAGACAGCAACCAGTTAAAAATTAACTTCCGGTAATGAATTTCTTTGGTATAAAGCGAGTGCACCTCTCCCTGCGCTCGATTATAAGAGCAAATATCCCGAATAATGTAGCTTGGAACATTTGTCACGCGGAAGAAATAATCGGTCAGTTACGGCGTTTTTCTTTCAAACTTATCGCATTAAAAACGGTGCTAAAACAGCTTCGTACGTGTATTTATGTGCACTGCCAGACACTGTTAGCGCGAACACGACGTCGGCGCTTTTCAGCATGGGAGATATACGCGCCAAACGAACGAAGGACGTCTGGAAACTAAGAGAGACAGCAAGAACTAGGCAGTAACACTGGATTAGTAACTCCCCGTGCATGTACGATCAGAATAAATTGAAGGCCAAGTGATATAGTCCGATTTTCAATAAGTAGTGCTTTATTATTTCTGCTCTGTGCGAATATGCTTGTTCTACGTTCAAAACATCACCCGCACGTCCGACATATTTGAGAAAAAGTGCCCGATAAAAGCTACACTGAATAGAACATAATTAAAAGAGACACCTTTCATAGCCCAGATACTTTATTCTTTACGTTTTGAATATTTTTAACCGCTCGTAAAGATGCAAAACGGGGTCATTTTCCTAAAGTGACAGGACTGGCACATGAGCAATACATAAGCACCACCGGAATGCTAGCGAACCTTTAAGACACTCTCCATTCCTTTCGATTATTATTTTGCTTAGAATCGTCGCTAGTTTTTACATACCTGCTATATGGAACAGCTTTAGGTTTGGGCCTGAAATATAGCGAAGTTAAACATCGTTCACTGATGAAGAAAAATGCGTTAACTAAAGCAATTATAATTGCTTTAGTTGGCGCATTTTTACAATGTTAACAAAAGTACATACTATTCGGTACGATCCAAATAACAAAAGTGTTCCATGGGTTTTTTTCCGGCGAGGAGACAAATTGCACGCATGTTTTCCCATAGGAATGCACAGGAAGTCGCATAGACACTAGCGCCAGTTGCCTCCCGGAAGTCACATAGAAACTAGCGTCAGTTGAACCTCTAGCGTACATTATAATAACTCTATGATCTCAGCAGTCAGTTCGACTAAGCCTCCGCTGCCGCAATGCACCGAGGGAATTTGAGTCTTTCTGCCGACTACCTCGCTGGAGCTCTGCCCGTGCGGAACACGAGATGGCACGATCGAGCCGTCTGGGACACTGTGGCCTGCACCCTGTGAACTAAAGTTACGGCGGCTTCACGCATGCGCCAAAAGCTTGGTGAGATCGGTCCATTGCGTGGAGAAGGAGCTCAGTGTGCACCTGAATTTTGTGCAAATTAACAAATTCTTCGTCGGGTTTTTTTTTTTTTTTTTTGTCTTGACTCATCTCGTCAAAGAATTAAAAGAAAAACGCAATATAAGTTAAGTTACACTTGAGTATGTCTGTCTGTATTTCATCGACAGTCAATATACGGTTCACACCGGAAACAAGCAAGCGTCAAGATTAGCTTGGTCAATGCGAAATCAAAATAATTAAACTTAAAACCGGTGTCGTGCCCATGCATATTACCCCTCTTCTTTCCATCTAAAAACAATAAGAAAAAAAAAAAAACTAATGTGTTAAACGTTGAAATTTAAAGGGTCGAATTCTGGCCCCGTCGATACAATGTTGACAGGACATTAACATTTCTGAGAAACAAATTGCACCCGACAATTGTAACGCAGCCGGGTCGACGCAAACCTTTGCCGTGGGAAGTTTGGAAACGGATGCGAACACGCGGGTGTCAAATTAATCGCAACGTGCATAAAAAGATATGTAAACGAAGTAAATAGGATAGTGCACATTTATTAGAATCTGAACACGCACGACGCCGAAAACCTAGGCTGGAGATTAAACACTCTAAAAGCTGGGTGTTGCTGCCAATGGAACAATGGAACGATTTGCCCGACACCATTTAATATAGATATATTTTAAGAACTATATTAAACGAATGTTTGGAACCTGCGCACATATAGTATTACCGAGTTAATACCGTGTCTCGTTTCGTCTTATTATATATATATATAGTGTGTGTGTGTGTGTTTGTGTGTGTGTTGTTTTTTGGCATGTTTACTCTGTTTACCTATTATAATTTGCACCAACAGATGTTTCCTTCTAATGCCTTGCTCCGGTGCCTTTCGGTATTAATAAATAAATAAATATCGCAAAACAAAACAAAATGAAAAAAAAAACATGACCGGAATAGTTCCAAAACACTGCTTTTTTTTGTCTTTTTCCCTTTTGCGTATTAATCGCGCAGTTTCCTCTTGGATGTCTCGCTGCGTCGCTTATTCCACATCAAACTCTATACCTTTGCATGTAAAGCTCGAGCAGTTAATTCCCGATCAAAAGTACAATTCCCCATTCAGACAGACAACAAACGCAGTTGCGTCGACGAAAGAGACAAAACAATAAGAGAAGAAAAAATGCCGCATCTTTTTCGCAAAGGCACATGCCTCATAAAACGAAACAAACGAAAAAAAAGCGAGGTAACCTTGAGAACGGGGTATAGGAAGCAGATCCCGCGCTGCCTCCGAAAAAGTCAAAGGTCCCCCTCATCGAAACGCTTGGCAGATCTGGGTCAGCGGCAAGCAGCACCAGTCAACCGAAAGGCTCTCCTCCGAAAGGAAGAAAAAAAAAGCATAAAGGCACAATAGCCTCGAACCAACTTAAACCAACCGAGTCGCAATAGCCTCGCGCACAATGGTCCAATTAAGATGCAGAAATTTCTAGCGAGCGGCAATAAACAAGCGAGACCCCGTATAGGCGCCAAGAGCACCACGTTGCACGACTCCGACCAGACACACATATCTCTCGGCGGCCGTGCTAGTCCACGCTGAAAGCACAAACGTTTTCGGGTCATCGTAATGCGCACCAAATAACGCTTTTCGATCGGGCTCCCGTTAATAAATAAATAAATAAATAAATAAATAAATAAAGGTCCCCGGGGGGAAAGGGGGACGGAGGAAAGAATCCGTCACGCGGAGGGGGACGCTCATTACGCATCCCTTCCCAAAACGCTCATTTCGAGCCGAATTACTAGGTCGCCGCAGCCGTAACGTCTCCAATAAAAAAAAAAATAATAAAAATAAAAATAAAAAGAAAATCAGGGAAAAGAAGAAAAAAAAAGTCGTTGCAGCGCGAAACTGTTCCGCGCGAACGCTTGGGGTCGATCGCGGTGGCAGCGCGCTGCTGCCGCCGCCGACGACGAAGATGCACCGCGCGACGCCATGCCATGCGCGCCGGATGTGCGCGGACCTCGTCGCCGAACGCCATGTCTGCCGCGGGGGTGCCGAGGACGCAGAAAGCGGACCGGTGGCTCACCTGGCAGTGTCGGGCCCGAGCTCGGGCGTCCTGCGGGCCGCCGTCATGGGCTCCGGGCTCGAGCGGCTCGGGGCGCAGCCGGGCGCAGGGGCGGCCGCCGAGCCGGGGGCCTGGGCGCCGTTGGCGCAGTCAGCCGCCGCCGCTGCCGCCGCCGAGCCGGCATCCGAGCTGTGGCGCTGCGCTCGGGGCTCGCGCCCGGGGTCCTCGGCCGCGCAGGACGGGGGCGACGGCCGCCGGGAGGACGACGCCGGGGCCTGGGGGACGCTGCCGCAGCTACTGCGAGGGGAAGAGACGGGGCACGTCAGGCACTGCGGAGGTTCGCGAAAAACAGCGAGCGCGCGGGAGATGTGCCTATGCATGCGCAGAAAGCTGTTCTTCGAAGAGCGGGCCAACCGCGCATGCTGGCGTTATGTTTACCGGAGCTGGCGACTGCGGGTCAGCGGGAAATTCAAGGGTCGAATCGTGATTTAACGCTAAATAAACGTACTAAGCAAAAGGCTGCTGCTTGAATGGGCCTGCAGTGCGAGGCCCGGAATGATTGCTGCATACTAGAGTAAATTTCGCCGGAAATTTAGTTTAGTTACAGTTACGACTACCTTGCTTCAAAAGCAGTTGGTAACAATTCGTAGTATACTAGTGGACAAAGAGAAACAACCGTCTGTTCCTTTAGAAGATAAGGCAAGCCGAATTACTAATAATGCAAAGATAATGCGAGCAATTACTTTCCGTTGAGAGCCACCCGACTTCAATAATGTTAATGCGTGATAGCGGTTTTTTTTTTTGTTTTTTTTTTCGCGCTTGAATACAGCTGTTTATTCCTTGTCGCCTCGTTGCGAACTCCGTACACGGCACACTAATGACATTTTCAGTGGTGTGAGCTCTTACATTAGAGCACCTCTTGCAGCAGCCTAAATTTCCAATGGAGCAGCAAAAACGCATTTTGGAAGCAGAAGCGTTGACTTCATTCTAATTCATTACACGCTGCGAATAATATGTTAACATACGTGTGTTGGCCTGTCCAACTAAATTACGATACTTTCTTTGCCTTGCCACATCGATGCAAGCACTAATTGCTCCATTGCACGCCAAGTTTCATACATTTAAACGATTAGCCGTTTAGATGCGCTTAAAAGCACATATAAAGAGAGTGCAGCAAGAAAGGTGACAAAGTCTATTACTTTTGTGTATAATAGCCCACTGTAACAGCCGCTTTTAAAGCATATAGTTAAGCAATAGCGTAGAATGAACATCTGTCAATAGCTATTTTAGGTATGTAATCACAGCCAAACCGAATCCATGGAAATAATGTCGAGAATAAGATTGAGTAGCAAATTTAATGCTTTGTTCAAGTGCTTAAGGTTGGAATAAAATTGGAATTCTTGATTCAGATAAAAAGGCAATATTTTGATATTCAATTATGCAAACCAGGCACGTAGCCCGGGGAGGGGGGGGGGGGGGGCATGGGGCCGCCCCCCCCCCCCCCCCGAAATCGTCCATTTTGCTGGGGCCTCCTCTTCCCCCCCTTCCCCTCATACAGCATTTTGTCATGAGCGCCCCCCCCCCCCCCTCGAAACAAAATCCTGGCTACATGCCTGATGCAAACCAATGACATTTTAAATGTACAGTTTTGCAATTATGAAAAAGCAAATTCAGCTGGACGCGCATTAACGCCAAAGCTTCTGTTTTACTACTAAAGTTAATTTAGTTATTGTCTGTGCCCTCGAACAGATAGACGTGGTAACTAATTTAATAATAATATTAATAACGATAATAATAATAATAATAATAATAATAATAATAATAATAATAATAATCGTTAATTTGGGTGCCCAAAAGCAACCTAATCGGTTTTCCCCTTGGTGCACCAACACAAACAATAAAACCAGCCAACAAACAAAAAATCCTAAACACACATAAAGTAAAGAGACAAATGTAAGGTTATCCAAATGGCGACGGTACACTGTAACAGCTGCAGACATATCAAGGTGGGGTGGAGCGATGGCGTTTTATGACTGAATCCGAGAGAGAGGTGCATTGCACAGTGAGTGAACCTATTAAAGCATACAAAATGTCTGGTAAGACGTGAAGGAACATGAAAGTTCACCCTTTCAAGGAGTTGCGGATAATTAAATACACCACTAGCAACCTTGCGCAGAAAAACAAAATCTCGAACAGATCTCCTGGTAGACAGAAGTGAAAGTGAAAACATTTAGAGTATATGTTCATAATTATAACAAAGCGCCTCTCAAAATATCTATCGTAAACAATTCGAATAACCTCTTTCCGAACATTTTCGATTCCGATTTTAGATAAAAATAAAAGCCGATACTACAGTACAGCCCTGAGGTTATGTATGAATATGCTCGCTATACCCAATTTTCTTCCTTAAATGTCAAAATTGAAAAGAGATAACAAAACATTACGCACGAAACTCATCCGAATATCGCGGCTGAAAAATATGCATCAACAAACACTAATTTGTTTGTTTGTTTGTCTTTGTATTAACGCGTGCGAGTGCGCCGTCCCGCTCAGCAGAGGCGCTTCCCCTCTTAGCACGACGCTGCGCTACGGGGAAGTAAGGCACACAAAATCGTGAAGTCAACGGCGCGGTTATCGCTTCTCCACACTGTACCAATGAACAGTGAGAAGCGCACTCAACGGAGCTAACTATCCCGTGCGAGCAGATCACACACAACGAGGAATATTGCAAAAGCTCGATTATACCGCCAGTTGTCGATGCGAATATCAAATCGAATACCACGCTATTCGAGGCCTGAACTATTAGTGTCCCTACATATGTTGGCGCAAATTCCTCACATTTCGGTGCCAGTGATGGAAGTGGCATTTGACCTTTTGTAGCAGGTTTTGTAGCAGGCAAAGTTGTGATTTGGAGAAGCCACTGACGCTTTTGGAGCAGACGTCTGTTAGCACGTCACTTAAAAAGTAAACGATGATTGCACTGCCAAATGAGAGTCAATCATTTGATAACGAGTGAGGGTTCCTTTTTGATACTGAAGCATATTACCGATTACATTTTCTAATAAAAATATATAGGATGCAGAAAGAACATCCAGCCTTCTCTTTAGAAAAAAAAAAAAGGTCTAGGTCAGAGTAGTTAAAAAATGGTTGAAAAATTAATCATAGTGCAGCAATTCAATTAAATAAAGCCACTCTCTAGCCCTCACCTTTTACGATCGGTAGTTTACTTAGCATGTAAATATGATTTCAGTAAAATGCCGGCAAAAGTCAACATATCCGCTAAAACGTCTATCAATACGAATATGTTGACCCAACTTTTATGAACCTACCAAACTCAAGGTCGTAATATCATACACTGCAAAAACCATCACCCACAAATATTGTGAAAACCTACACTTAAACGTTTTATAAGTGACACTGTGCTATTGCGGCGTTGGAACCAGAGTTGACTCAAAGTTTGCTTTCGCTCGAAAGCTGTGCGGCAACTACCTAGAACACCGTATTTGTTCAAACAAAGACTCGCGTTTTTTCTTCTTTTTTTCCCCCTTCTTTGGCACAGCTTAGAGGTTAACTTACAATCAAGAACAAAAAAGGTAGACCTGCAACAGTGCTAAGCATAATTTCCGAGCCAATCGCACCAACCCAGGCGCTCCCTCTCCTATGGCAGCCGCTGCTCCTAGCACTCCGGTGTAGAGCGGTGAAGCTCGACGCGCGCGTGCTGACTGATGCGATGCGGTGAAGGTTGATGTGAGCGGCGCCAGTACCACGGTACACTGTGGCCACGGCATGAAGGCATGTGGCAGACATGATAATCAAGTCACCACACCAGGAGTAAAATACCCTGGTTCTGTCATATCACATTAGCCGCGATCTCGCCATTTTGCAAATTTGTATCACTTGAAGCGCAGCAAGCAGTCCCACCGAGGAAACCTCTCGGAGACGAACTTATCCTCCTCGCCCGCTTGTGCCTTCTGTAACCTGTTGCCTCCCTTCCGACCCTTCTACTTTTCCTCCCGTTCCTCCCGTGGCTCGCTCCGCCGCTTGACCTTCAGAGAAGTCCCTCGGCAACCACTGATCGTTCCCGCAGTTCCGGTCCCTCGATTGCTCGTAGTGGTCGCGGGCGCGGCTTGCTTTCTGGCGGTCGTGTTGCGAAAGGGAATTTGCTGTGGCTGGTTTTGCTCCCGAAAACTTGGTGCGCGAGGTGGTGCTTCAAGACGCCGAGGTCTACGGCCCTGCATCTGGATGGATACACCCATGTTCGAGGACTGACACCACGAAGTAGGACACGATGTTCCGGCAAGCCATTTTGGCAGACAAGAGACTTGTCATCACGTTCTAAGATAATCGGGATGCCGTATTGTCTCCCAAGGAAAGCCTGCCCTCAATCATTCGGATATGTAAACATCCTCGAAATCAGCGTGACATTCCGTGACGCTCACCTAGAATGCCTCGAACAACCCAAAAAAGGAACGATTCGGGAATTCTAGTTCGGAAAAAGTTTGGTGTCGATTGTCACGACTGTTTGCGGAAAGTCGCCAACGACAAATGAAGACAAGTGGAATCTTTAATCAACAAATAAAGTAATCGTCTCCACTATCACCTGTGTTTGTCGGCGTGTTTTACGCCCAAAGAGCAAAACACGAAAACTGCGTCGTCAGACTCTGTTTATTTTGAAGTGTTTTGTTGACAACTCCAGGCCCACATAGGAAACAAGTTTTCTTGACCCAGTGTTCTGCGTCGTGTCCGCCAGGTGAGACGGCGGACTCCAACTAACAGGCTGTCTGTCGGTGTCGTCTGTCGCTCGCTGTCGTGTGTCGCTGTCGTTTGTTGCTGTTTGTCGCTCTAGTGGGACGCGGCTATTAGGAAATTTTCGTAGACCGTGTTTCCCCCTCCGCTAAGCACTCCGCAACGAAGAAGCCGCTACTGCGTTGATGGCCTTGACTGTAGAGTTGCGGGTGTCGTAGCGGGTTGCGGAGAGCGTTGCAGGACTACGAAAACCATCTAAGAAAACTCCCTCTATACCTCGTTACACGTTAAGTCAAAGCGCGGGCGACGCTACGAGTCAATCGGATAAATCAAACAGCGTCAAAAGCGCCACATCATGGCATTCGTCATCTTTGTCTACGTGTTATTTTATCGGCTAAACTAATTCAAGCGCAGTGAATTCCGCGTGACTTGCGCTCTTATCTGTGTTCGTAATTGTATGTGTTCGAGCCTTCGGCTGTGCTCAGACGTAAGATGAAACAAACTATACAATGAGCACAGACGCTGTGAAACACCATTTGTACAATTCCCCATCCCTCCTACCTTCTCTGAATATGAAAGTCGACCAATACTAAAATACATACATTTTTTTTTTTTTTTTTTTTTGTGTAAGCTCATCTTGGCGCAGATATTGCGCAATTATTAGCAGAAATGGCACTTTGGCGAAAGATGTAGCAGATTTCTAATGGCGCGGCACTTCCATCACTGCGGTGCAATGTAGCAGGGTAAGCCTTTTGGCGTAGCCTGGGGCAGCAATCACGTCACTGCGTTTTGTGCCCATGTTTCGCCAATCGCATTAAAGGTATGGTTGGGAGCTTGCAGGGTACGAGTCATTTGTTTTATTATATAGGAAGTATTCACTGGCGGCCATAGCTGTGTGCGCGACTGCTGAGCCCGTGCTGATGGCTAGCTTCCAGGGTTCTTTTGCAACGTGCATTCCACACCGTCAAAATGGCCGGTCTTAGCAGCCTATTAATGGGGGCTCGTTCTGAGCATGCGCTCTAGACAGCACCCACAAATGTGGCGCCCATTGAATACTCCTTATTGCAACACCGCCAATATTGATAGTGTTCTTTCCATAACGGATGTTCCAAATAGTCATGTCACGTCAATATGGACCCCGTTTTTAATTAATCTGGATACACCGCAAAATGGACAACGTTTTTCGGGGACGGACTGGAATGCCTTTTTTTTTTTTTTGTCTCGTTACTATGAACGCTTTCTCGGGGGAACGAGGGCGTCCGTATTAGCGAGACACGACTGTAAAGGTGATTCCCATGCAGCGCTTGCAGCTACAGGAAAAGCCGAATGGGGCTCGAGCTTTCAATTCTTAAAGTGTCCGACACGAGTCGCTGCAACATAATCGATGTAAACGTCACGATCGCATCACATTGGTTCCTTCTCTCTGTTGTGATCCCCATGGAGCGTCTTCCCTGCCCCTCTGCGGATGCTGTGGCTTCGACAGTTGCTCCTCGGCAGCGCGCCCAGTGTCGATGCCGCGGCGCAGACTATACTTTGTCTCATCCTACGATGGACTAAGGGCCAAAGCCATGGGCCGCCAGGTCCAATCACGTTCCACGCTACACTATGACATGCCTAGCATTGATTAGGGGTGGACGAATAATGCTCCGAACCCAAAAACGCTGCATCATTTCTATAGCTTCGACACTGCAAACAGCCTCTTTTTTGCGATGTAAAATTGTTGAGTCACTCAGTACTATTTCGATTCGAACCACTGTCCGCCCATCCCCATCAGTGATCCGAGACGCGGGCACTGATACGCGCATCAAAGCGCAATACGCGATTTCTAAGTGGCTCGTGATTGGATCTGGCGGTCCGTAGCTTTTGCCTTTAGTCCATCGTAGAGTGAGACGAAGTATAGAAGCTTTCAAAGCCTCACCAGCTGGCAGCAGGGTAAATGAGGCAAACGAAGAAGGCGCTAACGGAACTTTTGCTCAGTCAGTCACCCAACAGGACAAAGCTCCAACACGACAAAAATCACGAAAAAAAAAAAAGTAGTTGTATTCGTAATGCAAGTTTTGCGATAGCTGGCTTAAAATTATTAAGTCACAACGAGACGTACTCTAGTCCAAAGTAATAAATTACAAATACAAATTACTCGAAAAAGTAATTAAATTGCAGCACTTCAATTACTGTGATTAAATTACTACCCAAGTACAAACATGTATACGCGACCCAATCCAACCGAACCTACATTGGTTGGCTTAACTAACCCTCGCTCAAGTTGAACAGGAACTGACTTAACCTATGCAAAATTCCTGTCGCATCCGATTCCAGTCAAATGCAATTTGAAGTCTGGCGGTCTTGTTGATAGCCAACTACCTGATCCTCGATAGCCGGGTCGTTTCATTCCATCTCAATAAATACAGGCAGTTTCTCAAAATGCGGACCAAACAGCTCCTGTAGAAGTACGCACCGCATAGAAAAAAATATTATGGTCCTATTGGCTTCTGCCGAAGGGCCTATTAAGGAAAATTAATAGCGTTCTGTATAATTAGGTTCTTAATGTGCTTTGGAGTGACTATCTTTTTAATTTGTAATTTTAAAGGTATTGATCTCAATTATAAACCTCAATTATAAACTTCTGACGATCATCGAAAACCCCTTTCTTTTTTATGCGATGCGTCCTTTCTTTAGGAGCGATTTGGCCTGCGTTTCGAGAAATTCACCAAGTTTTCTACTACTATACCAATATCAGAGGCGCCGGTTTAACAAAACAAAGAAGACACATCTAACAGAAGACTTGGTTCCATCTCATGAGTTGCGTGCAGCAGAGGCAAAAGCGCAGGCGCCAGCGCGTGGCTTTCAGATGAGCCTTCCCTTCATAAGCACTAGCGAGAGGAAAGCAAATCTGAAAGCCATGTGCCCGCGCCGATGCCTTTGCTGCACACACCTCCCGAGAATGAGTATAGTGCGCGGTGTCTCACACCTAGCTGGGTGTAGGCCACTTTAATTTAAAACAATAAACATATCTTACACCTATGTTCACCGATTGGCCTGATTGAACAATCTATTTCTTGATTCGACTCCAATGAAACAGGACAAAAATAGAAATGGCAGCGATAGCAAAAATGGCGCGCGCGTTGCCATTGTACAGCCGCTCTCCTGAATGAACCAAGATCTGACGTGCGCAACAAATTAAAAAAAAAAAAATACATGGCGCAAACAAGTTGGGAAGCTGACTCCTTTTCAGTCGAATGAACAAATTCAGCGCTGCTGGAAATTTACGCAACGTCACTGTGACCTCTTGGCTCCTGGCACGTGGGCCATCGACGTCACGAGTCTCAAGAGGAACGCTGTCACCGTCTGGTAACAGAGCGTTGGCACGGTGCATCTTTCCGTTACACATCGTCTCGTCCACACGGGCATCTTAATCGTCGCGCCTTATTACGAAACTTGTGTCGGATATACACACACACACGATTCCCTGGCGTCGTTGCAATCTCGAGTGCCAAAATTAATCTGTCCCTGCTTTCCTCCCCCTTCCTTCCCCTCTCTCTCTCTCTCTCTGTCCAGCCCTAGCAAAGGCTTTGGCCCTAGCCAGGCCAGACAAGGTGGCTGCTCTGAATATTGGATCCGTCGCAAACGACAGAGCACGTCACCTAGGACCGCGTGATTTTGTCAATTCACCATTTCCCAACCTCCAGCACTGAAGTCTGACGGTATGCGGTTGGCGCCGCGTTACGGCAATTCAGCAACAGCACCAAGTCTGCGGACGAACGGCGATAGATGGCTCTGGAGTGTAACGATCGGCGAGCGTTGGTCAGGGTACGTATGCTCGGGCGGCGGAGAAAAGATCACTGGAGAGATGCTCACCGGAAAAAAAGCTCTCTGCAAACGGTCAAAACGGAGAAAAGCTCACCTACGAGTCGGTGAATCGTGCGTTCATTCAACTGAAGTATATTCATTAAAGTAAGATGCCTACACTCCACAGAAGTATGCATGTCTGAATGCATCTGCGCTGCGCTAGCAAAAAAAAAAAAAAAAAAAAAAAAAAAAAAAAAAAAAAACCCTTAAAGTAAAGTTTTGTACACGTTATGGATCGCACGACAAAAATAAAATAAATAATTTTCGTACAACGGCATTTAAAGGAATAGCCAAGGAGAAATATAACCAGTGTAGTCGGTTGCAGCTTCAGTATAGTTCCTGGATTGTTATAGTATATTACACTATTAACTTTCGCGCAGTAGCCGGCACTGCATAAGCTGTGCCCACGTCGCATCGAATTATTTTCGCTTTCAATTCTAGAGCCTTTCGATAGGGTAATGAAGAAAGCCGATATTTTTTGCCCATCCCAGTCAGGCGAAGACGGTCGTCATGGAAGCGGAACGAGGGCTGCAGCGGAGCGGCACGCGAGGGAGGTGCCTGTAGCCTTGGTTTCGCAATTGCTCTAAAACGATAACAACCACCTCGCACAAAAGTTGAATTTGAGCTTTTCTCAAGGTCTGTGAAAAGACTATACTTCGTTTCCCCTTAATTCCGGGCACAATCGACGCTACGAGCCCAAAGGACCAATCAAACAGCGGCAAAAATGTAACGTAATTCACGGTGTTCGTCGTGTTTCTGGACGTCTTCTCATCGTTAAACAAATCCCGGATTGGTAAGGTTCAGTGACTTGTGCCTTTACAATGTGCGTGGTTGTATGTGTGCTGATGAGTGATGACTGCGCTCGGACATATGATGAAACGGAGTATAGTGAGCTTTCGTCCGAACCCGCAAAAACGTGGGGGAGCTTTTCTGCGGTGAGCTTTTGTATACGCTAAGCTTTCCCAATCGGTGAGCTTTTTCTCCGAGGTTCCGCATTGTCCCGCTAGCAAAAGCAATTATGAAGACGACACGCTCGCTAGGCTTGGTTTCGATTGCACTAAAGGCGAAACAACGTGTTACCGAGATTACGACCTCCATTGGCGATTTTCACCACAGCTCTTTTTTTTTCTTTCTTTTTTTCGCCGCTAGGTGCCGTCGATTTTACTGGTCAATAGTGACCGTACTCTGGTTGCGCGGGCAGGCTCGGGGCTGACGCCGAATCGTTATCGAAGATTTTATCGCTGGAGGCGGACCACTGAAACTCCTCCCCTCTGCCGTTCTCACTTTGTCGGTGACTAAAGGTGCAACTTTGGGCGCAGAGGAGCGCATTATCTGAAGAAAAAACCGTCCTGGTGAACGGGTTAAATTCTTCCCCACGCGTAGTAACAGGGTGAAAACGTGTGGTGCGAAGTCATACATAAAAATTAGTGTCGTGATTCTCGTCCTTTTAAAGGCTCGTTCACACTGTCCCGTTTTCTTAGGTTACGTTACGGAAAGTTTTTTTGGTGGCGCCCTCCTGTGGTTCCCCCTTGTGACGTCATTACCTTGCAAACAACAAGTTCGATGGCGTTTGTTATTAGCATGGTGGAAGCTTGAAATCATTGCGCTCTCAAAGGAACACTGCCAACACCGTCAAAATTAAAGTTCTTTCATTCCTCTTATTTCCGTCGATGATAAATCCCCTTTCCGACGTCATAGTCAGCGTTCGGCCAATCGTGGAAGGCCGACCACAGCGACGCTTTCGGTCGCGCACGGGGCTAATAGCTTGCCCGTAACGTCATTCGCGACCATGCCAGCATTTTATGTGCCGTGAGCGTTCGGTTCACCGTGCTAGTTTTACAGCGAAGAAGTGGGAGCTCGAGGGAACAACCGTCAGTACCTAGCGATGGCGACACCTGCAAGCTACGCATGTAAGGTATTCACTAAGTGCCATATTTGAGCGCGTTATTCACAGGGCATCCGGAGAATGCGCCAAAAAGGGGGGGGGGGGGGGGGGGGGGGGAGTGGTATGCTTGGTTTGGCAAAGGCTCCCCATCCTCAAATCAAGCTCCTACCTATCGTCTGCTAAGAACGGCGATCTTGGCGGTGTGAAAAGCACGTTGCGGAAGCATTGTGGATTTCTTCGCCAAGCTTCGCGTTTCAATTCCAGCCCTATCAATACATTTACGCTGTACTTCAGTGAGTGACGAGGCACTCTACGTCATAACCACGTCGGCCTTCCAACTACGAGGTGGTATCAGAAATCTTTTCATTCGTTTTAAAATTAGTTTTCGTGCGTTTACGATCTAAAGACCGGTGTTTCTAAGGCGCTGACACAGCGTAGTATCTGGCTAGACAAAGAAATAAGAGCTGTAATATCGTTTCCGTACCCCTTTAGAACGGCTGAATGTATCAAAACTAACCTTTAGTTGAGGCCTATAAAAGTACGTAGTGACACTCTTCTATGTGCTAGATAGTAAACAAAGGAAAAAAAATGAAAGACTTTTACAACCACCTGTAACGCCTAATTAAAGCGCGGCTCTTGAGAAGGAGGAGGGGAAGGTACGGAGAGGAGGCCTATGCCCCTCTTCCTCTCCTACTATTTAGGGGAAAATTTTCCGCTAAATTTAGCGCGGAATTTTTTCCGCTAAATTTAGCGGGGAAAGTTTTTCGCTAAATTTAGAGGGGAATTTTTTCCGCTAAATTTACCCATAATGCACCGCGCGGTCCCGCCGACGCCGCTCAAGCCGGAAACGGGCGCCTAAGAGCTGCGCTCTAACGAACACAATGTAGCCCATTTTTGTCTCTACCCCCGCGTAGTCAAGGTGACGTAAGAGGACATTATATCATAATGCAGATGCGCATTATGATATAACGTGCAAGCCGCGCAAAATCAATGAGTGCGAGCTTACATCGGCATTGTCCGCTCGACGCTCCAAGGCCAGCCAGGGCTTATCACGTTACGTCGGGGTGTAGCGCGCACAGCCACCCCCGCAACGGCGCGTGCGCCTGCGAGAAGCAAAAAGCGCAACGCCGCGAGGCATCCGCCGCAGCCTTCCGCCAGGCTCTATCACGCTGCAATCAGCGGGGGCTCGTAGATGTCGTATCATGGGCGGCTGCTACAGCCGCCTACCACTCCGGCTTCACGCGTCGCCGGAGCCTCACAATTCAAAACCCCGGGTTCGCGAATGAGCAAACGCGATTCGTCCGTCCGCCGAGAATAATACACACAATAACGGAAACACGTGTAAAAAAAAAAAAAATAATAATGTTTTGGCAGTTTGCTTATAGGGACACCAGGAAAATATAACCTCACTCGACATCCTATTTACTGCCTGTGCTGAAGTGGAACTACTACCAAGTGCATCCAATACTTAGCTTAGGGATCCAACAACTGAGACAAAGACACCGAAAATATATGTAAACTTAAACACTTAATTGGTTCGTTGCAGAAGTAATGGTTATGCGAGCTAAATTAAATTATGTTGCATTTACGCGTACACCGCGTGAGCATACGCGAGAGCCTGAGATGCTGCATTCTTTGTACTTTACTGTATGGGCCAACTAGCGAGATAGCGCCGACAAAAACAAAAGCTAACAATCGCAAAAAATTTATACAGTTTTTTTTTTTTTTTGGCAGTAGACATTTTTTGTTGCGGCCATAAGGTGCAGCTGGAACAGAGAAAATTGCTAAAAAAAAAAAACACCTGCAAGCAGCTTTCTTTTTTTTTTTTTTGTTTTGCAGACATGTTTGCTTGAAATAATATTTAATTAAAATAAAATTAATTTTTTCGTGCATCGGCGCTTTGAGAAAACCGGTTGAAGACAACAATGCCTAAATATGAGAGATTAAATGTAAAAGGGAGAGGGGGGTAACAACGATTTCATTACCGAAACAAAATACTAAATACTATTTTAACTGCGAACTAAACAATTGATATATCCAATAACAAGTGGCAAAATACAATTAAACAATAGCGCGATTACTTCGGAAAAGTAAATGATCGGATATGACTTGGGGGAGACAAACATCATCTAGGTAATTAAGCCCTCCTTTCACGGTGTTTCTTTTTTCTCTTTTTTTTTGCGTTTTAAAAATATACGAACATGTATTTATTTATTTACTACTAATGCTCCGTTGCACTAACTCGTGCCGTGGTTCAAGTTCGCTCACCTATCAAATCCGTTCCGAATAAATGTAAAATAATCACTAGAAAACAAAATACGGTCAAATTTCGGTGTGCCTGACGTTTTCAGAACTAGTTCATAAGCTTGCAGATCAGGTATGTTCGAAAGGACTCTGCGTGCACAAGGTAAACAAGCAGGTAGGGAGTTTTAGTAGACAGTTTTTGCGCTCCGATAACGATCCCCGATAACGGTACACGACGAGAGCCCAACGGCTCCGGCGAAGTATCGGGTATCGTTATCGGAGTTACCGGAACGATCTACTAAGCCCCCATATTAGAGAGTTTTAGTAGATCGTTCCGATACCTCCGAAAGCGATACCCGAAAGTCCGCTGACGCCTTTGCGCATGTATCGCATCGTTATCGGAGGCATATCGGAACGATCTACTAAAGTCCCCTATTGTCAGACCACCCAACGCGACTTGAAAGGCATGCCCGAGTCGTCGTACCCTTCTGCTACCGAGCAGAGAGACCAGCAGGAGAAGACGCCCGTGGATACACGACTCGACGCCGCACTCGACCGCCTCGCGTCGCCGTCGACCAGTCGGTCGACGAGTAGAGACGCGTCGCTATCAGGACGTCATTCGCGACCGACGGCCCGACCTCGACGGAAACAGAAGCCTCAAAACCCCGGCGTCGTTCATTCGAGAAAGCAAAGGCCGTCCGTCACCCAAAACGAAGCTTCCTCCACTCGTCAGACGGATGAGGAACACTCCGTCGAGTCATGGGCAGCGTAAACAGACGGGCCCAGGATCGGGACGATGTCGCCAACTTACGATGTCGAATCCGAGGCTCGCCTGGTTCGCCGAACTCTTTGGCAAATTCGACGAAGTTCCGACTCAATATCCGCGCATACTGCACGGCACAGCTAAGCGTGAACGTCACATCGGCGCTTTCTTTTCTTCAATTTGTTTTTTTTCTATTTGGCATAAAGGAACTTTTTGTGAGAGTTGGGAGAAAACAGAAGCAAAAGCAGCGATCGCTTGTTCGCGCTAATTGCGATGCGCATTTGTACGACTTCCGACTCACGACCATACGACTCTATCCTGCACATACATGGGTAAATTACTTTCAGAATGTAATTTAATTACAATTACAATTACTTTGCTTCAAAAGTAGTTTAACTACAATTACAATAACTACTACGTTAAAAGTAATTAATTACAATTACAAATTACTTTTGAAAAAGTAATGCAATTACTTTTACAATTACTTATTTCTGAGAGCGACCCGACTTGGGTCATATGACTTTAAACGAGTTATATAAAATGCAACGTATTTGTTAATTCTTTGCCCCAATGTTTGAGGAGGCTTAAGCATCGCTGCATAAATGCCACGTATTGTACTTTCCTTACGTGAATTTTGTTAAATTCCTAATGGAACTTGACAGTTTGAGGCAAGAAAGTACTACGTTCTTATATTTCTTTATAAATAATAATTAGTTCATATGCTGGAAGACGCAAGATCACTAACGAAAAAGTGGGTTGACAAAGTTTTGATAGCCCGGCAAATAAAAATGCGTCAATTTGTCATATATGAATACTTTAGAAGTGTTAATATAAAATTAAATCCACACGTGCTAATACAACCACATTCGCTTACAAACATCATGGTATTGCAAATCATTTACATTGATTTAAAATTATAAAGGCTCAGAATTCAGAAATATATAAGAACCGAATCGGGGCTTGCGAATTATTGGTAGCAATATTAACAGATGCGAGGTCAGTCTCCAAAATGCTTATGCAAAAAAATATACGAAGTGAAACCAACAGGAAATAAACTTGAAAATAATACAAAGATACAAATATGCGACTGGAAGAGAGACATAAAAAGCTGGCAAAAAACAAACAAAGAAACTTGATAGACAATTAAAATTTCCTAGCTCAACTAAAAGCTGAAGCTCATTTTTTTTTTCTTTCAATATTTTGGCATGTTTACGCTATTGTTTTCTGTTCGCACAGCAGACGACGCAACACGGCGCCGTTGAGGGAGGCTCCAAAGAGGATTGTCTCTCAGGCCACAGTGTAAGCAACGAAACAACAAACAATGCGACACTATTTATGTTGTGCGTGTGTGTGAGTGGGTGTGTTTGTGCGCGTGTTTCACCGAAAGCTAGGCCGCTTGTGCGAGCGCTGAGGATTTCATAGAGGTTCCGTCGGCGCCGCAAAGTTTGGCAAAAGTAATTGTACTTGTGCTTAAAATTTTGCAATTACTGACACTAGAAAGTAATTAAATTACAATTACAATTCCCTTTGCCCGAAAGTAATTAATTGCAATTACAAATTACCAAGAAAAGTAATTAAATTACAGTAATTTAATTACTGTAATTGAATTACTACCCAAGTATGATCCTGCAGACGGTGGATGATATTCACAGAGTAGCCGAACAAATTTAATCGAAGTGCAATTCACGAATGTCCGATTGCGTCGCAATGTCAGCGAATGATACTATGGACATCAGGGTGCATGTCGGGATCCTCCTCCTAAGCGTTTGTCCAAATACAATTTTTTTTTTTTATGTACCCAATTACGGAATAAAATATCGCTAGCCCGTTGGTCACGCACCCAGGACAGGTGATGCCAGCAAAGCGGGAGCATCGGAAGAGCGGCAAGTCACGAAATTCGTGCCTTAAAATAAGGTGCCTAAATAAAAAAAAAATTGCGCTTCATACTTCTTACACCAAGTATCGAAGTTCGCGCGGCCGGGGAGTTTCGGTAGATTGTTCCGATACCTCTGATAACGATACGATGGATGCGCAAAGGCGTCGTCGGAGTGTCGGGTATTGTAATCGGAGTTATCCGAACGAGCTACCCAGAACTCTCCCTTAGTAACGCCGTTCCTTGTACTCGACCATCGCTCACCAAACAGGAAACACACAATGGCGGCTAACGTAAATTCCAGGCGTCATTTCTGCGGTTCCTCACCCCGGCAACTATAGTCATTCACCTCCGCAGGTTATCATACATATTCATTTGACAGTCTGCTATTTTCCTCGGCTTCACTTTTCACTCCCCCCTTCTCTCTCTCGCTCCCTCCTTACATCGACCGAGCGCTTTCACCTCTCTTTCGTCGCTATTGTAATTTGTACTTCGTTTATTCCTCATCGTCTTTCCTTCTGGAGTTTCTGCTACCAATTTTTCCGGGTACGGATTCGAGAAAAGATGGTATCGCGCTCTACCTTTATCGTTGTTGCATCACTGTTCGCGGCACGCTGTCGGTCCGTAAAAATCGCACACGCGATTATAGCACGAACAACGTCCCAGAGTTGCGACGGCGCAATAAAACAAAGCTGTACTTGACAAGGACGACACGATCGACACGTCCACGACGCGAGTTCAATAAACATGTGACGTCTGAGCTATGTGGAGGAAAAATCAACACTGGCGTTAGACGGAAGGAAAAAAAATAATAATCGAATGTCGAAACATACGCGAAGGCTTTGTATGTATACATGATCGATAGAGTCGCGAAAAGGCGAGGAACCTGTTGTGCCACTGCGGGCAAAGGGTAAGAAATAGCGTGCGAACGAGCTACCGAGAATCGAGAAAGGGCGTTTCCGGGGAACAGCGAGAATGGCGAGATGAGCAGAAAATGTCCTTCGTACGTCGATAATATACACCTGTCAGTAGAAACGGTCGGCCGCAGTTAGCCGGCTTTCGACTATCGGCATTTATTTTGTTTCTCTTTCTTTCTTAACGTTGACGCGATACATTGGGGTTTACTTCGCACAGTCCAAATCGCCGTTATCGTTTTTATTGTGTCGCAGTCGTGCGCTCGACACCGCCGGCAAAATAAAGGCACGGCTGTTAGAAAATAGGCAGGCTTTCCTCGCACCCTTTGGCGCCGTCGTCCCAAGATATGCGTCGATGTGTCTCGCTACAAATAAATATGCCGCTCTCTCAAAAGACCATAACTCGCGACAAAACACTACAAAAATAAAAGAACAAAAAAATGAAAGACATTTACAACTCCCTGTAATGCCGAATTAGAGCGCAGCTTTGAGGAGGAGGAGGGGAGAGTACGAAGGGGACGGTATGCCCCTCCCCCTCATCTGTACCCTCTCCTCCACCCTCCTCATCTACTCCTCCCGTCCTCCTCGCCGCCTCTCCCTCTTCCTCCTCCTCCTTCCTCTTCCTCCTCCCTCTCTCTCTCTCCCAATCCTCCCTCCTCCTCCCCCTCCTCCTTCCATTATTAATGCATTATGGGAAACGTCCCATAACGCACCGCGCGGTTCCGCCGGCGGCGACGGCGACGCCGCTCAAGCCGGAAACGAGCGCCTAAGAGCTGCGTTCTAAAACAATACCTGCGAAGTGTTCTTTTTCTAGCTCGGGAACGCACTGCACTCCCTTCCAGCAAAAACAAAGCAGCACAAGCGTAATTTGCGCAGCTAGAAACAAAGACTAGATACGACAAATAAAAATAAAATAAAGAAAGAACGGTGCACCTTAGCGTTTATCTTGAGCGTACCCCTATTCGCTATTGTGTACGCGATGGAGAAGGCGTCACACGTTCCGGTTTACTTTGCCCTCCGAGTCGGGACAATAGACCTGCAGCTCCCGAGTTTGTACAGCGCCTCTTGCGAGCAAAGTCGAATATTTCTCGGTCGCGTTTGGGTTGTGCGTCATTACGCTTTTTCACGTCGCTCGCGGACGCGAAAGGCTGGAAGTATTTTATTGGTGGATATAAAGTTGTGGAAGAAAATAACGAGAGCTATAGCAAAAGCTTACTTATCGATTTGATAGGGCACCGAAAGCGCAAGCTGCACTTTCCTTTCGCTTATTTTAACTTTTTTTAGAGGTTTTGTTATTGCGCGTAGCCAGATGCTGACACACGCTCGTAAAGGGCCGTAACTCGAGCATAATCGAACGCCGCAGTGCCGCTTTATGCTCGGTGCGGGCATTACATGGTCGCGTCTTACAAACGCCTTCGCGCCCCCTGGCTGAGAGCAACAGGACTACAGGCGTTTCAGAGGGGAGGCGGATACATAAACCGCGAAGCAATAACCGCGCAGCGATCGCAACAAGAACGGTTACATTATCGTGGCTATAACGGTATGAGCTATGGAGAGCCGTCCTTCCCAGAATATTCGCGGCAACATCATGAGCGCCATAAAGTCGAAGCTGACGCCAATTTGAATGCCGACGTAGCCATAGATGGAAAAAAATACTAAATTGCTTTAATTACCGATTGAAAGGCGCTAGGATTCAACGAGTTCCTACAACTATGCATTGAGAAACCGAGGGAGAGGAGGAGACTAGAGTACGCGGGGACGTCAGAACGTCGAGCTCTGGTTGGAAGGATTAGTGGGTAAACGCGAAGCTAGCTTCCCTTGTCTCCACCGCACTCGTCGAACGCGCCAGAACGCGGGACGCCGGCGTTTGACTCTCGCATTCTACAAGTGGAGTGGAGACAAAGGCAGCTATAGCTTTAGGTCTACCCACTAATCCTTCCAACCAGAGCTCGACGTTCTGACGGTTCCGCGCTCTCGTCTCCTCCTCTCCCTAGTTTCTCGGCGCACAGCTCTGACCCCCCCCCCCCCCCCCCCTCTTCCCCTTCTTGTTTATTGCAGACCTGTGGAAACAACGGTTTCGGAGTAACAAAGCCGCCGTGGTGATTTTTCGGTCTCTCCCGAATAAGGTCAACGCGGGTCGCATATTGGACACGACTGCTGCGTCAGCGTTCGGCTCGGGCTCGTTTTCAATCAGTGAGGACCCGAGTCCAAGTCGAACGCTGGCGCGGCGCTCGGTGCCTAATCTGCGTCCCGCGTTCGCCTTCTTTGGGTTTCTTTAGGTGACGCCGAAAACTCGGCCCGACGTCTTCGTTATCAAGGAGGTGTTGGTGGAAGCCCTATTTCTAACCCCCCCCCCCCCAAAAAAAAAAAAAAAATGAAAGCCGTTTACAACTCCCTGTAACGCCGAATTAGAGCGCAGCTCTTGAGGAGGAGGGGAAGGCATGAAATGTATGTAAGAAGGAATTCTAAAAAATGTATGTAAGACGGAATTCTAAAAAATTTAAGTGGCCAATTTTAACTAGGAGTTAAATAGGATGTCAATATAAAGTCTAAAAAACATCAAAAAAGTTTAAAAAGAAATTCAATACGTTTCCAGAAAATTTTCAACAGAAATTCAAAAGAATTTAACTAGAAATTTTTGTAAGGGACGTCCCATAACGCACCGCGCGGTTCCGCCGGCGGCGACGGCGACGCCGCTCAAGCCGGAAACGAGCGCCTCAGAGCTGCGTTCTAAAACAATACCTGCGAAGTGTTCTTTTTCTAGCTCGGGAACGCACTGCACTCCCTTCCAGCAAAAACAAAGCAGCACAAGCGTAATTTGCGCAGCTAGAAACAAAGACTAGATACGACAAATAAAAATAAAATAAAGAAAGAACGGTGCACCTTAGCGTTTATCTTGAGCGTACCCCTATTCGCTATTGTGTACGCGATGGAGAAGGCGTCACACGTTCCGGTTTACTTTGCCCTCCGAGTCGGGACAATAGACCTGCAGCTCCCGAGTTTGTACAGCGCCTCTTGCGAGCAAAGTCGAATATTTCTCGGTCGCGTTTGGGTTGTGCGTCATTACGCTTTTTCACGTTGCTCGCGGACGCGAAAGGCTGGAAGCATTTTATTGGTGGATATAAAGTTGTGGAAGAAAATAACGAGAGCTATAGCAAAAGCTTACTTATCGATTTGATAGGGCACCGAAAGCGCAAGCTGCACTTTCCTTTCGCTTATTTTAACTTTTTTTAGAGGTTTTGTTATTGCGCGTAGCCAGATGCTGACACACGCTCGTAAAGGGCCGTAACTCGAGCATAATCGAACGCCGCAGTGCCGCTTTATGCTCGGTGCGGGCATTACATGGTCGCGTCTTACAAACGCCTTCGCGCCCCCTGGCTGAGAGCAACAGGACTACAGGCGTTACAGAGGGGAGGCGGATACATAAACCGCGAAGCAATAACCGCGCAGCGATCGCAACAAGAACGGTTACATTATCGTGGCTATAACGGTATGAGCTATGGAGAGCCGTCCTTCCCAGAATATTCGCGGCAACATCATGAGCGCCATAAAGTCGAAGCTGACGCCAATTTGAATGCCGACGTAGCCATAGATGGAAAAAATACTAAATTGCTTTAATTACCGATTGAAAGGCGCTAGGATTCAACGAGTTCCTACAACTATGCATTGAGAAACCGAGGGAGAGGAGGAGACTAGAGTACGCGGGGACGTCAGAACGTCGAGCTCTGGTTGGAAGGATTAGTGGGAAAACGCGAAGCTAGCTTCCCTTGTCTCCACCGCACTCGTCGAACGCGCCAGAACGCGGGACGCCGGCGTTTGACTCTCGCATTCTACAAGTGGAGTGGAGACAAAGGCAGCTATAGCTTTAGGTCTACCCACTAATCCTTCCAACCAGAGCTCGACGTTCTGACGGTTCCGCGCTCTCGTCTCCTCCTCTCCCTAGTTTCTCGGCGCACAGCTCTGACCCCCCCCCCCCCCCCCCCCCCTCTTCCCCTTCTTGTTTATTGCAGACCTGTGGAAACAACGGTTTCGGAGTAACAAAGCCGCCGTGGTGATTTTTCGGTCTCTACCGAATAAGGTCAACGCGGGTCGCATATTGGACACGACTGCTGCGTCAGCGTTCGGCTCGGGCTCGTGTTCAATCAGTGAGGACCCGAGTCCAAGTCGAACGCTGGCGCGGCGCTCGGTGCCTAATCTGCGTCCCGCGTTCGCCTTCTTTGGGTTTCTTTAGGTGACGCCGAAAACTCGGCCCGACGTCTTCGTTATCAAGGAGGTGTTGGTGGAAGCCCTATTTCTAAACCCCCCCCCCCAAAAAAAAAAAAAATGAAAGCCGTTTACAACTCCCTGTAACGCCGAATTAGAGCGCAGCTCTTGAGGAGGAGGGGAAGGCATGGGGGGGGGGGGGGGTCACGTGGCCTGGGGGTCACGTGACCTCGACCTTTAGGGAGGAAAATTTTCCGCTAGATTTAGCGGGAAAAATTTTCCGCTATATTTAGCGGGGAAAATGTTCCGCTAAATCTAGCGGGGAAAAGTTTCCGCTAAATTTAGCGGGGAAAATTTTCCGCTAGATTTAGCGGGGAACATTTTCCGCTAGATTTAGCGGTGAAAATTTCCCGCTAGATTTAGCTGGAAAAATTTTCCACTAGATTTAGCGGGGAAATTTTCCGCTAGATTTAGCGGGGAAAATTTTCCGCTAGATTTACCGGGGAAAATTTCCCGCTAGATTTAGCGGGGAAAATTTTCTGCTAGATTTAGCGGGGAAAATTTCCCGCTAGATTTAGCGGGAAAAATTTTCCGCTAGATTTAGCGGGGAAAATTTCCCGCTAGATTTAGCAGGGAAAATTTTCCGCTAGATTTACCGGGGAAAATTTTCCGCTAGATTTAGCGGGGAAAATTTTCCGCTAGATTTAGCGGGGAAACTTTTCTGCTAGATTTAGCGGGGAAAATTTTCCGCTAGATTTAGCGGGGAAAATTTTCCGCTAGATTTAGCGGGAAAATTTTTCGGTTAAATTTAGTGGGGAAAATTTTCCGCTAAATTTAGCGGGAAAATGTACCCATCATGCACCGCGCGGTTACGCCGACGCCGCTCAAGCCGGAAACGGGCGCCTAAGAGCTGCGCTCTAAAAATTAGCACGTCAGAATGGCGACAATTAAAATCAAATTTGGGGGTATTACGTGCCAAACGAACGAAGGGCATCTGGCACGCCCCAGCGGAGGACGGAGGATTATCTTCAACCACCCGGGAATCATTTTGACGTTCGCAACCGAGACCGGGGTGGGCACCTTCTCCGCAATGAGCCTCCGTCAGATTGCGGGCACCTCGGCCGGGATACGAACCCGCCACCTGGGGATCCGTATACTTCGGCGCTTTGCCTCGGAGCCACCGAGACGGCTATTCAACTTGGTGACCAAGTCGTGGGGCTAAACAGTGTAGTATTGGGACCTTTCCACCCCAACGAAGGATCAGTCGACGGCACCAACTTACGTCCAGCTAGGAGCACTCGCCAATGGCGGTAATCCATTCCGCGGGGTGGATAGGGCCGAAGCCCTGGTGTATACATGGTTTTTACGTGACGTCACTTCCTCTATACTCCCGTCCGCCGTTGCCAGGTACTGAGAAGCAGACGCGGACACTGCCGCCGCCGCATGTGCGCCGCTCGATTGCGACTTCGCTACGGAATTTGTATCGCCCGCACAGCGCGATGGCGAAAGCCATTCGCCACGAGTTCTGCCCTTTCTATTTCGAAGAGCTTGTGAGCCCCACACGGGCTCGGTATGAGTCTAAAGGGAAAATATGCGACGGCGTCGATCCGTACACGCCATGCGCCGGCGCGGACACCACTCCAGATACGGACGTGCAGCCAGCTACCCGACGCACGTGGACATAATTAACTACCTGGTTTTGTCGACGAACTACGCACCTTTGAGGTGCGGGCAGAGGAGCAATACTATTTTCTTTTGTCTCGGTTTAATTTCCTTTTCTTTTAAGTCTCCTCTATCTATTTTGTCGTTGTCGCTGCAACAGATGAAGGCCTCCAAGGTCCTGGATGCCCATACCTATTTCACGAGTGGATGGGTGAAGAGCCTGACAGCGATGCGTCACCCATCGAAGCGTATCGTCGTGCTGAGCGAGGCGAGTTGACAGGCAACAAAACAAGCGTCTTTCTGAGAGCCGAAGGTTTGCCTGCAAACGAAGAGATGTGCCCGTACTTGCCGCATTCGAATTCGCAGCATCTTAGCTGGGCAAACTCAGCGCCACCGCCGCAACACCATCGACACAAGTGTGCTACAAACATTACACAATTACAGAAACGCTGCGAGAAAGGTAAAAGCACATCCCTGCTGCGTGACGGTATATCAGACACCAAACACTGCCTCGGCCGCTATGGCAATGCGCACAGGGTGCGAACAGAAGCATCCAGCAATCGACGTACAGTTGAGCAACGTATTTCTTACCGGTAATGAGGTGATGACCGCAGACACGGACACTTCCGATGTATGCGAGCAAGCCAGAGGCTTCGGCGTTTCTGGTATACAGCAGCTTTGTACGCTCACACCGTCGCGTTATCACCTTTGGCAAACGGTGCAGCTCTACATTTGGCTCTGTGTTACTCTGCTGTGCAGAGGACTCGCTTCTGCATCGGCAGCCGAACATCGGCATGACTGCACCACTGCGACCGCGTGCTAGAGGAAAGAAACGTGCACTGTGTGCACCGCAAACGCCGTAGCGACGCAGCCAACGCAGCAGCGGCCAACGTTGCCGGCGCCGATCCCGAAACTATGTCAGTACCTGGCAATGCGCTGACGTATCCCATAAGCCCCGGCTGTGACGTCCGTGAGAACTATGTACACGTGACAGCGATAACGTTATACTATAGTCTGAGGCAGAAAGTCACTTAGACTGAAAATTCTAACGAATGGAATACGGCATCGACGGGAAGAATGAAAACGCAAACGAATGGTTATCATTATTTCCTATTCAACTACAGACTTGTCAACGCACGTGCAAATAATATACGCATATGATTTTAATAAAACACGCATTCCCTATTGGGCAGGAGATCGAACTATAGGGGGCGCTTTATCGAGCTTGTTGTCCCCACAGCCCGGAGTTTACCAACACAGCATAACAAAGAAATTGAACCTGGCCGAGCACGGTCTGGGCACGAGCGCTTCGCTCTGACCAGTGCTTTGGTCGCACGAGGAGTGGCCTTCGAATCGTCATCTTCGATTTCTCGGATCAAAAACAAACAAGAAAATACGGTTTGTTGTCCCCACAGCTGAAGCGCACCGCTAGAGGCGTGACTGTTCGATCTCCTCCCAATACTCTGTTTCATACTTAGCGTGCAACGCCTTCAAAGCTACCGGCGCGAGCGCGTGGCTTCATCTATGGTGTTGTTTGCGCGAGAGCGCGTGCAAATGATCAACAAGATCAAGCCCCACGCTCGCGCTAGTAGCTTTGACAGCGTTGCACGCTAAGTATGAAACAGAGTATACATATTTGCGATGAAGCAAAGTTCAACAACAAAAAAGAAAAACCGGATGCTTTTTGCTTCGGAGTGATACGCACATCCCTTGTTCAAAGTCACAAAAGTCACTGCCACGTGCCTGCCCATCGGAAAACTGGAAAGGAAACAAAATAAGCCGGACGCTACAGCGGATAGGTATGAAATGCCGCGCTCTTCAAAAACGTGGCGAACTGAAATACTTGGGTAGTTATAGCGTGCAGGCTCGATTAGACAACAGTTGTGAAACAAGGTAAGCGAATTCGTCGAGTTTAACTCTATTGTCGTTAGACAACTGGCGAACTGTGAAGGCTACGGCCCCTGTGACCCAATAAGAGTGTTCACCGAGCGATTTAAATATAAAGTTCTCTATCGTCTTTTATTCGATGGTTTCACACGGCATCGATGAAGACGTGACTCCTCTTTATGTAATAGAAAACAAGCCGAAGCTCGAGACATAAATGTCCGCCAAGGCTTGTTTGTAGATCGCGAAATTATATGCCCATTAACTCTAGGGCGACGATATTCAGCTTGATTTTACATAGTATATTCCTATTAAAAAGAAGCTTACTCGCTGTATCCTTATGAGCAAAATAATCTCAGAGAGAGAGAGAGAGAGAGAGAAAACTTTATTGACTGAGGAAATGGGTCAAGGAGAATAGAGGTCATGGTGGTGGTGGTGGGCGAGGGGCCGAAGGCCCATCCCCTCCTGGACGTCTTCTCCTTTATTTAGGTTGGTGGTCTCGTGGTGGCGGTCGGCCGAGGCTTCCCGGCGACCTCTTCCGCCCTTTTGACCAGGCGGGCCTGTAGGTCCGGGTCGGGGCTGCGAAGCGAGGCCTCCCACCTCTCCTCAGAAGGGATTTCGGGGAAAGGATCCTGATGGCATGCCCAGATGATGTGGGCCAGGTTGGCATGGGCGCCACATAAAGGGCACGCCGAAGTTAAGATTGCGTCGAACTAACGAAAAAAATATAAAAAATATAACTAAGAGAAATCAGTCAGTAGCTTCAAAGGGTATAAGCTGGTCGTTCTTTGAATGCAGAAAATCCATTAGTAAATTGATATTCGAAGAAAAGTTAACCGAAATGGATGATACCCGGGGGGCACGGAAAGTATTCGAGTATTTATACAGAAAACGTTTAAACAGAAAATGAACAAACCGTACCCGAAAGCTGACATTTCAATAGCTTCGCACTCGTGACGGGGCTGAGCAGACTATAGTTCAATCGAAAAGGAGAGTGAAAGAGGAAGAAAGCAAAAATGAGGGAGGGAAGAATGCAGAAGAAGTCACCTTTAACAACGTACAGGTTACAAGCTGTTCGGAAATTCACTAAGAAGTTCTTCGCTGTTCGATGCAAGAACGGGAAGAACAAACAACGTACAGGGCTACATTTCGAAAGAGAGACAGATTATGTGCCGCATGCCATAGTGAGAATTGATCTTGAAGTGCACGGAACTTCGCCCTGCCCTCCCTGGAGGGGGTAAAGGACTTTGGCGGGGGTACGGTGCTGGGTTTTACTGGCAAAGGTGGAAGAATGGAGGAGAAAAGATCGATGGAAATTATCTAGAGAAAACTGAATGTGGTGAAACTAACTAGCACAGCCGAGAACTGGCGGGACAGAGAAACACCGGAACTCTCTCCCGCATGGCTCTGGCCCCCAAAACAGTCTCAACCATAATCTCCCAGTGGGTTCGGTGTTTGGCGTAACGCCGAGAAGGTTTCACTGGAGGAAAATTGGCGGCTCCCTCGCCGGAAAGGGGGGGGGGGGGGGGGAGACCCCCCTAAAGTCCGGGCTCACATTGCTCCATAATACATCGTATGAGGGACATGGTGTTTACTGCAGACGTCATGACAGAATTATCTCACGCATGTTGGAAGCATGTTATACATGCGTCCTGTACAATGGAACTGAAACCCAACAAGACCTAACCTAACCTAACCTAACCTAAATGATAACCTGAATAAAATCAAACAACAACTGCATCAAGGAACGTGCAAGTCAATAGCGAACAGTCGGAGCGCCGCCAACACTTCGAGCCGACGAGCCAATCAATCGAAAGTGCAACGTCACTACGCTCATCACCTTTTTTTCTGTGCGTGTGTTTTGTTTTAGTGCGCCGTGACGTTGAGGCTGTAGTCCGCCATTGTGCAGGGATTCCACGGCTGCCAACAGAGGGCAGTATTTCGAAAGGGGTCTATGGCAAAAGAATTCCTGCGTGGCGTTTATTTTAGGTCGACGAGCGTAAGTATTTAGGATTAACGTTTAGAGCGACTTACGACGGAACGCTCAGATTAAGAACGCTTCTGAAAAATGAATAACATATAGCCTATAAGACTTAGGGTAAGACGGGTCCTCGAGCGATGCGAGAATTGTTTGAGTTCCGTATACACCACGACTTCCTGGAAATCTGAGAAAAAAAAAATGAGCTCAGAGACTCGCAGCGTATGGTTTTAATAAATATATAATCGCCGTGCATTCTCCCACACAGAATTATGTAGGCTCGCTAAACCCCCGGCTTTTAAATTAAGAAAAAAAAATGTGAAGTTTTATTTTTATAGTTTTCAGGATTTCATTTGAATAAATAAAAATAATTACACGGATATACGCACTGGTGAATGTACTACTATACTCTGTTTCACCTCATGATGTACCGCAGGAAAGGCTACAAGCTCGAGCTTCTTGCTCAGGGCACATCTCGGCGGCGCCTCCGCTGCGGTACAACATAAGGTGAAACGGAGTATTGGCGACGTGCGCGATCGAAAGCGTCACTCTGATCGGCCTTCCACGATTGACCCAGTGCTGACTATGACGGCAGCAAAGGATTTCTCTTTGACGAAAATAAGAGGAATGGAAGAACTTCAATTTTGGCGGTGTTGGCAGTGTTGCTTTAAGAGCGCGAGGATTTCAAGCTTCCACCATGCTCATTACAAACACCACTGAATTTGCTGTTCGCGAGGTAATGACGTCACGAGAGGAAACCATAGGAGGCGCCACCAAAACATCTCGCCGCTAATAGGCACCGTCATTATCTGCATGCCAGAGAACCGTTAATCAGAAACGATCGCTTTAAATTTTGTATTTACTTTGTTGTGGGGATTAAAGAATGCGGAGTGCACTGCCAAATGACGCCGACACTTTAAAGGGTAACTGCAAAGAAAAAAAAGTGTATTTTTAAACAGCCCTAATTGGGACAAGCATGTCACAAAACAATTTTTCCAACTAAAACGAAATTTTTTACAGGAATATTTATTGCGCGGGACTGATTTTAGTTTGCGGCTATTTCGTCCGTTTTAAATCGCGCGTCACAAAGTTGGGATTATACGTCACGGAGTGGCTGCTATACGTCACGCAGTGACGTACACCAGCCACTCCGCGCGCGTCGAAAGAGCGGGAGTTTCAAATGTGGAGAGATTGTGATTCCGGCTAAATTACGTCCTGTGGCGTAAATATTGCTAAAAAAAAAATTGTTTCTTCGCGGAAGATTTGTGACATGCTTGTCCCAATTAGGCTGTTTAAAAAAACACTTTTTTTTCTTTGCAGTTACCCTTTAACCTCCGCGAATGACTTCGTTGAAATTGGAGAGTGTCGCGCCCCACGACACGCCCTAGACTTCTGCCCGTTTAATTGGTTCCATTTTCTTAGCCGTTCCTTCTTAAAAGAATAATAATAATATTTTAAAAAAAGTAGTTCCGACACCAGGAATTGAACCCGGGCCTCCTGGGTGAGGGCCAGGTATCCTAACCACTAGACCATGCCGGAGGACATTTTATCTGTTCAATTTTGTTCAGTCGTGCTGCGCAGTCACACTAGTGTTGGCCAATTCAATCGTGTTAAGTCCTATTTTGTGATGGCGTACTTTTATTGTACCACGTGCAAGTTAAAATCCCTTGATGCTCTTCTTTTTTTACAAGGACCGACAACTCAACAAATGACGAAGCACATTCCCTAGAAACAAAATGGCGTCATTCAGTTCATTCTTCTGCTGTGCGCAGCCATTCGCTTCCTAAAATGTGCACCGTCACGCAGTCGGCGCTTCAAAGAGTGTCGCTACTTGCAGGAACCTTTTATCTCGGAACTTTAATGCAACTGCGTGTATATGACCGCTATCATTTTTAGTTTCGTTTTTTGTACTCAGTTCTTTAAAAGCCCCATTAAAGGCTGAGAGTATCAGTAAACAAAAAAAGAAAAGTATGCTTCGAACCATGCCTGCAGACAGTTTTTGTACGATCAATGTGACAGAACCGCCATA
Source organism: Ixodes persulcatus (assembly GCA_013358835.2). Taxonomy (NCBI): domain Eukaryota; kingdom Metazoa; phylum Arthropoda; class Arachnida; order Ixodida; family Ixodidae; genus Ixodes; species Ixodes persulcatus. Next base: position 1,240,811 of record JABSTQ010011543.1, read on the forward strand.
CAAGAAAAAAAAGACACGGCTCAAACAGTAGGGAGTTTTAGGGAACCGTTTGTGCACATCCGATACGGTACGGTGGTCCCTCCGGTACGCGCTGCGCATGCGCTACCGCAGAAGGCTCGCACATGCGCAGTTCGTACCGGAGGGACCATCGTACCGTATCGGATGTGCACAAACGGTTCCCTAAAACTCCCTACTGTCTGCAGAGCGTCTTTTGTACGATGTACGAGCAGGGTACGCGGCTACGCAAAGTTTGAGGAACGCGACTCCGTTACGTCACGCCAGTAGCGGTCCCAGACTTCCCGGCTACGCAAAGTTTGAGGAACGCGACTCCGTTACGTCACGCCAGTAGCGGTCCCAGACTTCCAGACCAGGCGGCGGGAGAGACCGCGAGAGATACTCGCGGCGGACGGCGCCCAGGAGATTATTCCGGCCATCACCGCCGTATCACATCGTGCAAGCTAAACCAAAAAAAAAAAAAAAAAAAAGACCTTGAAGCGACGGCTAATGCTGTCCTCTAAAGAGAGATAACTTTTAAATAATGTGTGAGGCTTGGCTGGTGTACATCGTGAAGTCAACTTGCCACTTCCAAGTTCCAGTGAACAAGAGCGCTCCCGCATTCTTCAAACAAATGCTTAAAAAAAACGATCAATGACATCTTGAAGGAGGGGTTGTACGCAGGTGTTCGCGACACGCGCGGAAGTTACTGCCTGAAGCACAAAAGCACGCATGCCATCGTTAAAAAAAAAAAAAAAAATAAAAAAATTTTGTTTTGACACCGGGAATCGAACCCGGGCCTCCTGGGTGAGAGCCAGGTATCCTAACCACTAGACCATGCCGGAGGATGTTCTCTCGACTAGCTTCACGTCTTCTCATAGGGGCTTTGTAACCCTGGCCGGCCGTCAAAGCCACGCATACGCGCGTTTCACTTTAGTAATTTACGAGCACTCTAACCTCTCTGTTGCTGAGCTTCAACAATGAGCTGACTGCTCGGGTTTGGTGATAACCTGCCGTCCCGATGGCGACCGCGAGCGCGCCGTTTTCACCACGCGCGCAAGCACAACTGCTGAGGAAACTGTTTCGGAATGGATGCTTCACAAAGTTACACCGTTGTATGGTCACACACCGCAGGCCCTGTCGAGCGCACTCTATTCAATAATAAAAAAGAATCGTGCCACTATTTTTTGCACAGTGAAAAGTCAGATATAAGCTAGAGGATCGAATCGCAACGAGAAGATATTAGGGAGTTTTCGTGGATGGTTTCCGCTGTCCTGCAACGTTCTCCGCAACCCGCTACGAGATGCGGGACTCTGCAAGCGCCTCACATGCGCAGTAGGGGTGTCTTCGTTCCGGAGAGCCTAGCGGAGGTGGGAAAACGAAAACTCCCTTCTACCACACAAGTGTGTGCGTACGCGCGTGTGTGTGTCTGTGTGTGTGTGTGCGGCGGGGGGGGGGGGGGGGGAGGCAAAAGGCGGGCACTGTTTCCGTTTCTTTTTGTGTGTCGAAGTGTTCGGATCCAAATGCTTCGGCAATTATTTCCTATTCGTGAAATGTGTCGTCTTTTGCTCACGACCCTCCAGCTCCGTAATGCGGCGAAGCGTTGGGTACAGGCCCTGTTCTCGGAAAAACACCGACCGTGAATAAGGTGAATGATACGGGGACCAGGTTGTAGCGATCGCGCAGCAAATCCGTTCCCGGCGATGTCGGAGATAGCCGCGCGCAGCCCTGCCCCTACTACACCTGAAACCTCTTAGCGTATTTCAATCCCTTTTTTTTTTTTTTAATGTCCTTCGAATAATGCACGCATAGTACCCGGAGGATTCGCACCCGTGTAACAACCAAAAATAAATGTACGCCAATACAATTCACAAGGAAACAGCACAAGCAGGTAAATAAACGCGGAACAACTAGCCCACTTGGAAGAGGTCAACAACAATAATGAATTATAGACCATGCGTTTGCATACGAACAGGCCGAACACTTTTATCCGCGGTCAGGTGTGGCCACTGCGAGTCCGCAGGAACCAGACTCGCGAGAGATTATGCGTATATATACATGAGTGCGCCGCGCCGCCAGAGACGCGCAATTAATGGTCTATACACCATTCCGATATTTATAAGTCCTCAGCCCAGCTTGCGTTCTCCTCGGCCCAGCACGCGCATGTTCGTCGCTTCCGGAAAGCCAGCAAATCACGCGCCATACGCACGAACACTGAAAATAGAACCAACCGGGAGCCTTTTTTCTTTTTTTTTTTTTTAGTTTTATAGACTTGCAGGCGAATCATATTTAGAGTTTGTGCGTATGGCGCGTGCTTTAAATGAACAAAACAAAGTTTATTGTGAAAGAATACAATGAGGGTATTGTACTTAGCATCAAATCGAGCAATTGGCAATACCATAAAAAAAGACTTTAAAAAAAGCGCGTGCTTCGCTCGCTTTTTGAAGCCCCAAACCAACATTACCTAGAACGATCTCCTCTTCCTTCATGGAACTTCATCACGGTCGGATATGGCGCACTGTAACTGGACCCGATTCCGAGCCTCATTCGACGCGTTGATTGGGCACGAGGCCCGGCCGAAAGGTGACGTCCAATCCGTGTCTTCGCTCGATCTCGCTGTGATGACGTCAATGATTTGGTGCACGCGCGCTGACTAAACCCGTTTCGTGAAGATGGCACGCTGGGATGTGCGTTAGAGCGGCGAATAACAAGTCACCAAGACACAGGGGGTCTCATAATCGCGATGTGCTTGGAATTTTTCTCACCGAAGCATTTCGATAGCCAGAGTGTTTCGGGAGTATTTTAGAGACATCGTTCTTTCCCGAAATAGCTGGCGAAATGCGGCATATTTATACAGTGTGTCTAATTTTATTCAAACTAAAAAAAGAGAGAGAGAGAGAGAGAGAGAGAGGGGGGGTGACGATCAGACAAGTTTTGTCTTCATAACTATGTATTTATCAAGCTCGCAGGACATTACATAAAAAAATAATCATCACGGTAAGTTGGCTAATTAAATACATTCTGTTAATTAACTTTGTAAAGATGTGTTTTAGGGGTCATGTCGGGATTGCAATAATGACGCAGTTAAAGAAAGAGAATTGTGAAAAGGTAGTGCTTTTTTTTTTTTTTAGATGTACATCCGTCAATTTTTTGTGCTTTCCGCCTGATTTAAAAAAAAAAAAAAAGAATTGCGCTCTAAACTAGCTCGAAAGCCCTGCCAAATATAAAGTTTGGAAGAGTGACGCATACGTCACTCTTCCAAGCGTAATTGTGGGCAGGACACTGTGGTCATTTTTGGCAGGCAGTGACGACATATGAAAGAAGTCAAGCGTCATTGGGGAGCTTTCGTAGAGAGCAAAGAGTTTTCGTAGATTGTTTTCGCCGTCCCGCAACGCTCTCCGCAGCCCGCTACGATACCCGGAACTCTACAGCAAGGCGCAGTAGCGGCGGCTTCGTTGCAGAGGGCTTAGCGGAGCGGGAAACGCGGTCTACGAAAACTTCCTAGCTTTCCCACCGCTCTCCGGAACGAAGACTCCACTACTGCGCATGCGCAGCCTTGCCTGCAGAAGTCCCGGATCTCGCAGCGGGTTGCGCAGAACTTTGCGGGACAGCGGAAACCATCTACGAAAACTCCCTACTGTGCGCAGGGCTTGCAACGCTCTCTTTAACCGCATTTTTAAATCGGGCGGGGGAAAAAACGCGAAAATTGATTAATATCTTGAAAACTATTACCTTTACGCAAATTCTGGAAAATGAACTGGCCTCTAATAGTAATTGCCGTTAATACTGCAATTCCGAGAGTACCCCTAAAACCAATAATTAGAAAGTTACTGAACATACTTTAGTTAATTAGTCAACTTAGCATGACAAGTTTCTTCTCATCTAATGTCCGCCGAGCCTGATGTATCTTCATCCCAAATCGCGCAAGAAAAAATTATGGGTCCTTAAAAACTGCTTGAAAAAATATATATTTGCGGAAAATGTATGCCTAGAACAAAACTGTAAATTAAAACTACACTATACCTTTTTTTTTTTTTTTTTTAGTTTTGGAGTTTGAAATGGGAGAAGGTAGGTCTTGTGATTTTTAGTTTTCACTAGTGACACAGGTTATCGTTTTTACAACAATTATGACGTTTTTACTGCTTTAATACTTTATTAGAGGGGTTAAAGTTCACTAGAAGTGTTTTTATTTAATTTTATTTTATAAAATAAAAGTTATGGGACCTCGATTCTTTGAAATAATGCGCAAAATTTGAATCGAGCTAGCTTTCGATGTACAAGTATTTAAAGCATAATAAACATATCAAATGAAAGCTTGTATTTAAGCATATTTAAAGATTATAATATCATTAATTTAAATATAGTTTATATAAAAGAAACAACACGTAAACATAAAAAAGCTAAAAATACAAATATTAAACGTCAATTTAAAAAAAACATGTATTTTTTTTCCCATTTTTTATACGAAAAGCTTTCTATGTTATCGTACAAGTGCAATAAAATTTCTTTGACATATACGGTTTTGTAATATTAAGCAGTGCGTTTGCAAAGAAGAGATATTTGTACCTCCATTCTACGACGCATTTCTCTGTCCTTTTGTTTTTAACTTAAATGTATTTGTTATTTTTGTAACATGATCATAGTTTTTATTGCTTCTCGAGTCCACACACAGTTCGCCAAAACTTATATGTCGATGGTATTCATAGTATAATAGGGTAAGGGGTCCCTTTCGCACGTTCAGTTTGCTTACTTAGTAAACTAGAGAAATCGAAACTGTCTTAAATAATGTTTAAGCTTTGTCATATGAGATTAACAAACGTATATAAGAGGACGTTTTAAAAGCTTTCCGTGAGTTAATAAATCACTTGCGGGGGAAAACATTTCAAAGCGACGGCCCGCCAAGCACGTCAATAAGCGTGCATGCATTTTTTTTTTCTTTCTTCAAAAGACTTCCTTTACACGATAGCTAAGCTAGGCTCGTTGAAACCTCCCAATCTCCGTATTTACTATTCTATGTTTGCGAAACCAAACGTACGTTCCAAATCTCGTAGAATCATATCAGGTGAAACTATCAGTTCTGATAGCCATCGCGCCGCTTCGGCGCCTTCTTTCGCTTTTCTACAATGTGCGCGCCTTCCCTTATTTCGCCTATTTTATTTTATATATTTTTTTCTCGTTCAGATATAACTACCTTCAAGGTTATCGTAAGCTGCACTGGCTATTTCTCTTCGACGGAAAGGGGGAACGAAAGAGCAATCCACGGGCCGAGCGGGGCATACACTCATGCCGCCACCCTTTCTAACTCTGGTGAGTGCCGCATCCCCTTTTTAGATAGATGTCGCGATTGTTTATTTAGTACAGACAGGGTCACCACCATGAACATTAGAAACGAGTACCTGACGTTCCGTGCACGCGATAGAAAGGAAGAAGCCATAGACAACCTGTGATTACCATGGAGGCGCTACCAGAGCTAAAGTTCATCTGCCACCGCTTTAGAGAGCAGCAGCCTTTCCTTTTCGTTTTGCTTCGCTGACAGGTTCTCTGCTGTCCACATATCTGGTATCTCATCTCAGTTTGTTAGACAGAGTTAACCAAAACCAAGAGAGGGAGCAACTACTCTTTGCCTGGCAGCAATATTAAACGCGCTCGAGACCAAGGATTCGGTCTTGAAGGCATTAAAAGACTTCGCCTGTGTGTTAACCCAGCTGAAGAGATGGCTTAACCCTGGAATCGTTGCCAATGAAGGAAGAAGAATAAATCCAAGTAGCTTTGTGCAAATCTAGCGAACTGCTAAAGAAACAAATGGGAAGTAACGCATATTGAAATGAGCTCAGAAAGGGCGCAACGAAGTACTTCCCTTATTAATTCATCCGACATGCTCAGCGGAGAAAAGTCGCATCTCAAGGCTCGTGCCATCGTATTGCATCTTGACTTTGCGAAAAACTGGAGCGCCGTTTCCGCAAGTGGTACAATGCTTTCATCGGAAGAATCAAATCGCGTCTATCTTAACCTGCGTAGCTATCGACGGAGAGAAAATCTACAGCTTCGGAGTTGTCAGCGACGACAGGGTGCACAATACAGCGCACACTCTGTTCGCTCTGCGCACAGTTGAAGAGTGGCTGGAAGAAAACGTTCCGATATTTCCAAGACTCGTCCATATCTCCGACAGGGAGGCTTGTCATTTCAAAAAGAGGTTTCAACTGTATGAGATGGCCAAGAGACAAGAGGTGACGAATTGATTTTTTCAGGTACGGGGCACGGCAAAACTACGTGTGATGGCGTGGGGGGAGTCCTCAAGCACCAAGCCTCCTTACACATCCTAAGGTCGTCAGAACTGGACACCATTAGATGTGCTGATGATCTTTCTCGTGTAGTGGCCCCAAAAGTGCCTGGAATTGTACTCCTCGAAAGTGAAACAGCATGCTTCGCCCAATACTGTGACACAGTCAAAAAAGAATGGAATTTTTTTTTGTCTTGTGAAAAACAATTAATTCTGCCACTTGTGGATCAAGGCTCAGAATAGAAACGGGCCTTTCAAGGTTGTGATAAAAATAAAAAAAGCGAATTCTCAAGAGTAATATCTTAACCTCACTTAAAATCTCTTTCTCACCATAAACGTTACTGTGAGCTTATTCACAACTTTCAGCGACGGTGGTACCGCGGTGTGAGAATCGCGCTCCCTGGCTCCTGCATGATCGGCTTCACAATAAAAGTCGTTGCCTACATCTTCCTGGCATGAAAAAATAAAGTAAGACTCTAATACTGCTCGTACAAAGCAAAACTAGAATTACACACACGTCGCCGTCCCAGCCTTGTACTGCTGTTCTACGACGATCATCCAGATGACAGCCATTTTGAGAGGCACCAGTGCGCCCCCTATAGGCCGTGAAAGTTGCGAATAACACAAGAAATGCTATGTATTGTTATGCAGTTCCCCCATTTATCTGTATAATTTGTTATTGCATCAAAAGAAGAAAAAGAAAAGTCAAGAAGTTCTAAACGAGCCTAGCCAGTATACGAGAAAATGCGGCCACATGAGAGAAGCCAAATTTCGCCTCGGCCCGATAAGTTTCTGAAAATAATTTACCTCGCTCCTTCATTGCCTGACATAGAGGTTTGTAAAACTTAATTAAGTTTTAAATCTAAAGATTTTATAAGTGAAATGGACATGTGCATGAACATTTTAAAAATTATAACATACCAGTCATGCCTCATTTTTACTAAATGGTACATGATGTATATCATTAAAAATATGGTCACGTTACAAGCATATGTATATAATAATTACGTAAAAGATTTGACAACGGCCCATACCTTTTCATCTTTGAATGAAGGTAAAAGTATGTCTTCTTTTCAAACGCACTGCTTAATAAGACGAAACCTTATATGTCAAAGAAGTGTCATTGCATATATAAAACGACATAGAAAGCTTTTCATAAAAAATGTGTACTTTTAAAAATTGAAGTTGAATTTCGTATGTTTAGCATTTCTTATCAAGTTCAGTGTGGTTTCTTCCATACAAACTATACCTAAATTAACAATATTATAATTTTTAATTGGCTTAGATGATCATAACTGATTCCACAAGCCCTAAGCATCCTAGAAATAAAAGAAAAAATATTACAACCACGCGACGCCGATTTTCCCATTAAAAACGTGATGAAAAGTCGGGACACACACTTTTCTGAGCGGATTTTACCGAGAGGCGGCTTGCGATTGGCCGACGCGTGCCCATCGTCACCGCGCTGACACCCCTGTTGGTGTATGCCCCGCCTTTCCTGAGCGGAAAAATCTGCTCGGAAAGGGGTGTGTCCCGACCTTTTATAACGTTTTTAATAAAGAATTCAACGTCGCGTGACTGTAATTTATGAAAGTTTAGGAGGCTTAGGTTCCGTAGGATTCGTTATGACCAAGAACTGACGACCCCAGAATCCTCTTCATTCACTGCAAAATTTCATTAAGATTTATTTAAGGAGTTTATTTACTAACTGTGCCCTCGAAGAGCCGAAGGAACGTAACAGTAATGAGTCATACAGTACTCCGTTCACCCTTAGGCCGAGACTAGGAGCTCCGCCTTCAGCGCGAGCTCCCTGGCTTCCGCAGTGCTTTGGTTGCGCGTGCCTGCGCGTTCACACTTGCGTTAGCAAGGGCAGAAAGCTCGCGCTGAAGGCAGGGCTCCTAGTCTCGGAGTATAGTGATTGATTTGAGATCAAAACTAAACTACAACTGGCCCACCTGTGCCTAGTCGAGGGGATATATAAAACATCACGATATATCCAAACATAAATCCTTTATACTCGAAATAAATAAATTAATAAAAAAAAATGACGAAAGCAGCTCGCTAGGACATTGTAGAAAAGCAAATCTTTCTGCAAGGAAGAGTTCGCGCAACAACTACTTAATTCCTTTTTTTTTTTTTTTGAGAAGCAAACGCGTGCATGTTTTAAATCGCTCTGAAGGAATGCTTTCCCACAAGCACGCGGCTGCGATGGGCCAAAGTGAGACAAGCAGGATCGCGGTGTACAGTGCGTAGCTGTCGCTTCTCCGCTGCGCATCAGTGCCCGCTGACCGCATTCCTTGGTCATGAGTCATGAGCCGACCCCTTTATCACGTGCAATTCCCGTTCAAACCGGATACGGCCTCCGGCCGGAATCAGGGCTTATTCAAATTAGTGCGTGAACAACTCGTTCGATTGGTATGCTCGACGTTCGCGAGCGGAGCACACTCCTAACTGCTTGAATGTACTACTAAAGTCAATCTTCTCATTCAGGGAGGATACATTAAAGCTTGCAGCAGATATTACACCGCTTGGATAAATGTATCGTGCCTTGAATCTTGAACCCAGACCGCGTTAGCTAAAAATCGGGTTAAACACGAATTTCCCCAGAAAACGAGTCTAGAAAGACCCGTAGTTCAAATACATATCTATATATATATATACACGACTGTCAATATATCACGAAACACAAGCCTAACTAGATATATGACACACTGGGAGCTTTCCTCTTCGGCACCACCAGCTTGTTACTTTCGTGGCTTCATCAGATGTCGGTGAATAGAAAACTTCGGAGCAGCGCCCGTATGCCTGAACATCCGGCGGCTACACTTTAGTAACCGATGTCAGAACCGTTTCTCAATCAGATTTGGTTCATCTGCTGAGCGCCGCCTAGGGCGCTCCCAGCGCGTACTTACAATCACGTCTTTGTATACGAAAGTTGTCCATCTGCCCAATCAAGACGACGCAACCCAAACTTTGTGCATAGGATAGGATAAAGCACCCGCAATTCAACAAGGACGAAAGTTGAATGTAGCACTTCCTGTTTTTAATCCCGTCTGCTGAGGTTCGAGTTTCACGAGCTTCAACAAAAGTTCAAATCGCACGCGCATGCGGAAAAATTATAAGAAAAAAACAACAAGGGGAAAAACCGTTTAGTGGAGAAAGGGTGAAATATTAATCGAGTGTACTTCCTACCTAAATCATTACCTTTGCCAAAATTCTGAAGGCTTGCCGAACCAGTCGAACCCCAGGTTCGAGAAAAGTTCTCAACATCCAAGTAACGACAGCGCCCACCTCACCTATCCATACTAATCCCAGCTGCGTATTCGGGCCCGTACCTTCCGTCGCATTTCATCCCGGATGACGAGAGAAAAAAAAGTGCAAATTCTCTTTTTAATGACGTACCCATGACGTCAACTTACTGCAACCAAGAAGGGAACAGGCGTTTTTACACACTGCGTTTTCGGCACGTCACTTGGCTACAGCGAACTTGCGGGGGCGGTTTCGAGCTTCCCGGCACTCCTTTTGCGCAAGACGGCGCTAAGATAGCGCATCTGGCCTTTATCAGCAGATCACAAGGCCGCGCCGCGCATACGCAGGCAATATTCCTTGCAAGAAAGATTAAAATAAAAGAAAGCCGGGAAGTGCTAAAATACTTCTCGGCTTCGACGCCATTGTCGGGACGAGGATAACGTCGTCCCCACAATGGCGACGTTATCTTGGCGTATAATGAAGTAGACCAACGGGTCTGTCACTAATAATGCCGAACCGAGGCCGGTTCCTGGAGGCGAAAACCGGAACCGGACTGTGAATCGAGCTGATTAGCATTGTTTCTGAGATTCAGGTCTTTTGTCCTCAGGGTTCATTCGTTATAGTAACGGAGGCAGACATCAGATTCAGATCTCCTTCGCTTTAGAGGCATTCCATTGCGCGACCGGTATCACGTTAAAAAAAAAAAAAAAAAAAAAAAGCATCGAAAACCTTATTTTTCTTGTTGCAGAAATCAGATGCACTTGGCCTTAATCTCATACTATGGCATATTAACGGAACCCAACAGGCGCGTTTTTTTTTTTTAATAATTGTAACTGTTTTATTGTTTGTACAGAGAACCTAATAAAACAGAGCTGGAGGCTGAGCCAATAAACTGAGATTTCCTTCCTGCCGGATATTTACGTGTTTGACGTTCCCTCTCGTAAGCACGAGTTTCTACACCAGTTCATTAGCAGCAAAATGCTGACAGATGCGTTATCCTATCTGACCGCTTTCAGGGAAAGCCTGCTCCATGTGTCCAATATTGCGCAGAATTCCCGCTGTTGCGGCGCGCACAGGGCGAACGCGCCGTCGCTCAAAGTTCGTCGGTTAATCGCCGCAAAGAATATCGCTCTGAACGGTTCGATTGTTGCCTATCTCTGGCTGCCTCTCGGCGTCTCTTTTCCTTATCTTATGTGCTCGACACCAACAGTAAGGAGAACGCAGTTTCTGCGACAACAGAGGAAATTATCTCCTCTCGAAATATCTTGCCGTAAACTACGAGTGTCACCAATTTCTTCATTGTGAGAACAGGAGCTCCCTGGTTGAAATTAACAACGATACATGCTCCTCACTAAAGAGCAAAAACGAACGATTTCTCTTTTCTTGAATTTGAAGCAACTGAAAGGGCATGTAATGTTGACAGTTAGTCGTTCAGTAGCGGCAACTGAACGAACTGTATATCGGCGTTGGAAAAGTTCCCACCGTGCGACGAACGGAAAATGAATGTTTGCCCATTTGTTCAATTCCAAAATAGTGTTGTAGAAGCTACTCTCAATCTCCGAGCCTGGCGCAAGTGAAGCCACCGGAAGTTCGATGCTTGTCCCGGAAGTCGGGCGTGCGCTGGGCTTCCTAGTGCATTCAGTCGATATTTTAGACCATGCTTTTTTGTGTGTTTGATTGGGTTTTAATACTCCCGTTCTGGAATAGATCCCAAGAATGAGGCAGTTGAACTTGGGACATATGCACACTTGATAAACTAGAATCTCAAAAATGTTTACATTGAATGGCTTCCCAGGTTACTTCTCGGGTTTGCATGCGCTCTTACTGCGCAACAAACAGGCTCTCTTGAGGGAACAAGCGAAAATACAGCGCCCTCGACGCTTTTCGAACCAGCGCTCGGAAGGGTTACAAAGCCTGTCAAGCGCTCACATCCGGGACAAACACGCTTACTTCCGGTGGCTTCATACCTGTTTGCTCAATGCGCCATCCAGCCCCCTCTAGTGGAGATCAGTGGGTTACAGTTATTTAATAAGTCAAACCGCAGTCCCTCGAGCATACAAAAAGGTGCATATTTCACAAGCCGGTTGGTTCGCTGCATGCTCAATCAGAGCGCGTCGCTGATAACCACAAACGACCCCGAGGAAAGAAACTCAAACTCAATACTTTCTAAAATAGGCAGAGGTCACCAATAAGGTTATGATGCGCAATGACTGTGGTCTTGGCTAGTCAATGGATCCTGGGAAAGTAGCGGCATTGCCTTCCCTGCCTGCTAGCCGGACACAAACAAATACCAATATACAGACGACCAAACCTCGCAAGGTGATTGGCTGATCTGTCTCAGTTGCCATGGCGATCGCCATTTTGGTCCATTCAAATCTTCGAAAGGGTCGTTCTGAACCAGTCGCGCCAAGATCGCTATGAAGCTTCACCGTAGTGAAAGCATTCCTCGCCAATATAAACGTCTTTGGCACTCTGCATGCAATCAGCCATAGCCTCGGCTATGAATCGACTTACCAATCATGCTTATCTACCCAGGTCTCCTACAATGATATTGCTCTACTTGCGTATTTCAGGACAGGAAAATTATTTTCCAATGCATCGACGCACTGACGACGGATGTGGTGGCGGCACGAAGATGTGCGCTCGTTTCGCAGGTGTCAGGGAATTTAGATCGGCCCACCAAGAATGGAGAGGTTAAGGGGATATTGCTCATTCCATGAACTAAAATGGCGACCATGCGGGGAGCTTGGCGCTACTTTCCAGGATACAGTTACTTTATATGCTTGGCAGTTCTGCCCTATAAAATACTTAAAACTCAACAAGTGCCTGCCGGATAAATCCGTTTTGTGAGTCAAAACTCCAGGTTCGACTCGAGCGGTATGCGGCTCAAATTCTTGGCAGTGAAACACCCCAATGAGGCTACAACAAAGTCACAAATTCCCCTTAAAAAAAAAGGTGCAAATTGCAATTACAGCATTTCTGAAACTGTAACGAGTCACCCAACATCGCGGTTAACAACAGTAAATCCGATCGCTTACACTCGAGTGAACATTTGTTAAGATGAGTTTTCGAGGGAAAGGATGGCTGGGGAGGAGGAAGCAAAAAGAATGCTGGAGAGGAGGAAACCCCCTTCTCTCTCCAGCGTTCCCTCCGCTTCCTCCTCCGCCAGTACGCGCTCCTTGCCGTCCGCCGGGATTTGGCTCCGCGTGCGACAAACTGTTATCAAACGGAGAAAGTGCGCGCTGGAGCCGAATCAATCAAGCGAAACGGCCGCACACTCCTGCAAGTCGGGCCGAAATCCCATGGGAGTATACGCACTAGGTAATGGTGCGCAATAAACTACCACACGACGGGGGAGACAGTGTGTGTGTGTGTGTGTGTGTGTGTGTGTGGGGGGGGGGGGGGGGGGGGTCATAAAACGCCGATTAATTGTAGCGACTACTGCTAGTTAACTACGTCGTTAACATTACCTAAGAAGTCGTGACACAGTTTACGTGTTCGAGCGGAAAAAGTCCTACATTACGATCGTCATCTGTTTTGAGACAGCGCAATTGCACCACGGAGTGGAACAAGGAACGACGCTGCAACTGCTGCCAAATTTCGCCAGCTCGCGTTTCTGTTTTCTTTCGAGCCGCTTTTCGAGCAGGAGTTGACGAGATTGAAAACACGGGATTTCCCTTCGGTCGCACGCCGACGGCACTCTCGTTCGAGTTCTGCCATCCTATCCGGTTTGCGTTCACGAGGGCAACGAGCCCCGTTATGACGACTGATAGACATCCTAATAAAAAATAAAAAATATAGAAGCTGATAAAAACAAAAATTAGGAAAACAAAAATGTGTGGGGGGGGGGGGGGGGGGGGGCAGTAATTGTGTTCACATTGTTGGATTTTAATATATAATGGATTATGGATACAATTTCAAATGATCTCCGAGCCATTCTAATTTAGAAAGCGTGAAATTACAAAAGAACAACCAGGCGCGTAGATAAAAAAAAAAGAAATTGATATCTAAATGTGTTTTCAAACTATGCCATGTTAGGTATGGGATCACAAAGAGCATTTAATTTGATATAAATTACAGATTTTTTTTTTTTTTTCGTGTGTATTTCATGGAGTAGTGCTACAAATGCTCGAAATTCAATAGTGTATAAATAAAAGGTTGTTTCTCCAGGTTCGATACACCTTTATGTCCTTGCTAAAAGCTACAAAAATCGAAAGAAATGAAGCGGCTGTATAATCTTACAAGATACGCTAATGAAGGAGTCATTTGTTGTGAAATGCCTGTGGTGAATCTGGTAGACCACGACGCAGTTAGTACAAACACGTTATTGTCGTTTTGCTTTTACCTCTTTCCAGTCCATCTTTCACAGCTGAAAATCTGACATCAAAACGACCTCGACAGCAGACTCTGAACGTGCTCTGAAAGCCCGCCGATGTCGCGTTCGCGCTAACTGTACCGCGCTGTGTGCTGTACTACAGGCGGTACGATGGAGCGGGAGGAAAGAGTAAATGGCAAATTTCAGCGAATCATTGGGGAAAACGCGGTTTCTAGCAGGTGTTCGACACCAGCACCAGCTCGCGCCTCCGGTCATCGCCATCATTGATCCAGAGCATCTTCAACGGGGGATGTTTTTCGTCGATACGGCGTCTACAAACTAAGCACGCACGAGCAAAGTCGCCCCCGCAGCGGTGCGTTTGCGAAAGTCACGAATGCTCTTGGCGAAACAGAGCAGCACTCGGCCAAGAGCGTGCCCGAAGACGAGATCGCCCAAGTCGCAACACCGTGAAACGAATAGTAACGCCGGCGATTTCACACGGGTGTTGCGCCGTTGCTTCGCCGGTGCCTCAAAGGTGGCCGCCGACGCGGCTCGCGCAAGAGCGCAGCGCGACCACGCGAGAACTACGAACTTACGATGCTCGGACGGTATAAAGAAGGAACAGAGTCCGAGTATGATCGCACGCAGTATCGGCGTATCGCCAGCAAAGGGCCGACATGTTCGAAGTGCAACAGAGCGCGCGACAGAGCGCTACAGCTGTGTTGCCGCCTCCAAGGTGGTGGGGAGAAATGACCTTTGTCAAAAAGAGTCGGGGGACTCACGTTTCGTGCGCCGAGTTGCGCTTGCCCTGGGCGCCGTCGACCGTCCGGGAATGATTCCCATCTTTGAGATCCGCCGTCTCGCCCATGGACATTACAAAGAACATTTAATCCGCGCACAGACACATCAGAACACAGGTCCCCACTGACGTAGCACACACAGACGCCTTCAGATCGTGCCGTGCGACCGTGCGGACGAGCACACACAAACGCACAAACAATTCATTGGTCACGTGACATGGCTAGAGAGAACACCATAGTGATCGCGTCTTTGATGCCGCTCCGACTCTGCTGTCCCTAGGCGGCTGCTTTGAGCACCTCAAAAGCAAATAATAATAATAAGAATAGTAATAAAATAGAAAGTCGTAATACGTTTTTTATGTACAGTTTATTAAAACTTGAAGTGTGTTATGCCTATAGAGTTTGACTTCATAACTCTTTGACGAGTTAATTCAAATGATGTCTGTAAAAGAAATGAAAATAACAAAATGAAGCTCCACTTCATAGATGGCAGCAGCTAACGGACTCCCTCGTGCATTTTTGTTTTTTTTCTCCTTCCGCACATAAAACGTAACGTAGAAACTATGGTGCCTGGAACGCGTCTCCGACTGGTGTGTTTACCACACCCAAAAAAGTGGTCCCTCTATTTCACCTGATGACGTCATAGAAGTGTCAAGTTGTAGCCGGTCGCGATCCTGGCGGCGTCCCAACAGTTGTGGTGTATGTGGCACACGCCTGTTCTGCTGTAGGTCGCACTCCACTGTGATAGTTCCACGGAAGCTAGAGCAGCAGGAAGTTGAGACGCCTGGGACGCCGTGACGACAGCGACACTCGCGTTCGCTCGTGCTTTTCGCCAGCATTTCTACGGCCAACCACCAGGATCGCGACAGGCAACAACTTGACACTCCGGCTTCTGTGACGTCATTTGTTGCCATTTCGGGACCACTTTTGATGTATGGGTGGGAAGGACGCTAAACACACCAGTCAGAGACGCGATCCAGGCACCATAGAAACCTACAAACGTACGGAGCAGCGTGGTTGGTGTGGTTTTTTTTTGAAGAAAATCGCTTTCGTTTTCTAGCTGCGGGGTAAAATGAGCTTTCGTGTAAAACCAATCGTGCAATTGTCGTTTGTTCAATGTCGGAGCTTCACAACGTCCGAGGTTCGCCATGGAAAACGAAACTTTCGGAAGTTCTTGATGCCCAACGTTCGCGGCACATTCCACGACAGAGCTCGCAAGGACCGCGTAATTGAGAGTAAGTAGTTTTCTCCTTGAAGAACATCTCCCTGTCAAACTGTCCTGCCGTCTGCACATTTTAAGTTATTTATGTGCCTTCCGTAGTGCGACCTTGCGCTGCCATCCTTGACAGTGGTTTAGTCAGTTTAGTCTCCGCCAGAAGAGCGGGACCGAACGTATGCCCTCCAGTTATTTTATTTGATTGTACTTTTTCATTTTGAGTTCTTCCCACTTTCTCTCGCGAAGTTCACTAAGTAAACTTGTATTTCTGGTCTGTTCAGAAGTCGCGCAATGCTAGTGTGTCTGAATGCGTCAACACACAATCAACTAAACATTAGAATCATTCTGTAAAGCTACCTTGTCCAAGACAGAAAGCGAACCTTTTTAACCCTGCTCGGAGTTTCTTGTTTGCTAATGAGAATCTCACCTTGAATCTGGCTACAATGGCTCCAGTATTTATTTTACGTATGTCTGGGACATCCTTACCGTGGAGCATCCCCGAGATGTGTTCGTGATGAGGCTGTGATATATCAAAAATGAAAATACACGCGTGATACAGGAAAGATTTCGGATGGAATTTTATCCCTTTAGCTCTCCTGCTTATTAACAGCTGCTCAGATGTAATTACTAGCCCTCACACAAAGCTAATTTAAAAAGCAAATATGTTTTTCTTTTAATCTTTTTACAATGATACAGGTTGCCCACCTTACAAAAGAGTCAACAGACCAACAGTGTTTCTCTATTCTACGTGTCTTGTCCTCAGTTGTGTCAATTTCTACAAAGCTGTAACAAATGACACCACAGTCTATCAGTGAAGGATCCAGTACCGCCAAAACAATCATTGGCAAGGGGACCAGGAACGACAAATAATCAGGCCTATTTCCGGGTGCTTAGGTACATCCACCCCAAGGGTAGCCGTAAAAGGAAAGCTAAAGAGGCCTGTTGTGCACTGAGATCTCACATAAACAAGTATAAAAACAGCACTTATTTGAGCACACAGAAAATTAGACTGTTTTGTTAAAGGGTGATTTTATGCTTAGTTGTGCATCCAGTGTCGGTGGACTGATTACAGAGGAAATGGGAACTAACCTCTTGAAGCCTCCTTATTAATGACCCATGTAACAGGAATAATGTCAATAATACTGTCAACATTTACAGTAAAAAAGAGTATAAAAGTTTTGTGCTATCTTGGGATACCAACCTTATGAATTCACTGATGGAAGTGCTGCGCCAAATTGCGCCATGAACGCATGTTTGCTACATGTCGCGCTTAAATTCTATTTTTGCTCAAAATTGCACCGCACCTGCGCTAAGATGAGCTTAAACAAAGCAAACAAATAATTTAATATTAGTCGACACAAAAAAGTGAAAGCCGTTTACAACTCCCTGTAACGCCGAATTGGAGCGCAGCTCTTGAGGAGGAGGAGGGAAGGGTACTGAGGGGAAGGTATACCCCTCCTCCTCCTCCCCTCAATCTTCAATCTGCTCGGGGGGGTCGGGGGTCGGGTCACTTAGCCCCCCCCCCCCCCGAGGTCACGTGACCCCGGGTAGGGCTCACACGGTGCATTATGGGACATTTCCCATAATGCACCGCGCGGTTACGCCGACGGTGACGCCCCTCAAGCCGGAAACGGGCGCCTAAGAGCTGCGCTCTAATAATAAAAATGCGTACTGTAAACGACTTAAATTTCGTGAGGACCCCATAAATTTTGCGAAACGCCTACGATTCGTGAAAAATAGGTCCCGCAAATACGTTCAAAACTTCGAGCCCACAAAATATTTCTAAATACCACACTTCGTCAAATTCTCTAAATATTGAGCCCGCGAAAATAAAGTAGTTCACAGCATGGGTCGGCAGCCCACGGGCCGCATGCGGCCCTCGGCACGACACCAGAAAAGGAGCCCCCTCCCCCCCCTTGCCGCTTCCTCACACAGACTCCAGGGCCACGTGGCAGATTTGACCTCAAATAAGGTTAGACAGGAACAAAGAGCACTTCCAAATTGGCATTGTCTGGCATGCATCGTCATACATGGACAGAGAACGTCTTCACTTCCTCCTTGCCTTTTCGTCGTCTGCCCCCCCCCAATCTTTCCCATTCGGGACTTGCCATCCGGCCCATTTTGTGTTGGCTTCGTGACGACTCAGCCCGCCACTGCAAAGGGCTGCCTACTCCTGGTTTACAGTATTTCACGGTGTCTCTACTCACCGTAGCTGAAATTCGCTCCTCTACCGCACTGGCCACGTCATCGTCTGAGCTTCCAGACAATGATGTTGGCAATGTCACGGAGCTAGAAGTCTCAAGAAAAATTAATACATGGGGGTATGGCAGCTGCTGTGATAAGACAGAACAAGGGTCTTATTCCCCTGATGAAATCACTTGATTTTCTTCTCAGCCACCTCATATCACTATGGACGTTTACGTCAACCATCACCACATCGTGCAGGCGCACGTGCATCGAGCTTCAACGCGTTTCATTGGTGCGTTAGGAGAAGTGGCTTACATGGGGAACACCCGTGGGTTAGCGCGATGCCCTCGGGAATTGTGCTCAGTAGGAATGGGCGAAGAGCCTGTTGAATCGAAAAGCACTGCATCATTCATAGCTTTCACAGTTACAGTGCTGGGGAAATCTCCGACATATGGGCTCTTTTTGCAATGTTGAAGCCAAGAATGACTCGGCACTATACGATTGAACCGCTATTTTCCCACCCTTAAAGGGGTAGGGAAACGAAATTCCAGCGCTCATTTTCTAGCTTGAATGTGTTACAGGTTGCGCCCTAACCTCTAAAACTCAAGTCTTCCGTTGAAAGGCACAAGAAAACCTAAATAAACCATCTTTCAATGTGCACCTGGTGGATGCATGCGGAGCCTATTTGGGAGGTGATCTAGCAACGTTGGGGAACTTGCTACGTAGTCGTGACGTAGCAGATTCCTTCGGAGCAGCGCCGCTCTTCGGAATTTCAACATTTCCCTTCTTAGCTTTCCTCCTCAACTCACAAATCGCGCATTGAACCAAACCGTCCAAGAAGACAGAAAGGAGGGACTCCGCTCTTTCTCGGACCGTCGTTTGTGCACCCAGATACAGCAATCCTCCCCCTAGAAGATTAGTCCGTCGCTCAAAACTCGGACAAACGTTGCTTTTCCCACCCCGTTCAGCCCTAAGCTGAAAGTGCTGTGGAAGCTACGTGCTCCTTGGGCCAGCCACACACTTGTCACCCCACGGGCGCTTCGAACGGCTCGGTTGTAACGCGTTGACGCTATTGACACCACCACAACGCTGACAACGCCACCAAGGGCAAAGCTCATAACCCCGCCAGCCTTGCTACGTCACGAATGCGGGGGATCTTTTCTTTCTGTTTTTGTTTGCGCCGGATATCCCATGTCGCATCGCGCTCTCCGTTCGCTTCTCATCGAGCGCTTGCTCGAGTACACCGTTTGGAACGCAAAATATAACCAGCCGTTCAAAATATAAACGGGCGATTATCATTTACGGTTATTATCCGTCATGCTTGACTCATTTCCGAACGAAATTTGAATATTTCAATTTTTGTTTCCGTACCCCTTTAAAGAGAAGATGGGGCACTTCTGCATTTGAGGAAAAACATTTGAATTGCGCTCATTTGGCCTTTAGAATAACGGATATCACGATTATGTTTCATTGCGACGCGCCGGAGAGCCAAAAGAGCAATTTCAAAATGGGGCTGAAGCCCCGCCTCCCTAGCCTTGGGCAGCCAAAAGATCCGTCGATGATGTCACGTACAGCGACTGTCTTTCACGTTTTCTCGTGTTTAACAATACCTGTGCAGCCAATGGTTTGGGTATTCGGGTTCACGGGGTAAATATACACTAGAATTCACTTGTAACTCATATTTTTCAAGAACCTCCGTAGCTTCCCTTTAATGCTCGGTATTATTACAGGTCAACCTTTCTTGGTCTCGATAGTAGGTCGACCTCTAATTTTAAAGAGTGGTTTTGAGAAAGGAAAATGAAAAAGAAACATGGATCTATATTTGAATGAGTAGACGAGGTAATTCCTGCGCAGCAGTCGATCGAAATGGCTCCATTGGTGCCAACTCTTTCAGAATTAAGAGTGTCACTTTTAAAGCTCAACTTTAATTCCTGGTTCTTGGTAATATTCGGGGGCAGGGGGGGTTTGCAGTTTTGCAGTTTATGATATTGGGTACTTGAGTCCTGTAGGTTCAAAAATATTGGTGGAGCATAGACGTTTTAGCGGATATACTAGTTTTTTTTCCGGAATTTAACATACAGTAAAGTACCGAGCCTCCATCCATTCCACAATAAGCTCCCACCCCTCAATTTTGTAACATTCGGAAAATGCACAAATGACATATCTTTACATAGTTTTTACCTAAAAATCGCCCATCGCACAGTTTTTCATGATTATCTCAAAAGTTTGAGTGGGCGCTTGTTCAGGATTTTACGGTAAATGATATTGACCGGTTACATTAACTATGAGCATAAAAGAGGGAGGGGGAGAGACACTTTATCTCAACTGAAGTATCTTGCTGTGATTAATTTTTCAACCATCTTTTCTTAATCCCCATTGTAAACAGAACTTACTTTAAATTGAGCCGTCTTTCTAAAAGGACAGTTGTGTGCCATGTACTTTTACGATTATTTATATGTACTATAATTACAAACGGCAATAAGTAATATACTTCAGTATCAAAGATGAACCCTCAATTATCATCAAAGGTTGACTCCTTTAGTGATGCAATCATTGTTTAATTTTCAAGTCGTGTGCTGACACATGTTGGGATCTGCTCTAAAAGGGTCAGTGGCTGCTGTAAACTAACATTTTGCCTGCTACAAAACCTGCTACAAAAAGTCAAATGCCACTTCCATCACTGTGAATTTTAAAGGGGACTGGATAATGTGGCTATGGAAATGTAAAAGAAAAAAACGGGAATGAACAATGTTTTGGGCTGAGCATCGGTGTCTGTTTCCTCGGCAGCCTATGGCTACCGTGAGCCCGGAATCGAGCGAGGTAACAGCCTGCAGATGGTTCCAGAAATGGAGCCTCAGCTGGTGGTTCCGGACTTGGAGGGATTCCAGGTAAGTGGGGAACAATACCTTGCCCTGTTCCTCCTTTTCTTTGCCTTCATATGGCGAGAAAGTCATGCCAAAACGTGCACGCATGAGAAGGGGAGCTCGTTTGAGGGAGGAGGTACATTGAGAGGGAGTGATCACATGTGTGATGAAGCTCCACTCCCACAACTCTTCGGTGGCATGGGAGCAAACGGCATCTTGGCCACAAGTTCATTCATTGCGCGTCTGGTAGTTGCTAGTCAACAAAAACAAGAACCCCTTCGAGCTATTTCCTCTCCCCTTTCTCAAAGGCCAAGTCCTCATTCATAAAGAAATGGTGGGTTTCCAAAAGACATGGAAAAGGTAAGAATGCCACTGCTAGGACCAGCAGAAGCCCGAACGTTTGACCCTGATGCCACTACTCCCTCTGTGCAAGGAGCATGCATTGATCTTGTTTGCTTTGATTGATAGGACACAATGGGTAAAAACAAGGGCCTCTATGTCTACCCACTATCCCTCCAATCAGAACTTGGCACTGTGCTGCGCAAGAAGCAGACGAATTTGCTCGCAGCGTCGACACAACACAGAACTTGTGGGGAACTCTTTTGTAGCCCAGCCAGCGTAGGGCGCTGGCTGGCACTTCCAATTTGGCTGGCATAGATACCATAAAATACCGAGCGTGCACCCATGTCACAGTAAGCGCTCACCTTTACTTTTGAAGCATTTCAAAACTCATTGAAGGACATTCCAAACGCTTACTCCCTTATTTTAAGCGCAAGTTCATAAATACTGTAAACGACTAAATTTTCGCGAATCTGGCCAAAGCTGAAATTTTGAAATTACTCGCGTGCTCTAATTTTCGCGAATCGAGTGTAGCTTCCGTAGCGTTCACATATTGCCCGAATTGTTCGCGGGACGTATTTTTCGCGAATTGTAGGCAATTCGCGAAATTTGCGAAAATTAGGTCCTCGCGAAAATTTAGTCGTTTACAGTATGTGAAAGAGACATCAAGTGCCCAGTCGCCATGGGCGGTCGTTATCTCCGCGACCAGCAGACAGCACAAGAATACAGTGCTACCCACTTATAACGATACCACATATAACAATGTATCGCTTATAACAATCAGTTTCTAGAGTTTCTAGACTGGAAATGATCAGTTTCTAGTCCAGATACAACAATAATCGGTTATAACGATTTAAATTTCGGGTTTTCTCATTATCGTTATAAGTGGGTTGCACTGTAGCATGGGTGAAGCGGCGAAGCAGGAGGACGAGGGGTGCATAGTTGAAAGGAGGTAGATAGTAGTAGATGGGTTGCTTTTAATGTGAAAGCATTAACTGTCCCATGGAGTGGAGCCGGCGGCGTCTGTAACCGTGAAAAAAAGTGCAAGAAGCCAGCGGCGTCTGTAACCGCGCAAAACATGCAAGAAAGTTTCAGGAGCTGGCGGCATCTGTGACCGCACAAAACGTGAAAGAAATTCCCAGTGAAATGGTTCCTAGATAGCCATTGGCTGGGACGCATCATAGTTCCAAGGAACGCCACCACACAGAGGAGCCCTCTTCCTGGCACTCCGGCCGGCACACCAGGAAGGAGCGCGCTCGGCCACTGCTCTCGTGTCAGTCGTCGCGGGGGGGGGGGTGGCTGCGGTTGCTTCTGCTCCTCTTGGCGCCGAGGAACATTGCAGCACCTGAGGCATCTATATCGTCGGTGGCTGCAACCTAGGCAGTAGCGAAACATGGCCGTCTACGCCAGTACACCGTTGACGAACTAAGGGAGCGGAAGAACGACATTCATGCTTACGCGATCGCAACTCATAAGAAGTGCTTACGGGTCCTCGGAATTTTTTGTTCTTACTCAGAGGAGTCATTCAAAGGCTTTAGTGGCAAAGAATAGACCATGCGTAATCGACCACTTTTAAAAAAATTTCTCAATAAACTATTTACCCCATAGGGCGCTTTTTCTTCATTGAAAGTAACGCCGACGTTCTGTTTTTACACGTTGGCGCGATTGACTAGCTTGTCAAACGACGGCCATTTTTAAATCAGTGATTGTACCAAGCAAGGACCCACTTGACCGTGTGCACCTTCTGCATTTTTGCTGTCAGAATTGGCAATTGCCCATCCCCAGTTTTCTACTATTATCTCCCAATTTAGAGTGGGTGCTTGCTCGGTATTTGACACTACCAAAATCTCATAAGGGCACCCTCCCCCTAGAGATCGCCCATCTTGGTTTTTTCGCTAAAAATTTTGAAACATCGCCCATCCGCCGATTCCCGTTGTACATCACGCGGTGTCTGCCGGGAATCACATCAACCGGGCAATCTGCGTAACCCGTGCATGGGACAAACGAGTTCTCAGCGCGTTCCTGCGTTTTTGTTCACAATCTGCGCGCGCAGTATCGTTTCCCGTGACACAGGAGTTCAAAGCAAATTCCCAAGTGTTTATCACATTGTGAAACGCTAATTTGCCGTGTCCATGATCTGCGGTATCAGTTGCCACGTTACGTGGTTTGTAGCAGGTGCCCCTTGTGTTTATCATTAATTTTTTTGATAAAGTTTGCTGTCTTCTCTGAAGACAGCCCACCTCATGTTTGTCACCATTTATCTCCTCATTTTAGGTGGGCGCTCTTACGGGATTTTACAGTAGGCTATTTTAAAATGATAGGCAAAAAGCTAGGGCACCCTTCGAGTTTTTAGGACAAGCAACTAATGACATGACTGCCACTTCGCTTCGTGGCGAATGACTGTATTACTCTAATTTGTCGGAAAACTTTCATGTGAACTTATTGCCCCTACATTTTTCATGCGTCTGTTAAACGCAGGGTCATCAAATTCCGCGATCTGATTGCTGGATCGCAGAATTTAATTTGGCAGAGGTCGCAACAAATAACGTTTTTTTGTGCTGTAGCAAAAGTGTGGTGTCGCACACGAAAGCATGTTCCCGGGTGTCTCTTCAATCAGTCTGTATTGGCAACACTGTGTTCTGGAGATAATAAAACAACGGGCCAGCCGGTTTCAGCTTTGCAGGTTAAGTGATTGTCCGTTTCAGCTGAAGCCGTACGTGTCGTACCGGGCAGCTGAGGTTTGCCAGGGGGAGTTCACGGCCCGAGACCTGTTCGATGCCCAGTACTCGGAGCAAGTGGCCAAGGACTTCAAGGCAGGCTACCGGGATCTCGAGCACCACACCAGGTCGGTGGGTTGCACGAGTGTTGCCAGGATAGCCTATTGAGCCACGTCCACTTGGACTCGAAACGGAGCTCCTTGCTTTTCTTTTCAATGGTTGGAAAGCATTCACATAGATAACTTGGTGCGAAGGTCTCAATGGACAGGAATACGGCTAGTTTTATAAACCTTTACTACCTGAACAACTACTTGAATAATATATTAGAAGTGTGCCCATACATCACTGTGCTACTGTTTGGTTCCAAAAATACTGGGCCGTGAAGTAACTCCAATTTGAGTAGATCTAACATGAGTGGGTACAGCACACGCCCCAAGCCTTCCGCCGTCTTTTGGCTGCTCGCGCATGCTCGAGGTAGCACGAGATGTCGAAGTGTCATTGAAGGTAGAAAGCTCACAATGGGGGCGGGACAACTGAACCTCCTCAGCATCCTCCTTTTTGTTCTTGTCTTGTCGGTGACTATAGAGCTGGTATAGAGACAGTTCAAACGTTGATTTTAACCTCCGGCACAATTGGCCAGATAAGACCCCAGTGACCTAAAGGGGATGCAGGCAGGATGGAGGACAAGAGGAAGGCTATTTCATCGTTCAGCATGTGAAATCTTGATTTCTTGCATTGCAGCATAAAATCAAGCAAAAAAAGTATAGTCGGTGCCAAAGAGTGACCTGGTTGCAGCAGAAGTATGTAGGGTGTTCCCAGCGGACCTTCCGCTGTAAAAGGAGCCGGAAAAATCGGCTCCTGAACATAGAAAGCTCATACTTTCACCGAAAGTGCACTGGGCAGGTCAGTTTTACTGTTTTTTTGGAAAGAAATGACATAGAACCGTTAATTGCTACCTCAGGATATATAATCATAGTCTCCCATATAATACTGGAAAGCCCGTCAAATTGACGACGGAACAATAGAGCATCCTAATCGCCGGAAAAGAGAGACGGAGAAGCGGCAGAACGGTGAACGCAATGGTTGCCGCAGGGGGTGATCTCCCATCAGCGCCAACGGACCTAGCGGCCGCTCCCCAAAACACATTTGTATTTCTTCTTTCTCTTTTGCTTTTTTCTCTTCTGCCAAGCGCAGTGGCAGCGAGGCAATGCAGAATGGATGCGGCGACCATTGCACGGGAGAAGAGGACAGGGGTGTAAACCAACGTCATAATTCTCCTCTAAAAAAAAATACAAAAAAAAAAAAAAAAAAAAGTTAGAGTGGTTATGGATTTGACTGCTTGCACTGTAGTGGTGCCACCGAGAGATCCACTCCAGGACTCTTTGCGCATCCTCTTTCTCCGCCTCTCCTCTCCCTTTTTCCGTGACCGCTTTTTTGGGGGGTTCTGACAGGCTTTCTACTGTGATATAATAAACCATTAACTCAAATTTCTTGGAATTCGCCGGAGTTGCCCTTTAAGGGACCGGAGGTTAAACAGACAGAAGGGAGGGTGTGAAGACAGCGGGCAAGAGGGAAGAGCAACTTTGGGCTTGAGCTCGTGCGTACACAGTCATGAATAGCATCCCATGGTGGTGTCACTCTAAACTACGAAGGTGATCCAATTCAGGTTACAACAACATAATTACTGTGAATGATGCTTTTTTTTTCTCAAGCTCAATTCACATATTTGGCCATAGCTAGACTTTTGGTTTATTTTGGGGATGTTAAATTTTGCGAGGTGGACCATATGAAAAATCCCCGACGGCCTTTGTAGGGTGGCAAGCTATTCTAAAACAGCTAACTATCATACTCTGGATGGTTAAAGTGTGGAAACTATAGCATGCATGCTGGATTTGTCCTACATGCTTCAAATGCCGTCCTTGGGTTCATGTTTCAAGCAAACAATTAATGATCTGCGGCACTATGTTTGTAAAATGTTGCTGCCAGGTACAAGTAATGTTAGAATACAAACTACTTGTAACTGCATTCACAAGCCCCCCCCCCCCCCCACCCCCTCTCCCCCCCCAAAAAAAAAAGAAAAGTTAAGTTCTGTTTTAACGCTTTCTCTAAGATAAAGGAGGCTTTGCCATGCCCTCGGTCTTGTCATCTGAAGGATTACAAGACCGGAGGGAACATTTTGCATTAGCAAATTAAGGCATGATTATAGCAGTTATGTCAAAGAGTTTCGGGAGCATCAAGGTGAAATACAATCTGACCCCGAAATGTTGGTGAAGACATGCAATAGGTAGACGTACGTTTCGGCATATAACTTATTAATATGTCAGAGATATTGATAGAGAACCTATACAGAATCACTTCCGATCCTTCAAATGTATGTTTGTGCACATTTAAACTGATGCTGAACGAAGCAGAGTCTCAATATTGGTTTTGCAAAGTTGGCATTTTGCCCGACTTGTTCTCGCAGCCAATTTTTTCGCAAGTACTAGTAGATGATTGTCAAAAATGAGGTCTTCACATGAATGAATCTCCCGCAGACGTGAAAATGGGCTTGCACGCTCATCATTATGCCGTCCTGATCACATTTGAAAACATATGTGATGACATCCGAATTGGCTAATGTTTTAAATGCCTAGGGTTCTGATATATTATTTTGATTAACAATAAACAACAGTTCCTAAGCTTCTATCTACATTTACTTCTTGTTGAGCTGACTTTTGTGGCTATTTTTATTTTATAAATATACTCCTCTCTGCAGTTTTTACAGCGAAGCTGTTTATGGCTAGGGTTAAATGGATTTTTCGTGTGCATCAACAAAAACTCTGGTCCCGATTTTAATGCAAAATAGCTTCATTTTATGCAAAAGCTTATATGTATGTCTCATCACTTGGATATGCCTTTTCAGTAGATTAGTTATCAATAGGCACCATTTTCAAGATCAGTAGGCTCTCAGGTAGATAATTAAGGTTTCTCAAAGATTTGCCGCTGTGCTACTCGCATTAGCCGTGTCTACTCTCGCACTGCCCTCTCTTTGTCATTGTTCCAAGCGCTTGCGTGCCTAGCTTCCTTTCCTTCCGCTCTCCTGGAGTGGCGGTCCCGTCGCACGTGTCTACTTTTCTCCGGCTCCTCGGGGCGGGTCTGTGTTGTGTGCTAAACAGCTTCTCTGATCATCCACCTTCACAGAGTGGAATGGCTCATGATTTTTTATCTCCAGTTTCAGACAGAAACGTGTTGTGAGATGGCATTGTTTTGCACTTCACTGATGAAGGAAATTGCACACCACTAAGCTGCATCCATGTCTCTGTTCCTTCCATATCTTCTTGTGACCCCGCTGAGCCGTGATTATTTAGTTTATCTTGGTAAACAAACACATGAGGTCTGTTACCCATGTAACCAAGCAGTGGAAGCGAACGGCCGTATTGAAAAAAACCTCCTTTTTGAGCACCTCAATGCTGCCGCGGTATCGATTTAGCTAGAGTCGCGAATTGCCTACATGCAGGCTGTTCACCCATTGTTGGTGGTGGCAGCTCATACAACCCGTTTGCTCTACTGACGTCTAACTCCTGGTTAGCTCAGTTGATAGTGCTCTTCACTGGAAATGGAGAGGTCCCTGGTTCGATACCAGGACCAGGCGAATTTTTTCGGTCGCACACCAGTCACCTAGTTGTGTTCGGAGATTTGTGTTTGCTTTTTGTCCCCCTTGTTCACCTTCTCTAAGGATTATTATCGTCATTGTCCAGTTCGTTTGCACCTTTGAATTATTTGCATTATCATCATAACATTAAATTGCAGGCCGTTCATGCTTGTCTACCTGCCAACCACCACCAGCACAAAATCCCCTAACAGCGGGGATGAGAAAAATATTTTCTAGCAAGATTTCATTAGGGCCGGTTAGGCCTAGGCGAGTCCGCTCGCTCACCCAGCAATGGCTCCTCTCCTCGCGGCCAGGCTCACTCCCAACTATACGCCCCACATTGACGCCTTCCCTAACAACTGCCCTGCTCCTCATCGCCTATATGCAGACGACCTTACACTTATTCAACCCCTGAGAACCACCGATGCCTACAGTGGGCTCCAGTACACCCTAGATCTCTGCCCACCGCTGGTCGCAAGTTTACGGCCTACCACTACTGTGGGCCAAAAGTGTGTGTATGACCATTTTCCACTCCGGTGAGGCCACAATCTGCACAACCAGCCTCAACATTAGGCGGCTCCCCATACCTCCGTGTCCACACCAAATTGCTCGGACGGTCACCCTTGACGACAAATATTGGATTTCCACCGCCACATCTGCGAAGTAGCCCCAACGCAGGCGGACACGGGCTTCGTTCCCATCTCTTCCTCTCATCGTTCCTTCCTTTTCGCGACCTTCCAACCGAGGGGCATTCAGAAACCTCTTCACTGCCCTCGTCTTACCCCAGCTGGAGTTTTTGCTGTGCCATTTGGGGGCCCACAAGCAGCAGTCACGTCAAAATGGCCTAGCAAGCATTCAAAGAAAGGATCTGCTTTTTACGTTCTACCGCCGCAGTACCCACAGAAGTAGCCTCCTCATGTATCGTGATGTTAGCACCGAATCCCTCCCTCCCGCAACGTTAACTGGCGGTTGCTACAACATGTAAAACTTTGTTATATTTCGGCGCTTCTTCTATGGTGTGATTCAGTGAACACTGGTGAGTAACCTTCTGCTTGGGGGAACTATTTTGGGCAGTTTTCAGGGTCAGTCCGGATACAACGATAATCGGTTATAACGATAGGATTTTCCGCATTTAATAATATCGTTATAAGTGGACTGCACTGTATTGAACTATAGTTTTAACATCGCCAAGTTTGAAGGTTGTAACTTTTTGGGATCGAATAGCTGTAGGCTGAACGTGTTCCAAAACCCGCTTAGGACACTCAAGCCATGCCACTCACAACCTAAACGATCCATTTGTCCACAGGCATCGTCCACCCGAGCAACTGCTGTTAGCCAAGTTAACTCGTAACTTTTCCAGACTTTCGAAATGGTACCTCATCATTATGGGAATAGGAGAAAATACTGATCAAGTCTAGCTCGATCTTTTTTCATACTGCAGGGGTGGAACGGCTGCGCCATTTGCGCCATTTTGCGCCAGACGCATTTGTCTGCGCCATCCTGCGCCATTTTCCGGAAACTGCGCCACAGCCAATACCTCGCGCCATTGTGCTCCAAATCGCACAACGTGCGCCAAAAAAAATATATTTTGTCTTGGTCTCGGTTTTTATCAACTCGATTGGCAACAATGAGCACGTTTAGCTTGGTCGGCCTTGCAATTTTTGTTCCGTTTATTTTCCCTGTGTATCCCGAGTCGGAAGCGCGCGAAAAACTCTGGAGTCGGATTCCAAGCGCTGCATCACCTGCGACTGGGTTCTTATTCTTCAACCATAAGCGGTTCAGCAAGTCGGCCGAGGTAAAGTCGAGTCGTTAAGCGTCAGATTGCCTGAGGCTCTGCGGCCTGGGTTCCGGACGTCAACCAGTTAAAAACACATTAGCAAAAGATTCCTTTTAGTGCTTCATCGTTACAAGTTGGAACCGTATTCCTGCAAGATAAATCGTGATTTGATTGAACTGAAACGCGGTCCGATCCGAAACCTTGCCAAACAGCAGCTCTCACCCGAGCGGTAGATCTGCTCGGCGTACTTTAATCTTGCTCCGGCTCATCGCTTCGAATACGACAACTCCGTTAATCGTAGTCTGCTGATTTGATATTGAGTTGTACTTGTACGATAGGATAAACTCAAAATTTGTTGCCCTGTTCCTCCGCGCAACTGCACGTACGTTGCTTACGCGCGTCGCGTGGTTCGCACATATAATTACTATGTCGAGCACGTTGGGTTTGTGCTATAAGCAGTGCTGGTTTGCATTTTGAGCATGCTGAAAGCCACTCAGAAAATATCAAGGACACTATCTTTATGCCCGTGTCCCACTAGAGCAACAGACAGAAACAAACGACACCGACAAGCCTCAAACCAGAGTCTATCGAGATTTCAGAGGCTTCGTAGAATAAAGGACGCTTTTCTCAAACACGAGTATCATGCACGCGAGGGTATCTTTGACAGGCTTGCAATCACTCGTGCTTACTTGGCAAGCACCTAAGGACTAAACGCCTGCCAAAGGTACCATCGCGAGCATGCTGCATGGGTTTGAGGCTTGTCGCTGTCTTTTGTTTTTGTCTGTCGCTCTAGTGGGACACGGGCATCAGAAACATATGGTACTTGCTTTTTGATTCTCACTAAGGCCAAGTTTTCGCATCTGTTACACTGTTA
Organism: Ixodes persulcatus; assembly: GCA_013358835.2. Lineage (NCBI taxonomy): Eukaryota > Metazoa > Arthropoda > Arachnida > Ixodida > Ixodidae > Ixodes > Ixodes persulcatus. The sequence continues at coordinate 1,271,054 of JABSTQ010011543.1, forward strand.
TCTTATCTATACCTAGGTTCCGAACCACTCATGTTCATCTGTGCTGCTAAGCACAATTGAAATTGCTCCCGTGCTTGTCTACGACACGAGCTGAAGTGCAATGAAATCTGATCTGAGCTGCTCCTAGCCTGCTCCAGAATGTAGTTTTAGCTGCTCCCAACCTGCTCCAAAACAGCTGTTTCAGCTGCGCCCGTGGCTGCTCTAACCGTGGCTGCTCTAATTGCAGTACAGGGGTGGAACTCATTTCATGAGTTCCACCCCTGTACTGCAATCACTGAAGGAATGTGTAACACTGCTGGTGCCTTTCTTCATGTTTTGCTCAGAGTCACAGAAAACGGCTATGTGGAAAAGTTTCGACAAGCCTTGAGCTTTCCAGTGCTCATCGTAGTTTACTAGGTGGAGCATGCATTGAATAGAAGCCAAAGAAAAAAATGAAGAAAGCAAGAACCAGTAGTTATTTGAGGGGGGATGGAAAAGAATACAACAGTTAACTTCACATTGAAGAGTTTAATGAGCTTTTGAATTGCCATGTAACAACCTGTTTCCATCTGATCTCTTGCACGTCAAAGAGTACTATGAGGTAAGGCCAGCCCAAAAGCATGGGCCTGGCTCCTGGGTGGTGCTGGGACAGGTAGCATGCATTGCTCTAGGGCCCGGCCCGGGCCCGAGACGCGCTTTATCTCCCACTGTCGAGGCACCTCCAGCCAGCCAAGCTGGGCCAAGCCAGGTCAGGTAGTTGTCCCATCGGGCCAGGTACGGGTCGGGAAAGATTCGGGGTCAATGGGCCCGCACCGGGTTGGACCTCAAAAGGTAGGCCCGCAGGGTGCTCTACTATGAGGTGCCCCTGGGGCATTTTATTTAAAACATACTTCTGCATAGAATTGCATGTCTTCAAGGTTGAAGCCCTTTTCGTTCAGAAAGCTTGTGAATTGGGGTTGCCACTCCGGAAACAAATAGGTGTCTATCAGTAGAACAACTTTCACATACCGAGGCCACTGTAGCCCAAATGAAAGCGCTGTGTGGGCTGGATTTGCCCCAAGGTTGGCTGACCCTCGACTTTAAAAATTGGTGTTTTTTTCTACTGGATGTGGATTCTGTGTCTACAAAAAGCTTTGCGGGTGCAGTAAGTGTAACAACTAGTAATAGTAACAGGCCCTAGAGAGATTTCTAAGCATTATAGAGAACTGATACCGTAATTACCCGATTCTAGCGCGCCCCCGATTCTAACGCGCACCCGTTTTTCCAGGCCAACAAACCAGAAAAACTTTCACCTCCGATTGTAACGCGCACGGAACTTCGTGATCAAGAACAACGAATGCGAGAGAAACAGGCGATTTATTTACCGAAGTAGTCACTCATCTCACTCCTCGTCGCTCTCCGAGAGCTCTTTGTCGCTCTCCGCTGACCACAACATGTCGTCCTCGGTGCCGTCAAGCGCGTTCGCTATGCCACACTTCTTAATAAATGAGCGTTCAACCATGGCCGAGGCCGAAGGGGTCGTGGCCAACGCCTCGCGCGCCCATCCCGCGAGCGTCTCGAGAGGCGCACGCTTCAGCCGACCGCTCGTCGTAAACGAGTGCGAGCCGCTCGTCAGCCACTCGTTGTACAGCACACGAACGCGATCTTTCACGGACGCGATCATTGCGCGCAAGTGGGACGACTTGCGTGAACGCAGAAGGAACAAAGAAGGAACAAACTGGTTGCTAAAAGCACGGAGGAAAGGTGGCAAAAAGCTTCGGCGCCATCTTGAGATGGCGATGGCAATGGGTGGAACGAAATTTCCGCTGTTTTGACAGTTTCCGTTTCGTATCCGATTCTAACGCGCATGCGATTTTTTGGCCTATTTTTCCGGAAAAAGGTGCGCGTTAGAATCGGGTAATTACGGTAAGTGTAAATATTTCCTCTGAATTTCTATAAGCTATAATGCACTTCATTCTTCATTGTGAGATCTTTTGTTCAACATTTTTGTCAGTTCACATGTACAGTGGCTAGCGATATTGCCACGCGTATCCGAGCAAGCGCCTCCGTGGCCGAACGGTTATCAAGCTTGGCTCTCGCATAAAGGGCCACGGTTCGATTCCTGGCAGTGGAGGTGCCTTTTTGTTATTTCTGTAAATGTCGCATTCTGGTAAATTCGAGAACCCTGTTGCTTATTCGAGGTTAGAATGTTCTATGCGTCGAACCTTCTATGCCAATTGTTCCAGAAGCACTCGCATGTACAAAAGGGGCTTTGCGTGGCGAGCCGGAGTCTGTCTCACCCCAGTGCTCGAGCCTGCTGTTTCATCGACATCGACGCCTGCGACCCTAGCCTTCTTCTATTAGGGGCGAAGCTCCTTAGGGGCTAGCCATGTCCGTCCGTCCGTACATCCGTCTGTCCATCCGTCCGTCCGCCCGGCGTCCGGTTGCTTTAATGATGATGATGAAGTGATGATGATGATGATGAGTGAATCTGATGATGATAATGATGATGAGTGAATCTCATGATGATGATGATGATGATTAAAGATGAAAAAAATGAAGAAAAAAAACAGATGAAAAAAAAAATTGATGAAAAAAAACTGTTTGCGCAGTCGACAGGATTCGAACCTGTGCGGGGAGACCCCAATGGATTTCTAGTCCATCGCCTTAACTACTCAGCCACGACTGTGGGACGAGTAGGGGCTCTGAGATGTGGTAGTAACTGAAGAGCTGGGGATGTCATGGATGAAACGTTGCATGTAGCCGCTCAACGTCTATACAGGAGAGGGCGCTGCGGTCAAATGCGTATATAATCGCGTTAAACTTTGCATGCATTGGCTCAACGTTTATAGACGAGAGGGCGCTGCGGTCAAATGCTCAAATGCGTATATAACCACGTTCCATACCACACATTCTCTTTCTGACATGGATGAAAACGAACGAAAGGCTCGGCATGCTGCAGCTCAGCGTCTACGCAGACAAGCACCACCAGAGCTTCGCCCCAATCAACATCATTCACCACGTGGAGATGCGATCAATTTTTTTTTTCTTTTGGGCACAAGTTTGCCTCATTATACGTTTAGTTTCTCCAGTTATTCGCCGCCTCATCATTTGTCATTCGTGACATTTTGGTGGAGGTGCGGGGTAATGCATGTCCGTGCAGCGTACCCCTCCAAGGGCCCGCAGTGCAAGTCTGACCCCAAGCTCACGAAGACCCAACCAAGTCACTACTGAGTCCCGATTAAGTCACCGCACCCAAGCCCTACACCCGGAATTTGGACTTTTGCCACCCAAGACCAAGCAGCCAACGAGGCCGACGATAAACAACCAGTCCCCGCAAACCTCGGCCACTGTCACCGTCCGGGATGCGACCTGCCCGTCGCATCCCGGACTCCGACGCCTTTCCAGAAGGAGGGTCACGAGGATATCGAGGATTGGCTGCAACACTATGAACGTGTAGCCTGCCACAATGGATAGACGACAGAGCAGTGCCTCCAAACCTGTACTTTTCGCTTAAAGGCACTGCAAGGCACTGGTTTCTAAATCGCGAAGCCTCCTTTACTACATGGGAGTCCTGCGCCGCCGAATTGAAGCGGACGTTCCATCAACCACCGCCATTGGCAGCCATACGGAGGACCTTCTTCAAACGAGGGTGCAGGGCCCCAACAAAAGCGTGACCAGCTTTGTTGAAGATGTCCTGCACCTAAGTGCCCGAGTCGATCCGGAGGCCGCTGAAGAGAAGGAACTTCGCGTCCTCATGCGTGGCATGAAGGGTGAAATTTTTGGAGGCCTGGCCCGCAATCTCCCGATGACCATCAACGCTTTTGTGAGTGAAGCCACCAACATCGAGCATGCACTGTTGACCCAAGCGAGCCATTTCCACCGACTCGCCGGCGTGCCTGCTCCTTCAACTGTCGCATCTTCCCGACTGGACCTGAACACCGCCGGTGTCGACAGCCTTCGGGAGATTGTCCTCAACATCGTCCGGGAAGAGCTCCTCAAGATGCTACCCGCACGTCCTCTTTCTCACTCACCTCCACACGTCCTCTTTCTCACTCGCCGAGGTCGTCCGAGAGGAGGTTCACAGGGCTTTCCAGCCTTAGGCACCCGTCACCGTAGCAGCACCGGAGAAGCCCACTCTAAGCTACACCGCAATGGTTCGACGAGCACCACCAGCCTTGCATCCGTACATGGCGCCTCCCCGACGTGAACCTCCAGCGCCGCAGTATTCCTGACACCAGGAAGATCGGGCGCATGTCCGCCCAGGACAAGCTGCACCAAGGAAAACCGACGTGTGGAGAATGGCCGATCGACGCCCGTTGTGCTACCACTGCGGGAAAGCCGACCATATCTACCGCCGTTGCCCCTACCGGCAAATAGGGCTGCTCGGCTTCCACCCAAACGACCCACGCCCACGCTACGGTGAGCGATCGTGGGAGATTCAAGAGTACCTCCGACAACCTCACTCTCCTCCGCCTGCACTTCGCCGCGAGTCACGGTTGCTGTCGCCACGACGTCCAGCTTCGCCGACGCACCGACTCCATCGTGAGAGCCTGTCGCCCTTGTCGCGCCAGAAAAACTAAGTGCGGCAACCCCTGAAGATGGAGTCGCCATAGACCGACGACGTAAAGAGCCTCCAAAAACGCAGGAGGCCTCCCACTTGACTGACAATGTGCATCGGAGCGGGGCTTTTGCAACAGTGCCTAACAGCCTTAACTTGACCATCTATGGCCGCGACGTGTCAGCGCCCATGGACACCGGAGCAGACTACTCCGTTTTGATTAGGAGGCTTTCACGCCGTCTTCGGAAAGGACAACGTCGTGGAAAGGCTCTCAAATACAAACCGCCGTTGGGCACCTTATCACACCAGTCGGGAGATGCACTGCTCGCGTCAAGATCCACGTTGAGACGTGCCCTGTGAAGTTTGTCGTTCTGCAAGACTGTGCGTGGGACGTTATCCTCAGAATGGACTTTTTCTACAAGTATGGTGCCGTCATCGACCTTGAAGCAAACTTGCTGATGCTACGGAAACCTGTTCCACCACCGGAAGAACCCAAAGCGGCGTCATCCGCGCTGCGAGTCCTCGTAAACCACGTGAACTTACCGCCGCGGTCGAGTGTTTTCGTACTCGTTGGGATCGAGGAAGCTTTCTCCGGCGAAGTTCTGCTCAAGGGAAGCCTCCGGTTGCTTCTAGAAAGAGGAATTGGTGTCGTACGCGGAGTAACAGAACTTCAAGACGAGCACGCCATGGTCCTGGTACAAATGTCCGAGGAGAGCCGCAGCCCCTTACGAAAGGTATGGCCGTGGGCCACATCAACGAACTCCAGAACTCGGCTGCAATCGCTGCACTTTCGCCGCCTCGGTGGCTCCGAGGCAAAGTGCCGGCCTACGGATCCCCAGGTGGCGGGTTCGAATCCCGACCGAAGGTGCCCGTAATATGACGGAGACTTATTGCGGAGGAGACGCCGTGTAACCAATCTTTCGATTGCACGTCAAAAGATCCCCAGGTGGTCGAAATTAACCCTCAGTCCTCCGCTGGGGCGTGCCAGATGCCCTTCGTTGGTTTGGCACAGTAAAACCCCCAAATTTCACTTTGACTTCTTTGATCGCTGCACTTTCGGAAGAGCCGACTTCGTCGCAGCAAGGGAGAACGCCACCCTCGGAACTTGACATCAATCCAAAGCTTCCAGTTACTCAACGAGAACGGCTGCTTGACCTTCTGAGCTAATTGGGCGAATGTTTCGCCACAACATCAAGGGTGCGACAAACAACGGTTGCGAAGCGTTGCATCATTACTGACGACGATGCGCTCCCTCTCCACCAGTCACCATACCAAGTCTCTTAAAGGGGCCCTGCAACCCTATTTAAGCATCTACCTTTTTTGCGATTTCCAAGTCTCTTGGGGTTCGGACAAGCCAGTGGGCACGAAGAGAGTAACTAAATATCAGTGCGGCATATTTTAACCAGACGACGCGAAAACCTCCTCCACCTGCGGGGGCGACCCGCGTTGCCGAAAACGCTCGAAATGTGATGTCTTTGGTCCTGGGCTTACTACTGGTCAGAGCCACTAAAAGCTTCTTTTTAGTCGAAATACAAAATATAAGTGGTGCGAACTGTTTCAATTATTTATAAAAGTAGTTTTTGTTCAGCATTTTAGATCAGAAAAGAAACAAATGTAGTTTATAAAGTACGGAAACAAGAAATGACACGTCGACATACCCGCCACCAAGCGGTGGAAAAGGCGGCGCATACTAGAAAGGTGTAGTGGGATCAGGCACCGACCAGCGGCGAGCGTAGAACGGTCCTGGATGTACGCGGCGGCGCTGCAGTCGAGGATCCAACCGGTTCCGAGCGTTCCCAAGGCCTTCGGCGAGCAGCTTTGGCTTGCCATTTGGCCTTTTGGCGGTATGGCAGTGCAAAGTGGCTCCCGTTCTGAACTGATCTTTACCCCGTGTTTGCTGTCGTTTGTGGCCAATGAAGTGTCATGCCGAATTAGTGTTTAATCGCGCAGCAAATGCAATGTGAGCCGCCCAAGCTGCCCGCTTCATACAGCCTAGCCAGAACATGCTTTAGTGGCGCCCTCTCGAGCCGTCGACACGAAGTGCGGCAGCCGTGAGCGCTCGCTGAGCTCACTACCCCTCCTCTAGTTCACGGCCACTCAAGCAACCAAGAACGTCATGAAGGAGCTTATTTTTTGCTTGTTTTTGTAATTTTAATTTGCCTATAACTTTTAAAATAAAGCGAAATTCGAGAAAAGAAAAGTTTCATTAAGTTACTACGTCCAGTGCGCTCAGGTTCGGTGCAAATTAAAAATCAGTAAAATAGTCCTTGCAGGGCCCCTTTAAAAGAAAAGGAGGGTGATTCAAGATCAAGCCCAGAAACTACTCGACGACAAAATCATTCAACCCTCAAGAAGCCCGTGGGTGTCCCCAGTTCGTCCTTGTAAAGAAGGACAGAACCCTGAGGTTCTGTATGGACTATCGTAGACTGAACGCTGTGACTAAGGTCGTCTATCCACTCCCAATATTTTTTTGTCGATGGACCCGTAGAGTGGCTACTGGCAGATTGAAGTCAACGGACACGACCGCGAGAAAATTGCCTTCGTCACTCCCGACGGACTGTGCGAGTTCAAAGTAATGCCACTCGGACTTCGTACAGCACCAGCCACATTCCATCGTGTCATTGACTCCGTGCTGGCAGGTCTGAAATAGCAGAGCTGCCCCGTCTACCTGGACGATGTGGTGGTATTTTCACAAGATTTCGACAAACACCTGAGACAACTTTGAGCCGTGCTTCAAAACATCAAGACCGCCGGCCTGTCACTCAAACCAACAAAGTGTCGGTTCGCCTATGGCAACCTGAAGTTCCTTGACCATGTCGTGAACAACAAAGGTGTTCTCCCTGACCCCAAGAAGACCCGTGCAGGCGATTTGTTCAGGACTTCACCAAGCTGTCCGCACCGCTGACGCACCTCACGAAGGACGCCGTAATGTTTGAGTGGACAGAAGAACACCAGCGTTAAATTCAATAAGGTCAAACGAAGACTCCAGACACCCCTGATCCTTGGCCATTTTGACCAGTTTGCTGAAACAGAGATACACACAGATGCCAGTAACGCCGGACTTGGCGCAGTACTAGTCCAAAGGCAGAACGGGCAGAGCGAGTCATCGCGTATGCAAGTTGGATGCTGTTTAACGCGGAGAGAAACTACTCAACGACTGAAAAAGAGTGCCTTGCTGTCGTCTGGGCAATAACAAAGTTCCGCCCATATTTGTATGGAAGCCCTTTCCCCGGGTTCACAGACCACCACTTGCTCTGCTGGCTGATGATTCTGAAGGACCCCTTCAGACGCTCCGCCCGGTGGAGCCTACGACTGCAGGAGTTCGACATGACCGTGGTGTACAAGTCGGCCGGAAGCACAATGACGCTGAATGCCTGTCAAGGGCCCCCGTCAAGGCCGGTCCTGCCCGCACCGAAGACGACGACGAGCGTTTCCTCGGTGCTCTGGATGTCAGCGACATGGCAGCACTCCAACGAGACGACCCTGAACTGCGAGCACTCATCGAGCACCTAGAGCAGGTGTCTCAAACACGCGGCCCACAACTCGCTGGGACGCGGCCCGCAGGCAGCCGGCTAAGAGTCCCGGTTCCCATGTCTCGAGCGTTGGAAATCGGACGCGTCATAGTGATCTCATCTCGCCGATTCAATTTTCCTCGAAAAGCTAGCTCTGCTGTTTTAACGTTTCTCATAGTTCATACTTATAGTAGCTCTGCTCTTTTATTGTTCACATAGTTCATACTTATCTCTGTTCACTTTCCCTTTGTTTCGCTTTATATTTTGCTACCCAGCTTTTTCTAATGTACAACTATTCCTCTACTATGCTGCAAGCGCGAGTTCTTCCTTGAAGAATGCATCTTGGCTTCACGAACTCTCGATCAGCAGGAGCAACTGCCAAAGATAAAACTATGAGCTCGGGATTCAAAGCTTCAAAACAATATCACCATTAAAAGACAAGTATTTGTTCAGTGTGTTATAATAAAAATCATCAGGAAAGCAAGAACTATCAAATTAATTGATTGTTTCTTAGAGACATGTTAAACTGGGTTAATTTCTGAGTGAATTGGAGCAACGGGAATAATTGGGTACTTGGTCTCTTGTTCTATTAAAAATGGCAGCACATTGACTGGGCATTTTGATCCTAATTCTTTTTTTCACATCAGGTCAGGGCCCGAAGTAGTCGAATAAACAAATGAAATCTAAACGTGTCACTGAAAAAACTCCGAGTTTATAAAACGCATAGAGCACAAGGTCTCTCCCTTTTAAAATATTTTAACCCCCCCCCCCCTCCCCATTTCTACTAAAGTGTACAGTCAGCATCATGGTTAATCAGTGAAGTCTTACGTTGGCCCCCGACCTTTTCGGTGTGGGATATCTGGCCCCCACACCCGAATGGGTTTGAGACCACTGACCTAGAGGGATAAGTGAGTATGGTTCTCTGTGCTTTCTTACGAATCTTGCCTACCTTGCACATATGGCAAGGGGTGCTGTACAAGAACTTCATCAACAACAACACAGCATGGTTGTTGGTTATTCCTTCCAGCCTTCAAGAAGAAATCTTCCAAGGATGCCATGATGACCCGACGGCGGGACACCTTGGCTACAGCAGGACTCTTGCCAGGATACGCGAGATGTACTGCTGGCCCAAGCTGGCGAAGACAGTCCACCACTACACCCGATATTGCCACAAGTGTCAATGACAAAAGAAACTACCAACGAGACCGGCGGGATTTCTTCAGCCTATCACTCTGCCATCTGCCCCATTCCAGCAAATCGGAATGGATTTACTGGACCGTTCCCATTATCGACGCAAGGAAACCGATAGATAATCGTCGCGACCGATTATCTCACACGGTACGCCGAGACGAAAGCCCTTTCATCAGGTATGGCTGTTGAAGTCGCCAAGTTTTTCATTGTGTCTTTTGTCCTCCAGCCCGGCGCCCCCAAAGTCCTCATTACAGACTGTGGATCATCGTTCATGGCCCACTTGACGCAGGAAATCCTTCGTCTCAGTAGCACCAGTCACCATCGAACCACTGCGTACCATCCGCAGACGAATAAACTAGCAGAAAGGCTAAACATCTTACTATCACCACGTTCAAGCACCAAACTTGGACTATCGTATGGACGGAAGTTCCGTGACGACACCTACTTCCGCCGCCGAGACTACAAGACCACCGTTCCAAGCATTCCTCTTCAGTGGGCTTGGTGGCAGCATCATGAACAAGTCGCTGAGATGTTTCTTCTTCGCTCTTCAGGTTGCCCTGTCGTCAGTGCCTGCTGGATGCTGTGACAGTGCAGCCTCGTCACCGCTCGCGTCTCCTGGTTGTTGTGCTGACTCCGCACACTTTTCGGAATCTTCGCATCCTGCTATTGGCTCTCCGTCATCTTACTATCACCACGTTCAAGCACCAAACTTGGACTATCGTATGGACGGAAGTTCCGTGACGACACCTACTTCCGCCGCCGAGACTACAAGACCACCGTTCCAAGCATTCCTCTTCAGTGGGCTTGGTGGCAGCATCATGAACAAGTCGCTGAGATGTTTCTTCTTCGCTCTTCAGGTAAAGCTGAGTCCTGAGCCTGATTCTCCTAGGTCCGATAACATATTTTTATTGCTGCTACCGGGCCCACTGGATAGCTTCGTTTGTTCTTCCCTGTTTGCATGGTTTAGAGTTTGTTTTAATATGCTATTGCGTAGCGGCGATGTCGAATCGAACCCCGGCCCGGATACTCAGGTTCTTCTCAAACAGCTCCTTGATGGGCAAGCGCAAATAGCTGCTGATGTAACCCTAATAAAAAACAGTCAAGCGACCCTGCAATCTCAGATTGTGGGCATTGAATCACGTTGTGTCGCCATTGAATCTGAGTTATCACAACTGTCTGGGCTCGACAAAAGGGTACAGTCTCTTGAAGATAAAATCGCCAGGCTCGATCATAGACTTGCCGAATTAGCTGATAAAAATGATGACTTAGAAAATCACTCTAGGAGGAACAATCTGATTATTTATGGTTTACAAGAAGCTGAGAATGAATCGTCGGCGTCACTGCTTCAGGCTGTCACTGATCTCTTGTATTCCAAGCTTTCTATTTCCTGCGATGGCATCGAACGTTGCCACCGTCTTGGTTCACGCATAGATGGTAAGATCAGACCCGTAATTTTTAAAGTGATAGACCATAGAGAAAAAATATTAATCCTTAAAAACGCCCCAAGACTTAAGGGCACTCGTATGTTCATCAACGAAGATTTTTCCCTTCGCGTGCGAAATATTCGCAGTCAGCTATGGCGTGGTACGGCTGATTTTAGACAGAACGGTGCGAAGGTGGTTTTGCGCTATAATTATGCACTTGTCAATAATACTCGCTATACGTGGGATGTGCCTAACAACTGCCTTGTAAGGGTCAATCCCCCTCGCCTTCCGGATAATTCTAATTGACTTCCTCATGAAAACTCGTTTACTTTAATGAATCTTAATGCCAGGAGCATTCTCCCAAAGTCCACTGAATTTGCTGGTATTGCAACTGCATATTACCCTCATGTGATTTGTGTCACTGAAACATGGTTGCATGACTCAGTTCTTGACTGCGAATTTACTCCACCTAACTACATTGTTGTGCGTTGCGATAGGTCATGTGGTAGGGGTGGTGGTGTTGCTTTATTTTTTAGGTCTGATGTTAGTTTCTCTGTTCTTCCTGGCTTACCCAACACTGAGTCACTCTGGTGTAAAGCTTATATCGATAAATTTGTTCTTGTTATTGGGGCAGTTTATAGAGCTCCGGGTACTTCCCCTCAGGTTATTTTTGATATTCACGATTACATCTTAAAGCATAACTTTGGTGGTGGTAAATTCATTCTGACTGGAGATTTTAACACACCTGACGTAAATTGGAAAACGTTAATAGTTGGTAGTCGTGATAAAATTATATGTGATGCACTTGTTGATACTGCAGTGTCATTCGATTTAGATCAAGTTGTTAGTGAATGTACTAGAGATAACTCAACGCTTGACCTTGTTTTTCTTAGTAACAGCATTGCCAAATCTGGTTATGAGTGCAAAGTGGTTGATGGTATTTCAGACCACAGAGCTGTTGTTGTGACACTTAATATTCGTGCCTTACACGTAAAACCCGAGATTGTTACTGTTTTAGACTTTAACAGAGCTAATGACGAGTCAATTCTTGACGAACTTAGTTTTGGCTTTGATGATTTCGAGACCTCTAGCCGTGACTATAATGTTGATGTGTTGCTTAGCAAATTTTGCTCATTAGTAAATGATTGTATTAAACGATTTGTACCAGTCAAATATAAAAAGACAAATCAAGCCCAGCCATGGATTACTAGAGAGGTATTGCAATTAACCCGCAGACTAAAAAGAAATCGGAAATTAAAACTTGGTGATAGTCCTTCGGACGTCAAACGGTTTGAAAGCCTAAAAAATAGATTAGTGGAAACAATGACAGCTGCTAAATATACTTATTTCAACTTTACATTGACTAACTTTATGAAGTCAAATCCGGCTAAGTTTTGGAGGTCGATCCTTCCTAAAAATGACATTTCCCGCAGTTTTATTATTGAAGATGAATGTGTCACTGATCCCGTAGACATTTCGAATGGCTTTAATGCACATTTTCAGTCCGTATTCACTGAAGATAACGGTTGTGAACCTTCCTTTTCTTTCAATCTCCCGTGTTCGTCGTTAGAAAACATTCCCATCAGTACTTCTGGCGTCCTCCATTTGCTCCTAAACATTGACTGCAAAAAAAGCGCAGGTCCCGATGGTGTTCCTAATTCATTTCTTCGCCGTTACTCTCTTTGGACATCGAGATACTTGGCCTTAATCTTCGAGAAGTCTCTCTCTTCAGGAAGAGTTCCTAAACTTTGGAAATCAGCCAGAGTTGTTCCCATCTTTAAATCTGGAAACAAACAGAGCCTTCTCAATTACAGACCTATTTCATTGACCTCTACCTGTAGTAAGCTCCTCGAGCATATAGTCTACTCCCATGTTTCCGAATACCTCGAATGCAATTCAATTATCTGCCCTCAGCAACACGGTTTCCGTCGTCATTTCTCAACCATCACGCAACTACTGGAATTCACTCATGATATCGCCACGACTTTAAACAATAAAGGACAGGTTGATGCCATATTCATAGATTACTCGAAGGCATTCGATAAAGTTTCTCATTCCAAACTACTGTTGAAGTTAAAGGTCATACTTAAAAATCCCCTTTTACTCGACTGGATCACTGATTATTTAAAAGACCGGTCACAGTTTGTTTCGTATGGGAATGCTAATTCATCAGAAGCGACGGTTAGTTCAGGTGTTCCGCAAGGATCCGTATTAGGGCCCCTTTTATTTCTCCTGTATATTAATGATATTGTAGATAACATTCCCGTTAAAGTTCGTCTTTATGCCGATGACTGCGTCCTATATAACGATATTCATTCGGCTAATGACCAGCTGTTACTTAATGAATCCTTCGCACGCTTCTTCAATTGGACCAAGCAATGGCAAATGGAAATAAACTTTGAAAAATCTGTGTTTATGAAATTTACGAATAAGAAATCACCTCTCGTTTTTAGCTATGGCATTGATGAAATAGTACTAAGGGAGGTAAGCGACTTTAAATATTTAGGTATTATTTTTACTTCCAACCTTAAATGGGATAGGCACGTCGACTATATTTGCTCCCGCGCCCTCAGAAAATTGGGCTATGTTAAACGCACGTTAAAAAATTCGTCTAAAGAGGTAAAATTAACCGCTTTTAAAACTCTCGTGAGGCCGATTTTGGAGTATGGTTCAGTGGTCTGGGACGTTCATTTAAAAAAGGACATTAATCTCATTGACTCTGTTCAGGCTAAGGCTATCCGATTTATCTCCAATCGATATGATCGACACTTCTCACCTTCATCCGCTTTGCCAACATTAGGGCTAGAATCTTTATCGTTAAGGCGAACTATCGAGCGATTGAAGTTGTTACATAGAATTGTTAATAATGTAAGTGGCATTGAATGTATGAAGTATATTTCCTTCTCAGATATTTCGCGCACTAGGCGTTCCCATCCCTTAAATATTGTACCCTTTCGTTCTCGCGTAAACTGTTTCAAAAATTCCTTTTTTCCGCGCACTGTTGAACTGTGGAATAGTATTGACGGTTCTACGCGTATGCTCCAGTACGACGACTTTGTTATAAAACTCGCGAAAGTTGACTTCCTTTGATGTTTGGTGTTTCTGGCGAATCATTTGTTGTTGAATATGTTCTCGTTTATTGTTCTCTCTACTCGTGTTTTTAGTTGTGTAATCCACTCCTGCAATGACCTCAACTGAGGTCGCAGTATACATAAATAAATAAAAAAAATAAATAAATAAAATCACTGACATGATCTCTATGTACGTTGACATAGAGCACAAGACGTGGGACTAAGTGTTGCCATATGTGGCCTTTGCTTATAACACGGCAGTCCAAGAAACCGCCGGAGTTACACCATTTTAGCTGGTGCACGGCAGAGAGGCCACAACGATGCTCGACGCAATGCTACCTCACAACCCAGCAGACGACGGAACCGACGACGCCCAGTTGATAACCCAACGAGCAAAGGAGGCTCGGCAGCTCGCCAGACTCCGACTTAGGAGCAACAACGTGTTGACGCTCGCCGGTACAACCTTCGTCGTCGCGACGTCCACTTTTAACCCGGAGACAGAGTATGGGTGTGGATACTGATTCACCGCCGCAGTCTCAGTGAAGAACTCCTGAAACGGTACTTCGGACCCCACAAGGTACTTCGCTGGCTCGGAGATCTGAACTACGAAGTGATGCCCGACGGAACAAGAACATCATTATGCCGTCCACCAATATCTGAAGTCGTCCACATCGTGCGCCTCAAGCCGTACTATGCTCGATAAGACTGAATTGTGATCCCGTACGATGCTCGATTGGACCGTGTTTCACAAGCTTCTGTAGTTTTCCCTTCTTTTGTTTGGTTTGCTCTGTTTGGTTTCTGTGTTTCGACGATGCTTTCTTAAAGGGTGGAGTAATGCCACATGCGTCTCCGAGCAAGCGCGTCCGTGGCCGAACAGGTTATCGTGCTTGGCTCTTACGCAATGGGCCACAGGTGGATTTCTGGCAGCGGAGGTACCTTTTGTTATTTTTGTAAATGTCGCAATCTGGTAAATTCGAGAACCCTGTTGCTTATTCGAGGTTAGAATGTTCTATGCGCCGAACCTTTTATGCTGATTGTTCCAGAAAAACTCGCGTGGCGAGCCGGAGTCGGTCTCGCCCCAGCACTCGATCCTGCTGTTTCGCCAACATTGACTGCCTGCGAACGCTAACCTTCTTCTATTTTGTTTTGGGCACAAGTTCACCCCATTAAACGTTTAGCTTCTCCAGTTATTCACCAGCTTATCATTTGTCATTCATGACAATTTGAGCCAGAATGCGCAAATGGCGACCAGGCATCACAGACCATGTGATCCAGCAGGCAGCAAGTGGAGGGTCAGAATGGCAGTGAAAATGTTTAAATGTGCCTATTCACCCGCTACGCTCAATACTTCCCCACCCTCGATGCACACATGGTAGCTATATGACAGCGTGCTTCGTATTGCCTGATTGCCGTTTGCATATCTAGCTCATATGCATAAAATGATAAAAAAAAAAAAATTAAGTCAAACAACACTCACTTTTTTTTTTTTTTACTGTGATTTTGCATTTGGAGGTTTGAGAAACTTTGAATTAAGGGGCGGTGAAGGTTCTTCCATATGGAACTCATTTGCGTGAGAAACCTGGATACCAGCTTCTCTTAGCTTTGTGCTTTGTTTTGCCTTATTCTTGAATCCCATCAATAACTCATAGGTCTAAATTTCTACTTCTGACAATGCAGCACCAAAAAAGGGCAGACTATGGTCACAGTCTGCCCTCTTACAATGCTGCACCATAAAAGGGCAGACGGGTCGCGATAAGTGTGCCCTCATTGCTGCCCGTCCTTTTCTTCACCCTGGAGGCAGGGCCCAACTGAGGAATAATTGGAGGACAGCTTTATCTACAAGATGTAAATGGTTAGACTTAGACAGAAGGAAGTTTACATGTTTTAGGTAATTTCATCAAGAATTCAAATGAAAAGAATGAGTGTTTTATTATAAAATTGCCCTTAAAAACTCAACTTTTTCTTTTTTTGTTTTTCTTTCTTTTGTTAGTTTTCTTTTGTTAGTTTTTCTTAGTTTCTTAGTTTTCTTTTGTTAGTTTATGGCTGTCATGACTAGAGTCACTCGTGCCAGTGGTGGCGTGGCCAGGAATATTTTTCCGGAAGGGGCTGGGATGGTTGGAATCTCCATGACTTGGAAAGGGGGGGGGGGGGGGGGGGGAGGGAGAGTGAGTGAGTGAGTGAGTGAGTCTAAACATATTTTGGGGCAATGTTTGCCATTGAGGGGTCTCAGTGTTCCTAAAGTGCTACCTCTTCTACTGACCCTGGTGCAGGACTGTGTCTGAGCGGCTCAGTAAAGAAGAGGCGCTGCAGAGGGCAAGGCAGACGGGCAGTGACATCTTCCAACCAAAGTGGCTCACCAAGATCTTTCAGGAGCAGTAAAGCCCCCAGCAAAGCTTGCCAGATATCAAGATGGCCCCGATAGCCCCTGGGTCACCACCAGAGTGCATCTTGCTGAAGTCCGCAGAACCTGCCAGGCTGGTCCCAGTGCTGGTGGGTGTCAAGGCTACTTCTTGGACCGTGTATAAAGGGGTTGTAGTGTAGATGCTGGACGGTTGCTGTTGCAACCTTCTTCTAAACATTTTTTTTTTTTTTAAATAAATTGTTCCAAGCAACTTTGTACAAGTCGTTGATTGTTCTGCAAATGAGAGTGAGGTCATCTCCTGTAACCCACCATGATTTCCCTCTAGTGCCGTGCAATATCATTTTATTTGGTAACTAATATGGTGTCTTCGTTCTCTCATTATCAAATTTTTGTGTAGGAAAAAAGTTCTTTGCTTCACTATATAATATACATACATTCTTAAGATCAGTATTTACTTAGGGCAGTTTCACCTGATGGATATCCGGCTTGAACTCGAGAGAGAATCTGTACTATACTGGGTGATTCAAGGAGCGGCCATGCTCTTTAAATCGACCTCGAAATTCGGTTTCTTAACCTATCGCGCTACGACTTTGTGCAGCGTTGCCCACAGATGGTGCATTTGTTTTGTAAAATTTGCGAAAGCGAACTTACCTGAGGAGAAAGTAAAGAAAGAAAAAGGCTTAGTTTGTATGGAAATGCAGCTAAGCCACCGGTCTTTGAACAATACGGCACCGTTTCGCACGGGAGACAAGAGATGGCACAAGCGGTCGCGACGCTAACTACCGCCAACGAACGAGCATACAGCGCCGAGAGCCGGCGTCTTTGGCAGACAATCTTTTCGACTCAAAAGCGGCGTGCGTTCCGCAGGCGGCGACAGTCGCAGAAACAAACAAAGGTGCGGTAACAAGGAACTGCAAAGCAGACGACATAAGTACCACAAAAAAAACAGTTAAAATAACCCGACAAACCATTTTTTTAATCGATTATGTGTCCATTCAATGTGTTTTATTAGTAAGGATGATAAAATAATGCATTGGCAACTGATATGAAGAAAGCTCGCGCCGCTTTTAAGTCTGAAAGATTCTCTGCTAAAGACGCCGGCTCTCAGCGCCGTATGCTCGTTCGTTGCGCCATCTCTTGTCTCCCGTGCGGAGCGGCGCCGTATTGTTTGAAGAGCGGTGGCTTTTCTGCACTTCCATAGGAGCTAAGCCTTTTTCCTTCTTTACTTTTTCCTCAGGTAATTTCGCTCTTTGCAAATTTTACAAAAAAAAATGAACCATCTGTTGGCAACGCTGCACAAAGTCGTAGCGCGATAGGTTAAGAAACCGAATTTTGCGGTCGATTTAAAGAGCCTGGCCGCTCCTTGAATCACCCAGTAGATTACTATTGGAGGGGCAACATTTTCCATCTAGGTCAAGTGGTTTTGCATTTTGATCGAATGCATCAGACGAAGTAGTCGGCAACATAATGAAGCATCGGTTGGTACCTCATTCTCACGCAGCCCTGCTGTTCGAAAATGAGATAAGCCGGCGCATGAGCTGTCGGAAAAAAAACGACTTAGCAATGGTTGGTGCAACCCTTCCCTGGTCTTGTTTCTTGAGCTCTGTCATCAGCGGAGCCATTTACTATGCTTCAGAGGACTAGCTGCTTACACAAAAGACCATGCCAATGAAGAGTCGCTTTGATGCAAACCAATGGGAAAAGAATCTTGGAAAAGGTTCACCAGCATGGAGACAGACGGCTTGCCGGATGTAAAACGGGGCTTTTGGAATCCACCCTGGAGACAGGTTTTGTTGCAGAGAATATTCATATGCAGTGAAATGCCTAACATACAAGTGAATGCACTTGCTGACAGTCGAGACTCGAGAACAACAATGTTAATAGCGTCATTCGCATACAGTTGAGACAGACTGAGCATCCAGAAACACAGCTATTCATTGGCTACATGCTGTTGTCTAAACTATCAAACAAGTACAGATATGCAATGTAGCAGGATGTAGCCGACTCTTTCGTCTGGCAACTTTCCTGCTTTGACAGTGCTACCATGAAGCAAGTCTGCTTTTCGAAATGATGCTTTGCTGTGCTTGTTTGAGGCATTGATTCTTCAGATAGAATTATGCTAGCTTCCTCTGTTTGTGCAACTTGCCTCTAGTTTAGTTCAGCACCTTTGACTTTTTGTACCTTGCCTCACGCTTTAGCAAGCTCTCGAAAAAAATCTTCATCCATCAGCTAGAATTGTTGGTTCACTTCTGGAAAATTTTTAATACTGGTAAAATTGTATTCTTTAAATTCTTAAATGAAGTTGCACCGGTGTTCCTGGCTTTGGAGACAAAATCACTTGCTTTGTTGCTGTAGATATATTGCAGGACTTGCCCTTTATTGGTTGCCGCTGAAAGCCGTCATGACACATAAGAACAGTATCTTTTTTTTTGCCGGGATGTTTACATTCCCTTTTCCGGAAGAAAAAACTATGGAATTCAAACAAATCGGGCGGCATCTCTTGAGTCTCTTAAAGTGAAAACTTGTTAAAAATATTCACTCTGTGAACTTTACTTCGCGACTTGTATCAGAAATATTGAGTGAAAAAAAAAAAAAAAGAAACTTGGCAAATATTTTTTTTAGGACACACTTGACTAGCTCGGACTTTTTCTATTGATTCTATTTCAAGAGTGCTATAAAAATCGCCAAACTGTTTCAGTTGAGTGTTTCTTAATGACTGAAATGTGGAGTCTCTGCATACATTGAAAACTAAAAGCGTGAGGTCTGCCCTTGACACTCTAGTTCATACAATGTAGTTTCTATAGTCACTACTGACAGGACAAGAACAGGGCGTCTCTTTGGGATGCTCGGCCCCCAGCACATGTTAGCTGCCTTCTGTCGTGCTTTGGGGGAGCGTGCATGCTCAAAGCTCTCGAGACGACAATGGGAAGCCGAAGACTTGTCAAGCTGCGTCTGTGCAGCTTTTTTCCTTGATCTCCCTTTGTCATATACACTTGCCGGAAAATCAACATTATTTTTATTATTATTGTTGCTGTTATGAGGATGATGATGAGATTATTGAATTTGGTGAAGCTCGAGCTGAAGGCAGGACAACTGAAAGACGTGCTGTTATTATCCTCTTAGTGACTCTAACCTTATTTTCAATAGGCACCACATGTTCGAAGGGGGTAGATAAGGGACCTGCAAAACCCTGGCATCCAGCTGATTGCCAGACTTTTGTAACACAATCCACCCAAGAAATATATCCTGAGTCAGCAAATGGATACCATGCAGTGGCGTAGCCAGGGATTTTTTTCTGGGCGGGCTGAGGTGCCCGGGATGTCCATAATTTGGGTGGGGTGGGGGGCTGAAGCCTTATAAGCCCCTTCCCTGACTACTCCACTGACACCACGGGACGATTGCTCAAACCTACTGGGGGTGGGAAGACGGGGCAATCAGTTTGCTGAACAATGTTTCATCAACAGATTGTTTCGTTGACATGCGACGTTTCATTGACTGATTGTTTCTTCGACATGTGTTGTTTCATCAAAAGGCTTCAAGCATTCGTTTCATTGAAACACCCTGCGACGTTCCGTCGAACGCTGACTGGTGCCCAACGTGTGGTTCGCATCCAGACTGAAAAGAAGCTACAAAACGCCTTAAGAAAACGCTAAACCTAGGGAAAAAAAAAACATTTTTTTTTTTTTTTTCCTTTTTAAATAGGACAGCAATGTCTCAAAATGAATGATCGTAGAAAAAAAAATTTTTGCCCATTATTTATGACATAATACGAATTTTTCGATTCGCGGGCGAAACCGAAACTACCTCTGTAGGATGATGACAGGGTGAGGGAAAGGAAAGCTGGGGAAAAGGAAGTAGATGGAGTGCTGGAGAGGAAAGGAGGAAACATCCTCTCTGTCTACCATTCCGATTCCGTCTGCTTCCTCGGAGTAAATATACCTCCAAAAAAGCTGCTAGGCTGCCGCCATGTTGCTGGTGCAGCTGGTGCGACTCTCGCGCCCCCTATCAGCTAGAAATTTTCTTACACTCTCTTGGACTGGAAAAACCCGCTCAGCCCGATTTTCTACCTATGTTTTGCGGTTTTGCATTCAACGTTTTCTGGCCTCTCGAAAGTTTCCACTTAATTTTTCTGCTGCGTACCCTGTGTTATCTTCCACTGTGAGAAATAGGGCTGGTAAGTGCCTGCCATTCAAACGTTTCTGCTTGCCATTCACGGGAAACGAAGGAGGGGTCAGGGGAGTGACATCGAACGGCCCTCGACGCGATTATGCGAACAATGACAACTGTTCTCCCCCCTCCCAGAGATAATCCGCATAAAGTCTTGAGTAATAGCCAAAAATAGTTTGGGTTATACCCCTGTCAGACGGGCACCTTGAATGTCGCTTACACTAAAGGCCTTTAGGATTTTCAAATGACATTTAAAGGGGCCCTGCAAGGACGTTTTTACTGGTTTTTAATTTGCACCGAACCTGAGCGCACTGAACATAGTAACTTAAAATTAATGAAACATTTCGTTTCTCGAATTTCGCTGTATTTTAAAAGTTATAGGCAAATCAAAATGACAAAAACAAGCAAAAAATAACCTCCTTCATGACGTCCTTGGTCGCTTGAGTGGCCGTGTACGAGAGGAGGGGTAGTGAGCTCAACGAGCGGTCACGGCTGCCGCACTCCGTGTCGACGGCTCGAGAGGGCGCCACTAAAGCATGTTCTGGCTAGGCTGTATGAAGCGGGCAGCTTGGGCGGCTCACATTGCATTTGCTGCGCGATTAAACACTAATTCGGCATGACACTTCATTGGCCACAAACGACAGCAAACACGGGGTAAAGATCAGTTCAGAATGAGAGCCACTTTGCACTGCCATACCGCCAAAAGGCCAAATGGCAAGCCAAAGCTGCTCGTCGAAGGCCTTGGGAACGCTCGGAACCGGTCGGATCTTCCAGTCGGTACTACCGCAGCGCCGCCGCGTACATCTGGGACCTTTCTACGCCCGCCGCTCGTTGCTGCCTGATCCCACTACATCTTTCTAGTATGCACCGCCTTTTCCACCGCTTGGTGGCGGGTATGTCGACGGGTCATTTCTTGTTTCCATACTTTCGAAACTGCATTTGTTTCTTTTCTGATCTAAAATAGTGAACAAAAACTACTTTTATAGATAATTGAAACGGTTCGCGCCACTTATATTTTGTATTTCGACAAAGAAGAAGCTTTTAGGCCTTAGGGGCTCTGACCAGTAGTAAACCCAAGACCTAAGACGTCACATATCGCGCGCTTTCGGCACTGCGGGTCACCCCCGTAGGTGGAGGAGGTTTCCGCGTCGTCTGGTTAAAATATAACGCACTGATATTTAGTTACTCGCTTGCCCGAACCCCGAGGAACGTGGAAACCGCAAAAAAGGTAGACGCTTAAATATGATTGTAGGGCCCCTTTAAAGGGGCCCTGCAATGACTTTTTTACTAATTTTTAATTTGCACCAAACCTGAGCGCACTGAACGTAGTAACTTCATAAAACTTTTCTTTTCTCGAATTTCGCTTTATTTTAAAAGTTATAGGCAAATTAAAATTACAAAAACAAGCAAAAAATAACCTCCCTCATGACGTCCTTGGTTGCTTGAGTGGCCGTGAACTAGAGGAGGGGTAGTGGGCTCATCGCGAGCGCTCACAGCTGCCGCACTCCGTGTCGACGGCGCGAGAGGGCGCCACTAAAGCATGTTCCGGATAGGCTGTATGTAGCGGGTAGCCAGAGTGGCTCTCATTGCATTTGCTGCGCGATTAAACACTAATTCGGCATGACACTTCATTGGCCACAAACGACAGCAAACACGGGGTAAAGATCAGTTCAGAATGGGAGCCACTTCGCGCTGCCATACCGCGAAACGGCCAAACCGCCAGACAAAGCTGCTCGCTAAAGGCCTTGGGGACGCTCGGAGCGGGTCGGATCCTTCAGTCCCTATGACCGTAGCTAACCGTAGCGCCGCCGCGTACATCCGGGACCTTTCCGTGTCGGCGCCTGATCCCACTACTCCTTTCTAGTATGCGCCGCCTTTTCCACCGCTTGGTGGCGGGTATGTCGACGGGTCATTTCTTGTTTCCGTACTTTATAAACTGCATTTGTTTCTTTTCTGATCTAAAATACTGAACAAAAACTACTTTTATAAATAATTGAAACGGTTCGCGCCACTTATATTTTGTATTCAGACTAAAAAGAAGCTTTTAGCGGCTCTGACCAGTAGTAAGCCCAGGACCTAAGACGTCACATTACGCGCGCTTTCGGTACCGCGGGTCGCCCCCGTCGGTGGAGGAGGTTTCCGCGTCGTCCGGTTAAAATATGACGCACTGATATTTAGTTACTCTCTCCGTGCCCGCTGGCTTGCCCGAACCCCAAGAGACGTGGAAACCGCAAAAAAGGTAGACGCTTAAATATGATTGCAGGGCCCCTTTAAAGGGATACTACAACGAAATTTCGGCGCTCATTTTTTGATCTATATGTGTTCAAAGGAGCAGTATCACATCGAACACACCAATATCCTGTTAAAAAAGTCTCGAAAAAGAATTTTAAAACGAATTAAACGATTAGCAAAGAGCACCTGGCGGATGTCGCTAAAGCCTCGTTTGAAATGCCCATCTAGGAACCTTGACAGCTAGTGACGGAGGTTGTCTCGCCTCCGGCCACGACGAGAGAAGAGAGGACGGAGGAACTCCCCTCTTCCCGAGAATGCCTTTTGTGTGTCGCAGAAGTCGCTATTGTCCCCCTACAAGATTATAGAAGATTAACTCGTCACTCAAAATTCGTACAAAAGCAGCCGCTCCGGTGGCTGGAACGACGAGGCCATCCTCTCGACATCAGCCTTGCCGTAGCTTTGCTCGTCCCGAGACCAATCGTTGCCTGAGACGACCTACGTCACACTCCGCTGGGCCTTTTCCGAGCGCTTGCCAGAGTTTGCCGTTTATAACGAAAAAAACAGCCACCAGGCTCAAAATACAAACGTGCGATTGTCATTTACGGATATTGTGGATCATATTCAACCTATTTTTAAACACGACGGGAATATTTCAAATTTCGTTGAAGTATCCCTTTAAGTTGTGTCGTGTAGTCAGTTGTGCCCGTTCCTTTGCTTTGATGCTGGTGTGAAAAAAGTAAGCTCTTACCAAACGTGCCCCAAAACGGAGTCGTGCATTTTGGGTTCCACCCGATCGTCAAGATGTGACTGTCGTCGGCTGTTACTGTGTTATTTGAGATCTTTCTCAAATAAATTCGTTTCAGATAACGCAGATAACTTGGACGCCTTAAGGCATCCGGTTACCCTCACGCAGTTTTAATAGAAGTTATGGGGTCTTTGTTGAAGAAGGTTAAAGGGGAGAGTAGCAACAGGAAAAATATACCAAAGAAGCGCCCAGTCGTAGTACCGTACCTGCATAAATTGTCTCACAATTTAAAGCAGATCGCCAACAGGTATGATGTCCCCGTGGTGTTTTCGGCCCCGCTAAGGTTATCCAAGATCTGCGCAAAAGTGGGGTCCGTCCTTGACAACCGTTTACGAGCCGTATGCAACAAGAGGCACAAGAACAAGTTCGTTGCCTGCACGGACGGTGTGGTCTACAAGATCCCTCTGACCTGTGTTAGGTGCTATATAGGACAGACTGAACGATGCGTCAACGACCGGCTTAGAGAACATTTCTATTCACTTCAAGCCACGGTCGGCGGGCACTTGCCTACACACTGTCGCTCCTGCCAGTGCACACCGACTTTTGGTGAAACAACTGTTCTGGGGAGATTTCAAGACCGGACTACTCGAGAGATCTTCGAGGCTTTTCAAATTCAAAAACTAGGAAAGCAATGCGTCAGCCAATCGTCCCTGTCGCTGAGTGCTAAGGAGGTGTCTTTTTTGGTCAATGCCTATGCGCAGTAACTTTGGCCGGCCAAGAGTGAAATTACCGTTTTCTAATTTTTCCAGTTATTTTTTAGCTTTTTTCATTTCTTTCCTTCTTTTTCTCAAAATTATAGATCTAGTTTGTACATATTTTCTTCCTTTTCTTCTTCTTCGTTTTCTTTTATCCTGTGTTCACTTCACGTGGGGTTCAATTTTCGTGTCTTCTTTTTCCTTCTTTTTAAATAAATCAGTTGGTAGTCAGCGCTCTTTCGTTCTACTGTCCTTTCCTCTTCCGCCGACGTTTTGTGCGCTGTTTATTTTTAGTGATGTACCAACTAGCTCAAATCACCACTTTACTACAACAAATATGGGGCAAAAAAATTTTTTTTCGATGAATTTTTTTTTTTTGAGACATGCCTGTCGTAATTTGGTAGAAAAAAAAAATCCTAAAGTGCGAGAGCGATGCCTTCTCTGGTGCTTCTGATGCGCGAGGGTAGAAAGAACTCAGTTTCGGCCTCGAGTACAGCCCACGTTGGCGGTACTCGACGCGAGAACAACCATTCGTACTTCATTCGCTTCGTGGCACCCGTGGCACCACAACGCAGGCATCGATCGCGCGTCGTCCCCTCCCTCCCCCTTCATTTTTTCTCTTTTCTGTGCTTCGCATTTATCAATACGTTATGCAATCTGACCACTGCCCCCCCCCCCCCTTTTTTTTAAAATCCTTTTAGTGTTTATTATTTTATATTCTTTATATATTTTGACAACCAAGGAGGAAAGGGGAATGCAGCGTGCAGCAGATGCACAGCACTGTGCTGGAAAAAATCTCTTCTATTAAAAAAAAAAAAAAAAAAAAACTTTAAAATGGGGAAAAAAAAAAACGAAACGCAGGACAGGGTTTGTTGTATAAAAAGAAAATAACAAATGTAAAAAAAACGCACGGTGGGTCCTGACGGGTGGATGAAGGTTGAGCTGCCCTTCATTTGTAGTTCGCAGAAAGCCCCCGAGACGGCGCACATTAGTCAGAAAAGTTCAATTGAGCCTGGTGGCCTGTAGGTTTGGCTTTAGTCCTTCGTAGGGTGGGAACGATGTCCAGAAACAACGAGCCGTCCAGTCGGTTTGCGTGGGATTGCTAGAGCCGCGACGCTTCCGTGGGGCGGGAGCATTCGGGACGCGGTACTAGTAGCGTGCATTCCTAAAATACCTGCGTATAAAAATTTCTCAGAGCACGCATTGGGCCAATCACTGCGAACTGCGGAGTGCGTCCAATGTATACAATGCGCAGAAAAAAGAAAAACGGTTGCGCAGTGTAGTAGTGTAATTCGTAGTGATTGGCACACCACGTGCTCTACGAAAGCACTAATCCGCATGCCTTTGTGGTTTGTGTAGGTTTGGAGAACGTAATATTTGATGTAAATTACTCCGGGACATAATAGCTTCTGACGTGACCGACAAAAAATTGACCGCATCTCCACGTGGTGAATGATGTTGCTTGGGGCGAAGCTCTGGTGGTGCTTGTCTGCGTAGACGCCGAGCCGCAGCATGCCAAGCCTTTTCATTCATGTCAGTAGGAGAATGTGTGGTTTTCTTCTTTTTCTTTTTTTTTCTTCTTTTTTTTTTCATAAGTTTTTTCATCTTTTTTTTCCAATTTTTTTTTTGCCCTACACGAGCACGTGAGCATGTGCTCACGTGCTCGTGAGCACGTGATCTCACGAGCAGAAACACGAGCACCCGACGCCGGCCTACGGCGGGCAACGGACGGCGGACGGACATGGCCAGCCCCTAAGGAACTTCGCCCCTAAAAACTTCCTTTTTTCTTACACTGCAAAACAAGCTATGCACTGCCGAAAGCCTACTGCTGACTTCACCAGAGCACGTACTAGCGGTTGAGACAGTAAGCTCCTGAGACAGCGGTTGAGACGGGTCAGTTGGGAACAGAATCTGATTAAAAAATGATAACTTATAAGCGATTTTCCAAATTTTTGATGAAAAAATATTGCCTGTTTTTTGTAGCAGATGCTATTCGTTTCTATATATTCGTGCACCCCGTTGACCACCATTTTTTATTTGGAAATTCCCGAAAATCGCTCGATTGCCTAACCGTAGGTTTTGAAACTTGAGCATCTTATCTCAACCGCTACATCCAGGCGGATAATTATTTCTATGGTGCAAAATTGCCGCAATTCACAGCTCAAGAAGGTAGGGCGAGGGAAAGAGAGGCCGGGAAGGAGGAAGCAGACGGAACGCTAGAGAGGAGGAGGAGGTTTCCCCCTCTCCTCCCCAGCGTTCCGTCTGCTTCCTCCTCCCCGGTCTTCCTTTCCCTCGACCAACCTTTTTGAGTTGTAATCGTCTATTGTCACCCGATATTTTTTATGTACTCCTTGGGTATGTTGCCGTGATTCCGTAAAATAAGCTTCTTGCGAGAGTCACGGGAGAGTCCTGTGACTCCCTTTGAACGGCTGGAGTAATTTATATTTCAGCGCGTCGCGTAATCCCTCTGAATTGGTCAGCAGCGTGCATTGCATGTGCAACCAGGGCATCGTTGAACGACAAGGCTATCATCAAGTGTGGAATAAGTCGCAAACATGGAACAAGCTGCGGCTAATCGGACAGTCAAGCCGTAAAACGCGGTCTTTTATTCTTGGGTGACGTCACACAATCACACGTCCTTAGCTTTGCTCGCGCTAGGTGCAGAACAGGAGAATGGCAGAAATTAATTTTGACGAGGCACTTATGGAATCACCGAAGTATTTGAGCAGCAGTAAGCGATTGCAAGAGCTAATGACGTTGCTGTTCAGTCGGAGATCTTGGAACCAGCATAACTTCAGCTCGGCTGGTTGGCCAGGGCCGGCCTTTGGGGTGGGCGAGCTGTGCAGCCGTACAGGGCGCCATTCATAGGGGGGCGCCGAAAGGGCCGCCAGGTCATACAGGGCTCAAACCTCGAAGTAATAAAAAAAAAAACAAAAAAAAAGACCGGATCGCGGAGGGCGCCCTTACATGTAGAAAAAGGTGGTGGCACTCGCCGTTTGGAATTTCGGCCGCAAAACCAACGACTAGGTTCTTGTCATAACTGGCGTCCATCAACTCGCAGTCACCTGCGGATGTTTTACTATAAAGAACCTCTCCGCCGTAGAGTGAATCATGAACGACTAGGCAAGCGATCCCCTCCGCACAGCTCTCAAATTACGTGCGGAGCAAAACCTGACTCGCAAAAAGCGATGGAGCCAGCCCAGCATGCCGCACTCTTAGCGCAATTTACCAAACGGTGGCGCCAAGATGATCGGCGAGCAAGTTAGTGTGTCGGAGCGAGTCACGTGACAAAATACTATTGGAACGGATTTTTGCTCTTAGTTATCACGTGCTTCGCTCATAGGCTCTGATTGGCTCTCAAAAAATGTAAGCTTCGCCCTTTGCCAAGTTATTCTGAGCCGAAGTATATGCCTTCGCTCAGGAGGTCTGACAGGGGGTAAAATGAACCCGATTCCTCCCGACATTAGCTCGCTATGGAGTCTCTAGCAGTAGGCTAAATTAACGAACAGATGCCTCCTGGGCATCCGGTGAGCTTCTGTGCCCAGAGGCTGTTAAGAATGGAACCTTCAGCAACCTTTTCCGAGTTTCAACGCTGCGGAAACGAGTCCCGAAACGAGTCCCGACGTGTCAGGACTGCCGGCCACCTGTCGAAGCCTGCCCAAAACGAGTCTCAACGCGTCCGTGACGTCAACGGGACGTGTGTGTGTGTGCGTGTGGGTTCGTGCGCTCCGGAAGGGGAGAGAGGCCTGGCCTAACTGCGGAGAACCATGGCTATGACTCATTTCTGGCTACGACGCGGCGGGCTTTTCTGCTACGCACGTGGCGGTCGCACCTGCTGCCCTGGCGGAGAGTGAGGGAGAAAACGGACCCCTATATAAGGCGGGGCGTGAGGCTGCTGAGTTGTTCTCTTGGATTTGACGACTGTATCGCTACCATGTAATTAAACCGTTCGTTACGTTACCAATTCTCCCACCTCCACTGGACCCCTGGGTTCTTCACTTCGGGGAATGGTCGTCGTCACGAGCCAGGAAGCTCCCGGACGTGCGGCCTAAGCCCCGCCTCGAACAACTGGTTGGCAGCGGTTGGGATCGGACCATGCGACATCGTGCTACATCTGTGGGTGAGCGTTTGGACTTTGCTTTGAGATTCGCCAGGCTTCAGATTATGGGTAATTAATTTTGAACTGCTGGGAATCCTTAGTGTTTGACTCGTGCGCTAGGTTTTGGTATAACCTCGCGACAAGTTTTAGAACAAAGCCAAAGCTAAAAAGCAGCGATCATGGATCTAATGAGGTTACTGAGAACAGATTTACTCTGTTTATGTGAAGAATTGGGTGTGGAGGTGGAGCAAAAGATGAAGAAATCTGAGATCAGTAAAGCGATTTCAGAGAGCGCGGAAGCAGAGGAAATTAAAATTGCGTGGGAACTGCTTCAGAACGCTAAGAGTGAAGCTGCAGCAAGAGAGGAACGAGAGCGAGAACAGGCTGCAGCGAAAGAGGAACAGGCTGCAGCAAGAGAGGAACGAGAGCGAGAGCAGGCTGCAGCGAAAGAGGAACAGGCTGCAGCGAAAGAGGAACGAGAGCAAGCTGCAGCTAGAGAGGAACGAGCGCAGACTGCAGCGAGAGAGGAACGAGCACAGACGGCAGCGACAGAGGAGCGAGCGCTGAGAAGGCTAGAGCTCAAAATTGAACAACAGCGATTAAACTCGCAGAACAGTAGAGTTGGGGCTCCGGTACGAGCAAGTGAGACCGAGTCGTATCAAATGAAGAAGCTCATGCAGCCGTTTAAAGTTGGGGAAGACGTGGGCCTATTCTTAGTTAACTTTGAGAGGACATGTGGGAAGTTGAGCTTCGCCCCAGAAACGTGGCCGCAACGGCTTTTGACTCTGTTGCCCTGTGAGGCTGCAGAGGTTGTCGCGCGCCTTAGTGCTGGAGACGCGGACGACTACGACAAGGTGAAGTCCAGCCTTTTGAAGCGGTACCGCCTTTCTGCCGAGGCGTTCCGTCAAAGGTTTAGAAACGCATCCAAAAAGAGCAGCGAGGGCTACTCGGAATTCGCGTACGGGCTTAAAACCAACCTGATAGAATGGTTGAAGAGCGAGGAAGTGTACGAAAGCCGAGACAAGGTAGTCGAGTGTGTGTGCCTCGAACAGTTCTTTCGTAGCATTCCGCAGTCAGTCAAGCTCTGGGTGCAGGACAGGGTGGGAGTCGACTCTGTCGAAAGGGCCGCTGAGCTAGCCGAAGAGTACGCAACGCGTAGAAAGCTGAGCGGAGAGGAAAGCGAATCCGGCCGAAGCGATCAGCGCAAGACCTTCCGACAGGGAAATGACTCGCGAGAAAACGGGCCCGAGAAGCCCGAAGCAGGACAAAAGGTCCCAGAAAAGAGCGCAGAACACTCGAACGGAGACGAGGCGCGGAAAAGCCCAACAGGGCAGTTCGAGGCAACGAAGCCGTTCCTGTGCTACAACTGTCAGGAGCCGGGACACACAGCGGCCAGATGTAAGAAACCGCGGGTGGTGTTCTCGTGCGTGAACGGTACGAGGACCTGAAGCTCCTTCGTCCCTATCTTCACGAGCTCCAGGTAAACGAAAAGCCGTGCAGGGTGCTTCGTGACAGTGCAGCGACGATGGACGTTGTCCATCCGTCGTATGTAACGCCATCCGATTTTACGGGAAAGGTAGTTTGGATCAAGCAGCTGCTCGAAAAGCACAGTGTCTGTCTGCCTATGGCGACAGTAAGGATAACTGGCCCGTTCGGAGAGCTAGTGACAGAGGCGGCTGTCTCGCAGACAGTCCCGTTGGAGTATCCTTATTTGTTTTCTAACCGGTCAGATTTCCTGCTGCGCGAAAGGGGTCAACAACTGGGAGAAGGGCTAGTTCAGTCATGTACGAGGTCCAAATCGCGTCAGGTCGCCCCTTTGTTGACGAGGGATCCAGAGCCAGAGGCAGCTGACGGGGAGCAAGCACTCCCAGAGTTGGAGGCAGAAAACCGGGATGAGAGGAACCAGGTTGTAGAACAGCCTGACCTCGTAGCACTAGAAAGCGTACGCCATCCCAACGCGCCGGCGAAAAAGGCGGAGGAAGTCGGGATCAGTGAAAGATCTCTCGTAGCTCCGGCGTCGCGTAACTTTGGTCCTCTGCTACGAGTAGACAGAGTGTCTTTGACAGTCGAGCAGAAGAGCGACCCTAGTGTGTCAGGGTTTCGCTGTACAGCTCAGCAGATTGCTAGGACCAATGTGACGGGGAATGAAAGAGGCGGATTGTTTTATCGGCGCTATAAGGACCGCATTTTCACGTCTAGAAATCACGTGAAAATCGATCACTATGACTTCAGCGTAAGAAAAAGGAAAGGCAAATTTAAAGGCAATGCCGATGGGTTGAGCAGATTTTTCTGATATCACCAAAACAGTAGGGATGATCTCAGAGGTTTTCGTCATCCACGGGAATGAGGATCAAAGTGGGGGCACTTTGCCCAAAATGACCTCACAAATTGCGAAGAAGTTTTTGTCTTTTGTATTTTGTTCTTAGTGACCTCGTTGGAAAAATGAGTTGTTTTTTTTTGGCGACAGGGGGTCTCGATACCCGGAATTGTACCAAATTTTGGTAATCCGTAATCCAGTCTGGCGGGTCTTTGGCGAATTCCGAGCGTTTGACTGCGGTGTGGCGTGGTGTTGTTGGGGACGTTTCCGCTGATGCCTCCGTTGAGAGGTTTGGGAGTTTGTTTGGTGCTTGCAGCGTCTTCTCAAGGCCTACTCCAAGCCCACCTCTTCAGGCCAGCGATTGTACCACCGGCCATTCGAGGTTTCCCTGGCCCCGGAGGGGCTGTTAAGAATGGAACCTTCGGCAACCTTTTCCGAGTTTCAACGCTGCGGAAACGAGTCCCGAAACGAGTCCCGACGTGTCAGGACTGCCGGCCACCTGTCGAAGCCTGCCCAAAACGAGTCTCAACGCGTCCGTGACGTCAACGGGACGTGTGTGTGTGTGCGTGTGGGTTCGTGCGCTCCGGAAGGGGAGAGAGGCCTGGCCTAACTGCGGAGAACCATATGGCTATGACTCATTTCTGGCTACGACGCGGCGGGCTTTTCTGCTACGCACATGGCGGTCGCACCTGCTGCCCTGGCGGAGAGTGAGGGAGAAAACGGACCCCTATATAAGGCGGGGCGTGAGGCTGCTGAGTTGTTCTCTTGGATTTGACGACTGTATCGCTACCATGTAATTAAACCGTTCGTTACGTTACCAATTCTCCCACCTCCACTGGACCCCTGGGTTCTTCACTTCGGGGAATGGTCGTCGTCACGAGCCAGGAAGTCTCCGGACGTGCGGCCTAAGCCCCGCCTCGAACAAGGCACAGAAGCTCACCGGACTGAAAATAATATGTGTAAAAAGAACTTTGGATCCGCAGCTTTCTTTTTTTTGTGTATGAGCGACCAGCGACGACTCCTGACTCGCAATGCCGATCATCCTTGTAGCAGGCAGACCCTGGCGTCCGACATGAAGCTCGAACTCTTGCAGGGCAGCTCACGGACCTTAAGTTTCTCGTTTCCATTTTTGTGTGGTACGACATTCTTTTTCAAGTTAATGTTGTAAGCAAGAACATGCAATGCAAAACGAAGGACATCGTAGCAACCACCCAGCCACTGGAAGCATGCAGCACTTACATCGGCAATGGACCTTTTGTAGAAATACGCGGTGCGCATGCGCGGAGTATTTCACGCGCCTGGGTTCGAGAGTATCTAGTTCCAAACAATCCGCCATCTTGCATTTCTAGCCTTTGAGCGGTTTCGTTGTGTCGACCTCGGGGCGGAAGATTACGCACGATGGGGAAAAAGGTGAGCTTGGGGGAGCCGTATCTAGGTCACATCGCCTCAATGGGTGAACAGGATGTAGCTGACGTTTTGGGTGTGGAACGGGTGGGAGAGGCCTTGGGCGCGCGTTGTTTTCCAGTCACCTAGTCTCGAACCGATTCGCGTGTCTAGGTGGCAGCACATATTCGCCAAGAGGTCCATTATCGCGGTGTCGGGTACGAAACTGCACTGGCAGCTACGAACGGTCTTGCCGAGAGCATGAGTGTTGACAGAGTGATGAAACCGGCCCCTCGACTACGGCGGGAAAAGCGCCAATTCAGTTATGAGTTCAAAGACGAGGTTGATGATGTCGAGACATAATTCAAGCGAGAGTTCTTCTACAAGATGATTGACACCGTAAAAATGTCTATTGAAGAACGCTTCACGCAGATGGAGCAGCACGTATATGAGCCTCTGGGGGTTCCTTTACGACCTCACCCGACTTCCCGACAAAGCACCATGCACTGAGACACAAGTGCAGACATCGACGGTACAGATCTCTGCGAGGAGCTTATCTACCTATGCAGCCTGCTGCCTACTGCATGTTGTGCTCCCCAGGACACCCTCCAGTTCATTGTGGACGACTATCTACGTGACAACTTCCCTTATACGTGGGTGTCATTGAGGATCCTCCTCACTTTGCCAGTGTCAGTGGCCATTGCTGAGAGGAGTTTCTCGAAATTAAAGCTTATTAAGACATACCTAAGATCAACCATGGCAGGTGACAGGCTGTCGTCATTGGCAATTTTGTCCATTGAAAACAGGATAGCGTCTAGCCTGGACATGTCGCAAGCCGTAGCCCAATGTGCCATGTTGAAGGCTCGGGCGGTTGCCTTCTAGGGTATTTGACATGGTTAACCTGTACTTTTGTTTTTCTGTCCATCAGACGTTAGCTTGCTATAGGGGACCCACAGCTGAAATTTGGTTAATCTGGGAAATAAATGTATTTTGAACCATTTGATCACGGTGCCGAAAAAACCCTCAATGCTTGCGAACGTCGTTCGTTTTTAGGATGTGGTTCTCGACTGACAACGACAAAATCGAGATCATTCGCGCTGGGTCACTTTGGCATGTTTACTATAACAACGTGATGTTGGGTGCGAAAATAGGCGGGGGGGGGCGCCACGGCCGCAGTTTGCCCAGGGCGCTTGCTGCTCTAAGGCCGGCCCTGGCTGGTTCCTCGACAAACGCATCAATGCGTCCCGCCCAACAACATAACAGCGCAACGAGAAAAAAAAAAAAAAAAATAAAAATAAAAAGTGGTTGTTTGAAATTTTTTTTATTTTGTCAGAACACTTTCTTGATCTCGTTCGTGACACCGGCCGTCTCGGGTGTTGACATAGGCGGGATTGACACCTTCATTAGGAAAAGGGGAAAAAAAACAAAACAAAAAAACTTGCGTACCCCGACATATTTTTGTTCATGATGCAGATGCAGGATACCCGAGACTGTGGTAAAAGCTGGGAAACTTGCTCGAAGGAAAAATACAGGGGGAAAGAACGTCTTCGACCAGGTTTCCCAGCTTTTAACAGTCTCGGGTATTCTACATCATAATCAATTTCCACCAGTTCGCCTGCACACTCACTGGTTTTTTTTTTTTTTTTGGTTGCTTCTTTGTCGTAGATTTTTATGTGTGAGCAGAGAAATGTAATGTTTTTTTTTTTTTTTTTTTTTTTTTTTTTTGGGGGGGGGGGGGGGTTTATTTTGAAATGTGTACTGGGCTGTGCTGTTATCCCGAACCTGTACTAGACGTGTCTGTCTTGTCTCCCCAGTTTAGACGTGCTCTCGAAACTTCCAAGGTGTGCCGCCGTAAAAAAATGTTCTTATTCAGCGCCAAAATATTACGAACATAACACAAAAATAAATACTGCGCTGGCACGCGAGTGTCGGCGTTGCAGAGGATGCAGGATGGGAGTAAAAACACCTGTGACCACCCGAGCAGTTTATCCGGTTCATCCGCTCTGGGCGACCACGCGGGGTTCTGTGGGGAGCAGTCACCGCTTGTCGCGTTGCCCAGCCGGCTGCAGCCATGAGACGGAGCGGCACCAAGTTTTCAAGTCGAGTCGGTCGAGTTGCTCGCGTAGCGGTGGCAGCGGCGACGGCAGTGACGGCAAAGCGAGTGGGCGCCAGAGCGCAGGCGCGTAGGCGCCCCAAGCAAGGCCGGCCGCCATACGTCTAGCGGAGTGCCATCGCGGCGTGGCACCCAATCAGAGACGGGCTTTCAACCGCGTACTCAAGGGCGTACCCACTGCAGCGGTTGCGGCGGAATGCACGGGGCCCACAAAATCATATTCCCCAAGACGGTGCCTAACATCAAAATGATCCCGTACGCCGCCGCCCTGGCGTTTCTGCTCGTCTACGTCTCGTCCGACAGCGTGGAAGCCTACGTTGAAGTAAGTAACTCGGACGTCCATGTTTTCCTCCCCCGCTGTTCGGCGGCGAACCTCAATCTGCGGCGGTCGATCGAATTCGACGGGCTTTTTTATCAGCGCCGATCGCCCGCCTGCAATCTCAGTACCTCGTAGTTGCGATAAAAACGCCGTTTCTCTCATCAGTGTGACGTTTCCCGATTCCCAACTAGTGACGGGGTTGCGTCTGACGCTGACAGCCGACGTTAGGGCAAACGAATCAGCCATAAAAAGTCGCGTCCCATGGGTGCTCCACCGCCGATGGCCCAAATCTGCTCTGATATCACGCAGCTCGCGTGCTCGGGCAGCTGCGACAGGCCACGCTCCATCTGAGCTTTGGAGTCCGAACTCAAGCGCGCTGGCGGCAGCATCGCGTAAACCTTCGAGAAAGTTCGCATTGAATCGAAAAAATAAAAACGAAACAGGATCGTACGATCGTACGCTGGCTGTATGTGACGTCCCTTAACAACTGGAGCTTTGATGAACGCTTTGCTCTGCCTGCTGCCCTCTACGCCTTTGGGCGAGAGCAAATGTTCGCCAGGCTCAGTGTGCTTGCTTGCTTGTTATCTGACGTCCTGGGTTCGTGCCCGGATCGGGTTTGGACACTAACCAAAAGACCTACCCCTTCCGTTCTCATACTCGACACCACATGGTCCAGCCCGATTCGAGTTACTCACTTTTTTTAATTATTCTTTTCTCTCCTTTTAGCCACTCCTTTTTTGTTTTCCTTATTTTTGTTTTACATGGGATAAATGCGAGGTCAAGGAGCGAACGCTTTAGGTCCTACCTAGTTTTTTTTTTCTTTGTGTGTGTGTGTGTGCGTGCTGTAAACCCCTAAACGAAATGTTGATTCTTTTGCGAGATCCTCCGATCTCAGTGGAACGGGTGAAACCTCGCTAAACGAACGGGGTCTTGACGGCTCGACTCGGCGACGTCATACCGCGGAGAAACCCATCGGATTCGATCGGATGGCGTGCTCCACTGGCTGACGCGCGCGGTGCGCGTGCCTGCACGCGCATCGAAGCACGCGCAGCACGCATCCTTTGAGGGAGGTACGAAAGCCGAATAGTTTGTTCGCATCGTGGTGGCTTTTTATGCACGCTTAGACAGACGTCCGAAATTCCCAACGCCTTTCAGGGTCGCCTGGAAAGAAGAAAAGGGGTCAGAGAACATTGCGGGCAAGCCTCTCGTGAACGCCCGCGCCCGAGGGAGGGGTGTTTGAATTTTTGCAGCTGTTCGTGTGCTTAGGCGAACAACCGAGTCTTTGCTGACAGCGCGGAAACAAATATGGTGCCTCTGGTGATTGTTCTTACTGCTGACCAGTTAGAGAATTGAAGACTTAGCTGCCTTGATGTTCTGGATGGGAACCGACATTCAGTAAGGTGAAACTGGGTGGGCGGGCTTTCGTTTTGTGAAAGGTGATGGGAAAAATTAGTGCATCCGATGATGTGTCCATCAACGGGGTTGGTGAATTTCCCCTCGCTATCATCCATTCTAAAAGTCGGCTTAGTTCGATAGTCGAATATAATCTTATGGGCCTTTTAATCTTGGTAGTTACCTGAGCTATGGATAAAGGACCAGGGGCGTAGCCGGGGGGGGGGGGGGGGGGGGGGGGGGCGGGGGGGCGGGGCGGCGGCTTATGAGGCCCTCGAAATTCAGCCGACCCTATAACATGCACATGCATTTTGACCCCCCCCCCCTTCTCTCCGCACCCCAAGTCATGGACATCTCGGCCAAGCCAGCCCCCCCTCCCCTAAAAAAATTCTTGGCTACGCCACTGAGAAGGGCACTGACATACCCGCTGCTATTGAGTGGCTTTAAAGGGATACTGAACCGAAATTTGGATTTCGCTAAATAGGGCCGCAGAAGCGTTGAACGGGACGCTATGAACTCCAAAACATCACTCATACATCGATATCTCAAACGGATGGCCGTACTTTTGGAAAAGAAGGGCGCAATGAAGCGAGGTCTCTGACGTCACTGTCCTCTGGGAGAATTTGAGAATGAGGGGAATAGGCCTCGCTTCTCTCCTCCTCGCTTCGGTTCACCAACTCGACGAGACGTAGCAAGGAGCAGAGAGAATAGGTAGGAATCGTGACGTGCCTTGTCTCGTCGGCCCCGTCGGCCGTGTTCAATCGCAAACTTCTTTTCCAAAAATACGGCGATCCGTTGGGGATATCGCTGTAGGAGTGATGTTTTTGGTTTTTGCAGCGTCCCGCCTATCTATACAGCCCTGTTTTGTGAGCTCGAAATTTCAGTTCAGTATCCCTTTAAATTTAGGTTGTTTCTGTTTCAGTGCACTTCTGGCTGTGTTGGTGTGTTCTGCCCTTTTCACTTAATTTTGTGATACAAATATGTTGTGGCGCACAACCAATGAAACAATGGTATTGAGCCACTCTGAGAACTATGTAGTGGTTTTGAGTCAAAATTAAGGACTTTTCTACAAACACCTTATCATGGATCTGGTCATGTTTGTCGTTAATTTTGGCCATAGTGAAAGAGCAGGTCAACAGCCTGGATGAACAATGTACAGAATTGCGAAAAACAGGTGAACTCACATGTTTACTGCTCAGTGAAATATCAATATTAAGGTAAATTCAGTTACAAAAAGTTACAAGCTGAAATTGCAATTAGTATCACAATAAAACTTGCACGCACCTTGCGAGCGTACCCCAGGTTCATTGACGGTACAGTGTTCGGTGCGCTCTCCATTCACAAAATGTGCCACGCACAGTTGAGATGATGGTGTTGGGGAGAAGTCTTTTCCGTTTATGGAAGCAACCCACTGCGGCTGGAGATAGGGGTCATGTGTTAAAGCGATGGAGCTTAAGGACATTACAGCTGCACTCGCCTTGCCGGATTCCGTGCAAGCTACACAGGTCCTCGGAAAGTATTCAACGCTTTCTGTCAATATTCGTGCCCCCTATAACCGAGCAATGATGTCCCGATGACGGGGGGAATGTCGTCTTCGAAGCCCGTGGCTCTAATTAAGTTTGGGATCGTTTAAAACTGAGAAGAAAGTGTGAACCAAGTTCGGGCAATGCACACACCCAACACCGGCGAAACCTCTCATCCGGGACTTTCACTTTTTCTAACGCATCAGCAAGGGGGAAAGTGCTGGTAGCCCTTCCCCCCTCTTCTCTGTTGCCCTCTTTCAGTAGAACGGTCTATAGTAGTTGTGAAGGAAGGGCTAGGTCAGTTGGTGGGCATATTCTGGGAGTCTTCAGGAGTGTGAGTTAACTATGGAATCATTCAAACTACCACATAGCCAGGATTTTGTTTCGGAGTGGGGGGGGGGGGGGGGGGGGCGGGCATGCCAAAATGTTGTATGAGGGGGAGGGGGGAGAGGAGCAGCAAAAGGGGAAAATTTCGGGGGGGGGGGGGGGGGGGGGGCCATGGGCCCCCCTCCCTGGCTATGTGCCTGGACTGGTGTACTTTTGGCATTTCCAAAGATGGATTAGACATGAGACTGGCTTGGTTTGTCTCCTGGATAGTAGTGTTGCAGTATGCAGCCATATCTTTTGGGCGACATATTCAGTTGAGGTCAACATGATGTATTGTTGGAATGTATTTTTGCCATGAACGAGAATGCATTTGGGAAGTTAATAGCAAGGCAAAGGCTTTTCATTTATGTTGTAGAGGAATTCATCAACTCATTAACAATTGCATTCTAATTTTACCTTCTTAATGTGGGTGCTGATTCATATCTGTAGTGCAACTGATTATGGGCAGTACTGAACAAGTAAGGAATGGGTACAGATATACCATGTTTACTATCACTGTCCCATTCAGCCTGTATCATTATTCAGATGAGAATGATGTTGGTTCTTAAATTCTCTAATTTTCACTCTGCAGAATGCAGTTATAATGTGAAGTACCCAACAAGTTCACCCCCAAAATGTATTAGTAAATTCTGACAACATTGGGGGTAAGTAAGCATTTACCTGACTCAGGTTGGTACATACATTATATACTCCGGTCATTTGTTACTTACAGTGTTAAGCAAAAGCTTTTGTTGCAGACCCGGTGGTTATGAAGCAGATGCTCTTGTGAGTTTCACTTTGAACACACATTGCACTGGCATACTTTTGTTTGATTGGTATTGTGCATTGTCCACTAAAAAGTCATCTGAGGTAACTATATTCAAGTAAGACTGACATTACAGACAGAGAGAGCATCTGTTTTATGTTTTGTGGGTCAAATGTTTTTTTTTTTTCTTCAAATTTTCAATGGAAAAAAAGTTAGAGTATAGAGTTGTAAACACCCAAAGAATATACACGAAAGCTAAAGCACCTGTTCATGCAAGTCTTTTTTTTTTTTTTTCTTCATGTATTTATTATTTGATGCAGATCCTCGGAAAGGTTGGCAGCTTGAAATATCATCTTTTATTGTCCAGTGGCTTTCTGCTTCTTGATGCCTTTGGAAGCCTTCTTTTTCTTTTATTTTTACTCTTAATCTGAAAGCATAGCTGACTTTCATCATGTCTAAGAGATTAGGCATGCATGAAACAAATTTCAGAAATGACTGGCCGGGTGGGGGGGGGGGGGGCATGTAATTTTACACAAGGGTTAATTTTTGGCAGTTCATTTGTCATACTGTGATCTTCGGTATCAGTTTTGCCACAAACAAAAGTTTAAGCGAGAACTCGGTTTTGCTAATACACAAAACGAATTTGTTTTAAAGCCCCGGGTTCAGCTACATAGGCTTTGGATATATTTTACTTTCCATAACTGGAGACCTGTTTGAAAAGTTGTGGCTCCCCACTCTCCGTGAAACCATTGAGCCAGGAGGATTTATCTTCGTACTGTCAAAGACGTGCACTTAGCTGTTCACAGATGCTAAGCATATTTTGTTTCAAACTCTAAATTTGGCCACTAATGGCTCTTGAAATTTTAGTTATACCAAATTAATTTCAATCAATGCTGTCATGAGAAATTTTAAGGACGCTTGTCTAGGGTTACTTTACCACATATTAGTGATCCATAGTCTGACTTATTTTGCATTTTTACATAGTTTGTGGCTTTCAGTTACAGTGTGGACAATTGATTCAGTGGAACAAGATCCGAATACATTTAGCTAATGGCAGCAGGCAATGTTTAATGATCATACTGATGGCATGCATCCTTGTGCTGTCAGCTACCATTGCACAATAGACTATTCACACATCTTTCATGGCATGCCCTGGAATTCTGGATATGTTTTCCTTGCACTGTGCTTGCAGGAGACACTCTAAGTACAGTCAGAACCTTATGATAAGGCAGCACCTAAAGAAAAATTTGGCACCTTGTCGTCCTGGATATCTGCCTCACATATTGACTCCGGTAACAGTGAGAATGTGCTCACACAAACCCAGTCCTAGTCACTTCATACTACATTTGATCAAGTTTGCAAATAGCTAATTTTGGCATTCTACTCACACAGTTATTTCAGCAATCTTTATGCCAAAGCATTTTACCATTAGATTGGAAACACACTATTATTACCCCAGTTCACAAACCTGGTGGTGCATTGTTAAAAATCAAAGGCGCAAACACCAAGAAAAAAAGGGGACAGGACAGAGTGCTCTGTCCTGTTCCCTCTTTTTTTCCTTGGTGGTTGTGCTTTTGATTTTTAACAATGTATAGCCAACTAGCCCAACGGTTGATTCTGGTAGTCCATCTTTGTTTTGTA
Source organism: Ixodes persulcatus (assembly GCA_013358835.2). Classification (NCBI taxonomy): domain Eukaryota; kingdom Metazoa; phylum Arthropoda; class Arachnida; order Ixodida; family Ixodidae; genus Ixodes; species Ixodes persulcatus. The sequence goes on from JABSTQ010011543.1 coordinate 1,310,951, forward strand.
GTTAGACACATTTCTCTCACCAGTGTTCCCTGCAAAATTCTCGAACATGTTTTGTATACTCATAAAATGAACTTCCTAGTAGATAATAACTTCATTTCTATCAATCAGCATGGCTTTAGCACAAAATGGTCTTGTGAAACCCAGTTATTTTAATTAGTTACAAACCTTAGCAAAAAATGCACTCACATGTTCAAACAGATGCTATCTTTCTTGACTTGTCCAAAGCGTTTGACAGGGGACCATACAAACATCTAGTAAGACAACTTGAGTGTTTGAACATTGGTATTTCTCTAACTGGATTCGAGAATTTTTAACCAACAGAACACAGGCGGTCTCCTTAAAACCATATTTCCAACAGTATTCATATAAAATTGGGAGTCCTCCAGGGATCGGTTTTGGGCCCTCTCTTATTCTTTGTTTATATTAATGACATTCCCACTAATATTTCCTCATCAATAAGGCTTTTCGCCGACGATTGCGGGATTTATAAAGCAATAAAAAATCTGACAGACTGCCTTTCACTACAGCGTGACCTGGACATTCTTTCATCATGGTGTGATCACTGGCAAATGACCATCAACATTTGATTATAAAATAAGTAACCAAAAACCAGAAAAATAATCAAATTAAAAGTACCTTGAGTCATTTTGAACGTTTGATTATAAAATAAGTACCTAACCAAAAACTTGAAAAAGAATGAAATTACAAGTACCTTTGACTCATTTTGAATGAAACTGGAGTGAACATGCTCATTATGTGACTAGCAAGGCAAGTCGCTCATAAGGCTTTATGAGACAAAGTCTGTATCAGGCACCACCGCACACATATTTCCTCGCTTACACATCATATGTTCGTCCCCAATGAGACTATGCATGCATTATATGGAACCCTTCACAAAACTAATAATTAATCATATCGAATCCATACAAAACAGAACAGCTAGATTCATTTTCAAAGATTATTCTTGACATACAAGCATATCTCACAGTTGAAAACAAAAGCCAAGCTACCTCTTTTTTCTACAAGAGGACAAATCTCGCGACTTACCCTCCTGCACAACATTTATTATAAAAACCCACTTCTGAAGCTGATACTGCTAAAACCGCCTCGTAGCATTTTTTCTAGACTAGATCATCATCATAAAATATGTTTACAACCATGCCATACAAAACTTTTCCAAACTTCCCCTTTAGAATTGACACTTACTGAGTGAAATAAACTGCCAGCCGACATTGTATCTATAGCAAACCCTGTGGAATTTAGAAGTGTGTGTGAAATGTACCAGAAAATTGATAAATGTGTTTTCTTTTGCCCTGCCACATTGTATCTAAATTTTGTGTATTATGTTTATTTGATACGTGCCTTTCATATTCACAGGAAACAACTGCTTTATCTGAACGTGTAAAAATTCCCCCCTCTTGTATGCCCGGCGAGGTGCTTGTGAGGTATCAGTAAATGAAATGAAATGAAATGAAATGTTGATAACTTTATGGAAAAAAGTGGTATCTGAGCCAACATCTGTTAGTGCAGTGGTTCTCAAATGGGGGTCCGCGAAGGCATTCTAGGGGTCCGCGAAGCTCAGACTCATCAGTCAAGCCGAAAAATAAAAGATGTCTTTTCTCAGATTGTGAAAAAAACGTCTCAATTTTTGGGTGAGTTTTCTCGTGAATATGTCAAAAAGAGAAGTCTACTTCGCACTAGCCCTTACTTATATCTATTTATTAAATCACTATCATAATTAACCTATACATTCCCTTCCCCTCTCCATGAACGGGGTCCGCCATCATCTCCGCCGATCCACAAGGGGTCCGCGAAACATCAGTGGTAAAGAACCACTGTGTTAGTGGAATGGGGTGTGGTACTGGGTGGTGCTGATGCTGTTCTAATGCTGATTAATTACATCATAAAAAAAATGATGTGATTGCATTGACACAGTCTGCAATTACCACAGTATATATTTATAAGTAAGCTACCGGAAGTTGTGGTAGCATCAGTGTTTGTGTTTTATGAGGCAGTTTGTCATTTGAGCCAAAGCAGCAGACTCTAATCTTGGAAATCTGAACTTTACTGCACAGTCATTCATTTGTGGGTTTATGAAACCCTCTGAAGGATGGGAGGGAAAAGGTGGTTTGCTTTAACTTTCAGCAGATCAGTCATGTTAAAAAAATCGAAAAAAGTTCACTATTGAAACTTGCACAAACATTGTTTTGAAACCTCAATAAACATTTTATTTCATTCTTTTTCAGAAGGATGTATCTCAAAGCCATAAATTCTGTTTTGATCATAATAATATTTTCATTAAACTTCCAGGATATTTTGATTAATAAAAACAATAAACTATATCACAAATGTATCTTGGTTCTTAAAGGTGCACTAAAGATGTCTCTGAGATCGTCTGTTCTTAGTGATAACTCATTCTACGGGCTGCAAGCATCCTAGAAATCCAAAAATTATGCTTTTGCGGCGTCTATTTTTCTACTAAAAATGTGATAGAAGTTCGTCCCACGGCCCTTTCTGAGTGGAGAAATCTAAAGCACAAAATCCAGCGGAGGCGCCGATGGCGTGACGACGGGCACACGTCAGCCAATCATAAACCGCCTTTCCGAGAGAGGCGGCTTGCTTGTACATTGCTCAGCAAAGAAAAAAGTAAAAGCAAAGCAAACACATGGTGTGATTGCATTGACCCCATTCCATAATGTGGGTAAAACAGTTTTGTTTGTTTACATGAACAGTCTTATCACTCAACTAAAGGCAGTTAGCAAGTAATTGCAAGACATTTATACTTAAAAAAAAATGAAAAACATAATAATATAATTATCATGAAAGCACATACCGTAGAATACCGCGGGAGCGCCCACTTCGTTCAAGCGCCCACTATTAACATTTCCCAAACTTGGGAATTCTGCAAATTATACGTTAAGCACCCGATTTGACCAGACAAGCACCCATGACTAGATTAACCCAGTTCTTAGTAAAAGTGTCCCCCCCCCCCCCCCCCCCCTCGGTATTTTACAATAACTAGCAATTATATTTTACATAAACTATGGATTCATAGGAAGCGTATATAACATAAGGTACAAATTTCAAGAAGCTTACAATCCATGGGAATATCGATCTAAAGACTGAATACATGTAGTCATGATTCATAAAGAACTAGTTAGCACAAAGATTGCACAATACAACCAATATCCATTTCAGCCAGCGGTCATACAATATTATCAGAGAACAATAGAAATTTTTTCATTGCACCTTTGAAACTTAAAAGCAAACTACCATAAAATACCGAGCATCTGCCCATTCTGCACCCAGCCCTCAATTTTGTAACATTTAAAAAAAAGATGTGCAAAGGACATATCTTTACGTATTGTTGACCTAAGGAGCACCCATCCCCCAGTTTTACATGATTACCTCCAAATTTTGACTAGGCGCTTGCTCGGGATATTACGTTAGTATTTCTTGTTAATCCAAAAACATCAGGGTGCTAATTTAAGAACTCAAGGATATTTTTTTAGGCTAGCACTTGTTTCCATAATTTTTTTGTATTTTGGCTTTCATATACCGTAAAATTCCGAGTAAACACCCCCCCCACGCACGCAAGTCAAAATTACCTGCAAAGTGGGGGGGGGCTATCTTGGAACGGCACCAAAATTCAAGATGTCGACGACAAAACTTTTCCGCCAGAAAAAGAACAAAAGCGCAGTGCACATGGATTTAATATTTTATTTATCTCTGAGAACATAGACTTTATTAGGCCAAAGATTTGTCACTGCTATGCATGTCATTGCCACCAAAAGACTCCTCAGAGTCTGTCGCAAGAAAAAGTTCGCAGCATTCCGCGATGTTTCCCAACAGCATGCCGTTGGCTATTTTGACAGCCTCTTCAGAAAGAAGCCAGTTGCTAATGGCTCATTTGCACTTCTTTCGCGCTCCAGGTATTCAAAGAGCGCGTCGTCCACATATTCACTGAACACTGGCGCTCCGTTACTTAGCTTTCGTCGAAGTTTGGCTTTCCTGTAGTTTGGTTGTAGCAATTTGTCAAAATTCTTGTTCCATTCCCGTACCCGGTCGAGCTTGATGTGTTGGGACGTCTGGTGTACGTTTTTCCCGTTTTCACAATGCAATTGGACGACCTCGATTCACTGTGTAGGAATGCATAGCCGACCTGACACCCCCAAAACAAAGCGACAATGGCGCGTAGCCACCAGGCTGATCGGGCTGCAAAGTAGGATTGGATTGGATTCTTGGACTGAACTTGTTGCCTGGGCGCGGTCAGCTGGTGTGCGTGATACAGGTGCAGAGTGGGGAGGGGGGCGCTTTCCCGGAACGGCGCGGAAATGTGAAATTAGCAGTGAAGTTGGGGGGGGGGGGCTCTTGCTCGGGTGTGGGCGCTTGCTCGGAATTTTACGGTAGAATTCATTTTGGAGATTATATTGATTTGTTTTCGTGTAGTAGATTTCTTATCATTGTTGTAGTAATTATGCATTCTCGTTGCAAGTTTTAAGTTGAAAAGTGTTTCAATGTCCAAGATTTGGCATTTTGCAAAATATCCTAACAAACTGCTTAAATTAATTCTTGCAGTGGTTCTTAGGCTAATAAGCAATAATGAAGATGGAATTAGATTAATAGAGTCAACACTTGAGCCAACAGGGAAGGAGATTTTTAAGTTTGTATAAGGTGCCAATAGATTGAGATATCTTAGAATGGGCATGATTAATATGATGTGCCCAGCTAGGGTCTCTTCAAACCAGACACCCAAAAATTTAAGAAAGGGAACTTGGTTGCAGGAAGAAAGTTTTGAAGTTTTTGTATGTTAAAGCAGTTAGTGAAGTCTTACCACAGCTCATGAGAGAAAGCTTTGAGGTTACTAACATTATCTGCCAATATTATAATGAAATAAAAATTGTAATTGATTTTGTAAGATACTGCTTAGCGTTTGGGTGTACGAGATTCCTTGTCAATAGCAGCCTTGGTAGCTTGGACAGCTTCCAACAAGGAAGAGACGCAGTCAGCATGACATCATCACCCACACTTTCCAAGATCTGATGCTTCTAGCCACTGAAAGAGCATAACAGAAGTAATTACCCAAGAGTAAATGATCTGCTTTCTTCGGTTACGTTGTCCCATAGGTGTTTTAGGACATTGAGCAAGTGTAAGGAGGCAGTTACCTTTGTGGTCAGGTTGAAAAATCTAATCCCCATGGCACTGGAAAACTGAATAATTGTTGTCTTTCATTAATTCTATCCATAAAATGTATTGTCTATAGTCTAAAATATTTTCAGAGCATCTTGTGTGAAGTCTGCACTTTGAGTAGAGTCATGCACCCGTATTCACCAGGCGCAAGTAGCGCATGTTTAACCACTGACTAGTGACATCATCGACTAAAACGATCACGTGGCGAGCGATAGTCGCCGCTAAGTGAGTGCTTGGTATTCACCGGTCGTGTTTAGGGCCTAGTCACCCCGCGCGACTAAGAAGTCGACTAACAAATCTTAGTCATGGGGTAGGGCTAGTTTAGCCGGTGTTTAGCGGGTAACTAGCGGCTCAGCACCATGGCCGACTCGTATCACCGCTGACAGCCAGCGCTAACGAAGCACTTACTGTCTCGGAACGCTGGGGGGCACATCTAGAAAAAATTGGAGGGGCAAATATTGTGTAAATAGCCATGTTCAACGGTCTGATATACTGCTAAAGAGATCTCAGCAGGGCGCTGGGCGACGAGAAAAAACACATTTACGGGCGCTTCCATATTTGTTTATGTCGCTGGCAATGCGGCTTCCGTATTTCTCCCTTGCCTTTTTTTTAAATTTTTCTTTGTAAAACTCTGTCTCGAACAATTAGCCTTTCAATGTAACTTTTTCTTTTCCAATAAACATTTAAATATTAGTTTTTATACGATAAAATACCCATTTACGCAGCGGCGTTTAAGTACACGTATGCGTGATCTATCTTTTTATGTCGCTTCCGCTCGTGAATACCGCAGAACTAGTCAATCCTTGGTCGCTGATTTTTTCTCTTAGTTCGCGACTACTTAGACGCGATACTAACTTTAAAACAGCGCTAGTTAGTCACGACTGGTGAATACAGCTGATGGAGTCTTACTCCCAAGTGTTATTTCCTACTACTCCCAACTCAGTTTTAGTGCAAGTTATCAAAAAAGCTTTCATGCATGACTTTAACAACAAGCATACTCTTGGTGAAGAGGAAAATTCATCACATTAAACAGTTAATAGCAATTCCTCTACATGTGAAGGGGAGCTAACCTGCAGTTTATCTCTGGTCAGCTTAACCCAGGTGTTTTCTGTGGGATTTAGTAGGCTGTACCAAGTGTCTTTTTTTGTGCTGTTAGTGCCTACAAGCTTGGTCAAACAGCTCAGAATTTTAATCTTTCATCTCTCCACTAGAAAAAAAAGCTAATAAAGTCATAACTGAATTCCTGGCAAGGATGTCAATGTGACATGATATAAACAGATCAACAGGATCAGTCATGTGGTGATGAGCTGCCTCATTACACAAAGAGTGGCACTGCAAAGCATTGGTGGTTGAGTGAGTGCTGGAGTTGAAGGATACCTTGCACCTTCTGCCCCAAGAGAGAGAATATTTGACACTACCAGACCACACTTCGTTTGCAGTGAAGCCTCTCAAACACCAACATAGTAATCCCATTGTTTCTGAAGCACCTTAGTTACTGCAATGTGTGGAAATAAAATTCTTTAGAGAGGTGATGTGCACACAATGTAAAGTAATTACAAAGCAATTGTAACTTTTTTTTTTTTTGTAATAATTTGTAATATACTAGTTCAATTTCTTCTCAGGCTTTTTGGAAAAGCACTTTGGAACCAGGGTGACTATAATCGGGTTTACTACGGTTGATAGAATGCCATTTCGTTGAAGCACGTTTTACAGAACAGGCACAGTTTTATCGAAGCACAGTTTCGAGAAAGCAGAGCCTCAGTTTAGAGAAATGCCGTTTATCGAAAAGTGGACAAAGGGGACGCTATTTCAAAAAGGGTTTTTTACTTCGCGCGTGTATCACTGGTGCGCGTGTTAACCCAAGCCCCTCGCTGCGCTCCCGCCGGTTCGCGGCGATAGTCTGCGGCGGCTCATTACAAAAATGCTAACTCGCCTGACTTATCTGCACACGCCACTTCGCGGCGGCCGAATTCGCTGAAAGGAGGCTCATCGCCATTTTCTCTAAACTGGGTTTCTCTATAAAGGAATTCGATAAACTGGGGTCGGTAAAACGGCGTTCGCTAAAATGAGCTTCTCTAAACCGCATGACTCCGACTATAATCTACAGCATAGAAAACTGGACATCAGTGGGCTGGCGGAGTGGGGCCGAAGAAAAAGCAAGCTCTGCTGCTATTCGGTTCACTGTACTAATGCACACTTTTTCAAAGTTCTTCATCTTGTTGAGTACACGAGCACACAAAACCGAAGCATGCCAAATATAGTAACATGGAAAGGTGCCCCAAAGAAACCTCTGTGCGAACAGAACGCATTGACAGATGAAACCACAGAACGAGATCTAAATATACTCTATAGGAGGTAACAGTTTTATAGGATGTTTATTTTCATAAAAAGTATTATGTATTTTTTTAGATTTCTTCTGCTCACTTAGCACTAATTTCGCAACTACCGTATGCACTCACATTGCCATGAAAATGGGACATGAGGCTTCATTGAGGCAAAATGACGGGACGGCAGAAATGCGCCTCTAAAACGGGACTGCCCCGGCCAAAACAGGACATTTGGTCACTTTATTTGGAATGCAAATTATTTACAAATGAATTGTGATTTGGCCAGCTCTGCAAAGTATGGATTTGTTCTTCAGCTCGGCACAAATATAACCCCTCCCTGGTTTCCTTTTCTCCCCCTCACTAATCACACAATTTTCCCAAGGAAACGCATATTCTAATTTCAAGAATGTGACGGTGAGTTTTAGTGCTCTATTAATGCCTGATACCGTGCCTGTAGCTGGCGCAGAGGAGTGGGTGGCACAGGTTGCTAAGTGTGGGTGTGTCACCCCCCAGCAGTCTGTGGCCGGCAGCGTGGACCCTGACCTGGGCCACTTCCAGCCCATGGTGGCCCTCCTGTGCGGCCACGGCCGCATCAACAACCAGTACCTGGCCGAGGGCCAGCGCTGGGTCTCGGATCCAGACCCCAAGGCAGTCTGCAGCAAGGACAAGCTCAGCATCCTCGAGTACTGCCGCAAGGTAGGCTTCCTTTTGTGGAATGTTCTCATGGAACTTCCAATCCTTACACTAAGTATTGCCGCTGGCTTCTTGTGTGGCTCATTTTGTGAAAAAATATTTCTGTAGAAAATCTGAAAAAATTCGACTTTAAATTGGGGGTCCATTAGGAGCAAAGAACAGCACCTTCTTTTAAAATGTCTCGGAATTTCCTTTAGGCTATTGGGATTAACAGTTCATAATACGGGGGGGGGGGGCCTAGTTTTGGGGGCAAATTGACAGAACAGAGAGCTACTTTGGTCTAGTTTTCTTTTGTGAAAAAGTATGGAAGGGGGTTCTCTTAAAAGACACATGCAAAGAAAAAAAAAACATTTTTTTTAAACAGCTTAGATGGAAGAAGGATATCATAAAACGATTTTACAACGAAGAAAAAAAAATTTTAGAGCTATATTTACGGCGCTATACGAATTTGTAGTTGGCGCCCGCCGGAGCCGCCGCTGGTCACGTGGTAGGCCCGCGCGCCACCGCCCTGCGTCGCCGGAGCCGTAAAGCCACGCCGCCGCCGCACGCTGAGCGTTGTGCGAACGCCACTTCAACGCGTTTCTCCACGCCGCCGTTGCCGCCGCCGCACAAGTTTGTCTGGTTCGGGGCGCCGCCGCCGTCATCTGACCGGCGCACAGGTCTATCACGTCTGCTTGCGCTTTTTCAGGAGTTTCCTTTGGGCTCTAAAAGTTACTTACTAATCTTAGTTTTTTGTTATACTTTAAATAAAGATGAATAAGTTACTTTTAGAGGCCATAGGAAGCTTCCGAAAGAGTGCGAGCACCACGTGACAAATATGGGCCTGTCACGTGATAAATAAGGGCCACTTTTTTGCGGCGCCCGCGGGCGCCAACTACAAATTCGTATAGCGCCGTAAAAATAGCTCTAAAAATTTTTTTTCTTCGTTGTAAAATCGTTTCATGATATCCTTTTTCGATCTAAGCTGTTTACAAAAAAATGTTTTTTTTCTTTGCATGTGTCCTTTAAGTAGGAATTGCTACCATAGCACTTTGCTTAACCCTTTGTCTTATTACCTCTTTGTGCTCAAAGGCAGCATACAAACTGATAAGACTTTGCCATTTTAGAGTGTAGCCGAAAAGGATGCATGACCAGTGCCTATCAGTGGCCTCTGTCCACTTTATTGGTACAAATGTGGTAAATGTTTTTAGCCAACCTTAATCCTAGCGTTGTCCTTTATGCCCTGAGTCACCTTCTTTCAAGGTGACTGTACATTATCCAGTGGTGCGTTGCTACGCTTGATCACTGACTGAGGTGGAGCAACCAACGTGCTCGCTCCTAATCTTTCAGTAACCTCTTTCCAGAATGCCAATAGTAACACTGGTGAGGAGGTTGAGCCTGATTTTAGCAAAGTCGATGGAACTCTAAAATATTTTAGCTATGTCCCTTCGTTTTTGTATCGTTACAAATGAACCACACTACCTATCATAAAATCCTGAGCAAGTGCCCACTCAAAATTCAGAGATAATCATGTAAAACTGGGTCAACAATATGTGAAGATATGTTCTTTGTGTATTTTACGTTTGTTACAAAATTGAAGGGTGGGCACTTATTGTGGAATGGGTGGACGTTCGGTATTGTACAGCAGTTGAATCCCAGTTTATGTATAACCTTGAAACTATCAGTGCAGAGAGCTTTAGAGTGGCATGGTGTCTTTTTGCTATTGTACTTTTAGTGCAGTCTTGATACTGTGGAAGTTTAGGTCAAGCCTGTACCACTGGGTGCCGCTCGAAGCACAGTCGGCCCCTGCTCTAGGAAGGGCAGATAGAAGACACAACATGTCCTCCACCTGTATATGTGATTACATGTCATTGGAATTTAGGTTCTTTTCTAAACAGGACCGTTGTGCATGTTGGTTGAATTGCAGGTGTACCCAAAGCGGGACATCCGCAACATTGTGGAGTCTAGTCGCTACTACCACGTGGAGGGTTGGTGCAAGGTGGGGCAGCGAGGCCGCAGCTGCCGTGGCAGCCACTGGGTGAAGCCGTACAGGTGCCTGGAAGGGGACTTCCAGAGCGACGCCCTGCTGGTGCCCGAGCACTGCCTCTTCGACCACATCCACAACCAGAGCGTGTGCCAGAGCTTTGACGACTGGAACCAGACGGCGGCCCACAGCTGCCAGGGACGCTCCATGCGCCTGCGCAGCTTCGCCATGCTCCTCCCCTGCGGAGTGGATATCTTCTCTGGGGTGGAGTTTGTCTGCTGCCCCACGGAAGGTAAGTCCAGCATTGGAGTCACTCGTGCTTTTTCCAATAACTTAAAAAAACACTAAAATAAAAAAAAAAAAGTTTTTTTTTTTTTGAAGTGCATAATTGGGGAGTCTCATTCTTTTAAAATTATTTTTTCACACACACAAAAAAAAAAATTATTCATTTTTTACGTTAGACGCAATTTAGCTGGAGGTCACTGCCCATTCTAAGCCCCGTCCACAGATCAGTAGTCCCACCCGTTACTACTGAATTGGCTTGGCTGAACGTGCTTGCAAGCCTAGTGTCTCCCTTTTGCAACATCCAGTGCGTCTAGCTTGGCTTCTGACGCCGCCTGCCTGTCGTGTGAGGAGACTCGCGAGGAGACGCGCAGCAGCCTCTGGCATCGTCTGCTATTTCATCACCGTCTATCGTCGTCTGCAATTCCCAGACGTGGACATGAAAACTGCGCTCCGGCGTCTGTTTTTGCCTTCGCCCGGCTGCTATTCCGCCCCCGTCTAAAAACTTCTCCAACGCTCGCAAGACGCAATGCTTGCGGCCATGAAAGCGGCATTCTATCGTTTCATCATGCAAGAGGCACGGTCCAATACAAGCGTCTGCCAGCATCTATCGATGTGCATTGATTGAAAAGCGACTGAGAGGAATAGAAAAATCAACAAAGTAAATATGCTGTCCTTCCAGCTTTACTGTGTTTTTTTCTGTGTGTGTGCGGCATCCGCGAGCAAAGTGGGCGAGTGTCATTACTCAAAATTCAAAAGCAACCTAAAAACATTTGCTTTGGCAGGCCAGGTGCACTGGAAAACGTAAGAGCTACCCAGACGAAAATCAGTCCGCTTCCAGCTTGATTATGGAACTGGAAATGAGGCGGTCCAGTTGGATTCCAGCTGGGTCCAGCTGGATTCCAGCTGGAATCCAGCTGGACCGCCTCATTTCCAGTTTCATAATCCAGCTGGAAGTAGACTGATTTTCGCCTGGGTACTTTCTTTTCGAAGTGAAATGACGGGAACAAACCTGGACAAACTAGATGCAAGTCGAACGCCCGACTGCCTCCAGCCAAAGGGGTTGCAAATTCTTACCTGTGCAGATATCTGCTCTATGTTGAAACCACGGCTGCAATCACGACGGTTTTACAATTCACAGAGCAGCGGGGCCGCTTTGACCAAGACCAAGTGATATAGTTGGCATGGGACGCTAGGCTTGGGCCAGTCCTGCTACGAAAACAAGCACTTGCACAGCGCTTCCGAAGGCGCACACTGCGACACTTGTTTGTTGCAAACTATGTCGGTTGAGGAGATCTTCCTCTAAACACCTCGGTGAACGCAAAAGAACTTGAACTGATAAGAATACGCGAGCTTGACGAGCTGCACTCGTTGAGCACACCGCAGATGCTGACAGCCGTGTTCGTTATAGTTTCACACCAGTGCGGAAAAGGCAATCTCGGGATACTTTTGGAGACAATAATGACTCTCTCTAGATTATTTTTTTTGAAATATAAAAAAAAGTGTAGATTAAAATACTATTACGGCACGGAGATACCATTTTACAACCAACATTTCACGCATCAATCATCTCTCCAACCAATGAGAGTCGAGAAAAGGGGCTTAGCTATGTAAGCACCTGGTGGGGCCTGAGCAGGGCTACCCTTTTAATCAGAGTTCCTGTCTGGGTCCCAATTTGGGTTCCCAGTAGATACGGGGAGTGCATTGTAGATAATATGCGAATAAAGAATAAATGAAAGAATGGTGTACAGTGGGCTTGCAATAATTCAAACTCTTATATTTTGTACTTCCGGTTAATTCAAACAAATTAAGAAATTCTGGTTGTCCTACTAAGTTTTCAATGTATTTATAAGCTGCTTAATTCAACCAGCGTTTTTGCTGAATTCATACGATTTGTTCATTGCAGCGGGTTAGCCCCATTGAGTGCACTTCTCACTGAGCACCTGTATACTGCAGGAAAGCAACAATACCCACGAAGGTCGCGGTCATTGCTTTTCCGCAGTATGTGGGTGCTCGGTGAGAACCGCACTCGATGGGACTAACCCACTGCAGTTATGCAAGCAGAACTGTCCTGACAATCTGCTTTCATTATTTGTGCTTCTTTTTCTATTTTTCTGATGGGGTTAAGTACGAGATTAAAGAGAGAATGTTTGCATATAGCAAGCAGTTATATAAAATTCCTCGATTAGGATAGCTGGGCATTTCCATAATTTTATGTCAAATCTGTCATTTACATGCCACCCCAATGTAGGCACTGGCTTCAGAAAGTCGGATGCCTCAGACTTTTTGAGGCCAGTTCATAGCTATAGTTATATTAAAACTAACTGAGCTTAGAAATGGACATGTGGAAAGTTGGGAACAAACTTGACGAGTTCAACTGAATACGTGGTACAACGGTAGTAAAAGGCTTGGAGAAACTATTCAATATATGATTAGAAAATATTCGGCCAAAACCACTATCTGCTTGGAACTTCACCAGTGTCTTATATGTGTGCCTGCTTATAAATAGGCCTGTATAGAAGAAAGGGTAAACTAACTGCTTGGTATGTGCAGCTATTTCTATAGCAAACCGCTACTTTGCCTCACATCACATTAAGATAAATTTCTAATAATCAAACTTCAGATATTTTAAACTACAGTCAGTGATTTCCTGGGGTTTGAATTAATGAGAGTCGACTGTGTTAGTGTTCATTCCCCTTAAATGTCTTTTTTCTTTCTTTTTTTGTATGTTGGGTTCCCGTCTCGGTCCTTATCTGAACCCATTTACAGTCGCCTACCGATTATTCGGACTTCGCAGGGACCGAAAAAACGTCCGAATAATAGAGCAGTCCGAAAAATCAGCAGATTGAAAAACTTGCCTTTATTACTTCCAAGTGGGCTTAAAAAAGCTGTAAATAGTGCCTTGTTTCAGGTTACGCCTCCGTTTGCGTTCGGCAACTTTCTGTTAGCTTGAGAATCGCTGCCTTCTTTTCTAGTGTTATGGTCGGGTACTTTCTGCGCTTCTTAATGACACATTGGGGCGGCAGAAGAACAGATGGGGCCATGACGTCCAAGCCAGAGCTGTCCGAACGAGATAAGAAGCGCAAATCCATGAGCGCAAAATGGCAAGTGGCGACACGAAGGAACGAAAAAATAAAGCTAAATGATGATGATGATGACCTGCAGCTAAATGGAAAAAAAGGGCTAGCATAGCGTCACCTAGCGGTAGGACTCAGGAGTACTCAGGTAGCGCTGCCAAACCAAGCCGATCCGTTTGCAGCCAACATAGAATTCAAAATGGCCGCTTCTTGACGGTGTTTTCCGCTGATCGCTCGCGACGATTTTGTCCGAATAATCGAACTTTCGGACTTCAAGCTGTCTGAAACATTGGTCGTGAATATGCACTATTTCTATGGGGTAAGTCACGGTTCCGCCTTTAGGTCCGAAATATCGAACAAGTCCGAATTATCGGAGTCCGAAAAAACTGTCGGCGACTGTACATCTTTGTCCAAGTACCCATCTGGGTCTCCATTAGTGTTCCTGAGTGTCCTCATTTGAGTTCTCATCTCAGGCCCCACCCAGTTCACCATCTGCTCAATAATTCAAGCCTTCATCTGAGTTGCCATTCAGGTTCCCATTAGAGTTACCATCAAAGTCACCCTCCGAGTTTCCATCTGAGTGCCTCCACCTGGATCTTCCCATCCGGGTCTTCCTGTCTGACTTTTCACGACTTCCTATCTGAGTCCCCATTTGATCTTTCACTGATCTCTGCCTGGGTCCCTATCTGTTTTCCCATCTAAGTATTTTAGTTCCTTTTTGAGTCTTTCTAAGTCCCTATCTGGATCCCATTCTGAGTCCCCATTTTATAGTGTTTTTCCTATCACCATTTCCAATCGCCGACCGATTTTTTTTACTTTACTTGTTCAGTATTTCGTACCTGAAGGAGAAACCGTGACCTACCCAATAGAAATAGTGCATATTCATGACCGATGTTTCAGACAGTTTTAAGTGCGAAGGGTAAATTTTTCTGACAAAATTGTCGCGAGCAATCAGCGAGAAACACCACCGAGAAGCCGCCATTTTAGATTCTATGTTGGCTGCACATGATTGGCTCGGTTTGGCAGTGCTACTTGAGTCCTGCTAAGTCCTACACCTAGGTGACGCTATGCTTCGGCATTTTTCTCCAGCTGCGCATCATTATTATCGTCATTGTTACCATTTTGTTTTGTTCATTCGCCATTCTGCAGTCATGAATTTGCGCCTCTCATCTCATCTCGGTGAATTCATGTTTTCGGACTACGCTGGCTTGGACATCATGGCCCCATCTGTTCTTCTACTGCCGCAAAGTGTCGCTAAGAGTCACGGAAAGTACTCAACCATAACGCTAGATAAGAAGGCAGCGATTCTCCAGCTAATAGAAGGGGGTTGAATGCAAACGGAGGCGTAACTTGAAGCAAGGCACTATTGACGGCTTTTTTAAGCCGGCTTAGACGTAATAAAGGCAAATTTTTTAATTGTTGATTTTTCAAACTGCTCTATTATTCGGACGTTTTCGATTCCTGGAAAGTCCAAAAAATCGGTCGGCAACTGTGTCTCTATTCTGGTCCCTCCATTTGATACCAATTTCTCCTCTACTGGAATTAAACTTCTGGGAGTGCTTGCTCACATGTACCATGCTTTTTCTTAGTACGCAACTGCACAAACATTTGTGTTTTCGCAACCTGCGGGCCTGATTTCCCGTAAGAACGAAGGGGACAACAAATAAACGGAGACGAGCAGTTGGAACGTGCATCACTGTGTCATGTGCTCTGCTCTTGTCCTTCCTTGGCATGCAGGCAAGAGCAGCAAGGAGGAGGGAAAAGGGACGTCGAGCGAGGAGGACGAGGACTACGACGACTACAGCAGCGTGGAGGAGGAGGAGGAGACGACCAGCACGACTCCGAGCACCACCACGAGCACCACGCCAGGCACCACGACGGAGCGTCCAGTGGACCACTACTTCAGCCACTTCGACAGCAAGCACGAGCACGACTCCTTCAAGGAGGCCCAGAGGAACCTCGAGGAAGGACACAGAGAGAAGGTCACCAAGGTGGGTGCACCGGGCTTGCACGGTGGACAGTCTGCCACCGTCCACCGCATCGGAACAGGGACCCGAAAACTGATTGCGCTTTGTCTGTTTGAACGTTTACGTGGCCTGCCTGGACAGTTAGCTTAAAGGACAACTCCGGTCAAAAAGTGAACTAAATTAAATAACTGATGTCGCTTTGGTGGCAAGAAATATGATCATAACCGAAGAATTAAGTCAGAAGCCTCATTCTCCGCTAAAACCAATATTAAAGACGCTACCAGCTGCCCTTTTGCAGGCGGCCAGCGGGTTTGCTGTTAGTGAAACAACACTGGGATGCAACGCAACGTTGGTGCTTTAGTTCTTCTCCCATGCCTTTCCTTCATTGTGTAAAATAGTGATTAGAGCTGCTTCCTACATTTTCCTATTCTTGTTTCATTCTAGCGGTTTCCGTGGACGTCCAGTTTATCCTTTTTTGTACATAAACGAAGTAATCGAGCTGTACTGCGCATAAGCGAAGTAATTGAGCTGTACTGTTCTGCACTGTTCCACCGCATGAATGCGCCAAATGCTAGCTATGGCCCCGAAGAGTAGCGTCTCCTGTGCGGTGAACGCCTAACACCACGTGACATGCAACAGCATCCGTCGTAGGTTCTTCGCGTTTCAATCAACCTAGCTATATAGCTAACTACCCCACTATGCAAACTCGTGTGACCAGTACTCGAGTTTGGGAGCACCCACCTGCAAAAAGCCGTACAGCGTGTGAAACTCGCTCCACTCAATCATACAATCCTACAGTATTAACTTCCTCCTCTTGTGTATACCATGGATTTTTATTTCTGCGGGCAAGAAATGGGAATATAGCGATCTGCCATGCTGCACTCCTTGTGCCGCCACCCAGTGGCCGGCACTGAACGTGCTCTTTGCTTTAAGTAAGCAGCACATACAATTCGCATTTAGTCGCTAGCTTTATGAATATGCACTAGTCTTTCCTACATACACTGCTTATGTATGACACAAAGAACTAAAAAAAGAAATACAGAATTTACACGATTGTAAAAAAAACAAAAAAAAAACAAAAAAACTTCAGATGCGCATTTTACTGCGAACACGTGAGAACGGCAAAGTATCTGTTTCGAAAGCCGAGCCTCCAACACGCGATTGATGCCTTCTGGCGTGCTTTGGCTGCGCATGCACGCGCGAGGTGCATGAGATGCCCCGCTGGAGGCGGGACAACTGAAGCTGCTCACTATTGTTCTCACTCCGTCCGCAACTAGACTACGACTCGTCCGCACTAGTGATGTCAGTCCCGTCGTCATCACTGCTACGTTTCGAAGCACGTCGTCGGCATCATCCAACGAAATCTCGCACTTCGCAAATGGCAGGATCAACTGCATCTTCCGCGCTTGCTCGGCGATCGCGTTGGACGTCACGGGTAGGGACCGATAGCACACTTTTGCGGCTCACGTTGCAAGCCTCACTTCCAACACCTATCCAGACTTTGGACTACGGAAGCCTCTTCGTTTGCCGTCACAGTTTAAGATCCCGCGCCACTGCAGACTCCACTGGAGCATCACCAGCTCCGACGGGTCGAACTTGAAACGATGTGCGACCGTGAATCGTGCGAAAAACTGCGAAGAGAAGCCGCGGGGTGAACGAGCCGTGAGGCTGTTCCAGCGGCCTCCGGAGTGGCTCTTACAAGAAGTGCCGCCACCCCCCGGGAGTCGGGCGCGCCATGCGCTGTTCACCGCCGTATATTCGGGTTAATTTGTGAATCGCTATCAATAATACTCGTTCGAGCAAATAAAAAAAAACATTAATTTGTAACATGAGCGAACAGAATAGTGCAATGCAAGAGGTACAGCTGGCTGAACTTGTAACGAGCCGAGGTGTTCATGATATCGCGATTGTTTCGTTTTTGCCGGTGGTGGAATGCTTTGGTTCGATTATAAGTCGACCCCCCCCCCACTTCAGATTTTCAAAAATTGAAAAAGGGGTCGACATACATTCGTGTAAATACGGTAGCCTAACTCGCTTCTTGAAATTGATTGTTTGGCTATGTCAGCTGCATCTCGTACCACTTACCGCAGCACCAACATGACGTCGTCGTCGCCAAACAGCTGATGATAAGTCTTGCCATCGCTCTGTAGCAGAGAGTTCCTGTATTGCCGTCGATGCCCAAAACCAAACTTTAAGCAATGATATTTACAAAACTATAACGCGATATCAAGAAAGGAATATACAGTCAAGCACGAATATATCGAACTCGGACATATTGAATTATGGCTTATATCGAACCCTTTCCGAACTTCATTGAAAATACACACATTTTTTACTTTATATATCAAACGCGATCGGACCCCCCACTGGATATAGCGAACTCCCCAGCGTCTGGTGGTGAAATGTCACTTCGTGCCTTCAATTTAGTGATTTTGGGAAACTCTGTTCCAGAGAGTACCTGACAATTACTAGTATCTGTATGCTTTGAATCTATTCTGGTATACTTTTCTATGCATGCTACTACAGGCAGGTTATGCTCCCTCTGCATTTCTTTATGGAAAGGCTGCCGGCTATGCTTGTCAGGAATGTTGTAGCCTTAGATGGTTGAGCAAGCTCTGCACACTGCATACCTCCTTTGCAGGTGATGAAGGAGTGGAGTGAACTGGAAGAGCACTACCAGACGATGAAGCACAAGGACCCCAAGGGAGCAGAGGACTTCCGCAAGAAGATGAGTGCGGTGAGTCCCAGGTGCTCTTCTGCAGCACCTATCTGTAGGCAGGGGCAGATTTATGGGTTGGTCTTTTGGGGGTGGCGGTGGTAGTGGGGAAGGTGAAGGGGGAGGGGGGAGGAGGAGGAGGGAGGAGGGGGGAGCAACATTTGGCTTTGGGGTGCAGAGAGATCCGATCTCATGGACAGATGTGACCTCATGGGTGAAGCGTTGCTTAGATCTATTTTCTTAACCTAATATTTGCCATTTCACAAAAAAAAAAAAATTTCTTTCTAAAAAACAAAAAGCTGGTGTATGTCATTCGTTCCATAAAAGAAAGTTGCCCTTGGGGGTTTAGAAGGGGGTGGGGGGCAGTTTCTCCCCCCTCCCCCACCCCTCCCCTTAAAGGACACATGCAAAGAAAAAAAATTTTTTTTTTTAACAGCTTAGATGGAAAAAGGATATCATAAAACGATTTTACAACGAAGAAAAAAATTTTAGAGCTATATTTACGGCGCTATACGAATTTGTAGTTGGCGCCCGCCGGAGCTGCCACTGGTCATGTGGTAAGCCCGCGCGCCGCCGCCCTGCGTCGCCGGCGCCGCCGGCGCCTGAAAGCCACGCCGCCGCCGCACGCTGAGCATTGTACGACGCCGCTTCAACGCGTTTCTCCACGCCGCCGTCGCCGCCGCCGCACAAGTTCGTCTGGTTCGGGGCGCCGCCGCCGTCATCTGACCGGCGCACAGGTCAATCACGTCTGCTTGCGCTTTTTCAGGAGTTTCCTTTGGGCTCTAAAAGTTACTTATTAATCTTAGTTTTTTGTTATACTTCAAACAAAGATGAATAAGTTACTTTTAGAGGCCATAGGAAGCTTCCGAAAGCGCGCAAGCACCACGTGACAAATATGGGCCCGTCACGTGATAAATAAGGGCCACTTTTCTGCGGCGCCCGCGGGCGCCAACTACAAATTCGTATAGCGCCGTAAATATAGCTCTAAAAATTTTTTTTCTTCGTTGTAAAATCGTTTTATGATATCCTTTTTCTATCTAAGCTGTTTAAAAAAAATGTTTTTTTTCTTTGCATGTGTCCTTTAAATTTGCCCCTGACTGTAGGACCGGTTTGCGCACAGCATGTGGGGCCCATGTTTTTAACGTCCACATAATGGAGCATATGCTTGTTTCGGTTGCAGCGTTTCCAGAAGACTGTGGAGGCCCTGGAGGAAGAGGGAGCGGCAGAGAAGCGTCAGCTGGCAGCCATGCATCAGCAGCGGGTGTTGACCATCATCAACATGCGCAAGAAGTCGGCCATGGACTGCTACACTGCTGCCCTCTACCAGGTGCCCCCCAAGGTAAGAACAGCCACCACATAGGGGGCCTGTATTTTCTACAGTGGAATGAAACTATGACGACGGTGGCCAGGCACGCCTATAAAAATATAATAGCTGCTCCATGCAGAAAGTTACCTGATAACAAAGAGTGCATTACGTCATCAGATCGGTTTGGGTATTCAAATGAACACAAACAAACGTTGAGTCAAGCATGCTAGCACGTGTGGTGGCTAGAGTTTAACGACCCCAGGGCACTTCACATTCATTTATTTATTATTTAACACTACCATCACTCTCACAATGATAGGAGTGAGCAGTAAAAAGGAAATGGTAATTAACACTTAGAACACTAGAAGGGTTTCTTGACTGCTAGGAAATTTCACCTAAAACTCTAAAACAGTCGAGTTATTTTAGGCAATCCAAAAAATAAACAACACTAGATACTGTTAAATGACACAGTTGATAAAATTATATTATGAAATCTATTAGCAATATTTTTAGACACTATTCCTGGAGAGACAGTCGACCAGGAATTTGTCGAAATGTTTGCTGCTTGTTTCATTTGATTTGTTCAGTGTTTGTTTTTCATTTCAATTGTATACTTGATGTATCTGCTCATGTAATATTTCCTTGTGTATTGCAATGTTTTTGTTTTTTTTCCTCACCTACGAGAATATCCTTGGGAGATTAGCAGTATTACTAAATAAATAAATAACAGTGCTTTCTGGCCTTTACCAGCCACAGTCCTTTTATATGAACATTTGTAACTGGGAATAGATCAAAGTGCGTGGAATAGATATTGAAGAACAAAGGTTGTGGGTTCTTGTTGTTTCTGGGAGCTTTTGGCACTTTCCATTTTAATGATTACACTAACCAATCTGTAGGGTTGTGCGAATATTAAAATTTTTGATAGGTTCAAAAATTATGCGCAATGTTCATATTTTTTTTAAGTGTTGGTTGCGGCAGGTTAGCCTTGTTGAGTGCGCTTCTTACCAAGCGTCAGTGCACCGCCTGAAAGCAACATCTGCAGTGCTCGCTTTCGTGGGTGTGGCTTCTCCGCAGTACACTGGTGTTGGTAAGAAGCTCACTCAACGGAGCTAACCCGCCGAGATCAACACTTCGAAAAGTACAAATGTCGTAGCCACATGCTTAGGAGGAAAGCTCATTACTAAAGTGTTATGGTGCACATGTGCGCCTGATGTATTTAAAAAGAAACAGAAACAAATGTTGATATCTAGATTGTAGTAAAAGTTTCTAAATTAATCTGGCATGCAGAGATGCCCCAACAACCTGTGTTAATTGTTTGTGATTGAAGAAAAGATATTTGAATATGGCGAGAATATTTATAATTACCCTTGATTAGGTATAGCTGGACATGTCTATAAATTTAAGTTTATGCCAAATGCATCGTTTACTTGCCATCCCAATGGAGTCATTGCACTTCTGGAGGCCACAGTCAATAAATATAGTTAAATTAAAATTAACTTATCTTAGAAGCTGACAAGTGGGGAGCTTGGCAACAACTTTCACAAGTTCAGCTGGGTTTTCATTTAAGCATGTAGCACTAGTGAAAGGCTTAAAGAAACTATTCTATACTCGATTCAAAAATATTTGGCCAAAACCACTATTCGCTTTGAATTCGGTTCGAACTGAAAATCCACAATTGGCGCATGTCTGTGTGTGTGTGCACTCTCAAGAGCCTCGTTAAAGACGTAGGAGATTCCCCTTGATACAGTATTCCAGGAGGTTTCTTGACTCGCATGGATAAAAGCCCTATAGTCCGTTGCAACCTAAGGACGAGGGTAAGACGGGCCGGGGAGGAGGAAGCAGACGGAACGCTGGAGAAGAGAGGGGGAAACCTCCTTCTCTCTTTAGTGTTCCGTCTGCTTCCTCCTCCCCGGCCCGTCTTACCCTCGCCCTTTGTTCTTAGGTTGCAACGAACTATAGTTACCAATGTGAAAGCACTTAAAGGGACAATGAAGGGAATTTCGGACATCTTTTTGGCGATTGAACTTGGTTCCAGGCATGTCTCAGGCCACGTTGCCCGAATTTCAGCCGAAACCGGCGCTTGTGTGCCGCGCAAATCAATTAAACAGTCGCGGTAATAATCATACTGGGATCGACTGGGGCGACGCCCCGAGAGTTGCGGGAGAAGCCAGGAGAAGCGGAGCTCACGTGACCGATGCGGGGCCAAGAAGCGCGACGTCACAAAAGACGCGTCAGCGATTGGTCGAAACGAGAAACGTGCCCTCGGTCACGTTTTGGTTCGCGGTTTTTAGGAATACTGTTCTAATTTCCGCTTGAATAACCATGAAAAGTATAAATTGGACCGGAAATGATTACTAAACCGTAAATAAAGCAGCTTAATTGTTTTTTTCTTTGCTACGCTGGATGCGAAACGGGCAACGAGCAACTATGGGCAAACAAAATAAAATAAAGAACACGGTTCTCGAAGGATTCTGCAAAATAGTAGATGTGGATGGCTGTTCTAACGGTCGACTGAAGACCAGTATTCGTTGGGCGACGCTAGTTTTCACGTGTGGGTTGCTGTTCGTGTTCTTTGACGACGAAAAGAGGACGTCCGCGGAGGAATCGGATCCCGGAACGGCCGGATCGCTGTCGCTTTCCCCTCGTCCGTCCTACGGCATGCGAGCCGCTCGTTGCCGGCTGGCTGGGCGGTCTCCGTCGGGGGCCGCCACACACATGCTCCCGTTCCGTTGGTGTTCGGTCACTGAACGGAAGCTCGAACTCGCTCGCGAGAGCAGCATTGGGCGCGTTCAGTAGCGCCTCCCTTGACTCCGAACAGAGTGACTCGAGTCAGAGCTTTTTGGATTTTCTCGCCGGAAATCGTCACCAGTCAGGAAATGAGGTCATCTTTAGCTCCTTTGGCTCTACGTGCACAGTCTCCGAACTCGGTGCTTCGGAGCTTGACTCCGAAGCCCCGGAGTTACGTGCACCGGAAGTGACTTTTGGCCGTCCAGTGGAAGGAGTCAGTGACTCCTTGACTCCGGGGCCGCTACTGAACGCGCCCATTGCCGTCCATGTTGACAGCTTCGGCAAAACGACCGCGCCAACCGCGCCACCGCGCTGCTATAATCCACCGCGGTAACCAGAGTCTCGATCTCCTAAATACTACCGATACCGACTATTCACACTTGACGTCACTCCCTACATCACCTCCGTTTTCGGGGGCCCAGAAACGAGAATGGAGTTTGTTCAGTTTCGGTTTCTTTACTTCTTTCGTAGGCACAGAAATGCGCGTCACAAATGTCTACAAAAAATTGGGCAGCATGCTATGTTCCCAAGAAGCATAAAAACACCATTTAAAAAAATTAAATAAAATCGTCTTCATTGTCCCTTTAAACGCATGAATATTTTTTGTGTAACAGACCAATGCGGGTGCTCACATCCACTTCTGCACAGTTTATGTGCCATCAGTGTTGGGCCGCATACCACGATGGTCATTATAGATTGCCCTCCGTTGCATTGCAGTTAAAGGAGCTGTGCAACGATTTTAACGTTGAAAGAATTGGCGTTTTCTACTTTTGACATTGTTCACCTTGTCACAAAGGACAGAAAACACACCTCCTTCCTTGGAAATGTTGCAATTCCGCCGCGTAATCACGAGGCAAAAATTAGAATATTTCTCGACATGCAGCCGCGAGCGGCGGCCATGAGAAACACTCGGCATGACGTCAATGGGGAATCTTGTAGAAAGATAGCAAGTTGCGCGAATACCTGCTCGATAAAAGGTAACTTTTCTATAAATCTTGTCGTTCCAACATACATATAAATGCGTCAAAAACCTGGTATCATCGACAAAACTTTTATTATACTGAGTTTCAGTGGTGCCATCTATCCTAGGTCCACAAAACCGTCAGCAGCGGAACAGCCGCCAGAAGCCGGAGGGGGAGGGGGGACAGGGCCGGACTACCGTATTTATTCGCGTAATCCTCGCACTCGCGTAATCCTCGCACCCCTAATGTGAGCCACCAAAAATTGGAATTTTCTTTTCCTCGCGTAATCCTCGCACCCCCAAAACTGCAGCAGGCGAAAGTCGCATGCTCGCGAAACCCGCATGATACACGCGCTCTCCACCGGCCGCATTTTCCGGCACCGCGCCGCTCAGTTTGGACCGGCGCGGCGCCGTTGAATGCTCCAAGCGCCCAAGGCGCCCTATAGACCCTTTCTTCAAGGGCGCCGCCATCTTGAATTGTCGTCACTTCCAGTATGGGCGAAAACATTGTTTTGCCATCGCCACGCCAATAGAATGCATTTAGGAGAAAAGCGTAACAGTCACCCATTCTCGTTTTCTCTTCCCTCTATTTTTTTACTACTTGTAGGTTGAAACGTTTTAATATTTTTTCGTCGCCCATACTGGATATGCCTACTTGGCGGTCGGGGGCGAGAGTAAGCAGAAAAGGTCTGTAAGGGGCCTTAGCGCCCTAGGCAGCCTAGCGCCATCTCTCAGACGCTAGTCACACTGTCGTTGAGCCGGTTTCGCGTGCGCGGCGTTCGCGCAGCCCGCGATCCCGTGGTCGTCGAGAAATCGGGAAGTGACGACGAGGGGCATTGACCAGCGATGCTAGGACTGACCGCTCATTCACTCTGGAAGAGGATCCGCGTTCGCAAAGCGGTTGCGAACGCGGTGGTATAAAAATCCAGTACAATTGCACGCGCACTCGATGACATCAAGTGCGCGTGCAATTGTACTGGATCTTTATACAACCGCGTTCGCAAAGCGGTTGCGAACGCGGATCCGCTTCTAGTGTGAATGAGCGGGGATTCGGACTGAGGTCGTTATCAGCGACGTAGGTAAGTCTTAACTCAGACTGTGTTTGTAAATAAATCTTGCTCTGTGTTGAACCTGTGGTTTTATTGTTAAGGTAAGTCCTGTATTGGTAGTTCTCAAACCTTGTAGGTAGCTGCCGGCGCGAAAACCCCAATTTGCAGCCGCCTCGTTTTTTTTTTTTTTTTAGAGCTTTACGTTTTGCGGAAAATTTTCCCCGCGTAATTCTCGCACCCCCCAACTTTCCATCGATTTTCCGCAAAAAAAAAGTGTGAGGATTATGCGAGTAAATACGGTAGGCCGGACGGGTATGGCCGGACCCGGATGAGACTTTCCTCCTTTCACCATATTGTTCGCACTGCGCCCGCCAGCACGTGGTCACGCGGTCGCAAGCGGATAAGTTCTCGCTGCTTACTGATGGCTCTAAAGAGAGAGCTTCACAGGAACCCCGCGCCTTCCCCATTGACGTCGCAGCGCACGTGACTCTGAAGTTAGTGAAGGAGTTGAGAGGGCGCCGAAAACCTCAATCTTTGTCCATTTTTAAAATAAAAACTAGGACATGCAGACAAAAGCGGTTTTTTGTTCTTTACTTCAGAAAGGTCGAGACACCTAACTCCCATATTAGTTAATCAAAGCACTGAAACTGTTGCACAGCTCCTTTAAGAGCCTTCTGGAGACTTCCGAAGAGCAGCCCGTTGTAGCTCGGGGGTTAGAGTACTTGACCCGTCACCAAAAGGCAGTGGGTTCCAGTCATGAGACTCCACGGCCTCCTTTGACATTGAAAGGTCAAACGTGGGGCACAAGCTCTGCAAGGTTGAGGAGCCTGAGAATTCTCACTCTAGACACCAGATCTCTCATCTTGCGAATGTTGGCTGTGCGTTGCAGACCAAGAAGATTGAGAAGTGCTTGGAGAAGCTGCTGCGCGCCCTGGAGAAGGACCGCACGCACGCCGTGCACCACTATCGCCACGGAGGGGGCGGGGGCAGCCCCTCGCTGCGCAGTGCCCTCCTGCAGCACCTGGCCAACGTGGACCGGGTGGCCAACCAGAGCCTGGCTCTTCTGGACCGGGCCCCGTCGGTGGCTGACAAGGTGCGGCCCCGCATGGCGGCCCTCTGGCACAGCCTGAGGGGCAGGCCCTCGGACAACGAGCAGCTCCTGCGGCAGGCCGACCAGCACAGGCACACACCTCCGCAGCCGGCACCAGGTGGGGGAAACGAGGGGCATATCTTTTTTGTAGGGGTGGAAACTCTGCCGGATGTTCTTGAGAGGAGTTTTTTCTTTTTTCTTTGCAAAGTTACGAAAAGGCATTGAACTATGTAATGCGTGATACAAGGGAGTTTGGGTCTCTTAAGTTAATGTAAGCCTCGAATTGGGGCGGCGGCATTCGGCGCCAGAGATGTGAAGCGGAGAATATTGCACGAAACTTGTAACTGCCGAGATGTGTAGCGAAAAAGGTGTATGGGAGGATAGTGCACACTTGAGTTAGTTGGTGATGCATCTCGAATAAAAATAGCGCAATAAAAATGAAGGACAAGTCAAAGAATTTAGACAGACCAAGCGCTGACTTACAACAGGTTTTTCTGTGGAGAAAACATAAACCTGCGTAATCTGTAACCTTCTTTCCTTATGACACAGTACGATGAAAGCACGTGTGTCAGTGCACCGTCGATTGTGTTATATGAAAAAGAGAGTGCATACCGTATAAACGCGTGTAAGGGCTGCACTTTTTAATGCGAAAGCATTAACCGTCCCATGGAACGAAGCCAGCGTTGTCTGTAGCAGCGAAAAACGGCACCTAAAATCTAATTGGCTGCGACGCGTCATGTGGCTTCATAGCAACGGCGCCATCATTGCTAAGGAGCCAGCCTGGTGGCGCTGCGGGAGGGGGGGACGCGGGTATGCGCTGGCCTGACATTAGGCCTAACGTTAGGCCTATCGTTACGCTTACAGGTCTAACGTCGACTATTGGTACGCGCAGCTGTTTGACGTGAGAGGGAGATGCGGGTATGCGCTGGCCTGACGTTAGGCCTAACGTTACGTTTTGAGGTCTAGTGTCGTCAACTGGTACCCGCAGCTAGGGCGATGATGATGATGAGAGAACAAGTGATTTCAGTACGCGCTGCGCCTAGCTTCGAACCCCCGCCGCTGCCTCACCCAGTGGCGCAGCAGTCACCAGCGAGCCAGGGCGGTCTGTGCGGCGCACCTAGGGTTACCAACCGCCCCGGATTTTGCGGGACTGTCTTGACTTTTTATGAAGCGTCCCGAGTCCCGCATTGTCTCTGTCAGGACAGCTATATATTCCGGATTTGTACATTTAGCAATTTATATGTGATCCAACGCATGCCAACAATGCGCGTCACGCTGCGAAACACGAAGTTAGCACGAATCGCATGAGGCAGTGCTGCGGTGGCTAGCATTTGCTGCAATAGGCTTTAGCCACTTTAGCATGCAAACCATGGCAAGCCGGAAATCGGGTCGACACTGGTGTGCCTGTTATCGTCCTCGCGCTGGACTGATTGCGCTTTTTCACCGTTGCTGCCATGGCAAGTTTGGAACATGGGCTCGTTAGCTTTTCTAAAGTGAACGGTTTATGCCGAAGTTTACATCCTTGTGGAGAGGATATTCTCGGCTATGAAGAGTTTGTGGAGAGACGAAACAAATCGTATTCGTGTTGAACTTGTCAAGGCAGAGTTGTCTGGCAAGAACTGTTGCAAGCAGCAAGTAGTCAGCAGAAGTACCTCTTCAAGAGGCCAGCAATAAAGAAACGACGGATTGTCAGATTTATCTGGAAAGATGAACTGCAAGATGCTGCAATAAAGGAAGAACTGATTTCACCAACTTCCTCTGTTGATGTACCACCCCCCCCCCCCCCCCCCTCCCCCCCCTTCCCCCCCATGTAAGTCAGGACGGGGCCGGGAAGAGGCAGGGACGGGGCCGCCCCGCTTGTCCCGGCCCTGTCTCGACTTTATTGAAGAGTTGGTAATCCTAGACGCACCGCTGCACTTCCTGCTGGTGTTGCAGTCGCTTCTGCTCTTCTTGGCGCCGAGGAACATGGTGGCGCCTGAAGCATCTAGTATATCGTTGGCGGCCGTTCAATTGGACATTAATGCTTTTGCATTCACAACTCGTTAGAAGTGCTTAGGTGTCCTTGGAATTTTTATTTTCTAATGTCTGGGCTAATTGTTTAGGTGTGGTTCATACACGAATGAAAACGAAATAGTTTTGGATGTGCATCAAAAAATGTATATACTTGCGATCGCAAGGAGTGGTCTCGATCGTCTTTACTTCGGCGCACGATCGTTGCAACCTGCACTATCCTCGGTGCTCGAGTCTGATCGGCGTCAACAGTGGCCAGAGCTGCTCTTTTGAGTCGTCCAGTAAGCGCCTTTTCAAAGTTCGCGTTAGCCGTTTATTTCGTAGAATTTCACCTCGACGTCCATTTCAATGGTGACGTTGAGCGACTGGAGCTCGCCTTGGACCACGTGCTTTCTCCAGCACCATACGCAGGTCTGGTCGACGCCGTATTAGCAACCTGTTGCACAGCTGCTGCGCTTCAAGACACAAGTGACAGTTCGAAAGTACTTGCCCACTGCTCTCAGGCTGTGGGGCCCGCATAAACCAACTTACCAGAACGAAACATTCACAAAGCCTAACAGCAACATTTGGAGACCCGGGTGTCTGATTTCCCAGCAGCTTCTAGTACATGGACAGAAGGCGACCGTAGATGATACGAAAACCATAAAAAGAATAGAATTCCAAAGTGCATAGTAAGAACAGCCCGAGACTGGGAAAAAGAAAGGACAAACACAGGCTTTGGGAATCTGTTCAGATTTCCAAAGCTTTATCTCTTAATCTTTCTTATCTGTACTTTAAAACACTGCAAAAAGTGCAAGCAGGCGTACATACATGGCGGGGTAAAGATGGCGGAGTGCGCACCACACCGCAGATGTGGTCGGCGTGCCTCGGAAAAAGGGGAGGGGGGGGAGTGGGGGCGGCTAATACAGACATAATTTTTGACATTTTTTTTATATATTTTGGTTTAAATATGGGGGTGTGGCCCTTACACGCAATTATATGGTATTTTGTACAGAATGAAGCAATGAGGTGACGTTAGCAATTTAGTGGCATATTTATGATTATGCAGGTTTATGCCTTCTTTATAGTAGAACCATTCGTAGGTCAGCGCTTGGTCTGTCCAGTTTCTTTGACTCGTCCTTCGTTTTTCGCGTGCTGTTTTTATTCGAGGCACATGGGAGTCGGAAGGCATGCGTATGAAGATACAAATAATGCCCTTTTTCGAAGCCACAGCTAACCGTCTGTCTGCCTTTGTTTACGAGGTAAAAAGTGAGTCTTAGAAGCACAAAGAAGTCACGACCTGGGCACGTGGCCTGCTCACGGTCTTGCCTTGGGCGCAGAACATCGTCAGCCACAGCCTCAGCCACAGCCGCAGCCGGAAGAAGGTCCCGGGGACTCCGAGTCGGTAGAAGACGAGAGCCTGCAGCCCAGTGGGGACAGTCCCAGCAGCCCGAGCAGCAGCAGCAGCAGCAGTAGCAGCCCCGTGCCCCAGCAGGGGGCACAGCTCCTCGTGCACCCCACCCCCAGGGTGGCCCATGCTCAGGGACAACTGCTGCACCACAGTGAAGGAGTGAGTCTCCCACTTCCACTCATGGGTCACGTGTAATGTCTCTGTGTACTAGGACCGTATAAAAAAAAAAAAAACATTTGGCAGACACTTAAGGGGGGACATGGGCCTAAATTTAAAATTGTTTCATAAAGATTAATTTTTCAATTTTGAGGTTTTCGGTTTTAGAAACCAATTATACACCCTGACACTAAATTTGATAACCATACTCCAAATAGTTACATTGATATAAAATATTTTCACCACATTGGAGGCACTAACAAAGTAAAGGAGTTCAATGTTTGAATGCAGTTTTCTCAGTTCCACTTTTTGCTGCAAATTTTGTACAAAGGAATCTTGTTCGAAGGTAAAAGTATTCTGATACCACAACCAAGATGTTTCTGAACTGAAATGTACTGAGGAATCAGGCTATGTACTTTATATTGTTTATGCATCTCATATTTTGAGGTAATCACTCTTCCTGAAATATCTACATTAGAGTTATAAAAACTAGATAGCCCGAAGTTCCACATCACCCACTTTATATTCTAGCAGTCAAAATGGTGCTTAATAGCTTCATTTGCATATCATAGATTTCTTAATGAAGTGTGACACATCTTCTTATGCAGAAATGTAAAGTTGTCCTAGAGAGCTGAAAGTTTGCAGAGTAGACCTACCTCTGACGTCAGATCTGCCCTGCAAATTTCATTCTGATCACTTGAGTAGTTCAGAAGTTACCGTAAAATTTCGAGCGAACCCCCATGTTTGAAGGATCGCCCACCCGCCCCTTTTTGTCCAACATCTGTTGGGAACGGTATTCCGATACATCGCCCTCCCCCCGATTCCCGCCGGACGTCACGCGATGTCCGACGGTCAACGGCGCGATCTGCGGTCCCGCGTTTTTGTCTGCGATCTGCGCACGTGAAATGCGTGAAATGCAAATCTGCTGCGTTTGCGATCTGCGCTATCCGTTCCCGAGTTTTCAGCGGATTCCCGTGTTTTTGCCCACGATCTGCACGCGCGATATCGATTTGTGACGATTTGTTGTGGTCGTCAAGAGAAATGGGTTCTGAGCTCAGGAAAGACATGTCAACCTCCGAGATTCCATGCAGAACTTCCTTTTTCTTTTTTATTTTGATCTCCTTCTCCTCGCGCTCGCACGCGCGGCACCGGAGCTCGCACGAGCCGCACGAGTGTCTTTCGCGGCTCGTCACATGCCGGGGTTTTAGAAACTGTCGACCCAACAGTGCGTTTTCATGAGACAAAGACAAAACAACATTAAACAAATACCGCGCTCTGAAATATGCACGCGAGTGAATAAATATGTACATACATAATCCTAAATGAGAAGCCACCCTATAAACAAGTGCACACACTCTAAATTCCAAAAGTTCAGTCATCGGGTATAGGTTCTTCAATTCGCGGAAAGGGGTGAACAGTGTTATCAGTGACCGCGTTGATCCTTCTGTAGTCGATGCACATTCGTGTTGATCCGTCCTTTTTCGTGACTAAAACCAAGGGGGATGCCCACGGACTGCGCGATGGTTGCACAATCTTGGCATCGATGAGATCCTTGATCATCGCCTTGACGAGAGCACGCTGCGCCGGCGACAGTCGACGTGGTCTCTGGGAGATAGGTCTCGCATTACCTGTCGGGATGGAGTGCTGCTCAAGCCGACAGTTTCCAACGTCAGTGCTGGTTCGCACGAAGCAAGCCATGTTTTTCGCAAGAAGCTCTTGAACTTTTTGAAGCTCTTCAGGTGCCAGCGTTGAACGAGACATCTTCAACCGATAGCGGTTGATGTTGAGGGCCGACAATTTCCAAAGCATTCGGGCGATCCAGGTCCTCTGGCGAAGGCAGGCTTGAGAAACTTAAGATAGACGCAGTTTCGTCGTCGCTAAGCTCAATGTCTTCGACACTTGTGACCCCCCTAGCGACTTCGACAGTAGCGCCAGAGGGTAGAGCCACTGGTCGAGACGACGGGTTGGCCAGGAGTACGTAGAACGTGCTCTCGGTCTCATCCATGACCATGGGTTCAACAAGAAGGCAGTGGCGGTCGTAGAGCAATTTTGTGCCGCTCACCTCTATCTTCGTTGATTGCCCTCGGACAGGATTCTTCAGGCGTGCATGAACAAGCTTTCGGGACCGCGGAGGTATCAGCTGCTCCGTTACCAAGATGACCTTATGACATGTCGTAGGCGGAGGAATCGAGAAGCTATTTGCACCCCAATCGATCATGGCCTTGCACGCTGTCAGGAAATCGTCACCAAGGAGCAACTTTTCTTCCTCCAGATGTGGGACCACGATGAATGCCTGGTTCAGCGTCTGTCCGTCAGCTGTCACTGTGGCAGTCGCTTCGCCGAGGTTCGTGAGGGATTGACCACTTGCACCATGGAGACGGATGGAAGAAGGTTGAATCAGAAGGTGTAACTGGTCGGCGATGGAAACGTGGATGAGACTTCTCATTGCCCCCGAATCCAAGAAAGCTGTCAGAGGCTGTCCGTTCAGTTGAACCTGAATTGTTTTGGTGCCCACCGCTGCACCACATAGGATGCGCCGAACTACTGATGACCTCTCGCAGGCGTCGGAGGCATCAGCTTGTCGTTTCCCTGCGTCGGTGCTGCAGTGGACTCGAAGCGCTGTTGCCACTCCAAAAATTCTGGTGTGAGCTTTTGCCGACGCCGCGTGACGAAGTGGCCGCTCTTCTTACAATTGAGGCACAGCGGACGAACTTCCGGGTGACGAAACGAAGAACGCCGAAAATTCTGGGAAGCTTTTGATGGGCGCTGAGGCGACACGTGCTGCTTCCCTTGCTTCTCGCGTGGAGAAAGAGGCTGCTGAAAATGGCCGTCGTCCGCGTTCTGACGAGGCGGCGACCGGTCCTGCTTCAAGAGCGGGAAGGAGGACGCTTTCTTGGTTACCTTCGCAGCCTGAGCTGGCTCTGCAGCTACCGTCAATGCCGGTGTCTTTGGTTGGCTGAAGACTACCTGGTCGAAGCGGAGGAATGAGTCCAGCAACTCATCCAACGAAGCAAAGCGTCTATCGAAGTAGTGCTTTCGTGGTTTGTCAGACAGTGTTGCCAGGATAACCCTGCATTTCTCCGCCTCCGTCTCCGGGTAGTTGCACTCGTCGATGAGCTCCAGTTTGCGGAAGGCGAAGTCTGTGCAGGACTCTCCCGAACGCTGACTTGCGCCGAACATCTTCTGTTTCGCTGTAACTTCGTTGTCCAGGTTGTAACGACGACGGAAAGCGGTCTTCATTTGCTCCCACGTCGTTACCTTGGTTGTCTTCAGGTGGTACCTCACCCACATAAAGTCCTTAGATGGTAGCTTGGATACAATCAATGGGATGGCCTCACTCGGTGCGACTTTAAACGTCTGTAACCAAAAATCCATCTGGTGAAACCAGGCGAGGACGTCCTTGCCTAGCTGAGGAACCGAGCTGACAGCCACGTTGGTCAGCGACTTTGTCGGCCGGTCTGGTGTGACTGCAGTATCTGCGGCTGACTCAGCTTGAGCAGGAGCCTTTTTCTTGGGTGCCTTGGGCTTCTTTTTCTTGGCGGACTCGCTCTCGGAAACGTCTTCGATAGAGATTGCGCTGCACAGCGGTTCGGCCGACGAAGTTCTCCTCATCTTTGCCTCGAGCTGATCAAGACAATCCACGACAGGCGCCAGCAGTCCGCAGATCAAATTCTCTGTTGCCTGTAGTTGTCTGTTGGTGGCGTCGTCGCAAGGGCGCGATATGTCCTCCAGCTGGTCGATCGGTTGTGCAGAGGTCGCGTTCTTGAGCTCTGCTAGTTGTAGGCGTAGCTGATCCACCTCGGCTTTCAGGATCTCCGTATCGCTGACGACTGATTGGTATGCGGCGTCCTTGGCGTCGTCATCCAGCCTTCGGAAAGCTTCGATGGAACGTTCCGCCATCTTGGAGTTACCTTGAAACCTTGGCCGTCAAAGCGACAGTGGTTGGTGGAGACCTGGTCGAAGTGAGCGCCGTCCCCACATAGGTTGTCAGCGTGAATTTGCTGAAGACCCGGGTCCCTGTTCGGGCGCCATATGTGACGATTTGTTGTGGTCGTCAAGAGAAATGGGTTCCGAGCTCAGGAAAGACACGTCAACCTCCGAGATTCCATGCAGAACTTCCTTTTTCTTTTTTATTTTGATCTCCTTCTCCTCGCGCTCGCATGCGCGGCACCGGAGCTCGCACGAGCCGCACGAGTGTCTTTCGCGGCTCGTCACACGATTCCTAGCTGTAACACGCGCGAGTTGTTCCCGCGTGTATTATTGCATCGTGAAATGCGATTCTGATGCGGCCGCGATCTGCTTGATTTGTTTCCGTGACATGCGGGTTTGCAGCGGATTCCCGCGTTTACGTCCGCGATCTGCGCACGCGATATCGGTTTCTGCGGTGTCCGTTCCCGTGAGATGCGAGTTCTCGGCGGGTTTCCGCGGGTTCTTCGCGCTGTCAAACGCGAATCTGCTGCGTCTGCAACCTGCGGTATCCTTTCCTGTGACACAGGAGTTCGTAGTGAATTCTGAGTGTTTATCGCATCGTGAAACGCGAATTCGCCGTGTCCGCGATCTGCAGTATCAGTTCCCGCGTCACGCGGTTTGTAGCGGGTGCCCCGGTTCTTATCATTATTTCTGATAAAATTTTGCTGTGGCATCCCCAAAGATAGCCCACCCCATGTGTTTCACCATTTATCTCTTCATTTTGGGTGGGCGTTCGCTCGGAATTTTACGGTAAATCTCTAGCCACTGTCCCCCCTTAAGATTGCTTACGTGTGAGAAGGCAAAGGCATGACGCACACACTAGGCACAGTTTTAGTCGACCGGAACCGTGAAGCCTCCATGGCTTCACGTGGCATCGGGGAAGCCTGCTCGTCTTGCACCCTGGAGGCCCAGATTCAATTCCCACCCAGACCGAAATGTACAAAAATTTATTTTCAAAGCCATTAATTTACTTTGTTTACAGGAACGTCACTTAAAAAATTTTGCAGCCAATTAGAATTTGGGTGCCGTTTCGCTGCTACAGACAATGCCCAGCAAATGGTAATTTATTTGCCGTTTTGACCGGCTTCGCTCAATAAAACAATTGCAGTAATGCTTTCGCATAAAAGAAAAAATTGTTTCTGTTATCTGCGTTTTTTAAAACAAGGTGCTACTGGCTAAGGGCACTATAGTCAGTCAATTAACCCTTTCATGGTCACTGACGTACCTGTACGTCACCGCGGGAGCGTCCCGCATGGTTGCTGACGTACCGGTACGTCCGCGACTGCTCATTCAAAAATTCGCGCCTCTGCTTGAACAGGCGCGTTCGCGGGGACGTGCTGCCATCTGGTAGGTTTGTAGGGAACTACGACCATATAACTCCGGTCGTGTTTGTTTTGGCGCGGCTTTTTGAAATTGTGAAACTAGACGCTCTGTGCAAGTGATACTTTTGAGATGGCCGCGCATGCTGGCTGCTCCGGGGGTAGTGTAGTGGAGATTGGAGCGATGGTTCTTCGGGATCAGACTTTGAACCCTTCTCGGTCTCTGAGTTGGATGGCAGCTCCACATCCGACGAACAACTGGAAACCAGCTCGGTTCGGAGTCCAAAGTCTGACACACAGCCGCACCGTCTGCTATAGACTGTCTCGGAAGCGGGCGCGTCAAAGTTTTAGTCCTTTTTGTTTTGTTCAGCCTCCAGCGAGTATGCCGCAGATGTTTTGAAGTTTGTGTACTGTTTATTTTACGTCTTACATTTTTTTTTATGCGACAATAAACTAGTGTATACTCTTTGCTATCGCACGGAGTAAAAAAACCTGACCACGGGGGCGCGTCTTTGGACAAAAAATGCGACCATGAAAGGGTTAAGGGTTTGACTTTTCTAGAAGCAGAGCCTGCAGAGGCCAATCATTGGAACTTACAAAGTTAGCCTAGCGAGTAACAATACAGAGATTAGGAAACTGACCTTGCTGGGACACCGCACACGAGGCTCCCATGCTCAGGATCTCGACCCGGATCCCAAGTTTGAGTCCCTACGTTATCCGTGTCTCTATTTGCCGGGTTCCCATAAGTCGTAACCGCTGGCTGTCGATGAGCATTGCACGAAAATATGTGTGTGGGCTTTGCCCATAAAAAAAAAAGTGGGCCTATTTTCGAGTAAATGTCGTAAAGGGGTTCAATTTGTTACTTCCGCGCGAGAGTTGCGAGACACTAGGAGTTCTTAACCAGTTGCAGCAAAAAGTATGAGGGGCGTACCATATTGATTTGCACCTATTATTTTGCCGCAGCTCCTGGCTGCTTGGAGGTCTGTAAATGAGTTCACCATCCTGGCACGTTGTAAAACCCTTTATTTTCTTTTTTTTTTCGTTTTGCAAATTGGGCAAAAGGTCGTACGATAACTACCGCAAATCGTGGCTCCGACGTCTCACTGCTGCGGTGGTGCTGCTGTCTGCGTGGCTCGTGTGCAGGCGCTTCGCCTCCTCACCTTATGCGAAGTGTCTGCACGATGCAGGCAATCGCGAGTTTGCTTGGAAAGAATACGTTGGCGTATACAACAAAAACATTTGCTTACCCTTCTTAAAAATTTTCAGTTTGTGAAATTCCCGGAAATTGGGGGCTCACGAACGACAACATTTTTACAGTAAACTCCTTCTTTAGCCGAATGCACTCGCAGAATCGGCGGCAGCTTCCGTGCCCCTGCGGGAACTACTTTTTGGTGGTGTGCCACACCCATGCCTGGACAACTGCTTCCAGCTCATCAGTGATTGCAAAATAATGTCCTCGCAGGTGTTTTTCTTTCTTTTATTAAATGGTATGGAAGAGGTTATATTGTAGAGTACCACGCACCCACTCATTCCACACTAAATGCCCACTGCCAAATTTGTAACATCTGAGAAAATACAGTAGAACCTCAGTGATACATTCTCGGTTGATAAGTTTTCCTGGCTGTTACGTTCAAAAATGCCGGTCCCGTTTTACTTCCATAGAGATACGTGTATTAGTTTCCTGCCTGTTACGTCCAAAAGTGTCGGCATCAAGGCGCCTCGGCACGCAGGGTGGCAGGCCGCCACGCTGGCTTCGAAGCGAAGCTAGCGGAGCAATGCCAAACTATGCAATGCGGGTCGCACGGCACGCATGGGCACGCAGACGCCCATCTTCTCTTTACTCTTTTCCACCTCTTTCCCATCTCTCTGTCTCCTCGCTGGGCTTTGCTGAGCGAGGCCACCCATCTTGCCCGGGTGTGACCTTGGAGCACTGCTCAGACGGGGAGCGAGGCATGGCGAGGCGGCAAACACTCGTTCTGTCTTTCATTTGTCCTTCTCTTTCTTTGGCACAAGGTGCACCCGCAAGCACGCTGCGCATCTAGTGTCTGTTCCGCTCGATAGCGTGAACCGTGGTGTTTCGGACTATGTATGTGCGTTTTGCACCCATTGACGACGGTCATGGCATCGTGAAAAGGGAAGGCACACTCTTTTAAAGAGAAGTTAAAAGTTTTAAAGAGAAGAAAGTGATGAAGATGTCGAGTAAGAAACAAACGATTACGCTGCAACCAAGTTTGCGGACTGCGATCGTTGCGTTGGACACCTTGCGCCGCTACTTAAATGTTCACGACTGCGCGGAGAGTGAGAGAGGACTGCGGCTCCTGGAGAAACGGTTTTTACTGCTTAACATTAGAGGCTCATTCACACTGCCCCATTTTCTTACGTTAAGTTCCGTTACGAAATATTACGTTGAAGTTACCGGGACCTCTGTGCTTCATATTAAGCGAGGCTACCAGTTCAAGGAGAAAGCATGACACGCGACATTCGAGACACGAATGTTTCAGTGACTTATACGCAACGTAACTTAACATAAGAAAATGGGGCAGTGTGAATGAGCCTCAATTCGAAGTGGCAGGCGGATATTACCTACACCCTTTTGTAAACATGTCCGAGCGCTCAACAGTTCTGTAAGTACACATAAAATAAACTATTGTATAAGAGCTGCTTTCTATCTCATGTAGAGCCCCCCTAAGTGCGTTATCGGTTGTTACGTTTTCCTGGATGATGAGTTTTTTTCTGCGGTCCCCTAAAAAACGTATCAACGAGGTTCTACTGTATGCGCAGTACAAGCGCCCACCCCCAATTTTTCGCGATTATCTCCAAATTTTGAGTAAGCGCTTGCCTGGTATTTTACGGTTATCATTCGGGGGCAGGTAAAGGCTGTACATCTGTCCAAACATCTCACAGCCAATTCCAACCAGGTGCCAGCCGATCATGATATCGCATGCGCTTACGTGAAGCCATGGTGGGCTGGCCTTTCCGACGCGTCGTACACGCCGTCAGACATTTGGCTGCATGCGTAGAGCCCAGCCCGGCCCCTAGTGACTATCGCTTGTTCCGTGCCACAACACGAAAACAGCCTGCGAGGCGAGACCATTTTGCAGTCACCAATGTCAGTAGTGTGTTGCACCCACACAGTTGTGCAGGCGTGGGTGTGACACACTACCAAAGTTTGGTTCCGGCAGGGCATGGAAAGGCTGCCACACTGGCGATGCGAGTGCATTCGGCTTCAGGGGAAATATATCGAGAAGGTGGACAGCTCTACTGACCGCTAGGGAGCCAGCCCCCCCTCCCAAAAAAAGCCACTTCTGTTTCTTTTTTTTTTTTTTTTTTCAATCTACGGCAATTGACAAGAAGGAACTTCCCGTTTATCTCGTCAAAGTTTGTACAGTACAACAGGCTGATGTACTTCTGGGCCGCGATGAAAGCTACGATTCCGGTTTCCAGTTTGAAGCATTCTGTTTGTGCTTCTTAGAGAGGAGGGGTTGTGTTTTTATAGCAGTGAAAGATATCAACCTGTAGATTTGATAGAAGGGGGAGGGTGGCTGAAGGTTCTATGCTTCCCTGTGACTACGTCCAGAAGTTTGGCTATTTGAACCTACTGACGGTTATTGAAGCAACACTTCTCTGTAAGGCTTGTTGTGGGACAGTCAGTGCTACCAATTGCGAGGGCAGCAATGCCAAATGCCGCTGAAGGAATATCTTTTGATACTGCAGCAAGCTTGTGTGAATTAAGGGTATGTATTGTCCGGCATTATTTATTGTTGTCTTGAATTTTGAAAACTTGGGAACACGGCAAAAATGAAACTTAAAAAAAATTTTGGAGAATTAGCAATCTAGCAAAAATTAAAGGGGGGGTGCAGCGATTTACAGACTTCGGTCAAACAAACATTTGTGGAAGTTGCCCTCTGACACGTGGAAGTTGCCCTCTGACACTTCTGAAGTAAAGAACAGAAAACAGATTTTGCCTGCGTCTCCTAGTTGTTGTGTAAAAAAAGATAAATATTGGCATTTCTGGCACCCTTCAACTCACTCCCAGTCTTCAGGGTCATACCTGGTCGCACTCCTAGTGACGTAATTTGGGGTGCTGTGTAGCTTTCCGTGTGCTCTCTCGGAGGACGCTTCCTCTCCCTCTCTAAGCGTACATTAGCGGGCGTTATGCTGCAGCTTGGAGCCGAGCGAGGTCACGTAAGCTTCTCGCCGTATTTCCTTCGGCTGCCACTCGCGGCTGCAGGTGGGGGAAAAAGCTTGACTTTTGCTTTGCTATTATGCAGCGGAATCGCAACGATAAACAACGTAAAAGTGACGAGATGC
This sequence comes from Ixodes persulcatus, assembly GCA_013358835.2. Taxonomy (NCBI): domain Eukaryota; kingdom Metazoa; phylum Arthropoda; class Arachnida; order Ixodida; family Ixodidae; genus Ixodes; species Ixodes persulcatus. Next base: position 1,349,514 of record JABSTQ010011543.1, read on the forward strand.
AAATTCTTTTAATGTTAAAATCGTTGCACCCTCCCTTTAACTCCAATAAACCCCGAATTTCTAGCAGAAAATAAACTCAGAATAACACTCTTCGAATATCACAGAAAATAAACTCTGAGAACACGGAACTCTACTGATTATCATACTTTCCGGTGTACATATAAGTCACAGTTTTTTTTTTTTCAAACATTTTTCTTGGTGCGTCTTGCAAAAGCAAATTGTTGTGTGTATGTTTATACAGCGGGAAGTTAGTCTGCCTCAGTGGGCATCTGGTGTCTCAGCTGTAGATGAGCAATTTAGCCAGTGCGGTACAACCGCTAACCTGGGGTCTTTAACGTGCACCACACAGTAGTGATACACTGACCGCACGCCGGTACGATGCTCATCCAGATCTTGTACAACAGTGGAACTTATATGCATTCTTTTTTTTAAATTCACGGTGTGACACCATTTTTTATGTGCCATCTCTTGTACAGCACCATAACTACGTAGGCATATGTGGTGTTGCCCCTTCCAGGAGGCACTGCTGTCACCACACTTTTCTACACTTTTCATAACTGACTCAAAAAGCGAGAAATTTTATGGTTTCCCCAAAGTGGCTCAACGTGGATAGGCACGACAGTGAGAATAAAGCTTTTAGAGAATGTGACCGACGTTGCCACATTCAGGCATGATTCCGTATTCTTTGGCTTCAGTTCAGTAACACTGAAAGGTAAGTGGGCAGGTATACACACATTGCAGAAAATTTTCTCTCGTCTTAGTTTCCGCTTGATGAGCAGTTTTATCTGCCATGCTCCAGCTGTGTTGCTACATTTAAAAGGAAGGATTATGGCTAGCCGATCATTTAGCGGTACAGAAAGAAGTGTGTCAAGATTTGTCTATCTGCCTGCGTGTTGATGCTCGCGTCGTCTTCATGACTTGGCCTAGGCTGGGCCTAGTGGTCCAAAGCTTTGTTCACGAGTGTCTAGCATGTTAAACTTTCGTTTGCTCGGCATGTGTACGCTCGAATAAAGCTGACTACCTTCTCATTATGTGCGTTTTACGTCCTTTTGCTGCGAAACACTCGGTTGCCCCCCCCCGACAGTGCCGTGCCACGGGCATTTCTCGCGAGTCAAAACGTCAAAGTTGCGTGTCATACGGTATGTGCGATCTCGCCGATTGGGCAAAACTTCGACTTTGCGATACCAATGCGCGTAAAACAAAAAAAACTCGCTGCGTGAACCGCGCAAGGAGGTGCGACTTGTATCCCAACTTTTCCGCGAAAACGGCTCAATATAAGGAAGCGTAACTTATACAAGCACCAACTTTTCTTCCGCAGAGCTATAATACGATGCGCAAGGAGGGCTTGCAGAAGTTCAAGTGGAACGGGAGCGTCTACATCACGCTGGCCTTTGCCGGAGTGGCGCTCCTGACAGCGCTGCTCGTTGGAGCGGTGCTGCTCCGCCGCCAGGCGCAGCGCTCCCCCCAAGCGCAGGGCTTCGTTCAGGTCGACCAGGGGGCCCTCCCCGCAAGCCCCGAGGAGCGCCACCTGGCAAGCATGCAGGTCAATGGATATGAGAACCCCACCTACAAGTACTTCGAGGCCAACACCAACTGAGCGGCCACGCCCCCAGGGGATGGGGGAGAGGGGGCGGACGGACGTATTGTGCCTGCTGCGGGCTGCGGGATTAGCTCGTCCCGCGTTGTTCCGGGAGCCAGTTGGTTTGCCTCGCGTCTTAGGAGTAGGCACGGCCTCCCTTCTGCACCCGGTCAAGGACCACGGTTGTTGGGGACACGAGCGGCGTGGGGCGCAGCCAGCCCGAGCTTTGGGTCCCGGTACCACGGCAAACCGTTTGTTCCCACCCGCGGAATGAAAATTTCGTTTGCCTCAGTTTCTTTCGAACCGAGCGTCGGCGCCGCCACCGACAGCCCCGGGTGCACTCTGCCTGTTGCAAGAGACCAATGGAGTAGTTGACACTCGGGTTGCAGCTCGAACAAGCTCCCATAAAACGCTACTTAACCGGGGCCGGCGACCGAGCGTAGAGCTTGCTGTGCGTAGTTGTGGATAAAACTTTTTTTTTTGTGTGTGTGCCTGGTCACAGACAATGGGCAGCTTCCGACGTTAGCCACGCGCCACACGCTCGCATTTGTTTTCTTCTTCTCGCGGTTGTCATACTTAGTTTCCATTGGCGGGTTAACATTCCAGTCCGGGCGGGCGCCCCCGTTCAGGCGCGTCCTGATCAAAATTGAGCATTTGGTTGTGCGTGCATTTATTGGCCGCAGCGGGGGTTCCCGGGTGCACTGGTGTCGTGACACGCATGTCGTGACTTTCCCCTCCGACGGTTGTCCTTGCTCATGGCTCGTTCACACCTCTAGTGCTGGTAGTCTCTGTTGCTTAGGTTTGTAGGAGCACACTACAGCAGAGGGTGTCACAAAGTTTTCTAAGCTGTATATACATGAGGAAAACATTGCGTTGCACACACGCGAGTTTCGGCCTGTTTTTAGTTGGGACAGTGAACGTTTTTTGTACAGGTTATTATGTAGTGCCTACATTTGTATGTGCCAGCTGCATGTGTTTTCCTGCATGTGGGGAAGCCTCCGTGCTGCCCCGAGCTGTGTGCGGCCCCTCCTGAGTTTCCATGTGCCATGTGCCCAGCCTAGGGTGAACTGGGGGTGCAGACGCCCTTGCGCACGGTGTGCCCCGGCGAGCATTGTGTGTCCGTAGGCCATCGACGCTATTCATGCGAAATTAATGTGGTCACAGCTGTCATTGTCTCAGTGAACATATCATATGTCCAAATTTGTCTCCCCTGTCAGTGTGTGCTTCTCTTGGTTCTACACTTGCCTGCATTTTTGTTAGTTTGCCGGACTGTCCTTTTCGGTCCCAGGTCGACAGCAGCTATAACAACAATTCTGTATTTTCCAGTATCGGGTCACACCAGTGTAACCTATTGTGCATGTAGTGTAACTTGAGTGGAAAAGCTAAAATAAAAATTTGCAAGAGTCTCACCGTATGCGTGGCTTGCTCTCTTGACTGACGGGAAGCTACAGCCGTTTCTTGGGGAGCGGTGAGGGGTCTCGGTGTTTTGGTTGTGGGCGGGGGGAGGGGGTGTCAGAGGGCCCATCTCTCAAGAAATGTACAGGGCTTAGTACGAAATAGCGAGTATAAGGATATACCGTTTTTACTTGATTCTAAGCACCCCCTTTTTTTCACACCTGCGATGTTCAAAAGGGGGGGGGGGGGGGGGGGGAGCTTAGATTCGGAACATGCCCCGAAAATACGATAATTGCACAAGAAATATGAATTTATTATAATCAAAATGAAAGGATAAATGTTCTAAAGGAAATAAATAAAGACTGGAGAGTAGCCCGCTTGCCATCATTTTGCACCACGGTCGACTAGTCGCTCTCACTAGTCTTTTGAGGATGATGTAGGGTGCAAGTTTCCGACCGTCAGCTGTGATGCACAGCATTACGGTCACCCTTTGCTTCTCATAGCCAGTCGTACGCACTTTTACTTCTCGGGCGCCTACTTCGTTCACGGTGCACGTCCTTGGCATGTCGATGTACAGGGTGTCACAAAAGAAAATTCTTGCACGGCCTTTTTTACCGTAAAAATAAACTAGGCATCGCCGAACGCTCATTCTCCGCCCAAAGGTAGAGCTAGAGGTCACAACCAGATGCCAAAGTTTCAGCCCGATCCGATAACTTAATCAAAAGTGATTTTCTGAAAATTTCAATGGGAAAATGGAGCCCATTTTCGCCCGTTTTCGGTTTCTGGTGCCATAGAGCCCCATGTGTTTGAAAACTCCGTTGGCCGCCATTTTCCCATTGAAATTTTCAGAAAATCACTTATAACTTTTGATAAAGTTACGGATCGGGTTGAAACTTTGGCATCTGGTTGTGACCTCTAGCGCTACCTTTGGGCGGAGAATGAGCGTTCGGCGATGCCTAGTTTATTTCTGCGGTAAAAAAGACCGTGTAAATTAACGCAGCTTTATCACATAACGTTGGAAGTTTACAAGCTTGTCTTCGAAGTCCACCGGTAGCTTCCGGCAGAGAGTGGTGCGGCGTCTCAAAGAGAAACTGTTCCTCTTCATCATCCGCTCCACCCAGCCTCTGCTTGCGCGGAATGCCGCACTCCGAACTGTTCAGCAGCGCCGTGATTTCCGTCGTCTTCCGCGTAAGAAATAACCGTTCTCTCGAACTTCATCGTGTATGAAGTTCTCTTCGCACTCATGATGGACGACTTCCGCAAACCACGTGCACACAGTGACGGAATACGATTGCGAGGCCAACGCGGACGAATAAGGCCCGTTCACACTCTTGCAACCGAGTACGACCGAGAGAGACGAGACTTGTTAAAACTAAGGGTGCCGCGAACCGGCTGAGGTTCGAGTTCGACGAGGTTCGACTTTTTCGACCTTCTAGTGGAAAGTTCGACGAACCTTGGTTCGACTCGTGTGCTCATGCGCGACAGGCTGGCCAGTTGGCTTCGGATTGGATGCTGATGGCTAAAGGATGAACTAAGGGCAGCGCTGATTAGTTATTTCAGTTAATACAGTACAGAAAAAACAATGCTCCAAACCTAGACATGCTTGTATCATGGTCTGGCCACACTGTCCACAAAGTCGAACCGGTCGAATCTAGGGGTGTCGCGAACCGGCCGAGGTTCGAGTTCGACCAGGTTCGACTTTTTCGAACTTTTAGTGGAAAATTCGACGAACCTTGTATTGAGGTTCGACTCGTGTGCGCATGCGCGACAGGCTGGCCAGTTGGCTTCGGATTGGATGGTGATGGCTAAGGGATGAATTGAGGGCAGCGCTGATTGGTTATTTCAGTTAATACAGTACAAAAAAAATTAAGTTATTAACTTCTTCAGTGATTAGAATTAGTTTCTTTTAATTGCAACTGTATATAAAATAAAATAACCCTTTTCATAAAAAAAAATTCACCAAACCTAGACATGCTTGTATCAAGGTCTGGCCACACTGTCCACAAAGTCGAACCGGTTGAATCTGGTGAAAAGTGTGAAGGTTCGTCGAACCGGTTCGACACAGTCGAACCCCGAAAGTTCGACCTAAAAATCTGGTTCGACAAAAGTTTGCGACACCCCTAGTCGAATCTGGTGAAACGTTCGAAGCTTCGTCGAACCGGTTCGACCCAGTCGAACCCCGAAAGTTTGACCTAAAAATTCGGTTCGACAAAAGTTCGCGACACCCCTAGTTAAAACTAGGGGTGTCGCGAACCAGCCGAGGTTCGAGTTCGACCAGGTTCGACTTTTTCGAACTGTTAGTGGAATGTTCGACGAACCTTGTATTGGGGTTCGACTCGTGTGTGCATGCGCGACAGGCTGGCCAGTTGGCTTCGGATTGGATGGTGATGGCTAAGGGATGAATTAAGGGCAGCGCTGATTGGTTATTTCAGTTAATACATTACAAAAATTTAAGTTATTAACTTCTTCAGTGATTAGAATTGGTTTCTTTTAATTGCAACTGTTCATAAAATAAAATAACCCGTTGCATAAAACAAAATTATCCAAACCCAGACATGCTTGTATCAAGGTCTGGCCACACTGTCCACAAAGTCGAACCGGTCGAATCTGGTGAAAAGTTTGAACGTTCGTCGAGCCGGTTCGACCCAGTCGAACCCCGAAAGTTCGACCTAAAAATCCGGTTCGACAAAAGTTCGCGACACCCCTAGTTAAAACCTCTTAAAATTTCTTAGGACGAGAGAACACACTGACACGCTGGTGCCATCTATGCGGTGACACTGGGACTGAATTTCACAAGAGCGAAAATTTTGCGGGATTTCCGAGGTCAAATGTGTGTAATACCTATAAGAAAGGCTTGTTTATAATGTTGACATAAGTTTATTCGAGCCAAGAAAGAAAGAATAATGCGCGAGAGAAATAGAAAATAAACCGGACCGCTAAGTTTAGAGTGCTACCCAATAGATGGCGCCAGTGTGTCCTCTCGTTTAAGGCCCCTTACTCTCGTTGTAAGAGGTTTCAAGGCACCCAGTTTTAAGAGGTCGCAAGAGTGTGAACGGGCCTTAAAGGGGTGTCCAAACAGGACACTACAAAACGCACGACTCCGACAAATCGTGAAAATTGAAGCGTGAGGCGTCCGCTTCAATTTTCACGATTTGTCGGAGTCGTGCGTTTTGTAGTGTCCTGTTTGGACACCCCTTAAGACGTCACAAGAGGCTTAAAAACCGGTCTTGTCGCTCTCGGACTTAAAGGACACATGCAAAGAAAAAAAACATTTTTTTAAACAGCTTAGATGGAAAAAGGATATTATAAAACGATTTTACAACGAAGAAAAAAAAATTTTAGAGCTATTTTTACGGCGCTATACGAATTTGTAGTTGGCGCCCGCTGGAGCCGCCGCTGGTCACGTGGTAGGCCCGCGCGCCGCCGCCCTGCGTCGCCGAGCCGTAAAGCGACGCCGCCGCCGCACGCTGAGCGTTGTGCGAACGCCGCTTCAACGCGTTTCTCCACGCCGCCGTCGCCGCCGCCGCAGAAGTTCGTCTGGTTCGGGGCGCCGCCGCCGTCATCTGACCGGCGCACAGGTCGATCACGTCTGCTTGCGCTTTTTCAGGAGTTTCCTTTGGGCTCTAAAAGTTACTTACTAATCTTAGTTTTTTGTTATACTCCAAACAAAGATGAATAAGTTACTTTTAGAGGCCATAGGAAGCTTCCGAAAGAGCGCGAGCACCACGTGACAAATATGGGCCCGTCACGTGATAAATAAGGGCCACTTTTCCGCGGCGCCCGCGGGCGCCAACTACAAATTCGATAGCGCCGTAAATATAGCTCTAAAAATTTTTTTTCTTCGTTGTAAAATCGTTTTATGATATCCTTTTTCCATCTAAGCTGTTTAAAAAAAATGTTTTTTTTCTTTGCATGTGTCCTTTAAGGCTCGTTCACACACTTGTAACCGAGTGCGACCGAGAGAGACAAGACCGGTTTTTAATCCTATTGCGACGTCTTAGGACCGGATGCGCTGCTACGGAGCTGGTCCTAAGACGTCACAAGAATCTTCGTCCTACTTAGGGGTGTCGCGAACCGGCGGAGGTTCGAGTTCGACCAGGTTCGACGTTTTCGAACCTTTAGTGGAAAGTTCGACGAACCTTGTATTGAGGTTCGACTCGTATGCGCATGCGCGACAGGCTGGCCAGTTGGCTTTGGATTGGATGGTAATGGCTAAGGAATGAATTAAGGGCAGCGCTGATTGGTTATTTCAGTTAATACAGTACAAAAAAAAAATTAAGTTATTAACTTCTTCAGGGATTAGAATTAGTTTCTTTTAATTACAACTGTTTATAAAATAAAATAACCCTTTTCATAAAAACAAAATTCGCCAAACCTAGACATGCTTGTATCAAGGTCTGGCCACACTGTCCACAAAGTCGAACCGGTCGAATCTGGTGAAAAGTGTGAAGGTTCGTCGAACCGGTTCGACACAGTCGAACCCCGAAAGTTCGACCTAAAAATCTGGTTCGACAAAAGTTCGCGACACCCCTAGTCCTACTTGGTCGCAAACAGACAAAACATCTTCGATAGAGGGTACGGCAACGCACCCTCTTTCGCAACCTGCACGGATGCGAAAGTGTAAATTGGCGATATGTGCTGCCATCTATCAACTGACGTTGAAATCAAGCGCCAGCGGCCGTTCGCGACTCCGGCGCTCGGCGATACCGGCCTACCGGCGTCTCCGATCTCAAATTGCCTGTTGGGAGGGGGGTGCTTACATTCGCATGCAAACTTTTTTTCAGGTGTTTATGTTTGAAAGTGCTTAATCGCGAAAATACAGTAATAGGCTAGAACTTTCAAACTTGTGCTGCGTATGTCACCAAACTTTCACACGATTGAAATCGGCAAAATTGCTGTGGTGCATTTAGCGGAAAGCCAGCTTTTCAGGTCTCTGGCTTTTGTTGGCTAGCTTGTATGGTTGTGTGGAACGAAATCCCTTGAAAGCTCCTGATACCGAGGTTCAAGGTTCCTGATAAATTTCATGGACAACCCGAATTTAAGGACCGAGGTATCTAAAAAAAAAAAAAAAGGGGGTTTGTCACGATGTTTGGTAGCGTTTCCTAGGGCAAAAAGGTCACATGTTGTAATTTTAGGTTTTATGAGATGCATAGGGTCCGTAGATTGTGTTTGCGCCATAAAAAGACAGTATCAAAATCCACTTTGGTGCCCCTTTAAAACTAACTTACAATTTACTAGTCTTCTTACGTGCAGATTTTTCGCATGCCACATTCTGCCCAGAGCTCCAAGTATTTTTAAAATATATTCTGGTGTAGGTTAGACACCTTATTAAGTCCTGGCTCCCTCGGAGGTAAGCCTCTATTTGCCTGCGGTCACAATGCTGAATAAGTTTGTAGTAGACATGTGAGTAGTGGCTTTTGACATATGACATAAAGCTGTATAATCATTTCGTTCAAGTAATTATATTACATTTTCCGAATAATGTTTTTGACAATTTCTGAAAATTGTAAGTGGTGTAAAAAGGCGTTCCTCCAGATTCTAAACCGACAAAGAAAATGCAGGAATGACTATTAGCGGCGAGATGTTTTGGTGGCGCCCTCCTATGGTTCCCCCTTGTGACGTCATTACCTTGCAAACAACAAGTTCGATGGTGTTTGTAAATAGCATGGTGGAAGCTTGAAATCATTGCGCTCTCAAAGGAACACTGCCAACACCGTCAAAATTAAAGTTCTTTCATCCCTCTTATTTCCGTCGATGATAAATCCTTTTCTGACGTCATAGTCAGCGTTCGGCCAATCGTGGAAGGCCGACCACAGCGACGCTTTCGGTCGCGCACGTCGCCAATACTCAAATTAAATACATATTCAATCAACACAACTCGATTATAGTTACAGCAACGGAATGCATATTTTGCTAAGCGTGCAACGCTTTGCAAAATGGACACCCGGCAATGAACTGGTTGTAGCAGGCGACGGGGGACGCGCAGACGAGCAAATACGATACCCTACCCCCATCCACCCCGTCGCTCTCTTTGGTGTCACGTGGTAGGTCGTCATTTGCACAGGACTGCACCAAAATGTATATCATGCTACATCCTTCGTTGCACCAAACTGGGAGGAATTTGCGTCAGCATTGTGCCCAAAGTTAATTATACTTATCAGTGTGCAAACGTGTGGCTATATGTGTCACTAGACTGCCGGATTATTACGAATCTTGCGCAAATTTTCAGAACTTTTGATTATCGCTTAGAAAAACGTATTATTTGATGTAATCTTCGTGTCGAACACACGACACAGCGCTTAGAAGTTTCGCGATATTTCTCACTGGTTGGTTTAGGAGTGCGCTTCTTGCCGCGCACCGATGCCCTGCAGAGAAGCGCACCGCCTTGAGTAGCCATCGCGATTCTGTGTAGGTCGCTTCACCCCAGCGCAGCCTGGTACTTCCGGGGCGGAATAGTGCACGAACGCTCAATACTAAGTGTATATAAACAAAACAAAAAAAGTGTGAATGCTGATGCGACATCTACTTTGCAGCAAAAATTTGCAAAATAAAACCGCAGTTAGTCTATCTGATAAACCGTGACATCCTGGCAAGTCACGTTGAGGCCTTGAGCTGTTCGAGGGCACAGTCAATGAAGTTAAAATAAACTAAATTACCCTTGCCAGTAGAATGAAAGCTTGGGAATAATGTTCATGAGTTCAGCTCAAATTTTAAAGGCATATTTATCACCACGTGTTAACTGCATTATAAAAAAATTCTACATGTAAGATGCCATTGGTGTGCATATGTAAAGGGCATTATGCTTTTCAATGGATTCTTAGACCATTGGGAAGGTAAGAAGAGGAGCACTGCCTCTTAATTGGACAGGTCGACACGCAATTGATTCATAGTATTCGCAGTTTAATGAATGAGAATCGGAACTACGCTTGAGCTCCAGAAGTGTTTTGCTGCTACAAAACGTGCACCAAAACGACTAGAACCAATCCCATCACCGCACACGTACGGTGCGCGCTTCTCCCGCGGCTTGATAGTTTTACAAAAAGTATATTTGAAGTCGCTTGCGGTATTAAAGTTTTGTTGTCGCCGTAGCGAAAAAGAAAAATCACGTGATAGCAAAAGGCTGTTCCAGTTAGTTTTTCGTTGTATTGTAACCGTCATCAAACTGCCTTTTTTCGACGTCTAGGGTAACCCTGATGGGGAACGATAAAAAAACGGACGAACACAACAAAATCTCAAACGCAGCTGAATTTTATTGATATGAGCACACCAATAAATAGACTTTCAAACAAATGGAAAAGAGAAAGTGCAAAAAGAACTCAAACGCATAAACAAGACGACCAACGAGTTCGCCCCAGACAGCCTGAGCCACTCCCCGGCTTCAACACTTTCGGAAAGGGAGCCGACCACCCGAACAACAACAACCCCAAGGTCAACACACAAGGCGACCTCCAGAACGCTAAAGCCTAATCTCCATTTCCTACTTCCAAGCAAATGCTTCCCGATTTTCTCCCCCCCCCCCCCTTCCTCCAAGTTTACAAAGCCCCCCTCACACAAGCAAAAACTCTTTCATCCGATCACTTATAACCAAGGACGGCTGGCTCACACAATTCCCCCGCTCGCGAATGCAGAAAGTCTCCTTATTTAGCCTTCTAAACAATTCTTTTTCGTTACACAGAACGGAAGTTTCATCCCAAAGAGGGGACCAAAAATTACAAGAACTAACATGATTTGCCAACACAGAACTCTGCGCCCAATTCTTTACACTCCTTTTATGTTCCGTAAGACGGTCATTCAAACAACGCCCTGTCTGACCAACATAACTCAATCCGCAGTCAAAGGGGATCTTGTAGACCACCTCTGCGACACAAGAGACCGAGGGATCTCTGTGTTTTTTTCCCGCAACATCCATCACGTCTGAAGGTAAACGGGGTGAGCTTGTCTAAACGAAAGTCCGTCTTAAAAACCACATTAACGTTAAATTTTGCACCCAAAGCTTATAACCATGAAAATAAGGAATCACAGCAAAGGTTCCACCTTGAACCCTCTCAGCGGTCACCGATGCGCGTACAAGCAGTCTTAGTGCACTAGAAAGGATAAAATCTAAACTGTAACCCGCCGACAGTAGACGTTTGATTTGAACGCCGAAAGCGTTCCCAACACAATGAAAACAAGATTTCTTCAGTGCACTGCCAATTAGTGCTCTCTCCCCCCCCCCCCCCCCCCCCTTGACAAGTTTAGAATGAGCACTCCACCTAGAAAGAACATTCTTCACGGTTTCCCTCCCATAAGACCAGCAAAGCCCCTTTTTATTCAATAGTTCCAAGTCCAAAAACTGTAACTTCCCATCTTTCGCTGACTCAGAGGTGAATTTCAATTCCGGTGCAGCGGTCAAAATAAAGTCATCGATCTCAGTAGCAGAAAGCTGGTTCGGAGCACAAACCAAGATGTCATCAACAAACCTCCGAACCAAAACCCCTTCAACACCCAAAGAGCCAACAAAATCTGTTATTTTCTTGTCAAGAGTGTTAAGATAAAACTCAGTCTAAAAACTAAAACCAAACAAACTTAAAAAGTATATCTTTTTTTTTCTTTTCTTTTTTTTTTACTTTTACGTTGCTTTACACCCGCTCAAACGAAGAAAACTACGGGTGTTGTGAACTTTTTCTGAACCGGATTTTCAGGTCGAACTTTCAGTGTTCGACTGGTTCAAACCAGATCGATAAACCTTCGAACTTTTAACCAGATCGACCAGTTCGACTTTGTGGACAGCGTGGTCAGATCTTGATACAAACATGTCTAGGTCCGATTCGAAGCCAACTGGCCAGCCTGTCGCGCATGCACATAGCAGTCGAACCTGAGTCGAACCTTTGTCGAACTTTTCACAAGTAGTTCGAAAAAGTCGAACTTGAACCTCGACCGGTTCGCGACATCCCTAAGGAAAACAGACTTATGAGCGCATATATGGATGGGATATACGTACGTCTAAAAAAACGTTGCCAGATTTTTTTTTTTTTGTAACTTAGGTTACATTTTAAGGGAAGAAAAAAAAAAGACTTAAAACCTCCCGTCCTTCCCCAGCTACATTACAGCCGGAAAAATCGGCGCCTGCGCGTAGAGGACTCGGCTTTTCACATAAGGAAAGCTCCAAGGCTTTCTGACCGTGAAGGGCGGGGAAGAAGGATAGGAGGATAGGAGTAAGCAGAGAAGACCATCCTTCTAATCATCTCCGTCACGGGGACACGTTACTCGAATTCGATGCTCGAAATAACCGGGTCGCTTTGGTACGTTTCGGTTATTCACCCCCACAGCTTTTGCTGCCTGATGATTCGTTGACTTCTGGTGTGTCCAAACGGCGACTCCCGTACGCGCCGTACGCGGATCACTCACTAATTAGTTAATAATGCAAGCTGATTTTTTTTTTTTTTGGTACAAACCAAATGAAAATGTATCTTAATCCTACGCATTAAGTCGGGAGAGACATAATATGCAGCGCGTGTTTTAAGTTACCTTGGGTGTTTATTTCTGAGCTCTGCTGACACACCCTGCACATAAGTTGTCTCCCAAGTTTATCAGTAGGATTAAAGATACATAGGTGCCGCCGTCTTTGGCTTTGTCCGAAGTACCAAGGTAAGTTCACATTTTGGCGACTGACTTACGAGGAGCCGCCGCAGCAGCTCGTGATCCCCTACGTCAAGTGGTGTCATCTCTTTTTTTTTTCTTATTTAATAGTACTGTCAGCCCGTGACGGCAATTACAGGGGTTGAAATCGCAGCGTAAAAAAAACATCACAAATTTTAACAAATATACAAACAACCAGTCGCCCAATAATAATAATAATTATTCAACTCGGAAAGAGTTGCGACACCACACAAGGCGATGAGCCCATACCAGGAGGTCTCTGGTGCCGCAGTTACATGAGCCGACACCGAGCGACAAGGGAGAATACTTAAAAAAAATAACAACAAACAAAACAACACTCGGACGCGTGCCGCTTAGGACTGCAAGTGCGGTATTGCTTCCCTGCAGATGGGTTTTGTATCTTCTGTCTCCTTCAGGCCTGCTGTCATCTCTGATGGCAGGGACCACCACAGATTTACTGCCCTGATGACATCATGCCAAATAACAAATGTTGTATATGTATGTTTATACAGTCAGAAGTTAGTCAAGCTTAATGAGCGTCCGGTGTCTCACTTGTAGATGAGAAATTTAGCCAGTGCGGTACAGCCGCTAGCCTGGGGTCTTTAAGGTGCACCGCGCAGTAGTGATACACGACCCGGGCAGGGGGGGGGGGGGGGGGGGGGGGAAGGGGGGGGATTGAATCCTTGATCCCTGGGTTTTCCAGCGCGAGCTTTCGCTCCATGTATGCGGCGCGAGCGGCTAGCCTTGACTGCCTTGACTATAGGAGGTATTCATTGGCCGCCATATTTGAGGTCACTGTTTAGAGCGCATGCTCAGAACGAGCTCGCATTAATAGGCTGCCAAGACCGGCGATCTTGGTGGTGCGGAATGCACGTGGCGAAATAACTGTGGAAGCTCGCCGTCAGCACGCGCTCCGCAGCCGAGCACACAGCTATGGCCGCCAGTGAATACTCCCTATACTCCGATTCACCCTATGTAATACCCCAGCGGAGGCTAGAAGCGCGAGCTCATAGCGTTGGCAGAGCTTGTGCCGCCGAGATTTGCCCTAGAGCTAGGAACTCGCGCTTGTAACCTTTTCTGCGGTACATCATAAGGTGAAATAGAGTATAGAGCACTCTCTGCACGAGCGATCGTGCAGCCGCCGAGGCTTCATCCAAAGTAACCAGCTCGCTCTTTTAGCATGCGCGGCTAACAACAGTCCATGCTAAGGTGAGACGAAATATAGCCCACTTGGTCATAAAATCATACCACGATAAATCATGGGTCAAGAGGCAAAAACTTAATTATGTGACTACGTCATATAATCACCTTCCTGGTCTCACTATAAGGGAGTGGTTGTTGCGACAACGGATCACGTGACCACGTACAATGACATAACCTGACCACGTGCAATGATGTCATCTGACGACGTGCAGTGACGTCACCTGACCACGTGCAATGACGTCAACTGATAGGGCTGCGTCACGTAAATGTACATATTGTGACTACGAATGATCATGTAACCTATAGTGATTACATGATTACATAACCCTGCACAGATTGGTTCTGAGATTGCGCGTGCATTGTCGCGCAGTGAGAGGATCTCGCCTCTCCTTGGCGCCTTGTATCGCAAACGTATAGACGCTTTAAACACGTGCCAAACTCAGCCGCCATTGCTGATCTTCTTTTGTCGTACTGAGATACCGAGTTACTGAAGCGGGCGTTGACAAGCCTCCACAAAGGCCTATGCAGGGGAGAAGGACACAGTAGCACCCAAAGAAGAAGCAATAACCTGTCCTGCCTGCGGCAATGATGAAGTGAAGCGAACGCAATAAGAGGAAACAAAAACTGAAGGTCGGTTATGGCGGCACCCATGCACAGCTGCCTGAAAGCGCCTAATCAGTGGTGCTGTGCAGCAAATGCATGATGCATTTTGCTGCACAGCAACAATTTCTAACTTTTGCACTTTCTACCTTTGCTGCAAGGCGCACAAATCTACCCTTTCTCGAGTGAACGATAGATCCCTTCTGTGAAAAAAAAAAAAAAAGAATAACATTTTTTTTTTGATGGCTAATGCAGATGCGTTAGTAGTTGCATGACGTAGAATATTCAAGCACCTCCAAAGGGAACAGCGTCTAATGATGATGCAATGACGTTGTACAGATGGCAGAGAAGTGATCACTATAATTAAAGGGCCCATGAAACGAATTTTGGGCTGCAATAAATCAATTTATATTGGTATTTTACTAATAGCACATCGTTCAGTGGGCCAAAAGAAAAAAGGTAGAAAGTCACAAGCCTCACTTTCGGTACGAAAATTTGAAAACACAGCGGACTATTTCGTACCTCCTTCCCTTCGTAAGCTCGCTGCCTTTTCTCTGTGATACATCCGCGGACCCCGCAGCGCGTCATCGGGCCCCCGCAGCGGGTCACCGGGCCCAAACGAACGTCACAGACACCGGAGCTCACTTAATCCCTTCACCCCTAAGCTGACATTGTGGTGGAAGCTACACGCTTGCCCGACCAATCAGCCGCTCCCATTTCATTACCTCACCTCATTCTCTGCGCGTGGGTATGCGCGAGAGAGCGTGATAACGTGGCAAAAGTGTGGCTTGCCCAAGGAGCACGTAGCTTCCACAGCACTGTCAGCTTCGGGGTGAACGGGGTGGGGAAAGCAACTTTTTCTGAATTTTGAGCGACGGCTAATCTTCTAGGGGGAGATGGATGTGTCCGGATTAGTCAAACGAGAGTCCGAGCAAGAGGGGACTCCCCCTTTCCTCTTCTTGGACTGTTTGGTAGAATGCGCGATTTATGAGTTGAGGAGGAAAGCTAAACAGGAAAAAGTTGGAAAAGCGTTTCATGACTCCTTTAAAATGGGGCCCGTGAGCTAATACCCGTGTCAGACAGCGTTCTACAGATCCCTTTCACTAAGCTCCTTTATAAAATCGGCGAACCAGCGCACGCCGTAGGGCACGTGCGCACTCAACATCGCGAGCAGATTGGCCGATTTTATTAAGGAGCTTAGTGAAAAGGATCTTTAGAACGCTGTCTGACACAGGTATAAAGTTCCTAGATAAGAGCTTCCTACAAGTAGCGACATTCTTTGAAGCGCCGACTGCGTGACGGTGCAGGTTTTAGGAAGCGAATGGCGGCGCACAGCAGAGGTTTGAACTGAATGCTGCCATTTTAGTTCGAGCGGAATGTGCTTTGTCATTTGAATCGGTTGTCGTTACTTGTGAGTCTCGTTCCAACTTCCGAAGGGAGCAGTCGACTCTCCGCGCTGAGCGGACGTGCTCCGGGCCCCGCAAACCCCGGAGAACGGAACGTGATCCTGCATAAACACCGCACCGCCCCGCTCCGTCGGCCCGCCGCTGCACGTCCGCCGAGAAGTGCCTTTTCAAGCTTTAGTGCGAAAAAAAAATACCTGTACCGTGTGTAAAAACTTCCTCCAACAGCCTCTGATTTTACAAGCGATTTAATCTGAGCAGCTCGTCATAGCGGTTGCACGATCAGTCCAGAGAAGAAAAAAAAGTGTGCGTGCCCGGGCCTTGGATGGCACGAGATCCTCCTTTTCCTCGTTTTTCCAGTCGCGAGATGCTGTTATGTTTAACACCGTGAATAGTGGTTTATCGGACGTTTTAAACAAGAAGGAATCGCTGGATGCAATTTTCATCCCGATGAGTGCGAGACTTTTTGTGCTGCGGGACTACCCGCCACAAATCTTCGGATCGACATGGAAGGGATGGAACCTTCTAGAATGGCTTCAACAAGGGGATACGACCCGGCGTCGATGGAATACGGCTACGTGGACCTCACGCAGCAGCGCCCACCGACAGAAAGCGGGCCCGGGCCTTGGATGGCACGAGATCCTCCTTTTCCTCGTAGGTCTTTTCTTCCAGTCGCGAGATGCTGTTATGTTTAACACCGTGAATAGTGGTTTATTGGACGTTTTAAACAAGAAGGAATCGCTGGATGCAATTTTCATCCCGATGAGTGCGAGACTTTTTGTGCTGCGGGACCACCCGCCACAAACCTTCGGATCGACATAGAAGGGATGGAACCTTCTAGAATGGCTTCAACAAGGGGATACGACCCGGCGTCGATGGAATACGGCTACGTGGACCTCACGCAGCAGCGCCCACCGACAGAAAGCGGGCCCGGGCCTTGGATGGCACGAGATCCTCCTTTTCCTCGTAGGTCTTTTCTTCCAGTCGCGAGATGCTGTTATGTTTAACACCGTGAATAGTGGTTTATTGGACGTTTTAAACAAGAAGGAATCGCTGGATGCAATTTTCATCCCGATGAGTGCGAGACTTTTTGTGCTGCGGGACTACCCGCCACAAACCTTCGGATCGACATAGAAGGGATGGAACCTTCTAGAATGGCTTCAACAAGGGGATACGACCCGGCGTCGATGGAATACGGCTACGTGGACCTCACGCAGCAGCGCCCACCGACAGAAAGCGGGCCCGGGCCTTGGATGGCACGAGATCCTCCTTTTCCTCGTAGGTCTTTTCTTCCAGTCGCGAGATGCTGTTATGTTTAACACCGTGAATAGTGGTTTATTGGACGTTTTAAACAAGAAGGAATCGCTGGATGCAATTTTCATCCCGATGAGTGCGAGACTTTTTGTGCTGCGGGACCACCCGCCACAAACCTTCGGATCGACATAGAAGGGATGGAACCTTCTAGAATGGCTTCAACAAGGGGATACGACCCGGCGTCGATGGAATACGGCTACGTGGACCTCACGCAGCAGCGCCCACCGACAGAAAGCGGGCCCGGGCCTTGGATGGCACGAGATCCTCCTTTTCCTCGTAGGTCTTTTCTTCCAGTCGCGAGATGCTGTTATGTTTAACACCGTGAATAGTGGTTTATTGGACGTTTTAAACAAGAAGGAATCGCTGGATGCAATTTTCATCCCGATGAGTGCGAGACTTTTTGTGCTGCGGGACTACCCGCCACAAACCTTCGGATCGACATGGAAGGGATGGAACCTTCTAGAATGGCTTCAACAAGGGGATACGACCCGGCGTCGATGGAATACGGCTACGTGGACCTCACGCAGCAGCGCCCACCGACAGAAAGCGGGCCCGGGCCTTGGATGGCACGAGATCCTCCTTTTCCTCGTAGGTCTTTTCTTCCAGTCGCGAGATGCTGTTATGTTTAACACCGTGAATAGTGGTTTATTGGACGTTTTAAACAAGAAGGAATCGCTGGATGCAATTTTCATCCCGATGAGTGCGAGACTTTTTGTGCTGCGGGACCACCCGCCACAAACCTTCGGATCGACATGGAAGGGATGGAACCTTCTAGAATGGCTTCAACAAGGGGATACGACCCGGCGTCGATGGAATACGGCTACGTGGACCTCACGCAGCAGCGCCCACCGACAGAAAGCCATGGCGGCGCCGAGGAAGACTCGGGATGAAGCACGCAGCTCCGTAAAAGACAAGCAGCACTCAAGAATCCCCAACTGGAGAGACAAGCGGAACCCCTGAAACCGCAGGTAGGAGCAAGGCCTAAGCCTCCAAAAATGCCGAGTCTCTGCCACTTTCCGTTCAAGGTCGTCATTAAGCCCAAGACAACGCTCAGTCTAAAGGACGTGGAAAGAGAAATCACAAGAAGCATTAGGGGGGCCCTAAAAGTACCGCTACGTGAGGGGCCCCTGATAAGAGTACATGAACAACAGAATATCATCATCGCATGCATATGCAACGAAGAGGATGCGGCCGCGATCGCGGGGATACGTCTCATTCGCCTGGCTGGAAAGGAGATTGAAGTCGGCGCATACCCCACACTCCCGCCAGACGTATGCAGATGGATCATCCACGGGATTGAACCCGAAATCAACAATGACGAGATCGAGAAGGAAATCCAAGCCCCGGATTCAACATCCTAGGAGCCAGAAGACTCGGCAAAACAAATTATGCAGTGATTGTCTTCGCCGGGAACAGAGTGCCCTACGCAGTGAGGTACGAGTGGCTAGAAAAACGATGCTTTATCCACAGAAAAACTAGAGCGGCATGTCTCAATTGCAGAGATTCAGGGCACAGAGCGGATGTGTGCCCCAAACCAAAAGGTTATGCCTGTGAAATCTGTGGGCTGGCCAATCCCATGGATAAACACGTATGTGTTCCCGTATGCGCGGTGTGCAAAGGACCACGCAAGACCTACGCGAAGGAATGCAAGCAGAAATTCTTTCGCCCTGACCAGACTTTCATGATGACGGGGCGGACACAAGAACGAGCAAAAAGGCGGGGGACGAGGCCGACCGAGGAGGCGGCAACAGGTGGGGTGGAATATTTCAGCATCTACGTCAGTGACACGTGGACGTTCATCATCACGTCACCGCTCCGAGTCACGTGGCCGCTCCACGTCACGCGGCCGCCCATCCTCCCGGCCCGCGAGGAATTTGGGCGTCGGCCGAAAACGTGGCGCCCGAAGTGATATGCCAGGAAGCCAACCTCAAGCCAAGCCAACCGGCGCGGGGAAGCAGACGTCCTCAGGCCGCCTCCCACCAGAAATGGACAAGACATCGAGTAAGGTGAGCTGCGCAGAATGGCCTCTTCTCCCCCCACACACACAACACACACTGCAAAACGACGAACTACAGGCACTCAAAAAAAAATCATAGTCTTAAAGCGCGTTTGGCAGCTATGGAAGCACGCTTAGAGGAACTTGCAAGGAAGAACACCCAGCATCAGGACGCGAGTGAGCTCAACACAAACTCACACGCTCTACAAATACAGATACCAGCAGAGCAACACAGGCAAGTGCAACCACGCTCGCAACCCACTCTGGGGGACACATACCAGCAAATCATCCAGGATTTTAGGGCCCTTAGAGACGAAACACAAGCCCAGTTCCAGCGATCCAACAACCACAAACCCAGTTCCAACAAACCCTCACATGAATGAGAGAGCAAATTGTAGAAAACAGTATGACAATCGCCACCATAAACGAATAAACGCAGGAAAGGAAAAGACGCAAGGACGCCAGATCCACAGCAGACGACCTGGGCTCTGACACAGACTCAGTATGCCAAACGCCCCTAAACTAAGCGTATGGCAATGGAAGTGCCGGGGCTGCAGGCGCAAACAATCTACTTTAAGTCTCTACATCTCTCAGCAAACCAACCCCCCGGCAGCTATCCTGGTACAAGAACTCAATATGACGCCTATCAAGCTGAGGGACTACCAAACATACCAACAAGATCAATACACGGCCATACTAGTGCACCAACAATACACGGCCATCCTACAAGACCCACTGAACACGGACACTTCTCCCTGCCATGTTACCATCCTTCCCATCAAGAGAGGGGCGGCCGGGATACACATTCTCATTCTCCGCAGGGCAGGGGAAATGGGGCCACACTCAAGAAGCTGGGGGGAACAACTGAGCAAGTGCTCCAGATGATCAGAAGAATTATTTATTTATTTATACAGTACCTACATCGCCCAGGGGGCATTACAGTGGGGGGGGGGGGGGGGGGTTTAAATACATAAAAGATGGTTGCATCACACTTGTTAAACGCAAGTGAAACATAGTGCTTGAGAGCACCAATACACAAAAAATGCAAACAAAGAAAAAAAAAGTCAAATATCTGTTGCAAGAAAAAAGGAATACAATCAGCAAGCACATTATAAAGTAATAATCTAAAAGAAAACACAATACAAGTATAACTAATAAAACACAATACAGGATGTTGCACACTGAGGGAGTCTTATAGGTCCAATAGGAGAGAAGAAAAGCTGGCATCTAATGTTTCTGTCACCACAAGTTCAGGCAGGGCATTCCACTCATGAATGCTCTTTGGAAAAAAGGAATGTTGAAACAGTTCTGTTCTACATCTAATTTCTTTTATGTTAAGCGAATGATCTACCCTTGAGGAAATGTAATCAAGACTATGAAGATACTTATCCTTGTTAATGCGTGTGTTTTGTAGGAAAATACTTCTAAAAAGTTTTAATCGCAAACATTTTCGTCGTAAAGCCAGCAAGTGCCAGCCAAGTTGCTCTTTAAGTTTGGTGACGCTTGACCGAAAGGTGTAGGTATTTGTAACAAAGCGCGAAGCTCTATTTTGTACGCGTTCAATTTTTGAGGACAAGTTGAGGAAATGAGGGTCCCACACTGAACACGCGTACTCTAAGATATGCCTGACGTTAGTAGTGTATAGCAAAGCTTTGATATCCTCAGGAGCCATTTTAAAATTCCTTTTTATAAAGTTTAGGACACGGTTCGCCTTAAGTGTTATTGTGTCCACGTGCTTGGCCCAGAAAAGAGTGCTGCTAAAATAGACCCCTAAATACTTTACCTCAGTAACCTCTTTAAGATCAATGCCGTTTAGATTATACCTTGATAGGAAAGGGTTGCGTTTTTTGGTAAACCGGATATAATTGCATTTATTAATGTTTAGGCACATTCCCCACCTGTTACACCACGCCGTAACTGTTTCAAGGTCAGTCTGGAGTAGGTAGGAATGACCATCGTTGCAAACTTGCCGGTAAATAACGCAATCATCCGCATATAAACGAATACTGGATGTTAAGTTTTGAGGAACGTCACGGACTTGGTGAAAGGGAAGCTTCACGGCTAGTGCGGGCCTTCGTCGTCTCTCGCATCATTTACGGGACGGCGTACCACCGCCTTACAAAGGGCAAGGTGGAGAAACTGAATGTTCTAATTAGAAAGGCATATAAGACGGCCTTGGGTGTCCCAAGCTCTACATCCTCCTGCAGACTTTTGGAGCTCGGGGTCCACAACACGGTAGAAGAGCTTTGGGAAGCTCAGAAGCTCGCCCGAATGAGGCGATTAAACAAAACAGCAAATGCCAAGTGGCTCTTGGCGCAGTTAGGCCTTACCATCCCTGGCGGGAAACCAGAGCCCCTAGAAGATCTCACCCTGGACATGAGGGAGAAAATTAGCGTCAGTCCAATACCTTGACATATGCACCCCCCTAGTGAAAAAAGTAATTTGTATGAGAAATTTCTTGTGTCCAATAAACACATATGAATCATAGAAGATATATAAGAACATATAAGAACCATATGAGAACCATATAAGAACTTTATAAGAATTATATAAGATATATAAGAACCATATAAGAAACTTATAAGAAACTTCTCTCGAGTTTCTTATATGGTGCTTGTATGTTCTTATATACCTTATATCGTTCTTATATGGTTCTCATATGGTTCCAATATGTTCTTATATATCTTGTATGATTCATATGTGTTTATTGGACACAGAAATTTCTGATACAAATGAGAATTTTCAATAGGGCCGTACATAAGGCCGAGAGGAGGAGAGCTAGGGCTGAATCCCTCGGTAGATTGTGGAACAACGACCAGAACACGCTATACGTAGACGCTGCCGGACCTCAAGAAGGACATATGGTAGCTGTCGTCACGACACCGGACGGAAGAGTAGTAAACTCAGCCTCAATGAGGACCAAAGTCGTCACACACGGGGAAGAGGCAGCCATCGCCTTAGCCATCGCCTACAACCCCCGCGCAATAATTCTCACAGACTCGCAAGAGGCCTATATACACTTCGTTCAGGGCTCAGTCAGCACACTCGCCCATCAAATACTTCGTAAACACCCACCGGAGAAGGTGTTTCTCATCTGGACGCCAAGACACACGGGGCAAAAGGGGAACGAGGCCGCCAACGCCACAGCCCGAGGTCTTCTCATCCGGACCCCCTCACGCCAACCCCCGTTTTCGGACATGGCGACCGTAGCGTTCGCCGAATATTTAACTATGTTGAGACTAAACAGAAGAACATTCCCTCCTCCGGACAAGAGCCTAACTAAAGAAGATGAATGCATTCTTAGGAGACTATAGGGACAGACACACTGCCCACGTTGGCTAAACTACACTCCGGTACCCCTCACTATACTCCCCCTTCTGCCCGCATTGCCGGAAGAAGGCAGACGCACACCATACAGTATGGGCATGCCAACACACACCAACTATAGACCCGATCTCACACACCTCAAGGGAGCAGTGTGAGGCCATTTTGCGCAGCGATAACCCTGCCTGCCAGCATTGGCTGGTAGGGAGGGCCACTGCGGCGTTGGAGGCCAGTGGAATCCTGGAATTGGGATAAACCCCTTCTTTCCTCCCCAATTTCTTTTTTTTTTCTGAAATAAAGATGTTTTCAATCAATCAATCGTTACTTGTAAAGGAGTATCAAGGGACTTTACCGCGAGCGAGGTGATGACGTTGCGGATGATGACAGGGTTCCCGATTGAGCAGCTTGGCCGGTCACTTTGCCCGGCGAAAGGGGAAAGGGCTACCGGCGCTTTCCCCCTGCAGTGACGGGGGGGGGGGGGGGGAGTAAACGCTGCTAGTTTTTTTTTTTTTTTTGTGACTTCGATTGCATATGGTGAAAAACGAACGGGTGTTTCACAGGTAATTAACGCCAGGAATCCGTCATAAGCGGTATTTCCGCAAAGTACAAAAATCGTTGCATCGCCCCTTTAAGAAAATTGTGATGGGAGCTATTGAGGTGGTCTTGTTTTATCGAACCCTAAAGTGACGAAAACACAATCAGCCCTGCTGAAAGTAAATGTCTCACTAGTCATCGGCGCTATTTTGTTTTGGTTTTCATATAAGAGACATTGAATTGCTTCCATTTGGACATATGGTAATTGCAACGCTCACGCAGAGCGCGGCTGTAAAATTTTGGCATGTTAAACATGTGGGAACAGCGTTAATTCAGTTTGCTTTCGCTATCATTGCCTTGAAAACTATACACGAGCTGGTTTATGTTGAAAACTTTTAGCTCCAGATATTCTGTATCAGCTCTCCTTTATTTCTTTATTATTATTTTTTCTTCAATTTGACCCTGTGTTCAAGTTATTGATTTTTCCTCCAAACTAAAATGCCGACACGAAGCAAAAATGAAACCACTTGCGTCGTAAACATGTTCGGAACCTTGTCCATGTCCCATACAAACTAATAACAAAAAAAAAAAAATGGCACGGCTCATAACGTCTCCCAAACGAAAGAGGAATCATAAATGACCTTGTGGATGAGCACGCATGAACATCGATCAACCCAAAATATGTCAATCTCTGTCGTTGACAAGATAAACGGAGCGAGTACATGGATGTTCCCTTGTGGTCGGAGATCATGACATCGTGGCTTCAGAAGGACGCATTATGTAGATACTCAGTTTTAGTCTTTCAGCATAACTTGGCAAAAAAGCGAAAGCAACGGTTCCCGCGAGTCCATTAGAGTGACTCAATGAATCTCGCGACAGCTTTCCACGGGAGCGCACTCTAGAGGAACGCTGTCACGTGCCTTCCTCTGCCGAGGGCTTGGGGCAGGAGCAGGCAGTTGCGGAGGGTCAGTCGAGCTTCACAGGGACATGGAGAAACGATCGGCTTGGTCACTGGCGTGTAGCGTCCTGCTGGGCGTACTTTGCACCGTTGGTTTTTTCTACCAGGCCAACTCTGTGATGCAGACGTACCTGCACCACCCGTACCAATCGGTGATGACTGCAGAGAAGCGCCGGGGTCTCGTCTTTCCCTCAGTCACCATCTGTACGGGCAGCTGGTGAGTCTTTTCTCAAGTCGATGTTCGTCCCCGATTGGTTCATGTGGTTATAGTTGAGCTCTGAGCGTATCCAGAACCTCCACCTGAGACGTATCGCAGAGAAAGACGGACATAGACTATGCACCAGCGTGACTTTGTCGTCCAATCGTTTGGCTGTATTTTTTTTTAGTTAATTTGCATTGCAGATTATATGATTCAGTCAGGAGGGGGAAAAGCATCTTTGAATACACCCAGTAAAATATAAACATAAAAAAACATATAATATTAAAAAGAATCGAAACAATACAATTGAGTGGTTGATCAACTTTATAATACTAGCAATATATGTAGAACAGCAGCAATGCATGTAGCTGGGCTAGTTGGTGGTACATACTGTTTGGTGGGAACAGCGCAAAAAAAGACGTAGGACGAGGTCGAAGAAACACACAGACAAGGCGCTGAACACTTTGCAAAATAAGCTCGCAAAGTTCTCAAGTAACCAAGTAACCACAGAAAAACGAGTCAACCATAAGCACCAAAGCGTATGGTACTGCATATGTACAATTATATGCCATTCATATTTTTGCATACATAATCCTTTCTATAATCTGAAGAGAAGTGATAGAAAAAAAATACAGTGATCTATTCTAGGATATTGCTCAAACAATTCCTGCGTTGGAATTTTATGATGGTCACAGGGGGCTGGGGCAGGCTCAGGGCTGGACCTTTGCGGTGGAGGAAACACATCACACAAAGCACTATTGTCAGCATTAATTTGTAATCGAATGCGACCAGATATTTCTTCCGACAAAATGTTGGGTTTCCTACTATTCGCTCAATACCCTGATTTTCATTTCCAGCAGTGTCAAAGGTTTGAATTCAGATTTTCTTGAGACGTATTTTTGTTCGTATAAGTTCCAGAGCAGTGATTTATTTCTTCTAATTCGAACTTTTTTTAGGATAAACAAGAATTCGAGCGGCTGTAGAGAAAACCCACGACTGTGTTCAAAATATCAACAGGTAAGCAATATGTCGGTATAACTAGAAATCATTTTGCTTTCTTAAACTATATTAATTGTTTCTATGTTGCAGTGCGCTGAGTACGCTTTTGTTATATGTATCTGGTTTAGAATGATCAACATATATTTCAATTACGCTGCAAAAATAATTTAATTATTCGGAATACTGAGTAATCAATTTCTGAGAATTGATATTACTCTAGTAGAGGTTATTTCATTTATCTCGATGGGTTGGTTGGTTGGTTGGTTGGTTGGTTGGTTGTGTTGTTTGCCAGACGTGACATTTGCCTCACTCACGGTGGGCACGTTTCACGGGCCTGGGTTATTGTAGGTTGATGAGGGTGAATGCGGGGAAAGGGAAGGGAAAATATGGTGATGAAGGGGTCCGGGGATGACGAGGGCAGCGTTAGCAAAATAATAACTAAACACGTTTCGCGGGCGAAAATAAAAAGATAATATAGAATGATTAGGGCCGTTAAGACGAACTGTGACATATGTCCAAACAGTGCTATACACGACAGGACCCCATAGCGCGCACCAGCAAGCACAAAATAAATAATGAGAGTACTTATATCGACCTAACTATACTTCGTTTCACCCCACGTGCAAGCGAAGGCAAAGCTGGAAGCGCGAGCACGAAAGCTCCGCGCGTTAAGGCTTTGCTCGAGCGCGCGAGCTGGGGAGAAGCGCTAAAAGCGCTGGTCTCGCGCTCTCAGCCCCGGCCCCGCCCGCAGATAAGGCGAAACGAAGTATAGGCTACCGTTCTAAAGTTTCTTACACGTCACAGTCACAGTCTTGAGAGTAGTTCGCACGCGCCCAAAAAACAAAACACAGATTTTCTCAGCCGTATGCACGTGGAAGTTGGTCCCTTCGGAAATAATGTAGCTTCGAGCGTGAAAGGAATGTCCAGCCCTCTCAGGCAGTTCAAGAATTCAATTCGTTCGGATGCGTAGTGTTCGCACTTAAAAAAGATGTGTTCAATCGTCTCTTGTTGGTCACAGTGTTGGCAATTAGGGCTGGCCGCTTTTCCAATCCGGTACAAGTTAACGTTTGTATAAGCGGAATCTGATCTAAGACGGTGAAGAAGGGAAGCAAACTTGCGTGTTAAGCCCCGCGTACATGCCAGGGGAGGCGGGTCATGCGCTGCAATTCTTGAAACCGGATGTCTATGCTGTATCCAGGTTTGGATTGCTATTTTTGAGTCAGTCTGGGTCGGAAGCTGTAAGGTAGCAGTAGGTAGGAGCAGAGCGTTGGAAGCCAGTTGGTCCGCCTTTTCATTGCCAAGAATGCCGACATGTGAAGGTATCCATTGCACTCGAATGTTACAGCCTCGAAAAACAAGTATACGTCCCAAGTTAAATATCTCACGAGTCATGTTGGCATTAACGCCTCTGCCACTTCGAATGCTTTGCACTGCACACTGGGAGTCCGTTGCGAGCAGCCAGTTTTCTGGTGGCCTTTTCAAGATATAAAGAAGAGCTGCGTGAATTCCACAAAGCTCGGCCGTAGTCGATGAAACAGCGTGATCAAGCCGTCCTGACCAAGAATGGTGTTCTGATGGGATATGGTATGCCGCAGACGCGGAATCGTTAATGAGATTAACAGAGCCATCAGTGAATATGATCTTAAATGAAGCGTGGCGGGACGCCAGGACGTCTTCCGTCAAGGCGCGGCTGACCAGCGAGGAATGCCGTGATTTTCCATGAAAGCCAGGGATGTCATCATACACGGTGAATGGATGCTCACTCCACGGTGAATCGGCTGGAGAACACTGAACAGCTGGTGTAGATCCGAGCGCTTCTATCAAAGTGTTGCAGTGTCTGCCATAATGAGAACAGTGCCGCCGTTGGATATCCTCGTAAAGAGAACCACCGCTGCTCGACTGGGCGAGTCGAACCAGATGGCGAAGAGCCCGTTCCTTAGCGTGCAAAGATACTGGCATTTCCTGGGCCTCAATCCACGTTGCCTCTATTCGAGAGTAAGAGGGGAGCCCTAGGGCCATCCTTAGTCCAGCGCGATGGCGTCGTTCCAGCTGATCCCACAGAGAGCGAGTAGGGGGCAAGTACGGCGCGACATAAAGAATCCGAGACAGGTTCAGCGCTCGATGCACGTTAGTTAGGGCTCGAGGAGTTGGTCCCCAGTCAAGGCCACGAAGCCTACGAATAAGAGAGGTTGTCATCGTGCTCTGCCGTACAAGAGTAGTTACGTGGCGACGCCAGCAGAGCCGCGAGTCGAGATCAACGCCCAGATAACGGTAGTTTCGCACACGTGGCAATCGGATCCCAGATAAAGACAAACGTGGAAACCCGTGGCGAAGAGGACGGCGGGAACATGCGAACACAGCCGTCTTTTGTGCCGAGATGGAGAGGCCGAGGTCTTCCAGCATGTTTGCAACTCGTTTAAGGCAGGTTTGCATAAAAGGGCGAAGTATACGGCGATCGGAATGGGAAGCCCACAAACAAATGTCGTCAGCATAAATTATCATACCACTAGGATGAGGTGATGAGTCCATGCACAGTGGTAGCGTTGCCATTACGACGTTGAAGAGTGTCGGGCTTAGACAGCTACCTTGAGGTAGTCCCCGCAGCAGTGGGCGAACAGCACCTTGAAGCGTTCCCAGGCGGACACTGATAGTCCTGCCGTTCAGGAAGTCTTCAAAATATCTTAACATCCTTCCCGTTACGCCAAGATGTCTCAAGCACGCAAGAACAACATCATGGGGAACAGAGTCAAATGCGCGTTCCACGTCTAAAAATACTGCCAAGCCTGTATGTCCCTGGGAACGGGCGTCTTCCAATGCTGACGTGAGAGTCGCAATGCAGTCAGCGGTGCTACGTTCGCTTCTGAATCCTGCGAGCTCAGGGGGAAGAGCTTCAGTATCGTCGAGGAACCACTGAAGGCGTGTAAGGACCAGGCGCTCTAAAAGCTTGCCAACGCATGATGTCAAAGATATCGGGCGATAGGATGACAACTCCGAGGAGGACTTGCCGCGCTTTAAAAGGGGTGTTATTAATGCGTGTTTCCATTCTTGAGGGATCACACCCGAAGACCAAACTGAATTTAGACGTTCGAGTAAGGAGCTGCGTGACTGATAGCTGAGATTTCGTAATGCTTGATATGTTATGTGATCAGGCCCGGGAGCGCTGTGACGCTTGCATCTTCGAAGAGCAGCTTCCAGTTCTGACATGGTGAGGGGGTGGTCCAGATGCTGCGGACTTCGCGATGGGCCAGTCAGCGATAGGGGCCACGATGACCTTACAGAGCGTGGAGCAACGACAAAGCGTATCGCAAATTCGTCGGCAAGTTGACATAATGCCAAGCCAGTTTTTAAACTAAGAGCAACGAACACGTCTCGAGGTGTCGGAGATCCACTCATACCTCTGAGCACTTTATAGATCTTCGGCTTCGGTGTACATGGTGTCAGCGACGAGCAGAATTGGCGAAATTGTCTGCGACGAAGTACTCGGGTGTGCCGGCGTAAGGCTGACGTTATACGGCGACACTCCACCCAATCGGCGATCTTGCCAGAGCGGAGCGCACGGCGCTGGGCACGACGGCGAGCGGCCCGAAGACGAAGAAATTTCAAGTCCGGGCTAGGTTGCGATACACTGAGTGTGATTCTTGTTGTAGATTGGACGAGGCAGCTTGGAATGGCTTTTAGGATATCCTCTGACGGATCGAGAGACAGAAGACTTTTCCGGAACAGGTCCCAATTGGTTACATGGTACAGACGACGAGGCAGGCGGCCCACCCTGGGTATACTCATCAAAACTGGGAGATGATCGCTTCCGCGCGTGTCCACGTCCAGCGACCAGTATACGTCAAGATCGGGCGAGGCGAAACTAAGGTCGAGGACGCTAGGCTTCCCGCGATGGCCGAAAAATGTTGGAGAGCCATCATTTAAGAGCACCAAGTCTGTAGATTCAATGGCGTCTGCAAGGGATGTGCCCCGTGGCGTCGTGCGTTCACTACCCCACAAAGGGTGATGCGCGTTAAAGTCTCCACATAAAAGAAGAGAACCGGGAAACTGTCGACGTAAAATTTGAATGCTCTTCGCATCGAAGCGACCCGCAGGAGATATATACACGGATACAATAGTCATCCTAAAAGAACCAAATATGACAGTGCAAGCCGCGAACTCTGCTGTTTCGGTACACAGATGTGACACATCTTCTGCAGCTTGTTGAATGGTGGAGTGAACAAAAACCGATGCTCGCGACAGGCTGTTTGGGTCAGATACGGCACTTCCGTAATGAACATATGGCTGAATGCGAGATCCAGGTCGGAGCCGGCCTTCCGAGATTGCAAGTATAGGCACTGGCGTAGAGGCAAGATAATATTGCAACTCAGCTAGTTTAGAGGCGATGCTGCGGGCGTTCCATTGTAAAATAGAGGGACAGACTGCCATAATGATGATGCTAAGCATGATAAGGACCTTCATCGCAGGAAGCTTTCGATTAAAGGTTCTATCAGTCCAATAAAATGTAGTAACTTGCCTGCCCATGAGTACTTTATGAATGGTAAAAATTCTCGTACTGCAATGAATATCTGGCGAACGATGCTAGAGAACGAAGAGGAGCCGGAGAAAATTTGAGGCGGACGTGAATCTGCGTTTTCCGGTGCGGTGTCTGGGAGTTCCTGTGCAGGCTTTGGTGTAGGCCGCATTTGCACTTGAGGAGCCGACGATCTAAGGCTGCTGCACAGTACGTCTTTGAAGCTTCGTTTCTCGTTTTTGTTGACTGAGGACACGGGGACCGACGTGGTACCTGGATCGATGTTGACTGCACTTGATGTCCCGGGGAGAGGTGAAGAGGTCGATTTATCAGCGCAATTTTGTTGCACCTGGCGTCGTCGCGAATGTCTTCGCCTTCGGGGGTGTTCCGGAGAAGAGCCGACGACTTCTGGTGCAGCTTGTGCTTCCGGCACAGCCTGCGCGTCAGTAGGCTTGTCAAATGCTGCTCGTGCTTGCGCAAACGGCACGTTGTTCTCGCAGCGATAGCGGCACACGGTGCGCTCGGCTTGCCAGAACGGGCATATGTGAGACGTTGCTTCATGCGACTTGTTGCAGTTTACGCAGTGGAGGTCAGAGGCGTCACACTGCGCAGTTGCATGGGGCTGCGCACAGCGGAGGCAAGCCAACTTCCTCTTGCAGCTAGCCGCAACGTGACCAAAGAGCCCGCATCGGTGGCATTGCAGAGGGTTGTTAACGTACAGGTCGACTTCATGCCGGACCAAGCCAACGTAGATGTGTTGGGGAAGTGTGGCAGATGCAAACTCAATGCGAACTGTGCTTGATTTTCCAAGCCGACGAACACAACGGATGCTTACACTTGACCGTAGCGCTCCGACGATCTCGGCGTCTGAGAGAGCGATGTCAACGTTGCGCACGATGCCTACACTGGAAACTTTTCCACGGGGCTCAAAGGCTCGAACTTTCATGCCGCAAAGCGTGGTCAAGCCTAGAAGCACCCGCGTTGTCTGGCCATTCCGGGTGTCAACCGCGAGAAGATTTTTTCGCCTGTTGAATCGAGCCTCAATGACGCATGAGGGCACCAGCTTCTCCAGGGTATTAGAGACGCGGACCGAATCAATGGAGTCGATGCTCACGTCTGGATTCAGTGGCGTGAACAGAACCACCAGGCCAACTGTCGGCTCTGTGAGGGTGACGATGGTCGCGTCGCTAGAGCCAGAGTTGCGGCTGCTGCAGCGTCTCTTCTTTCTGTATGTCACTTCCTGGAAGGGACCTTCAGTGTCTTCAATCAGCGAGTCGGACAGGCTTACGGCGTCATCCTGCGCGGTCGGGTCGGGTGTGTCATCCATGGCAGTTGGAGGGGCGGTCGTGGTGTCCATATCTCGCCGGTTTAAAAACCGGATCGAGGGGTCAGAAGGCCCTGGAGGGGACTATAGGGACCTCCCGATGACGTTGTGAAGCTACTTGCTGATATAAAGTCGACGTAAGCAAAATATTCAATGAAAATAGAGGAGACTAGAACACACGTCCGATGCGTAGCTTTGTCTTCGTCTTCCTTCAATCATCTCGATGGGTAAAAATGCAAAAATAGCACATGACCTCGAATCTGGTATAGCGACCAGAAAAGCAGACGAAGAAGCCCAGTGGTCAATAAGCGCGAGCGCGACAGGCGCGAGGAATTGGAGGCAAATCGGGTCGGCGGCAACGGTCAACGGTGGCTGGCTCCTTCTCGTTTTGTGTATATTATATAACTTATAAGTGGTGACCCGGAGCAGAACCGTTTCACCTTCAACCGACCATCATGGCCAACAACAGAGACTCCGCCTCAGCCGATCTCTCATCGGTGCACCTACGTCTCCAAAATATTGGACCGCCGATGCGGAAGTATGGTTCGCTCAAATTGAGAGCCAATTCTGCACATATAGGATTACTTCTGAAATCCGTATGTTCCATCACGTAGTCGCCGCGCTTCCACCAGAAATTGCGACTGAAGTTCGGGATTTGATCCTCACCCCGCCAGCAACGGATCCTTACACCATCTTGAAGAAGGAACTGGTGAAACGCACCTCAGAATCCGAACAGCGCCGGCTACAGCAACTTTTAACTAGCGAAGAGCTCGGCGATCGCAAACCATCACAATTGCTCAGACGCCTGCAACAACTCCTTGGCGAAAGGGCCTCGTCGTTTGACACTTCGTTGTTGAAAGAGCTGTTCCTTCAACGGTTGCCAACTAACGTTCGCATGGTGTTAGCGACGGCGCCGGATCTCCAATTGGCCGCCCTGGCACAACTGGCGGATTCCGTCATGGATGTGGCTACACCAACGGTAGCGCAGCTCCAACAGACGCAAGAGCCCTCAAGACCGGTTATGACGTCAGCAGTTTCCAGCCACCCCTCGGAGTATAACGAACTTCAAAACATGTTCTGTCGACAGCTGGCGGACCTGAGAAACGACATATCAGCAATCTCGCTGCGCTCTCGCTCGTCGTCGCGAAGACGCAGTGACAGCACCAATCTTCGTCGACGATCCAACTCACCGCATCCAAGAGTGTGCTGGAACCACCGAACATTCGGGAATCAAGCCAGAAACTGCACTCTACCCTGCGGCGGAAAATTTCCACCCCCACCACTAGAAGCGGCAAGTGGTGTTGGGACCAATGCGGGCCGCTTATTTTTTGTCACAGATCGGGATACCGGACAACGTTTTCTAGTAGACGCCGCTGCTGAAATTAGTGTTTTGCCCGCATCTGCATTTCCACGTCGGCCCAAGCAACCGCATTCGTCGCTACAAGCCGCAAATAAAACACCCATTGCAACTTACGGTGAGCGAGTGTTGACCATCAACATCGGACTACGAAGAGTGTTCACTTGGGTGTTCCTAGTTGCTGACGTTACATATCCAATATTGGGCGCTGACTTTCTTCGGCATTTTAACCTGCTCGTTGACATGCTAAACAAACGCCTAGTAGACTCTACGACGGACCTCGTGGTCCAAGGCATCGCTCTCACAGCATTCAATGCACGCCCTAGAGAGTGCCTACGCGCAGAGTCTGCATACGAAACCTTACTTCAAGATTTCCCAGCATTGACACGCCCTCACAATTTTCTACATCCAATCAAACATGATGTAAGCCATCACATCATAACAACCGGACCACCTGTTTATGCCCGCCCACGTCGCATGCACCCCGACCGCATGAAGGTTGCACAACAAGAATTTGCACATATGCTTGAAATGGGAATCGTACGTCCATCGTCGAGTCCTTGGGCATCGCCCCTACATATGGTCCCAAAGAAGAAAACCGGAGACTGGCGACCTTGTGGTGATTATCGTGCCCTTAATAACTCGACAGTACCAGATCGTTACCCGCTCCCTCACATTGAAGATTTCACCTCGTCTCTTCACGGCTCCAAAATCTTCTCCAAAATTGATCTAGTTAAAGCATATCACCAGATACCGGTACACCATCCTGACATCCCCAAGACAGCTATTGCTACTCCGTTCGGTCTTTTCGAATATGTGAGAATGCCATTCGGTTTGCGCAACGCAGCCCAGACTTTTCAACGCTTTGTAGATCAAGTGACTCGAGATCTGCATTTTTGTTATTCGTATCTCGATGACCTTCTCATCTTCAGCATAGGCCAACAAGAACACCTAAAACATCTCAAACTTCTGTTCCAGCGCCTCGATGAATATGGACTCATAATCAATAAGAACAAGTGCGAGTTCGGTGTGACCGAAATCAATTTTCTCGGTCACCGCCTAGACCAGCACGGACTTCGACCCCTCGAAGAGAAAGTCAACGCCATTCAAAATTTTCCCCAGCCAAGCTCCATTCGGAAACTTCGAGAATTTCTTGGTTTAATTAATTTCTACAGGCGTTTCATTCCT
Organism: Ixodes persulcatus; assembly: GCA_013358835.2. Taxonomy (NCBI): domain Eukaryota; kingdom Metazoa; phylum Arthropoda; class Arachnida; order Ixodida; family Ixodidae; genus Ixodes; species Ixodes persulcatus. The sequence continues at coordinate 1,383,036 of JABSTQ010011543.1, forward strand.
AACTGCGCTGATATACTGAAACCTCTAACTGACCTCCTCAGAGGTGCGCGAGCACCTTCCACGGCACTGGACTGGTCTTCCCAAACCACAGCGGCATTTCAACATGCCAAACAAGCACTAGCTGACGCCACACTTCTATTCCATCCCAGACCAAATCTTCCCTTGAACGTCATGGTCGACGCTTCCAACACTGCTGTTGGCGCAATTCTGCAACAATACATCGGAGCAGTCTGGCACCCGATTGCATTCTTCTAAAAAAAATTGGAACCTGCAGGATGCCGCTACAGCACCTTCGGCCGTGAACTTCTGGCAATATATCTCACCATCAAGCACTTCAAACATTTTTTAGAAGGTCGACAGTTCTTTATCCTCACGGATCACAAACCTCTCACGGGTCGGCGGCAACGGTCAACGGTGGCTGGCTCCTTCTCGTTTTGTGTATATTAAATAACTTATACTGGCAATTCATACACGTTTTGGATACAGAACACAATCGTAGGCAAACGCACCTCCTCAATAATTCTGAAGAGTGCTGCTTTAGAATAATTTAATAGCTTTGTGTTATGTGTTAGGTGAGTTTTCTATATTCGTTTCTGCAGAAGCAAGCTCAGTTTCACGAAATCAGTATTTTTCAAACACCATTTATTCTTTATAACCTTTAAGTAGAAGAGCCGTTCTAATCGATGTAAAATTAGGTTCTATATATTAGGCTAAATTAGGTTTTATATAAGGGGTAATTTTAAAACGGTCTGTTTCTACAAAATGGGGACACCAAATCTCTGAAGTTCTAACTGTCGGGCTGAGGAAAAAAAACAACAACAACAACAACGAAAAAGCAGCTGATAGTTCAGAGGTATATTCCTATACCTTCGCCCCAACCTCGCTTATGTTGTGTAAAAAAAAAAAAGGAAGAAAGAAACGCAGGAACAGCAGAATTGTACACGCGACATCACAGAGGGATATGAGCACATGTCAGCCCACTCTGAACTACATAGGTGTTTCTTAGCAAACAAACATGTTCATAGACAGGCACGTAGCCAGGATTTTGTTTGGGGGGGGGGGGGGGGGGGGGGGCTGGCTACGTGCTTGTTTATAGGATACCACTGTTTCCTAAAAATGCGCAGGACATATGTTTTCTCGCTTCATTGGCACCACGACGGCGAGATGCAAACGACTATAATGCGCAGAAATCGGCTTCAATCGAACCCCGTGTTCGAACAAACGCATGCAGCTGACGACACGTCACTGCGGTGGCATTGCTGACTGCACAGCGCATGCGCAGAAGCGTCGCCTCACGCGAATGTGGTTTCTGCGCACGCGCAATGCCCCCACCCGGTGTGGCCAGACGCAGGCTTGTTTGTTAAACGATATGTTGGTGTATATAGACGTTTGCAATTATGGCCTATGGGCGCCGCCATCTTGCTGCTGGTGCGAGTAGATCGTCTGATAGCCAAGCATAGCTGAGGCGTACCACGGCCTCAGCGATGCTTGGCTACCAGCAACAAGACGGCGGTGCCCAGCCATACTGGCAAACGTCTATAGACCAACTCATGTTTACAAACAAACCGGAGCAGACGTAGCGGACGCCACCTGCGCCGCGCATGCGCTATGGAGTGTGGGCAAGAAGCTCGCCGTCGCCCATAAACAAACCAATAGAATGCGACGTTGTCGGCGTCGGTGTGAGTCCCCGTGCTCTTTTTCGCGTTGGAATTGTTGATTCTGCGTCTTTCAAACAAGGTACGGCTACTTTAGTGGCCTCAGCTAAATTAACGAGGCTCGTTACACCGCAAAACTTCGCTAAACAATATGTCATGCGGCGATTCATTCCGCGTGGACACCGCAGAATGAACCGTAGCATGAGATGTCGATGTCGACAGTGAGAATCGCAAGCAGAATCGGACCAAGTGAATCAGGCATAACAAGTCGGTGATGGCCACTGGTAACACTTATAAAGATATCCTTGTATCTACTGTTTACATCGAGCCTACTTACCCCAACCAACCTTCAAACTTAGAAGTCTTTTGAGGCCTGCACTTACTTCTTACCGCAATTACAGGTTCAACGTTTGGTCTACGGGCCGCTGTCGTTTGAACGAGCAGACGACAACAAGCAGAAACTTTTGAGAGAGCAGACGACAGCTCGAACAATCAGGCGGCCGTTTGAACTTGATGACGCACTCAACGTAGTCCGCAGGTGGTCTGTAAAACTTGGCAGTTTTCCCGCGTTCATGTTGGAACAAAACAGATAATTCTGACGACCACAAGTATCCGTGAATTCAATCCATTTTGCTTCCCGCACGAGCAATCGTAGTCGGACGGCGTCTGATTTTTCTTTTTCACGGCCTGCTCGGTTCTTGGGTGAACCGAGCAGGCAGAAAACACATGAAAACTGACCTTGAAACCTTTCCCGACTCTCTTGGTACAGCCCCAGTCACGGCGTTTTGACAAGAAGGCAGGTTTTTGTCCGGTTTCTTTCAAAGCAACACAGGAGTGCATGTCACGCATAGTGCCTTCCGACGCGCCACCACGGCGCCGTGACATAAACATGGACATAACAGAGCCGAGAGTGCATTCGTGTTTTTTTCAAGGAAATAGTCATCGGCGTGTACCGCGCCCAGTACGAGCCAGCTTTGCGGTGGAAGATATCCCACGCACCGCACGAGCTGTTCGAGTGCCGCATGCGATCTACCACTCCCACGTGTGGGTCCTTCGACTGCAGAAAACAGTGAGTGGCATGCGCTAATCCGCGGTCCTTTGCTCGAACAGAAAGAATCGGCCTTGCACTGTGTGACCCTGGGATTTTGCGTTGCAAGTGTTGATCGTGACTGTTTTAAGCGTGCGTTCGTACGCTCGTGTTCGAAAATAAATTCAAAATACTAATGAATGGCGTTCGTAATCGAGTATTTTCTTTTTCGTCGGAAAGTGAGTTTCGAATTCCGCTAAAAACATAGTACGTGAAAAAAAAAAAATCGCTTTCAGGTGTGTTAGGGGCATATAATTTAAAAGCATAAGTGCAAGGTAAGATGTCGATTTAAACAATTTTTGTTTTCGTTTTTCCAGCGCTACGTGGGGTTTAAATATCCAAAGCGAAATATAAATATCACACGAGTATCATATTCTCGTCCTATGTCTTTTCTTCAATAAATCTGTTTGCTCCAGCACAAAACGGTTTCATCGATATCAATCAATTTAAGTAATCAAACCAGAATAGAAAGTAGACGAAGAGATAAACAGCTCATATGTGGTTTGTTTTTCATAGCTTGAACACGTTTTTTTTTTTTTTAATGTCCAAATTTTGTCTGTTGAATGTTAGGCCTTCAACAGCGCGATTGTGCGTTGCAATATCTACTGTTTTTTTTTTTAAATTAAAAGTTACATATTAGATTTAATCATGACACGGCGAAAACTCAAACCAAACATACGGTGTTACCAGTTTATTACTGCCTTTCGCATGTGTGTCTTTTTGCGGGTCTATGCCACGGGATGCAGTGTTATGCCGTCACAGTCGCAGCAAAAATGGTTACAATTCTCAACTCGATCGTCATTACATCTAAGTCTCAAAGGACTGCAGGAGAAGAGGCTTCACCCCTCAATTCCCAGAAAGAAATGGCGTCAACGCATCACCCAGCACCAACAAGTAGCTCAGTTACGGAACTGCCCATAAACGCTGCCTGCCCTCCCGTCGTTCCACACGCCAACGCTTTTTTTTTTCTTCTTTTTTGGCGGGGGGGGGGGGGGGGGGGGGGTAGGATGCTATGGTAACTGCATTGTATTCTATGAACTCCGTATGTTTTAAACGAGGTTTCGAAGTACAGCGTCTAGATGGCGTTTCACCGTACTTTACGGAACACAGTTTTGAAACGAAAATTTGCATGACGCTTCAAACCACGGGAGGCGGACTGAAGGGAGTGAGGAGGGGGGGGGGGGGGGGCGGGGGAGTTCCTTAACTGAGAAAGTCTATACTTCGTTTCAGCTTCGGTCCGAGCGCGGCCGATGTTATGAGCCGAAGGGCCAATCAAACAGCGAAAGAGGCACAACGTCATAGCGTGCTCTCTGCAGTTGATAGGACCAGCCGGTATTCGCCGTCTCTCTATGCGTGCTTCTCCGCCGGCTAGTCCTATTAAGCGCAGAGACCACGCCATGACGCTGCGTTTTTTGTGCTGTTTGATTGGCCCGTCGGCTCATAACATCGGCCGCGCTCGAACCGAAGCTGAAATGAAGTATAATAATGCTTACAAACCCATAAATTTGCTAAAGTAAAAATAATAATAATAATTTGTCAGCGCGTGTTTTTTTTTTCTTTCTTTTAAGATGGGCGCCTACAAGAACACAGCTTCAGCTAATGCCTAATGTTCAACATTCCAATACCGAAAGACTGCTCTCTGTTGGCAGCTGTAGATTCCCTGCACAATGGCGGACTAAAACTGCGACGTCACGGTAATCTTGATGCGTTTGGTTGGATTAAAAGGCAAAAGCAGCCACAGAAAAATAGGATGAGTGCAGTGACGTTGCACTTTCGACGCTATTTGATTGGCAATTGTCGGCTTCTACGTTCGTTATCTTATGGAATGACTTGCACGTTCTGTTGTTCCGCCATTGTACAGTGGTTCCGACCCTCTAATAAGCGGCACGTGACTTTCGAAAGTGGTCTGTGAACCATTCCAAGAATCGCCCTTTGAGCGCTATCTACTGGGCTGTCGAACGTGTTGTGCGCATGTGCACTGGCTCTATTTTGCGGAATATCAGACGCATGCGTTCACAACCCAGTGACTCTGCATTTTTCCCCTGGGTGATGAGCGATCCGGTGGATTCATAGATGACACCCCTTTTGCGCACCCCAACCAAGTGTTTAGTTGTATATCACGGTAAGCACAGCGGCACTGCGTCCCGGTAAAGTCTCTTGATACTTATTTTACAAGTAACGACAACCAATAACGACAGCCCGTTCACACATTTGCGTTCAGAGCGACCACTGTGCTTACGAACGAATGCAACCGCTGCGACTTCAACGACAACTGTACGTGGAACCGCATGCAACCAAACGAATCAACAGCCAATGAGAAACGAGCTTCAGCTCTTGCTCCTAGCCTAGTAAGCAACCCAGCTACGCTTACAAACATGGCGGACGGTTTCCTGCCCGACGCGAGGTCCGCCGTCCTCACCGGAGCAGCCGGAGGTTTCGGCTACGGCGTACAGTCACGAAGATCTGCTGTGCGCCTACAATAGCTGTGTAAAGGCTGGTTCAAACATCTGAAACGAACCCGTTACCCACGACTGGGTCCGTTGTGACCGGAACGACTGCTCTGCGCTTCGCGTACACTCCTGCGACCACTGCAACAAGCGCAGTGCGTCGGCAGCACGGCGACCGCCTCTCCGCCGCCGTCAGCTGTTGGGGACGCGCTACCACTCACTTGCGTAACAGAAAATAGATAGACCACCTCCTATGACCACAAACTTTATTTTTTATTTTTCAGGAAACGCTTGCAGGGTAGTGCATTAAAAAAAGAAAAAAAGATGCAGTACGCCGTCTTGCACGATCACGACTTTAATACACGACTTTGCCAACAGTACAAATCTCGCCACACGCCTTTTCTACGATTATAAAAGACGATGTAATCTTAGCAGCGATGTAGCAACGTAGAAATATAATTTCGTGATTCGATAGACGTTGCGAGCGAGACATTGCGAGCGTTCAGGATTGCTAACACTAATCACCTTTCTCGGGTGATGAAAACGCGTGAAAATTCGCATCCTTTATACGGTACGCACATTAATACCTTGAACTTGAGCACACGCATGGAATGCGCCAAAAAAGAAATCCGGGCGATGTTCGAGGACACAAATGCTTAGAAAGCACCACTGTAGTCGAAGTAAACCAACACGACGGCACGGGCGTTTCTGCTGTCTTGAGAGTGCCGCCACGAGATCGCCGCACGAGTAGGTGGATCTTCCCTTCTAGTACGTGCTGGGTTATCATAAAGACACACGACGAAAATTCACAGTCAAGGATAGCGCTTTTACGCGGAACGATGAGCTTCCACTACGCCGTCCACGTCGACGATCACCACCGTGGCACCGACGCCATGTTTGCATATAGAAGGAACCCGGCACGACCGGCATGCAACGCGTGCGACCGAGCTCTCCTCGACCTGTGATTGGTCTGTCGCTCCCGTCGTTCCCGAACGTAACGAAAAAGTTCAGCCGGCTCAACTCCTTGCGTTGCGAACGAACACGAACGAAACGACCGTTTGGCGCTTCGTTGCTATGGTAACTCGTCGTTCCAACCGGTTGCATTCGTTCGTAAGCGTAGTGGTTGCTCCGAACGCAACTGTGTGAACGGGCCTTAAGAATGACAAGGCACATTCCGCTGGAACAAAATGGCGGCACTCAATTCAAATCCCTGCTGTGCAGAAGTGTTGTAAGTTGGGCAAAAATTCAAACCCCTGCTGTGCGCCGCCATTCGCTTCCTAAAATTTGCACCGTCACGCAGTCGGCGCTTCAAAGAATGTCGCTACTTGCAGGAACCTTTTATCTAGGGACTTTACGTCCCGCTGTGCATGCTTCGGTATACATTTAGGGACTAAAATATGCACGTCATTCGTATGCTACATAGCGATGAATAGATCAAGCAACATTGGGCGGTCGCTGTCTTTTGGGCATCGCTTCATGCGCGAACGGTCTGTTCGGCTCCAAGTCCTCGCCGAACACTGGCGCAGCACTCGTATTCAAGACGTGCTCAAATTGTATGCCCCAACAAAGGCGGACTCCGATAATTGACGCAGCCGCTACTAGATGACGAAACACTTTTGAAAAAAGGGTTGTTACGGCTAGAAGAAAGCACTTCCCTCTCTTTGACTCGTCTCCGTCGGTTCGTCGTTTGCAGCATTCGGATCACATATCTGAGGCTGCCCATCCAGCTCTGCTACACCCTGGACAGCACCCGCTACGGCGCTCCGGAGACCGAGTTGGGAAAGTGCGACACTCCGTGGTTGTACGGTGAGACCCTGATCACACGCGGTCCCCCTTTGGAAGGGTAATGGTCTGGAAGCTTGGCCACCGATCAGGGTTCAGATTAAGGGATCTATAAATATCGAACCGGGTTAGAATTAAGAAGCTTATATTCCGCCGATCGTAGTTAGAATTATCGAGTCTATATATCTTGCTAACATGGGGTTAGATATCAACTTTGTCAGATGGCTCGAACCCATTATCGAACAAATCGGGCCTGAAAGCTATATAAGACGCTAATATTTACATCCAAAGTGTGGGCAGTGGTGCATCTGTTCTATAAAACTACCGATGAAAAAAGAAACCTGCCTCACTAAAAATTTACAGATAAACAGCTAATTTATTTTACGAATTTATTGAAGTTATTAGGCATTTTTAAAGTCGAAGCGAAAAGCAAGAACTTTGTGTCTTCATATGGCGCGGCACCTGCGTGGTAAATTACAGCGGTTTCGGAATTTATCAGAGGTGCGCGAATATCAAAATTTTGATTGCGAATGGAATACTAAAGGCCCGTTCACACTCTTGCAACCGAGTACGACTGAGAGAGACCAGACCGGTTTTTAAGCTTCTTGCGATCTCTTAGGACCAGCTCCGCTGCAGCGCATCCGGTCCTAAGAAGTCGCAAAAGGCTTAAAAACCGGTCTGGTCTCTCTCGGTCGTACTCGGTCGCAAGAGTGTGAACGGCGCTTAATATTAAAACTTGACTGCGAATCAAATTCGAATATTTTTGAGTGCTAATATTTTACATTTCAGAAAAATTGAGCGTGGAAACTTAAAAAAAAGACATGTCTGGAAATCTCTTCTAAAAAACGTTCAGCCTTTCCACTCTCGTGCAGAAGGAGGACCAGCGGAGCTGTACTCGATACACTGTGTGCTTCTTCTTCGTCGTCGTCTGTTTTTCGCGCTGTTTCCTACGATGAATTCCCACCAACGCGCCCAACTACCCATTCTTCTATTATAGCTGGAAAGGTTGCCGCCATCTACGAGCGACGGCGAAAATCACACTGGTTGTGTGCTTGCCACCGTCGCTTATAGATGGCGGTAGCTGTCCAAGTAGGTTTGTGTCGACATACACGGACACGATCCTGGGAACCTAGCCCTTAACAGCTCCGCTGTAAAAAGCGTACCTATGAAAAGAAAGTTGTGTTACATGAAAAACATTTCACATACTTGCATTAAAGAAAAAAAAACACGCCTGGATGAGATGAGATAGGTAAACATAATGTAGCATATGGCAAGCAAAGCCATGACTACCTAATTTATTTGAATGTAGCTTGAGGAGTTTTGCTTCTTCGCCACTGTTTTAAATCAGGGGTCGAACAATGATTATAAGCAAAGAAGGTTGATTCACAGTGGTGAGCGAAATTTCTGACGCCATCGAACTAACCGAGATTGGTTCCATGGTTGGTCAACCAACAACATATCAGCCGTTTCTCATAGCACATCAGTGCAAAGCCGTGAAGCTTGACGCACGCCCGTCGTTGCGAAGCGGTGAAGCTTGATGCCAAAGCGCTGGTGCGACTGAAGCTTGACGAGAGAAACCGGAAAATTCCCAGAGCATTATCGTAAAAAAAAAAAACAATACTTTGAACGGTAAAAGTGTCTTGCTCTTCAAATCAAACAGAGCACCATTTGAGAGTCATTCAAAGTTTCAAATATTTGCACATCTCTATAGTCCGTTGCAACTCAAGAAGGTAGAGTGAGGGAAAGGAAGGCCGGGGAGGAGGAAGCAGGCGGAACGCTGGAGAGAGGAGAAGGTTTCCCCCTCTCCTCTGCAGCGTTCCGCCTGCTTCCTCCTCTCCGGCCGTCGTTTCCCTCGCCCTACCTTCTTGAGTTGCACCGGACTATAGCATATGCTTTAAAGGGATACTGAATCGAAACTTAAAATATACAGAAAGCATCAAAAACTAAGTCAAATAGGATGATCTGAACCTCTAATTAATAATCTCATGGTTCTATTTTAAGCGGATGGCTCTATTTATCGTTCTAAATGCCGGGATTTTGACGAGCGCTTCGAAATCAGCCATCAAGAGTGCGATCCATCTCGGCAGATCCGGCGCGGCCTTGACGTCATCATGTTATGCAGGGCCAAGCGCACCGTAGTTATGAGCTTTGCCACCTAGGGCGTCAACACGTTCCAATCTCGCTAGTCGGAAGTACCCGAGGACTGTAGCATATCGAGGAGCCGGCGGAGCTGCCTCGTGTGTGTGATGGCCGACCAACGCGACGAGAGCGGTGGGTATGATGACATTAATGAGGACGAAGACGCCGCTACATTACCAGTGGTCATAATGGCCAAGAAGCGGTTCGGCCTAGAGTTGCATTTCTATGACCCGTCTGCATTACCTTCGTCGTCCGCAACAGGCAACAAAGCTTATTCACGAAACAGTCTTACGACAAAAAAAGGTGCTTACGAAAGACGAAGGAACAAATCTGTATTTATGAAGCGAAATTATCGTAAGTTTTGCGTATGTTATGATGAAATAATACAAAATCTCCAGAGCTGTAAGCTCTTTTAGAGCGCAGCTCTTGGGCGCCCGTTTCTGGCTTGAGCAGCGTCGCCGTCGGCGTCGGCGTAACCGCGCGCGTTGCATTATGGGACATTTACCCGCTAACTTTAGCGGGTAAACGTCTCATAATTAATACAACGCGCGCGGCTACGCTGGCGGCAACGCCGACGCCGACAGCGACGCCGCTTTTTTATTAACAAAGGAATGGCAAAAGAGACATTCTTTTGTTAATTAAAAAAATTAAATTCATTCAATCATGAAGTAGGGTGCCGTTGAGTGGAACGCACTTCGCTTTCTGAAGGGAGCGACTATTAATAGCCTATTAATAGTCGAAGAGCGTGTTGGTTCGGGCCAAGATTGAAGAAAGAATAAACATGTAACACGAAGACGACACAGTCACATCTTTCAACTATAGCAACGGACATAAAGGAATTCCAAAAGCGAGCAACAGATTTCTTTTTAATCTTGGTTAGGAAAGTGTGTTAGGGTTTATGGCGGGAAGCGACAATGCTTTAGCGGAGGTTAATTGTTTCAACCACTACATCAAATAAATATTGCCCGTATCAAAGCTTTTTACATAGCGATATATTCCTTGAGCTTGGAGATAATATGCTTTATGTGAAATATTTACAAGAACAAAGCAGCCTACTTGTAACCGTCATGATTGCGGAGGCGGTCACCTGTACCTTTGAACAGTCAAGTATAGTAAGCGGCGGAGCAGTCAACGGGGTGCCCGATTCGTGCGTGTTCCGTTGCGTCCTCACTGTTGTTTCTGTTACTGTGCATGTGACAAGCCGAGGATTGCGAGCACCCTATTTTTATGGTACTAACCTGCACCCTAAAGCCGTGGCCACACTGCTACTATATCATACAAAAGATAGTCTTCAGACCACATTTGAAGCGTATTTCTTCCTTGGTCTAGGAAAAACTGTCTGAAGACATGTTGGAAGCACGTATGAGCAGTGGGACTGCTGCTTAAGGGTGTTGCTGTAACACTCCTACTATGTCGGTATAGGTTAGCTTCCCGAGACAGGCTGATTCTCACCCTTAAGTGTGTAAAATATTTTAGAATGTGCGTCACTTACATTACACTTAAAATTTTCTGAAATTGTAAGTGACGAAATGCTGCTAGCATTCAGTATTCGTCATCACGTACTATTGTTTTTCTTCTAAGTTTTAATATTTTTTTTAAATTGTTTGAAATGAATCATTCAGAGGTCTGAATTTTCGTTTCATCACTCTAACTTCCAGAGCTATACATTCAAATATTTGACCCCCACACGATGTGGTAGTATTAAGGCAAACGCGAAAAACTAGGTTCGTTTTTTTTTTTTTTTTAATTCCTGCGGATTAGCAAACACGTCTTTTGTGCTCTTGCTGCTTTTGTTCTTAATGTGTGTAATACGTTCCATCAATCTAAAAATAAGATTTCTCATTACTTATTTTTATATATATATTTCTTTGATTAATGTCTTTCGAGTATACTTGAAAAGTCACAGGACCGCACAACATTGCATAACGAGGAAATTACCCGCGTGAAAAGGTAATAAATCGAATTACATTGGCGTTATCGTTTTCTGAATGTACGGCTATCCGACACATATTTTGTGGCGTCCGGCAAGAGGAACTGAGTCCACTATGCAGTGGTCGTTAAGTGGGCGCTGTAATCAAACTACGCTGAGGAGACCAAACAAAACACGAATGTCGGAAAGCTTGAAACGAGTCTCTATACCAAGGCAGGCTGGAGTGAAAAAGCGGGCTCTCTTACGGCCTTCAGATGGAGGGTAGCTTGTCCCGACCACCGCAGCTCGGTGACGTCGCTGCGACCCTCCTAGAGTTCCTGTATAGGCTCCCTACGGGAGCCAGAGTTGCGCGTTTGATTCCACATGCCGCGTGCCGCCCTCGCCGCTATTCGCCGAGATCCGATCACGTGAGGAGCCGTATCAAGTGTCGTGCAGCAAAGTAGACGTTGCACGCGCCCCGGCGTACGTTCCCAGGCTTTTGAGCCCGCCGCGCGCCTCGAACGCGCGGCGCTGCTATTCGCCGAATTCAGTCACGTGAGGAGCTGGATCCACACGCCATGCGTGAACGCGCAACTCTGGCTCCCGTAGGGAGCCTATACAGGAACTCTAACTCCTCCTGCAGAGATTTAACTCCTTAAAGGGGCACTCAAGTGGTTTTTGAGTTCGTGTTTTGATGATGACAGCTGAATTTAGACCCCCCTAAGTATCCCTAAAAACCAAAAAATATAGTCATACGGCGATTATTTCTTTAATAAAAATGTAATTGAAGGCCGCCAAACCTCGGATCCACCCGAAAACGAAACCACTCTCAGTGGTCCTCGCACGCTTATCAAAATGATCTCGGGCCAATGGCGTTGGACGACGTTCCGTCGCGCAGTGATCCCGAGGTAGCCGCATCGGCCGAACCTCTTTGTCATTCGAGCTTCGATCATGGCGGAGTTCTCTACGCTCGAGGACCTGACGCCGTTAGAGGTTGAAATTCTTCGGCGGACAGCCGACCTGGGGATGATTTCCTATGACGCCACTTCGACGTGCGATGTGGACGATAGCAGCGCTTCGGAGTCATGTTCGGGTTCCGAGGACGGCGAAACGCAGACCTTTTCGGGCATTCTTCGATTTGCGGTTGGGGCAAGTCGTAACCGAACCAACGTTTGACATCGCAGCGTTACCTCTGGTACGTGATGTCAAACGATGTCGCCACGTTGCCTTTCGCCTCGGGAGGACGGGGGAAAGGCTGGTTCAGACATGTGCAACGAGCGCGTACCTGCGACTGCGTTTGTTGCGACCGGAACGACCGCTCTGCGCCCCGCGTACACACCTGCAACCACTACAACAAGCATTGCGGGTCGTCAGCACGGCGACCGCTTCTATACGCGGCCGCCAGCTGTTTCAGCGGCCCCTCTAAAAAGGGGACGCACTGCTACTCAATGCCGTAACCGAATATAGACAGACAGTTGTCTATAGCCTAAAGCTTTATTATTATTTTTTCTTGATAGGCTTGCAGGGTACAGTGAATGAAAAAAAGAAAATAAAAAGATGCAGTACGCCGTCTTGGACGATCACGACTCTAATACACGACATTGCAATAGTACAAATATCGCGACACGCCTTTTTTACGATTATAAAAGACAATGTAATCTTAGCAGCGATATAGCAACGTAGAAATATGATTTCGTGATCAGATAGACGTTGCGAGCGTTCAGGATTGCTAACACTAATCACTTCTCTCCGGTGATGAAAACGCGTGCAAATTCGCATCCTTTGGTACGCGCCAGTAATACCTTGAACTTGAGCACACGCATGAAATGCGCCAAAAAAGAAATCCGGGCGATGTTCGAGGACACAAATGCTTAGAAAGCACCACTGTAGTCGAAGTAAACAAACACGACGGCACGGGCGTTTCTGCTGTCTTGAGAGTGCCGCCACGACATCGCCGCACGAGTAGGTGGATCTTCCCTTTTAGTACGTGCTGGGTTATCATAGCGACACACGACGAAAATTCACAGTCAAGGATAGCGCTTTTACGCGGAACGATGAGCTTTCACCACGCCGTCCACGTCGACGACCACCACCGAGGCCTGGCCGGCCCGCTACCGACACGACCGGCCTGCAACGCGCGCAGATACGTGCGCTTCCGCGCATCCCGGGGGAGCGGGAAATTCACCCCCTGCGGAGGAAGGCAAGGAGAAAACGTAGTCCCTTGTTTGTGAAACGATAATTGCAGTATCGCGTATTCTAAACTAGAAATATTTTACTATCATGCACAACATATTTAAATGAACTGAAAATGGTTTTTTTTAGCGAAACTTTACAAAGGCCGCCAAAATTTTCAAACATACGATAATTTCATTGGTCCTCGCAAGTACAGAAAAGAGTCCGCACGTATTTTATTCCTGCGTGATTAATAGGCGGTTCTGCCTTCTAAAACTTCTCCAAAAACTGCTTGAGTGCCCCTTTAAGGCTGAACTCCATGGAACAAATTATGTGACGAATATCTGGCGAACGCCGTCCGATGGCACGCTCGTTTTGCGCGCGACGTAGCAGCCACTGTGTTGATTCCACGCGCAGAGCAAAAGCCGCCGGGCAAAATTCGTCGGTTATTCGCAGCATATTCGTCCCATAGAGTTCAGCCTTAATTCGCAGCATATTCGTCCCATGGAGTTCAGCCTTTAGGAGGCACTCCTATCGCGCCGTGTTGGCCTCTTCGCTCCGGGGTCGAATGGCAGGAATTTCTAGACTAGTCGATGACAGGTTAAGAGTCGTAGGAAGATCCTCCCACATCTTTTCACTTTAGCAGAGCCGACGCCGGAGAGGAGGTTGTCTCCTCTCCAGCGTTTACTCTGATAAAGGGGAAAGAGTTGGGAGGAGTTTCTCCTGAACTCTTATCCTGTCACTGACTTACCTCTACAGGCCTCGAGGTCGCCTGCCTGCAGGGACCTAAGCAGAACATTTCTTCCTTTTCGTCTTTTTAATAAAAAAAAAGAAGAAAAGAAAAAGAAATTTGCGTATATTCAGCTCGAAGGCGCTCCAGGAAGGCTGAGCCAAAGAGAAAGCAAACAAAGCAAAAGTGCGCCAACGCCTATTGGTTGACGTGACTATGACTCAATTAGCTGTTCCGTATAGCGGCTGCAGCCTTTTTTATTTTTTAATTTGTTTTAATTATTTAAAGGCAGTGTATAGGTAAGATTCAATGACATTAATTACATTTTCTCCCTCCTGCGACGCGCAGAGCTGGAAGCCAAGATGATCGTGGATCCGGCGCAGACTCTGCGGCTTATGCACACGGTTCCGTTCCCGGTGTTCGTGCAGCCGCCGGGGCACTGCGTGCCCGAGCGCGTGGCCCCCGTGGCCCTGGAGCCGAACCAGATCTACCACATCGCCGTCAAACAGGCAAACCTCGCTCACGGAGTGTCTCTGGCCTATGGCCGGCCCTAAAGATGGGCGCCATCAAAAGGGGAGCGCCGCCGCTTCGCCCTCCTGAATTTTTTAATGCAAAAAGCATTAACTGTCCCATGGAGCGAACCGGCTTTATCAGCTTTTGAAGCCGCGCCAAACGGCACCTAAATTACCCTGTCCGATGGAGCGAAGCCAGTAATTTGTATTTTCTGCTCTGATTTATTTGAACACGGCGCCCGACACGACGCTATGCGGAGCCTCAAGTTCGTCTGCTTCTTGCACGGCGCTTGCGGTGATGTCAGAACGCCGAGCCCTTATCGGCTGATTGAAAAAAAAAAAAGTTGGTAGGCCTCAATCAAAGCCAATCAGAGCTCGGCGCCATTCCGACGTCACCGCAACTCCTGAGCAAGAAGCAGACGACTTGCTCTCCGCATATGCTCGATCGCCATTCCTTTTTGTAGTGCGGTTCTCGTCTGACAAAACGCTCGTGTTGGGCCACTACTCCCATGTTTACTGACAACGTGATGTCGTACCTAGAATATAGGCGCATATAAAAGAGGGGGGGGGGGGGGAGGGCACGGCCGGAGTTTGCCCAGGGCGCTTGAGGGTGGAACGCCGCCCTGCAGCTCCGGAGTATTTACGTACTTGCGCGTAACTCGCCGTAACAATCTGGAGACTGGGAAATTAAATTAAAAGGAAGCTCGTGTAGTTTGCATTTGCAATGTATGCCCCCGAAATACGATAAGCAAAATTCTCCTGCACTCTCTGTGAGATATATTTTTGTTCTTGACATCTTATCTTAGTTCAGTATTCGTCATTTTTTGTCTGTTTTATATATTTATGAGTGAAAGGAATACGACGGGCGTTATTGCGACGGTATTTCCGGCGCTTTCTGAAGGAAACTTATACTTTTGAGTTAATAGAGAGTTGTTGTAGATCGTTTTCCTCTTCCGCTACGGTATCCGTGAAGAAAACGCCGCAGCTGCTCATGCGCGCCGCCAGCCTTGTCTACATAGTTCAAGGTCTTGTGGTGGATTACGGAGCGCTGTCCGGGTGCTTAGCGGACTGCGGAAACGGTCTACTACAACTCCCTAATGATAAGTAGAGGCTAGAGACTTTAGAGCACTGCAGAAAATTGAACGTTCTTCGTGAAATAGGATGCAGTAGGCGGGCGTGAAAATTCCACAATGCAGACAGTAATGAATGGGTACATGGCGAGGCTTTTGAGCGTCAATTGTTTTGTTGATTTCCCCTTCCTCTTTCCTAGCAAGTCAAATACCGACTGCCCGCTCCTTACCCGTCTGACTGCAAAGACTACCTCTACGGGGGACCTCGAGATGAATTTTATGGTTTTCCATCAAAGGAGGTGAGTCGTGCCGGCAGCCCCAGCTGGTGACCTTCCGTACTTTAGTGATTAAATATGCAAGTGTCAAATGTACAGAGCGTGACTGCGAACAAACAATCGCCGGTTTTCTTTTTATGGCTAGACGTCTACCAACAAAATTACTAGTGCAGTGGAATGAACATACGTTTGGGAGGTTTTTAGTTGAAAAAGGTGCAGTTTTACGCTTGCGAAGTATGAGAAAAATAAGGAAAAGCGTCACGCATTTGTGGTGCGGCCATGGTGTGGTGTCGACTGAAGCCTGACTGATTCAGATCGCTCTTGCGGGAAACAGGTGCTTAGAGCCCTGCATATCCGCGGATTATCCACGGATATCCGCAGTAAACTGGCAGATTCGGATAAAAATGAATCAGATTTAGCGGATTGCGGATGGGATGCAGAAACCAGGGGCTCCGGATGCGGAACGGATGCGGATATCCGCAGGTCCGGATCCATTTTTGCCGAGACGACCCATAAACGTGTGCGACCGTACAGTGTAGAATGAATAAGTGAGTGACACTATAAAGTGCATCGTCGAATGTATTGGAGGGGCAAATACTCACTTAGATAAAAGGGGCCCATCGCGGAGAACATTGTTTTCAACGTCATTAAAGTTTTTTTTTTTTTTCTCACCAAAGATCGCTTTAGAACGTTCTGTCTCGCCAAAGATACTGTTTCTTGAAAAAGTAAAGAACGCAGAATTATCCGTCGTACCGGGAAGCGTTTTTCTGTTTGGCAGGGAAAGAGCGGAAAACGAAGTTTGGGCAAAGAAAACCCAAAAGGTACAAACCACGAGAAAGTAGAAGAAGCCTGCAAGTGGCTTCTTTACCTACAAGTATATATTAAGGAGACTGAATTCAGTCCTCTGGAGTGGTGTAACTTGCGCCAGCACGAGTTTCCGGGCCTCATTCTTGTAACGCAGTTTGTGCGTGCCGTCCCAGCATCAAGTGTACCAACGAAAAGAGACTTCTCATTAGCAGGTATAAATTTACGACCAAGACAAGAGGCATGGGGTAGAAGGACACGCTTCGGCTTGTCCAGGCCTTCGTCGTGTCTCGGATCACTTACGCTATTCCCTACGCTTTCCTCAACCCGACGGAACTAAAAACACTAGACACAATGATCAGGAAAGCGTATAAGCAAGCCATGGGCCTCCCGACAAGCACCTCCACCGAACGCCTCCTCCGGCTGGGAGTACACAATACGGCCGAGGAGCTGATTGAGGCACACCTCTCCAACCAGCAAGCGAGATTGGGGGTCACGGAAACGGGGAGGTCCATCCTCTCACGCCTGGGGCTCTCGGCCCCGCTCCATCATCCGCCTCCTCAGACTGCAAGCCTACCCCATGCCATCCGGAGCAACATTATAGTTCCTCCCCTTCCTCGCAACCATAGGTCGGCATTTTAAGCTGTCCTCACTCAAACTCACGATCACCATTTTTTCCTCAATCAGAACTCACGCCCCCTCACGATCACGATTTATTCAAAATAGGGTCATCACCCGGACTCACCCTCACGGTTAAACACAAAACCAAAACTCACTCGCCGTCATCATCGCGATCGTCACGCTCACAGATCATCACGAACATCACGCTCACAGGTCATCACGAATCATCAGACTCACAGGTCATCACACTCACAGAACCTCACGGTCCTCACACTCACAGGTCATCACGGTCCTTACGGCACTCACACTCACAGCTCCTCACGGTCCTCACACTCATAGGTCATCATGCTCATCACACTCACAGGTCCTCACGGTCCTCACACTCACAGCTCCTCACGGTCCTCACACTCACAAGTCCTCACGGTCCTCACACTCACACAGGTCCTCACGGTCCTCACACTCACACAGGTCTTCACGCTCATCACACTCACAGGTCCTCACACTCACAGGTCATCACGCTTACCGGTTGCTTTCTTTGTGTTTTTCTTTTGTTTCCCGCAAGCCGTTGGTTTGTCTTCGCGTGAGTCGTGCGGCGGGGAAACTACCCCAAAACAGTGAACTTCTGAGCCACTTATCCAATTTGAAACAAATGTACTATGTTAATGTTTATGCTCCGCACATTTCTGCCAAATTTCGTTAACCTGGATTAATTACGAAAAAAAGTAAATGCAAGCTGACGAAAGTGGGTGTGTTGAACTTTCGCCTGCTGACAAGGGCGGCGGAAAAACACAAACGCGCCTTCCGACAGGTTACACAGACAACGTCGCAGTGATTAGAGCATCGCCTCGCTGTGCATACCTCGCTCATTTGTACACAAATAAACAATTGCTACATATATCACCCCCGTTTCTCTTTTGTGCCACCCACACGTACTTCTACGGAAGTTTATGCAGCATGTATATATAGTAAACATATGCATCGACCAATTTTTTTGTTTGTTTTTGTTTTGGGAGGGCGGTAATATTAGGTAGGGTGGTTTCACGTGACGATGGTTTGAAATGTTGGCAGTGGTGTCCGTCAGACGTATGCTATTCTATGAGCAAAGGCAGCGGAGGCCGAGTTTTCCTTCTCACTCGAGTTGCTTCTGCTTTTGTTGGTCGACCGTGCTTGCCGGAGTAGGCTGCGATTTAAGGAATCATCGGCCGGCATTGTTTTTCAGTCATCTCGGCCTTTATAAAATACTGTCAGCTTTTATTATCTTGATACATGCAGCCGTCCTTGAATTGATTTCGTTTGGATTGGTTTGACTTTGGTATGACTTTGCTTGGTTTGGTTTGGAAAGGTTTGGTGGTTTGGAATCGTCCTCGTGTGTCTCTTTGTCGCTTCTCAATCACGTAGGAAAAGTCACTTTTCATGTGGCAAGCCACGTCATTCTTGGCGCGCAGTTCTATAATGGGCGATCACTTCATCGAACAAGGTTTCAGGGGCAGATTGTTTCATCAACACTGCGATGTTTTATCGGCAGATCGTTTCTTCGACATTTGTTTCATCGATGTGTCATCCGCAGATCGTCTCTTCGACATTCGATGCTTGACAGAGCTTACTACATTTCGTCGACACTTTTTTTGTTTTGTTTTACTCGTACGTCTAGACGACATTTCTCTTTCTCTCTCTTTCATCGACGCGGCGTTGGCTTCTTGACGTCATGCGTTCTTCGCGTGTTCGCAGAGCGCTACGGTGTCCGCTTCGGACAGGGCGCAGGTGGCGCAAGCGCAAATGCTCCTCACTCTTTGTACGCATGCAGTGCGCTGTGCGCTTACATTGCTGGAGTGGTGCGTGCGGCGTGGCGGCCTTTTGAATACGTTTGGCCGTTTGGGCGCGTGCTCGGCCTGTCTAGCGGATATTTGTTTACGTAAGGAGGCCTCCTGCGCTGAAGCTTTGAACAAACTGCAGCGCCCTCATTTTGGGTAGTACAAGCTCACCTGATTGAGCCTCGCACTACTTATGGCACGTTGGTTGAGCTTTTTTAATTTTGTCTGATGCTGAAGAACAAAAAAACACCTTTGGACGCCTGAAATCGGCCAGACTCAACGCCGCAAGACAATCAAAGGTGCCAAATTGATGACACCACCGCTAGGGTACGCGTCTCTGATCTCTGGGTGGTGACGTCGAAACACCTGTGTCGCGACGCTTTCATTTTTCTTTTTCTTTGACATGTCTACTTTGGAACGCGTGAAACGGCATCACTTGGCTCGCGCTCTAAGCGTCTTAGCTTTGACGGCGTTCGAATTTTTCTTGTTTCTTTGTATATTCAGCGTGATCTCGCGCTCTGCACCAGAGCAGGCACACTTCTGCATGCGTGACAGTTTGAGACGCTAATGTTTGTACTACCCAAAACAAGGCCTAACAAGTCCCTTTTCGCAGCACCCCCTGGGCAACGCAGGAGGGCTGGGCGCTCGGCAGCCAGACGGCCGGACGTAATTGTTGCTTTCTGTCGTGCTTTTGGCCGCGTGCACACTTGAAGCTCGCGAGATGCTGAATCGTTTCAAACTTTTTTTAAAAGGGGTGTTTCTCGACGCAGTGGTGGCTTAGTATACCGCTCATTTTTTGTAGAATCATGTGAGGCTTATTTTGTGCCCAGTAATGCACGCGAAATACCTAAACTGACGTTTGCATTCTCGTTTTGCAAGTGTTCCGAAATAGGTAGTGACGTAGAGGTTAATCTGTCGGTTTCGGTAGTCTTTAAGAGTCGATGAACAAGGTATTTGCATTGTTGTAGTTTGTAGAGTCGGAGCTGGCGGAGTTCTATCGTCTACGTCGTCTTCTTTGCCATTGGCCTCCTGCGCTGAAGCTTCGAACAAACTGTAGCGCCCTCCTTTTGGGTAGTACAAGCTCACCTGATTGAGCCTCGCACTACTTATGGCACGTTGGTCGAGCTTTTTTAATTTTGTCTTGTGCTGAAGAATGAAAAACACCTTTGGACGCAAGAAATCGGCCAGACTCAACGCCGCAAGACAATCAAAAGTGCCAAATTCATGACACCACCGCTAGGGTACGCGTCTCTTATCTCTGGGTTTTGACGTCAAAACACCTGTAAAGCGACGCTTTAATTTTTCTTTTTCTTTGTCATGTCTACTTTGGAACGCGCGGAACGGCTGTTCTTGGCTCACGCGCTTAGCGTCTTAGCTTTGACGGCGTTCGAATTTTTGTTGTTTCTTTGTATTTTCATCGTGATCTCGCGCTCGGCACCAGAGCTCACGCTTCTGCATGCGTGACAGTTTGAGACGCTAAAGTTTGTACTACCCAAAACAAGGCATTTTTGCAGCACCCCCTGGGCAACGCAGGAGGCCCATAGGGCAGCTGACCGATTCTACGTGCGCGAGCTCTCGCTGGAAGCGTAATCCAATTTATATAGTATTCAACAGTGCTCATCCGTGTGTACTGTAGTGAATATTTCAGGCCCAACATATCAATAGTTTATTGTTATCAACCAGTAAAACGCAGTATCTGTAAACACCCCCCAACAAAGAAAGAAAACGAGAGCTCGCCGTTTGCTTTGACCAATAGACCGATCTCACCAACCGTCTGGAGCGTGCGTGACGTAGTTATAGTTGTACTTCACAGGAGGCAACGGTAGTGCACGAGACGGCTCGTGATCGACACCCGCAAGCCTACAGTGGCGTTTACCCTCGTGCGGAAATACCACAGTTCCCGCAATGCATTGCGCCAGAGGAGGCGTTGCGAAACTGGTGGTGAGGTCGGTCTTTTACCTCAAGCCCGGTTCACACATCTGCGTTTCGAGCGACAGAAATGACAGAAACAACACGAACGACATGACACTGGGACGATTATGTTCGCATTACAGAGCGTGACAGATAATGCAATGAGCAGCTTTGTCAATCAATCATGTGTCACGGTTGTCCCGGTGTCATGTCGTTCGTGTCGTTTCTGTCGTTCCTGTAGCTCGGAAAGCAGATGTGTGAACCGAACTTTACGAGCCTACTCTGATGTTACGTTTGAACGTCACGGAAAATCGGTCTTCCCGCCTTTTCGAGGTGTCGCCACGGATAGCAATTCTAGCGGGGTATTGAGTGATTTGTTCGGCACACACGCGTCAGTACAGGTTATGACTTTGTCAACATTGCCTGAATCTTATTCCAATTGTAAAATAAGATATCGAAGGTGTCTTCCCGGGCACAATGACCGCCCATATCAAAATCGAACTTGGCGGTGTTTTTAAATACAATATTTAGCATTATTTCGCGCATTTAGTTCCTGGAAATTAGCAGCACATACGGGAAGTTGAAGTTGAGTGGTATTTTTTTTTTTCATAACTCGCGGAAATGATGACAAACGGTTTCTCTAGTCATTTAGTTGCACATTCCCAAGAAATATTATAATTTATGTTGCAGAATTATCAAACCCGCTGCGTTTCTGTAACCATCGGTTCGAGACAGATTTTCTGTCGCTCGGTTAACAAGTGTTCATTCAACGCAGTAGCGCACTTCAACGACCCGCTGATCAATCTTGCCCTCTGCTACACCATTGTAAAATTTCATGACGGGCTTGAATCATCGCGATATGTGTCATAGGCCTTCCAGCGTTTTATTTCAAATTGTTTCAGAATTGAATTGTAAAATGTTGGTTATCAGATATATTATTTTTGTTGTACAAGGAAATCTTGCCTCACTCTGAGTACCTATGCATTCAACCATAATAACGTAAAAACGAAACATGAGTAAGCAACGGCGAAGGGGAGCACAGCGTCATGCACGAAGCCCGAGAAGCCCGGGCAATAGACCATTTGCTATATCCCCCAAGTGCCCCGGCCCGCGCTAAAAGAATCATGGGAACGGTGTGCCTCCAGCTCTTTAGCGATCGGTAATTTCAACCCTATTCTTGGTTACACAGGTTTTGAGCGTAATTCGGAGTCACCCTGAACAAGCGCCTGATATACCCAATGACCTGTCATGTCACTTTTAAAATTTCTCCTCAATGTCAGCGTTTTTGATACTGTGCATGCGGTCCACCCTTCAACCTGGATGGGCTGCAGAAATCTCTTACATTATTATCATGCTGATATTAAGCTAGAAACGTTAAAAATGCTATAAACAGCCCCGCAGACTCCGAGCTAAATCCTGGTTTTTGCTTTTGTGAATTATCGGCTTTTTAAGCAATTCCTGCTCAAACAATAATCGCGAGAATGATAATATTGTAAGAGATTTCTGCAGCTCAGCCAGGTTGAAAGGTAGATCGCATGCGCATTATAAAAAATGCTGACGTTGACGAGAAATTTTAAAAGTTATATGACAGGTCCTTGGGGTATATCAGGCGCTTGTTTAGGGTGACCTCGAATTACGCTAAAAAGATGTGTAACCATGGAGTTGGTCGAAAAGTAGTGATCACTAGGGAGATGAAGGAACACCGTTCCCATGATTCCTTGAGTGCGGGCCGGGGCGCTTGGGAATACTGCAAATGGTCTATTGGCGCCTCGCAGTCGCGTCCAGCCGGCGCGCCGGCAACCCGGCCGTGGCCGTGGGGCAGGCGCCGCGACGTTGCGGCCACCGCGCGCCGCCGTCCTCTACTTCTCGTTGTAAGAAGGCACACGGCACACGGCGAATTCTACGAATCCCGATGAGCCAGTAAATTCATTGGAGTGAGACACGTGACAGCGTTTCACAGGCGTCCATTCTAGATGCCACCTGTCTCTAGGGGCCTTTCCAATGTTTACAAAATCACAGTCCAGCGTGCGATCTTCACAGCCCAGCACGTGCGTGATCGTCGCTTCGGAAAGCGAGCAAAGCACGCGCCATACGCCCGAACGCTCAAAATGGCACCGGCCACAAGCTCGTTTTTGGAAAGGATCTAATTGGCCCACTGAGTCGTAGCTTCCACAGTTTGCTAAGTCATACTTAAACGGGCTTATTGGGATGCCTATAGGCAACCAGCAATGCAGTTTGGCACTACACGTTGCGCCATCTAGCGACTGCGAAATAAAACAAATTGGTTAAGCCAGGGCGGCCCGGGTCGCGAGGACTGCCAGGACTGCGGGCGGGTGCATTTAGAAACTACGTGTGAACGTGGCATTTCGGATCGGCGTGAGCCTTTTTGGAACTGTTTTTTATAAAAGTAAGTCTCAACTTCACATCTCTATGACCTTACCGGGTTCTTGTGACATCTTGCCTAATCCTAGAGTTTCCCCAAAAAATATACGTTGCTATCGCTGCGTGAAAGACTGCCACAGTTGCGAAGGTGACTCAAGCGTCAAACTTTACCGCTTCCCTTCAAGATCTTGGGAAGCGACACGGCGACAAAGTGGATTACTGCAGTGCGATGCATCAAGTAAGTGAATTTTACATTACGTGTTGAAGTGAACGAAAATAGATGTGCAGGCTTGGAAAGTGGTCTGACAAACTCCTTTTGCAAAATAACATATTTATACAAGTTGTTTTACGAGTCTCTGAGACAGCCATATGGAGAAATACAGTAGGAAAAATCGGGCCGATTGTTGCTTCGCTTTGACGTCGAGAATCAGGCGATCAGGTCTTCAAGCGAGATGCCCGTCGACCTGTTCCGGCACTCGTATAGTTGTAGGCGTCCATTTGGTTGCGACCGCGTGCGCCGTTCGGCACGCGCGGTCGCAACCAATACCTTTTAAACCTGCGAGTTTTCAAATAGTGGATTTTCGTAGAATAAATTTTTGTTTGTTTCGGCTACCAAATTTAATGCTGAGTCTGGTAACAAATGTGACGGCGTGCAGAAAACAGGATGCAAAAGTTGTTCTTTAGAAAAAGCTCATGCGAAGCGTAAATATCCTTCTCACACGCACACTTTTTTTGCCTGTCGCCTTTTTACACCTGGCTTGTGCACTGTTCTCTAGCATGCAGAGTTTGGTTCTAATTACCCACATTTTATTCTAGTGTGTGGGGCGTCGGGAGAAGAAGGGTACGGTCGAGCGAGGAGCAAGCGGGGGCCAGCCGGCGAGGAAAGAGGAAGAGTGTGCTGCACGAGGCTGGGGCCGGGCAGGAACGATAGAGCCGTTCTGGCTGGTCTGGCTCATGGCGATCCACGGAGCATTCCACCAACGAGCTTCGGATCAGGACCGGCGGAAACGGCGAGCCCTGGCCTTATCGGCCTAGGCCATGACGGTTCAGGAGTGGTTCCGCAGCGAAACTCTGGCTGTGATAGCCCGGAACAGATAGCCTACGCAGCGCGTGGGAAGGACGATTCGCAGGCGTGGACACGGACTGCGACGAGCTATGAACAACAGGTGACAACTAGGGTCGGTGGGTCCGGACTGCCGGCTCTCGAAGACGGGCAACCGGGAAGTACAGTAAACCATTCGCTGCCTTCTCGTTGTGTTGTGTCACTTCCTGGGAATTGAGCGAAGCACAGACTGATCGGGCGGCAATTATTATAGAGTGACCCCGCAAGTGGTGAAGACAGTTCAAACTGGTGTCCAAATGACAACTTTAGATTATGCTCTAAACACTTCGACCTATCAAGGCACCGATGGTCTTAAAAAAACCGAATAAAAGAACCAGGGACATGGCGCGCACGTGCACACGAGGACTGCTGAAATCGGGGTCGCCGCCGCTCGCCACGGCCCTGACGGCCCGACGTGCAGACTGGCCGACCCATTAACAGAGAC
This sequence comes from Ixodes persulcatus, assembly GCA_013358835.2. Classification (NCBI taxonomy): domain Eukaryota; kingdom Metazoa; phylum Arthropoda; class Arachnida; order Ixodida; family Ixodidae; genus Ixodes; species Ixodes persulcatus. The sequence goes on from JABSTQ010011543.1 coordinate 1,407,890, forward strand.
ACCTCCGCTTGTGGCGCTGAATGCAGCACTCTCGTTGCGCCGCCTGGCCATTGCCGGCTGGCTACATGCACTTGCGCCATCTTGCCCCAAACGACACTTAAAAGCATGATATCGCACAATGTGAAAGACCTCACTCGAAGCTTCGATCGATCATGACACCGCCTTTGTTGCACTTCCTGAGTGATGACTCATTTGCGAAAGGTACGGTGAGGCGCGCAGAAAGATAAAATTGCGGGTGCTGATGAGGATCATGCGAGTCACTTAATTTTGTTGCAGCCGTGCGAACGTTATAGTTGACGCAATCATAAAATTCTGTGCCCACTGGCACCAACTTGGCAACAGGAGCCGAAATCCACACGAGCCTTTCTATGCCACAGAGAAAGGAGCGCTTCCCCAACTCCGACGTTACCGCGCCGCCTCGAGGCGCCATCAGTCCGTTAGCGTCTCGCCGTCTGCCGTGAAGCGAAGAGCGAACGCCGAGGAGAGACAAAAGCGAACCCCCCCCCCCCCCCCCCCCCCGATACCCCCTCTGCCCTCCACAGCTGGTTGAGACATTGCGGAGAGCGCTGGCAAGGAGGAGCCTGCAAGAACAAGCACCCCTCCCCCCTCCTCCGCCCTCCACAGGAACCGGCGCGTTTACATGGCGAAGGAGCAGGCGAGCGACACCCAAACCAACCCTGAAGGCCTGAACCCCACGCAGTAGTTGCGAAGCGCAAGTCTCCTCGCCCACAAGACGGCCCGGGAGCTCACGTGACCAACCCAGCTAAGATCATACCAGCGCTCTCCGCGACTCATCAATGTCATCATGGCCATGGTCCTCAGACTCACGTCATCACGCAGACTAATGCGATCACCGGACTCATATCCACCCTAAGACTCAAATCTTGATTCAGGCTCATGCTCATGAGCCTCGAAAACTCACAATCACACTCAAGAGACCTCAGAACTCACACTCATGAGTACTTCACTTAGCACTCAAGCTCACACTCACACTCAAGAGTTTTCAGAACTCACAATCCCACTCACGATCAAACTCACGCTCATGAGTTCGCAGGGCTCGCACTCGCACTCACACTCATGAGTTCTCAGAACTCGCGATCACACTCACGATCAGACTCACGCTCATCAGTTCTCAGGACTCGTACTCACACTCACACTCATGAGTTCACATAACTCACGATCACACTCACACTCACACTCACAATTTTTCGAGACTCGCGGCCTCACTCACGATCACCTCAAATCTGACGGTGAGCGTGAGTGATCGTGAGTGATCGCGCTCATGAGTGAGAATGCCGAGGTATGCTCGCAACATGCACCCCGTGCACCACGCGCAGCGAAGGGAGGCCCGGGCACGGGCTATTCACAAGTGTAACGGGTGTAAACCCTCCACAGCCTACACGGATGCGGCATCATACCCCGGCAGGGCAGCCACAACAGCTACCGTTATCATGAACAACGAACCTCGGAGTAGCATATCACTCCCCCGAAACCACCCGCTTCAAGCCGAGGAGGCGGCGATAGCCCTCGCTCTCACTCAAACCGAAGCCGAAGTCATCGTCACCGACTCTCAGCAGGCATATCGCAACTTCGCTAGTGGACGCATCCATGCCTACACGCTACGACTCATCAACCAGAACCCTCCAACGAGACAAGTCAGAATTGTCTGGGCGCCCGCCCACCAAGGCATTCCCGGCAACGAGATTGCTAACCTCGTGGCTCGAGATTTGACCCGCCGAGCCGACGCCGAGGAAGCCGAACCGGAGCGCATGCACCCTCTCGTCTCCTACCTAGAGATCAGGCAGCATTACAGGCTAACCCGTAGAACATACCCTCCTCCACACAAATCGCTACCTAGAGAACAGGAAAGAATACTCCGTGCACTACAGGTTAACACTTTCCCCCACCCCACCAGAAATCATCTCCTAGCCCCCACTGACTTTTCTCCGCAATGTCGCTTCTGCGGAAAACCCGGGTCTCTCCGACATATGGTAAGAGGCTGCTCCCAAACACCACTAGATCCCCCCATCCTCCACCCCACCACCGAGCTTTGGGAGAGAGCCTTGGCCAGCTCTGACCTCGACGATCAGCTACGACTGGTCGCGAAGAAAAATAAATATAAATTTCCTTCGGAAATTATTAGACAGAGTGTCAGTGTCACAAACTTCCAAGACGATCTCATAACTGCGATCATCTTTCGAGCGATGCGAAGTGTATCTGGAAGGATGATCACTCATTTTATAAACACGATAAAACAGAATACGATAAAATTACTTCCCCCTTTTCCTTACATGAAGGGTTCTTTGTAGAAAGGTAAGCAGACGGCTTATAAGTATACAATCCACATTTTTATTTTTTCTTCTAATGTTTATTCATGTTTTATTTTTAAAGTAAAATTAATGCGCGGATTGAGAGTCGGATGCGGTTCGCAATTTTGGGGATGCGGTTTTCATGGGGATACAAAGTCTGCGGATGCGGATGATCAATCTGTTGTCCGCGCAGCGGTGCTCAACGTCGCCACTGCGAAATCACACCATGTGAATCAGGCATAACCGTGCCGCGCGGAGTACCTGTCGTCCTGAATCCCAAACACAAATAATCAGCTTGTGTACGGTCTTCACGTTGAGTGCCTATATCAGGTTAAAGAGTCATAATTGGGTTCTGGGTATGTGCGGACAGCTGAATGCTAGTCTGCCTCAACAGGCGTTTTTATGTCTCCGCTAGATAGACGAACAATCTCGCCATGTGCAGTATACAACTCCTAATCTTGGTGTGCATCACGCAATAGTGAGTTTACTAGCACACGCGGGTATGATGTTAATCCAGCTCAAACCGGGAGGGGTGGGGATTGAGCCCAGGAGGGTTCTGCTGCACGAACTTTCGCTCCACGTGCTTCGAGCTTTGATGCTCTAATACACTCCGCCACGAACCCCCCGGTTTTACTATCTCTTTTTTTTCTTCTTTATTTCATGACAGGAAATAACATTCAAGTTGTTTTATGAATGCTGCACAAACCTCTGGTAGAAGACAAGGTTAATAAACAGGAGAGCTGGTTCACGTTACACATAGTTCTATCCGGAGACGACGAACGACAAAGGGTACAAAGAACAAACACACACGTCTCAAGAGACGTGTGTGTCCTCCGTCGACTCCGGTTACAATCATGTGTAACAAATGTATGAGCGGTTTTAGTGTCCGTGACAAAGTGCGGTTAGCCCCGCTGAGTTCGAGGGCCCGTGTGACTGAATGAAGGTGAACCTCGTATCGCGTATATTGTCGCGTATTTCGGACGTTGATTGCAACGTCGTATCGCTATAGTTGGTCCCTATAGACAAAACTAACGGTTCCCGTGTTTTGTTCTATCCAGTCATGTACCCAAGAGTGCATCATGCAAGAAGAAATGAACCACTGTGCGTGCGTTCTTACGGATCACGAGTATTCAGTGACTTTTGCGGGGACCTCTGTGTTCTATTATTGAAGGCGGTATGTTTGTCCCGCGAACTTTTTGAAACTTCTTCATTTACCCTGATCAATAAAATATGATACCTTAAAGTACTTTTGGATGTCATATTAGCCTAAAAACCTTTCTTTATGTTGTTAAATTACCGTGTTATGTAAAAAACCAACAACACAGGTTGTATAAGAAAGTTGATAACATTAAGTCACAAATATTGAAGATGAGTCAAGCAGCTGGGATCGTATATTTCGATGTGAATTCTGCTTGTAAAACCAATAATCCAAATGCCCGATCATACGCAAGGACCCGACACCTATTCTTCTTCTTCGTCTTCTTCTTATTATTATTATTATCTCTTTAATAGGTGTGTAATTAGCAAGGATTATTGGACGAGTACCTTAAAGACGCCTCATGTTGAAAAGCGCGTTCTTAGAGAAAGCAAACCTTTTGTCGTTCCGCGTGTATATACAAAGTATGGAAAAAGACTGCGTTCCTTTTATGTCCCTGAGCTCTTTAACAACATGTCAGATACGTTTTTTGAAATAAATTCCAAGCGTCAGTTAAATAAAAGCTTTACGAACGTTATGCTAGAGTTATATGTACCCAACCTAGCTTGGATTATTTAACTAACTTCCATATGATTACTTTTTATCTCTTTTTTTTTTATACGTCGACAGCGCTGAAAAGTATTTGCATTGCTTTTTATTCGTTTGTTGGGTTTTCGCCGCTATTTTTCTGCTAAGTTTGGATTTGTAGTTTCATGCACTTTTGTTCGTGCTTTTTGCAAAAGACAAGTAGAACCATTGAACTCTGTTCTTTTTTTTGGTTTTGTTGTTTAGCTTATGCAAACTTCGATTGTTTATAAGTCGTATTTGTTCTCATTGTGTTTAGCTACTTCGCACATGTTTTGTGATTGCTAATATTATTTTTTTTGTGTACTATAGATTTTTTTTTCTTTACGCCGCTGCTGGGTCCAGTTTCACAAGCCGCTATTGGCTTTCGACGGACCCGCTTTTTCATGTATTGTATTGAAATTTGTGCAATAAAATTATTATTATTATTATCATTATTATTATTATTATTATTATTATTATTACTATTATATTATTATTATTATTATTATTATTATTATTATTATTATTATTATTATTATTATTATTATTATTATTAGGGAGAAAAATGTCTAGAGTGCATAATGCAAAGCACAACTTCAAGCTTTGCACTTCAGAAAAAAGTAAACATGCCTCTTGGATGAAATTTATTTATTTTATTTATTTACAATACCCTCAAGGCCGTGAGGCGTTAGAGAGGGGAGTCGGTATTACAATATTGTTGAATCACTTCGCGAAATGTGGCGGAGTCCTCTATGGCTGCGATGTCACCGGGAAGGCCATTCCAGTCCAACAATTGCGTCGGGGAGAGGGCGTTTTGATGTGCTGTGGAAAAACATCGCGGCCGGGCTATTTTTTTTAGGATGGTCTAGTCTAGAAGACGAATAGGTTGGCAGAGTGAGGAGAATCTGATGTAGTAGGGGCGAATAATAGACTTTATGCAATAGGCACATATGAAAAGTTTCCGTCGGGTAGCAAGTAAGGGAAGAGAAATATAAGATTTTATTCGAGTAACACTAGAAAAACGTGAGTAGTCAGATTGAATGAACCGGGCAGCACGGTGAACCGGGCAGCACGGCCTCAATACTGTCTGTCAGTGAAGAAAGGTGAGGGTGTCAAATGGAGGATGCATACTATAATTTCGATCGTACTAAGGAAATGTAAAGGAGTCGCTTTAGGTTACTTGGGACATATCTGAAGTTGCGACGGAGGTAACCTAGGTTTCGGTTAGCAGCGGACACCACTGAATTAATATGACTCTCCCAAGAGAGGTTTTTAGTTAGAAGAACACCAATATATTTGTATATGTCAGTTTGTTGTAGAGGAACAGCATTAAGAGGAGAGGAAGTTTGGAAGGTGGAACGAGTGAAGCGCATGTGTTTACATTTGTTAACGTTGAGGGACATTTGCGAATTACTACACCATTTATTAATAGAGTCAAGGTTATTTTGTAGCGCTGCAGAATCAGTGGGAGATGTTATTTTACGATAAACGACACAGTCATCTGCAGATAAACACATTGATGGAGATACCTGAAGTGGAAGGTCGTTGATATAAATAAGGAAGAGTAATGAACCAAGGACTGTTCCTTGGGGCACACCGGATGTAACAGGGGCCAAGCCAGATGAAGAGTCATTAGCATAAACAAATTGGTTTCGTTGCTTAACATACCTCAAGACAATTTCAGTATACTGACGCACTAAAAAGGTATTTTTAGTAGTATTATGACTGTAGAACATGTGGTACTATAGTAAAAACTAACTAGCTGCAAGAAAGTGGTTTCAACTGAATTTTGAATTTAGAGCTATGCATTCAGCAAACCACGCTGAGCGTTTACAAAATCGGTTAGCGAAGGCTGAAGTTTTGGAAATGTTGTATGATAGCCAAATGGAGAATTATCGCGGGAGGGAGTCACCAGGAAAGGAAAGTTGTTTTTAGATTACGAGCTATAGTTTACAGAATATTGTACATCTAACTTCAATTAACAAAACGTGATTCATGACCTTTGCAACTGTTGTTATCATTTAGCCTCATATCCTAAAAATGACTTATATCGTGCATTTATTTCTGTTCCATATTAATAGTTTCATTTTTGTAATCGATTCTTTATATTCATAAATCGCCTATCAGTTGAGAATGACATACACGAACATTTCTTTCCAGCCAAATGTTGGGATACAGTATTTGAAAACAAGATACTCGAAAACTGTATGGATCGCTGCAAAGCAGCCTGCAAGTAAGGATCGCACCATAGATAAATTTGACAACAAACGAATGCAGAGCATGAATCTGCATGAAGGGGATCATATTGCCGCGTGCTTCGCCGAAAAAAACGAGAAAAAAGAAATTGGCTGTCGCTTTGGCACCTTCGAAAGGCGTTATTAATGCACAGCATTCATAGGTCCTCACCGCTCTCCTCCTTTTGCCGGCACAGGGAGGAAGCCATTGAAGGGCGCATTGCGAAGGTTTCGTGGATATATGAAGCCGCCACAGTGTCACGTAGTGACATTACGTGACGGCACAGTGTCACGTGACGTAGCGTCACTATGCACATCATGGTGTAACCTGACGTCACGGATATCACGACGTTATAATGTCATGTGGCGTCACTGCTTTACGTAACCTCATGGTGCCAGGCGACGTCATGGTGTCACGTGACTCGAGGCGACCACGTGACGTGACATCAGGTCACGTGACGTGGCACCATGACTTCACAGTGCAACGTGACGACACGGTGCCGGGTGACGCCATGATGTCACTTGACGTCACGTGACCACATGATGTCACTTCAGGTCGCGTCACGTAGCAGCATAACATCACATTCACGTGACGTCACGTGCGTGACAAGGTGACGTCATCGAGACTACATCTACGGACACGAGATCACCAAGAGCTAGCTCTAGAAATGATATGTATCGCGGCTGGAAGCACGGGGTTCGGATTCGGACAGCCCAACCTTCGCTGCTCTTCTGGAACCTTCCGATAGAATCTTGGAGCATCTCGTGATGTACTGTCCAGAAAGTTGCCAACAGCATGATCTGAA